>CM046879.1:546143932-547393932 GCA_025667525.1 Glebionis coronaria | reverse complement strand
TTGACATTGTTAATTTGTTATGCAGGATCTTGATTTACTGTTCTCGCACAAGGTTTTGGTGAATGGTCATGAAGCAACATGGATATCTATTGAAAACTTAACGTATTTGATTTTGTTATGGGTTGTTTGAATTCTCTTTTTAGTTTTCACAATCGGACTTGTAGCAATAAAAAAAACGACTAGTTTTGATGCATTTTTTATGATTGTATGAAGTATGCAAAACTATTTATGCATTTATGATGTATTTTAATTACTTAATTCAAGTTTGATGCTTATTATATAAATTTTGGATGTTATAGTAGCTATTTATACATGGAAAAAAAAAATCCCCGATTCCCTAATGGGGATCCCCATCCCCGATGGGGACGGGGATGTGATTGTGATTTTTATCCCCGTTGGGTATGGGGACGGGGATGGGGACGAATACTGAGATTCGGGGATGGGGATGGAAAACACGATCCCCGACCCTCCCCGACCCATTGCCATCTCTAGTTTTAATCAAAACTTAAAAAGATCATAACCCTCTTCTTGTAGATCTTTCTTAATATGTTTCGTATATCAAACATTGGAAATCCATCACAATGGATCTATGATGATTTGTGTTTCTTGGTAGATCTATAACGATCTCGGCTTGCATGTCTAAACACGAATTGGATCTGAGATCTTTTACTTTTTCGAGTCTGGTCTGATGATAGGTTATAAAGTCGAGTCATTTCGTCAGGCCTTTTTTTTATTTAACTCGGTTGAGGCTAAACTCCATTGAGTTAACCAGGTCCTTACATTTTTTATTCCCGACATATTGGTTTTAGCATATTCTCGGCACTCAAAAAATTGACATTATAGTTTGCATTAGTATAGTGTAGATGCTTTTTAATATTTGTACAATGTGCATATGATCTTTTATATTTATGTAATGGGGTCTTTTATTAAGAAAATTAATTACACTTTCATATTAATTATATTATGTTCTACATTTGGCTTGTAAAGTTGTATTACTTAAACCTTGTTTTAATTTGTGTATTAAAAAGAGGAATAACATGTTGATTAAGTGGTACCTCTTAATTTTTTTGTATTTAATAAGATAGAAGGTGTAAAATGCTTAATAAGGATTATATATTATATATTATTATGTATTAAGTTATTTTAATATGAGCATTAAATTATGTTTGTATTAATGAGGTGTTAAAGTTTGCTATTTTAATTTTTATGCTTATTTTGGTTGTGCACAATGCATTAAAAGATGTAAGTTGAAATTTCAAGTATTCTAAAAATAACATGTCAATATTATTTATAAGAGAGTATGATAGTCGTCAAACATGAAAAGATATTGTATCATAACCAGCAGGGTACCCACGCATTACGGCGACGGGTACCTGTAACATAATTTTTGGCAAAGAATATTATTAATTTTATGCTTTCGTTATGATAGCATCTCGAAAAACGAAAGTGTGTAACCTTATGACTGGCTATGTTTGATATAGGTTTCAATTGGTTGCGGCTTGTTTAGATTGTATAACGTGAACATATTGTTGTACTTTTGAGTAATAGAGTATTTTAAACATAATATTGTATTAATTTTATGTTTTAATGTATATGTGCATTAGAAAGGTTGTAAATATAGTTTTCTATCTTGTATATACTTAAATAATATTTAATTGTGATAAAAGGTTGTATTAATTGTGTTTCATAACTTGCATTACTTATTATTGTTTGCATTAAGGGTTATATATTGTGTTAAAAAATTTATACTTCCTGATTTTTTAGTAATTAATGAATAAAGAGATTCCAATCTCTATTATACGTATACAATCAATTTTCAATTTCTAATATAAACTTCGGCCTCAACTCCAACTCATCCACGATCCCAACATTAGCTCAAACCTCGGCCCAAACCCCTACCCGACCTATTTCCTTAAACATACCCGAAGTGAATATAGTGAGTTGCAACTTGCCACTAAATCCTATGATATACATGCACTGTAAATGAATATTATGAGTTGCAACTTGCGCCATTAAATCCTGTGATATACACTGTACATACTACTTTAATATCTCATCTAATATATCATTAGATCCCATCCTTCATGATCAAAGTTTGACTTCCAACATCTTCTACATGTTTCCCTGAATTAATGCCACCCTCCAATTTTATACTATGTGTTGTTTCAACTTTTGATTCCTTTCATAATTTGCTTTTCATATAAAATGCTCAAGTGGGAATAAAATTATAATGGAATTAATGATTATGTCTCAAAAGCAGCTAGCTAATAATATGCTTCCTATATAAAAAATCAACTTTATATATCATCTTGATTATATCCAATAAGAAATACATATCCATTATCCAAATTTACAAATTAAAATAACCTTCATAAAGTTACTAGGTAACAAAAAACACAAAAATAACAAGCAGCAAATAAAACAAAGCTAGGGCTGGTTATACATTAAGGTAAACTAGCTTATATATGTGTATATTAGCAATGAAAATTGGGATATTGTTTTGGAACATATACACCATTCATATAGAATCAATTTCAAACCACAAGTTGAAAATTAACTACAATATTAATATGTGTTTCATGTATGAAAATTGTAATCAGCCAAAACCATATTCATACTTTTTTTAAAAACATATATACAACCTGATAAAAATGAGCTCTTATTTCATGTGTTGGTTAGGTATTATAGCATTTCAATATATAGATCCAAATGGGAAGAAGATATCTTGAAATCCAAAGTACTTATATATGTATATATCCGTTTTTGCCAAAAAAAAACATCATAAAACTATAGAACAAAAAAACGGAAAAATTACATGATCATATTTACATATAATTTTTTTTTGGGTAGTTTTACTTTTTCCAAATAAGAAAATAAACTCTATAGAAAAACCACTCAACTCTCTATAACTTCACAACTTTTCATGATTCTAAGCCTTTTACATGAAGTAAGAAACATATCAAATGGTACATCTCCAACAAGCATCCAATCTCCATCTTTGTCTTCATAAGTTGGTGCAAATTCAGACTTGTAACCTTGTTTCTCGGAGTATAAACCTATGTTGCACTTGAACATGCCTTGCAATCCCTTCATGAGTTCTTCATAGCTTGTGTATAGTTTTAGGTCTACTTTCCTTAAATATGGAGCTCCATCCATGCTCACTTTAATATATATTGTTTCGGTTTTTTTCGCTTGAATTATGTTTTTTCGGTATGATCTCACTGGTGGCCATCCCACAACTTGTGCCCTGAAAACCATTTAACATAACACATAAGTATATGGAATTATGGACACTATATAATAATTTGTACTTATTTTGGAAGAAATGTAAAAAGACAAAAAATAATGTAGTTTTACTAGGTTTTGCATGTGCATGTGCATGTTGTGTGTTTTAAGGTATGATCTAGTAGTAAAATTTTGCATGGGTTTTGTAACTTACTTTGTGGGTGGGGGAGATCGGGATGAATCGTTTTCATCCGTGACACTTGAATCCATCTCCGGTGAGCTTCTTTTATTGTTGTTCACCGAAGATGGAGCATGTGTCTGGTCATCATCTTTTGACCCAGGCAGCCCTAGCCTTAGTTCAGTCGCTTCAAAGTTAATTAGATCCATGTGAAATGATTCTTTGAACGGAAGTTGATGTTTTCAGGCTGCTTTCTTGATGATATTCTGATGAATGAGTTGTGTTTGGAATATTTGAATGTGTATGAGAGGAAATGTGTGTGTGTTTGTGATTTGGGTTGTGATGGAAAAATGAGTTTTATATAAAAGATTAGGGTTGGGACATGATTTAGGTGACTTATTCCCTTTGTGAATGTATTTCGTGGCAAGTGCAAGTTTGATGCCCACTCGCACACTTACGTCATGGCTAACGTAAGTCGTCCATTCATTATTATTCCTAAAGCTTTTACATTAAATTTATATTATACTAGACCCGCACATTGCAGCGGAATTACCTAAAGACATGTAATTAATGATATGCTAATTGATTCGATAGTGAAACGCGTGACCCAATAATTGCCTATCGATAGATAGTTAATGATTTATTAATTGACCCGATGGTCGAATCGGTAACCCGGTGACTCGTCCGGGTTGAACCGGTAGGCGAACCTGTTCCCATAGACTCGATCGGGTTGACTTGGTGGTCGAACCAGTGTCCCGGTGGTTGAACCCGTGACCCGGTGACTCGATAGGATTGACCCGGTGGTCGAAACCGGTGACCCGGTGGCTCGACAGGATTGACCCAGTTGTCGAACCCGTGACCCGGTGACTCGATCGGGTTAACCCGATGGTCGAACCCGTGACTCGAAAAGATTGGCTCGATGGCCGAACACGTTACCCGGTGACTCAATCGGCTTGGTCCGATGGTCGATCCGTGACCTGATAACTCAACCGGGTTGACCCGTTGGTGGAACCCGTGACCAAGTTACTCGACCGAATTAATTCGGTCGTGGAACCCGTGACCCGGTAACTTATGCAATTGTTTATGGTTTAATTTTTCAACATTTCTTATTTTATCTAACTTATGTGCATTTAATTTTTCAACAATTTCATAATTTATATCCAACTTCTATGCATTAAATTTTTCAACAATTCCATAATTAAGTCATTTTTCAACATTCAATGTTTTGGGGTTTTTTCTTTAAAAGTAGTAGAGATAGAGATATAAAGTATTTGAGACTTTTTTTAAAATAGGAAAGCTGAAAATTTATACTTTTTTACCTACTAAATTTATTATAACATTTTCTAACAACCTTTTTTAACAAACTTTTATAACAACCTTTTGTAACAACATTTTTTCTTTTAAATTAAATAATCTTTTTATTTATTTATTATTTTTATAATCTAAATTAACTATATTTTTTAAAATTTTGTGCTTTTAATTCGATATCTATTTTAATATATTTTTATTAACTTTTAGTCTTTTTCAATTTTAATGAATTTTTTAATTCGATTTTATTCGTTATGAGTTACTCGTCGCCGTATTACGCGTGTACCGTTCTAGTATATATAAATGTAGCTAGGTATAAACGTTCTAGTATAGATAAATGTAGCTAGGTATAAAGAAGTTTGGACTTGTAAACACAGTGGAGCTAAGGGGTTATCGGGAGTTCACGTAAATTCGTGGATTTTTTTGATATCTAAAATGTAAAAATTTAGTTAAAATGATGGTTATAACATAACTAAATTTTTTTTCCAAATGAACCTACTTTTAATTTTTGTGTTACGTAAATACTTTTTAATCCGAAATTTTGGGTATTCGTAAATACAAAGTTTATTCGAAATTTTGGATATCTGTCATCGCAAGTTTCGGATATTCAGATTCATGATTTATCTTGTTATTGACAAGTCCTTTAAATGATTTAAATTGACAACTAATGATTATCGTCGAAAGTTTTCTATTTCATATTTACATTTTAACCCACAAATATTCATGAGATTACACTTATAATATCTATTTAAATTCACGCGACAATTGTTTGTGAAAAAGATTTCAAACTTGTACAAGATATGACATTTAATGTAAAACAGAAACATAGTAGGAAAAAACCAAGAATCAGAAAGACAAAGCAAAATTTTTCGTTCCAAATTTAGTTTTAAGAAACTTATAGCTGAACTTTTGTAACTAAAACCGCCCCATGATTACCCATAATGAAAACCCTCGATGCTTGTAAAAAAATTATAAACACCTGATAACGTATTGTATTGGTCCGACCCTGGTTTAAATTATGTGTTGTTTTCTTTTGACAAATAGGTGTTTGTAGAGAGACAGTTAAACTTTTATTAATAAAATCATACTCCGTATTAAAGAGAAGCGTCTTTTATTAAATGGCAAGTACAAGAAAGCATTAGAGGTCGAGGCACGTGCCTCGTGTTTAACACAATTTATTATGAGCATATGCATTGCCATATGTGACAAATTTGCCTAGATTTCACGGAAATGTTATGTGCCTTGATCGAACGTGGAAGTAAGAAAACGTACGTGTGTATGAAGTTCCTTTTTTATCAAAACTGAATAATACTTGCGTTTAGTTTAGAGCGAACACTTGTTTCGGTCACCGATATAAAATTATTGTTGAATTAAACTGATTTTTAGATCTATTATATGATCGACACAATTTGGAAATTATTCTCTAACAAAAAAACAAATCAATGTTAAAAGTCCAAATCAATTACTAAAATAAATCGATACAAATTTGTGAAAAGGAAATCAAAATCTAAAGCAAAAAGATTTGTACACAAGCTCGAATTTTTGAAATTGCATTCGTGTTCACGAGACTTTCGGTTCGCATGAGTTCACAAGCTTAAAGACCCAAAAATATGATTTTCTTCGTCGCCTGCGCACAGGTTGGTATTGGAGTAACCAACAAAGCAATTTGATGGTTGATATAAAGATTTCTATATAAACATCTTCACACTTTATGTGATGTGAGAAACATTTCAAATTTAGTATTGTGTATTTCAAAATTTTTCATTTTGAGATACGATATCCTTTTCATATTATTTTCATTTTGAACACACTTTAACTCGCTGCAAAACTCTACTAGAAGAGAATGCAACCTTACTAACCAATGCAACCTTACTAACCAATGCAATCTTTCTAACTTGTGCCCTAAGGGCACAAGAAAACAAGTTATGGACCCACAATATAATACTAAAAGTACTCGATGACCAACCAAATTTTATAAGTTATTGAGTACTTTTTTACTTTTCTATGAATTCTTGTGTAACTTTTTATACTTTTTGGCTTCTTATCATATACTCGTGACACAAGTTAGAAAAACTCATTTGAAAAACTCATTAATACTTAGTTAATCCTTAATCTGTCATAATAATACTTAGAGCAAATTGCATAAAAGTGTATCAAACTTATATTCAATTTCAATTTAATTTACTTTATTTTTTTCTCAATGTAATATGCCCAAGTTTTTTTAGCTGCAATGTTATACTATTAATAGGTTAACAGGTTGCATCACCATACTTCATCTTCTCCAACCAAATTCCGATCTTTCGGCCAATTTTATTTAGGGCTATTTTAAAATGAGGAATAAAATCATATGTGCATCTAAAAAATAGCCCAAGGGACTATCAATTAGCCTATTATCCTATTCGACTTATCGACCTATTCGACCGTTGACACATGGCATTTGGGCTAATGATTGGGTTGTACATGTGGGGTTAAACTAGTAAAAGCAAGTACAATTTGTGTAAGTGTACTTTTTATTCGACCACTAGTCCGTACTTTTTTTATTAAATATTAAATTTTAATAAATTATAATAATAATAATTATTATTATTAATTTGCTTTTAATCACTATTAATTTGCTTTTTATCATTATTAATAAATTCTGTTGGGGTTATCAAGAAAAACACATTTATAATCTCTCTGTCTAGATAAGGGCATTCTGAAAATTTCAAGATTATCCAAACAAAGATAAGGTTGTTCATAAACCCAGAACAAGAACAAATAAAAAATTAACAAGACTATAACAACCCATCGCCTCATTCCACCGCCGCCTCCTAACCTCCATCTTTGTTACCAGACAATGGAATATGTGATTCCATTAGATAGTACTCGGGTTCGTCCCTATCACCAAAATTAGAGCAACTCAGATCCCATCAGAGCAACTCAGATCCCTATCACCACGATGGTGGTGATTTTGGTGGATGTGTCGACATAGGGGCTATAATAGATCGGTGACGATCGTGGTGATGCTAGATCGTGGTAGTGAATTATACGATGGTTGGAGTGGCGATGGCGTGGCTACAATTGTGGTGGTGTGGCGGTGATATGATAATTGTTAAAGGTGGTGGCTGTAACGGCGGTCAATGGTCGGATCTGAATAAAGATGGTGTGATGGTGGTCGTGATGTTGTTAAATAGATCAAGTATGATGAGATATTGTGGCGGCTAGTGTTAGTTTAGGTGGCAGCGGCGACAGAACAACCGGAAAATGGCCGAAAATGAAAGTGACGACGCCGGATTTCTTTGAGAGGAGAGTGTGTGTAAAATTAGGTTTAGGGTTATGGGTAACAAATAGTTGTTAAGCTCTGAACAACATTGTGGCTAGGGCTAACTTTAATGGATTTGGACTTTTTTGAATACTCTGTATAATTTTGGCAATGGTTAGATGTCATTGTTTTCGAGCAAATATTATCTCAAACAACGAGCACCACATAGGAAAACTAACACGACTGTGTAAAGTATTACAAAGTCATTGCAGATGACATATGTTCTCTTGTGCTTTATGGATAGAAGCTGTTGAAACGGGGCAAAATGGGTTGGATTGAAAATATGAGGTTTAATCGTATCTTTTAAAGCTATGGAAGGAAGATGTTGAGTATTGTGTGCAACGTAACTAAGTTACGCTTTCCATCATGTTTTTTCTAGTGGTCTATGTGGATTACTAGGAAACACACCTATGTTAAGCGTTACTGGATGTTATTTCTGTGATTTTGCACCTGACCTCTGTGTCAATGTAAACTATGATCCTCGATGTAAACTATTATCCTCTGTGTGAATGTAACAAATAGTTGTTGAGATTTGTTGAGATTTTATAAAAAGGTTGTTGAGATTTAAATCAGTGAATGAATATGTGTTTGTGAACGAATCTGAAAAAAGTTGGTTAAAAAGATGTGATATTGATATGTGTTTTAGATTTGTATTTTTTTTAAAGTAATAAATAGTGATTAAAAAGAAAATTAATAATAATAATAATAATAATAAAATAATTTATTAAAAATATTTTTTTATTATAAAAAGTACGGGTCGAATAATTGATTTGACTAATGGTCGAATAGCAAGTACACTTACACCTTTTGTACTTGCATGTACTAGTTGGACCCCATTTGTACAACCCAATCATTAGCCAAATGACATGTGTCAACACCAAATGATAGTCGAATAGGTCGAATAGGTGTAATTGCCTAATTTTGTTTTGAGAAGTCTTGTTTTTTAGTGTCATGTCCATTTTAATCATCCTTTTTAAATAGCCCTTTTATTTAATCACAATTATTGTTGCAATTTATCTAGGAGTAATAAACCCTTACATATTACGTAGTACTACGTACCCCCGCCCCCTTTACATCTCATAGAAACATTAAACTAAACGAGTTCATTGCAGTTTAAAATCAATGTGCGAATACTGTTTGTAAGTACGAGGATGAGGGATTTAGCTGCAACAACAAAAAAGTACGAAGGATTTAAGAGATGTAATTAAGTAATAATATTATTCCAATCTTGGAGAGGTGTGTTGAATTTAATCTTCACATCAAATAGACTCATGATCCACTCTATTATGAATAATACAAATTGTGTACTAAGAGTATCTTTAATGGGCAAAGTTGCAAAAGATTTTTTACTATTTCAACAAGCTTTTTGTAAAGATTTTTTGCATTGCAACACAAGCTTTTTGTAAAGCTTTTTACAAAAGCTTGGTAAACGCCAAGTCTTTGTTGAAAACCTTTCTCATTATTTTGTTAAGCATTAATGGAGTTAAATGCATCAAGTCTTCAAAGACTTGATTCTTTTGACATGCTCTAAGGCGGGTAGCATCGGTGGAGGTCGTCGAGTCGGTTTGTTGGGTTTACTTCTTGAAGGATCTTTGAAGCCTTGATCACAATACAAAGAGTGTGCAGAAACCAATCTTTATATATAAGAAGAACAATAGAAATAACCAAACATCTAAGCCTCAATATATTAATACGATCACTCTTAATAGTGATAGGGTTTTACAACCTTGAAGCTATAACAAACAATGAGAGAAATGTGTAGAGAATATGTGTATGTAGATGTGTGTCCATCTCTACACCATAGGACCTCCTTTTATAGTGCAAGGGGTCCTAGGTGGTTACAACATAATTAATACATTCCAAAGTATTATACATTAACACCATTTAATTATTTCCTAAATAATATTGTAACCTCCTCATCATAATCAATATCTTTAATACTTTCCATATGAATAGGAAGACTAAATATTTGATCATATCTTCTACAATCTTCCTTGATCTTATCTTCTACAATCTTCTATCAACTTTATAATACGACCAGGAGGAACTGTATCACCAGGAGGAACGAAGAATACTACCAGTAGGAACTGTAACACCAGGAGTAACGAAGTACTCCAGTAGGAACTGCATATTACCAGGACTAACTTCTAAATCCATGAGTCCTAACAATCCTCCCCTAAACTTGAATTTAACTTTGTTGAGTTCAAGTTTCCAAGTAGATGTGTCACCAATAAGCATGAGGATTGAAATATGAACCACAACAGCAACAAGCTCACTTGATAAAACTAGAAGAAACACAAAAGTAGCTGCTGATACACGAACAGCTGAGCTTCTTTAAAGCTTGAAAACATCTGCACATGTTGATTCTTGACAGCAACAGGAGCAGATTTGATGAGCCTTTACCAAGTAGCTGCTCACTCTTGGGCTAGCCAGTCTTTTGGTGGAATCATGATATCACCCTGGGAGACTAGTACCTAGTCCAACTCTTGGAACGTGAATCATTGGTGAGTTGGAGTACCCTGATGATTTTTGGCAAACCATCACAGTCATCAACGGATTTGATATGTCTTTACCAGAAGCCGTACCCTTCTGGACTCGCCAACTCTTAGCAATGAAGCATCGGTGAGTTGAAAACCCTATAGCTTTGAGCAAGCTATTATAGCTATCAACGGATTTGATAAAATCTTTACCAAGAGCCGTACCCCCTTGGATTAGCCACTTTTCAGTCGAGGACCATGGTAAGTGAAAACCATACAGTTTTGGGTAACCTGGCAACCATCAACGGATTTGAGAATCACACCAGAGCCGTACCCTCATGGTGAATCAACTCTTTCTTGTCTGTGAAACATGGTGAGTTGAGCACCATTTGTTGTGTGGGGGGCAGCCAACACCTAAGTACCAAACAAAAACAACCCAAAATTTAAATATATACAAAGGTATTTTGATTCGAAAGTTTCTATTTTTTTATTTTTTTATTTATTTTTTTAATTTTTTTTTTAATTTTTTTTTTTAATTTTTTTAATTTTTTATTTATTATTATTATTATTTTTTTTTAATTATAACCACTCAAAGACTATGAGTCAACCAGCAGGAACGTAGAATGCATCAGGAAGAACAATGGTCCACCAGAAGCAGGATGAGTGCAACCAGGAGGAACCATTGGTCGACTAGGAGCAACTTAGTTCTACTAGGAGGAACCATATCCACCAGCACCGATGTCAACCTGCAAAATTGATTAGACAGAAAAACACAAGAATATACACAGTTATACACACAACAAGCCTCCCCTTAAGCTAAAACCTCCCCTCAAACAGAGCAAAGTATTCACCATCAAAGATTTTTTTTTTTAAACTTCTCTTGTCCTGCAAAAAGTTAGTTCACACAAATATATAAAATACAAAACATAGTAATTTATAATCACACTTGCTGAAATAAACACAAACCAAACAAAGATTAGTGTTTATGGAAGTCCCAAGCTAAGACAGACTTGAATCTTCCAAAAACATCAACATAGTCATATCTTGTTAAGGTTTTTGATGTACTATTTGATTTAGAGACATGATGTAAACCATCTTGTTTAGGTTTCCAAACCCACTGGGCTAAGGCCTTAACAATATTAACCTTTGTTTTGGATCGTGCAGACTCAACCCTAGTACCTTTAACATTATTAAAACATCTTGGTTGTGAAATTATGTTACTTTTTGGATTGGGGTGAAAAACTCTACCAAAGTTCTTATGATTTACCCGTCTTGAGTTATTCCACACCGGTTTAATCTGTTGTTGATCATTAATCTTTATCTTGTGTTTACAAGTATATTGCAAGTGGCTAAAACTACCACACACATAGCAAGCCTTATTTTTGAACTCAAAGTTATCACCTAATTTCTGAGTCATCATGCCATTCCAACCTCTTTGATTACCTCTAGGACTCTTATTGTTTTTCCTAGGGTTATCTGCTTTCCTTTTACTGTCATTCTTAGCACAAACAGATTGAGGGTAGAACTTAGGTGATTTAGCACTTAAGGTAGAATTGCATGAGGCATTTTTACTAGTGATGGGTTCAGTTATAACAGGATCAGGCACATACTCAAGTGTACCAACACTAGAGTCAGACTCACAAGAGTCAAGGTCATTGGTGTTAGGTTCTAAAGACTTGTCACTAGAGTTACAAGAGACAAAGTCATTAGACACAGAAATAGTTTCAATTGAGCCAGTGGACCTTGTACCATATGTGATTTGAGATTCATCAAAGTCAGAGTGGTTCGAGATAGGCATGAATTCCCCAGTGATAGGTGGAGGAACATCATGCATCTCTACAGCTGGTCTATACCTATTGAAAATATGCCTACCTTCCACATCTTCAGGGGTAGTGTCAAACACACTAGACAAAGAGGAGTCAAAAACATCATTTGGCCCAATATAGTTTCTAAACCCTAAACCAACTTTAGTCCTACCAGACATGGAGCTATCTACTAATTTGATTAGGTTTTTAGAAGAACTTGTCCATTTATCAAACCTAGCCAAAGCATTATCTAGTTTAGTCTGTAGCTCCTGCTTCTCTTTATTTACCTCAGTATTAAGCTTTTCAGAATATTTTAGTAGATTAGATGTGTTCTCTAAGTCTATACTTAACACTCTAATCTTTTCTTCATACTTTAATTGGGTTTTTTGAAACCACTTTTTCTGTTGTTCCAAGGTTTTAAGAGAACTTTTATATGCTTGAACTTCTAGATAATATTTATCATTTTCAGCATTCAGATCAGCATATTGTTTTTGAGGTTCTAAATATTTATGTTCATATGTTTCAGAATAACTATTTACCAAGTCATAGTTGTTATAAGCATGCATATTATTCTTTAATTTAGCATTATATTCTCTAACTTCAGATTCAGTCATAAGAATTACCTCATTGTCTATGATTGAAGTTCTGCACGCCATGTCTTCTTCGGCAACACGGATGTATGAATCTTGTTCTTCTCAATCAAAGCTTCTCAACGAGGCTCTGATACCACTTGTTGGGTTTACTTCTTGAAGGATCTTTGAAGCCTTGATCACAATACAAAGAGTGTGCAGAAACCAATCTTTATATATAAGAAGAACAATAGAAATAACCAAACATCTAAGCCTCAATATATTAATACGATCACTCTTAATAGTGATAGGGTTTTACAACCTTGAAGCTATAACAAACAATGAGAGAAATGTGTAGAGAATATGTGTATGTAGAAGTGTGTCCATCTCTACACCATAGGACCTCCTTTTATAGTGCAAGGGGTCCTAGGTGGTTATAACATAATTAATACTTTCCAAAGTATTATACATTAACACCATTTAATTATTTCCTAAATAATATTATAACCTCCTCATCATAATCAATATCTTTAATACTTTCCATATGAATAGGAAGACTAAATATTTGATCATATCTTCTACAATCTTCCTTGATCTTATCTTCTACAATCTTCTATCAACTTTATAATACGACCAGGAGGAACTGTATCACCAGGAGGAACGAAGAATACTACCAGTAGGAACTGTAACACCAGGAGTAACGAAGTACTCCAGTAGGAACTGCATATTACCAGGACTAACTTCTAAATCCATGAGTCCTAACACGGTTGACCGAAGTCGAACTCGGTCGGTCTGTTGTAGCGAACGAGTCGAGTCGATCGACTCACCGAAGTCGGTCTTAACCTCGATCTAGTTGGAAATTAGAAAAGTTAAAATTCTTTTTAAGCATTTGACCGTTACAAATTAAAAAAAAAATAATTTAAACAGTTTACCCCTATAAACACCAACCATTTAACCATTTCTCTCACACTTTCAAATCATTATTTTACATCTAACAATTTTTATACCATCTAAAAAATGGGTCCAACCATTTTGGACTACCGACGAGGAGGTAGCTTTGTGTGAAGCCTAGGTACACGTTTCAGAGACATTCGTACCAGGACGAAGTCAACTAACGAAACCCTTTTGATCGGAGGTACTTGAGTATTTTCATATCAAAATTGGTGATCAAAATAGAAGTTATGACTCTGTTATCAACAAAGAAAAAAGTGTGATACGTCTTAAAGTTGGTCAGTTTTCTTCGATTTACAATAATGTCTTACGTAGGCATCCAAATAGGACTTCTGAAGATACAGTCTATCAAGAAGCCGTAACCGAATATCGCACTCGTTATCATTCGGATTTTGCATTCTACGAATATTGGAAAATTTTGAAACAAAGTCCCCCCATGGAGCGAGATTGAATTGCCACGGTTTCTTAATCAGGGACTTTAAGTTTTTAAGTTTTAGTTTTATTATTTTATTTATTATTATTATTATTATTATTATTATTATTATTATTTTATTTATTTATTTATTAAACCATCACTTTATTAGAAACAAAAAGCGATTTACAACAAATTAGATGGGACTCGAGATACTATCTGCGCTCCCACCCCTTTAGCAATAACAAACCCTATTCTATGGAAAATATGAACAGCAGCACGCTCTCCAATGTCTTGAGCCTTAGAAAATCTTTGAATCCGCTTCAGCAGCGCAACTGCATCTTTCTGTAACTCACCTAGAGAAGAAAAAGAGAAAGGAAGAAACCCATATCCGAGAGCTGCACACTTAGCCAAATACTTGCATCGTTTACGTTGTGCAGCATCAATCACAGCTCGGCCAGGAACAAAGTCATTCATCCCCGTACGAGTCAAAGGAGAAGAACCAGTCAGATCAACACACACATCTTTACCTCCCTCCCAAGAATAAAACAAAATATCTGTCGGACGTAAGGCACTATCAGGTCCTCCATCTAATCCAATATTAACTTCCTTTCCGACAGATATCCCTGAACGGTAACATATATCAGCAAGAGTATCACGTACCAAATTGTGACGATGCTTAATACCAACGATACCAACACACGATACGGCATGATCCCCAAATATATCCCCATCAAAAACCCTCGAACAAGCTGAACAGGGATTCAAAACAGAGAACAAGGGAATACCTAAGCGATAACACAAAACACATCGGTATCCCTTAATCTTAATCTTTTCTTTTAATTAATCTTTGATCATGAAATAATGAAAATAAATTATGGACACATGATTTTTAAAGGATTAAAAACATGTATTAATCAAGGTTAAGACGAGTTTTGTGTTGGATGTCACGAGAACTGAGACCACAAGGGGTCTCGGTGTGGGTATGGTTCGGCCAGTCGCACCGCATAAGGGGGCGGTGGTTGTTTTGTTCGTTCGGCCGCAACACCAAACAACCCCAACAGGGGTGCGTTTGGTTTAACTACGACAACTGAGAGCATCTAGCTCTCGGTGGGTCTTTTTGCTTGAACAGTGGGAACCGGCCAACAGCCGGTGGCTGTTTTGGCCAGGCAGTGGGAAGAAACCACAACCGGTGGCCTGTAGTGGTGGTGATGTTGGTGCTGCCGAGACATGGGCATCTCGGTAAGGCCACGGTTTGGGGCTCGGGTACACACGAAACACACCAAGGGTGTGTTTGGCTTTAGTTTTGATAAATTATTTTATATTAATTTTAATTAGTTATATTAATATAAAACATGTTTAATAAATTAAATCAAGACTTAGTATATAAATACTTATGTTATATAATTTGGCATGAAATTAACATGGTCCCATTAATTAAATTTAACTTAGACTATAATAATTATTTAATATAATTATTCATGATAAATTATATGGTACATTTAATTAATTTAATTAAAAACTTAGCTTAATTATTTAATTACATTCTAATCATGGTTTAATTAAATTAAAACTATACTTTGATTTAATTATATAATTATTAATTATGATAAAGTTTTATTAATATAAATCATGTTATATTATTAATTAATAATCGCTTCTAAACCATGTCTTATATTATTAATTATTAATTAATATGTTAGACTGAAGTATTTATTTATTAATAAACTTTACTATATTATGACATTTAATTAATCATGGCTTATTAAATATATTCACTAAGCTTTAGCTTATATCATATGATTATTAAACAAGCTTATTACTAATTAAGAAAACTTTCTATTTTTTGGAAACTTACTATTTATGGAAACTTGATATTTTTGAAAAGTTACTATATCTAGAAACCTGTTATTTTTAGAAAGTTACTCATTATGAAACAACAAGTATAATAACACATAAAACATGATGTACGATAATCAAGTACACATGAAACACTAAGGAACTACATGATAAAACATGAAATATTAAAACAAGTCAAGAACAAGTAAAACAAGTCAAGAACAAGTAAAGTGAACTAAGAATCAGTAAGTTATACATTAAACAGACAACTCATTCACGTCCTTTATTATGTAGCACTCGTGAAGTCGGAGTAGTTTCTTTCCGCTTTCATCTTCATTTCATTACTGGACATAAGGTACGAATATTCCGTTTTTTAGTAAGGACATTTTTTTCGATAATTAAGATTCCCCGTTTGCTGCCATCTGTTTTCCCCCAGTAGTTAAAATGTCATAAAACTTTTCAGTAATTACTATGTTATCATTTTAAACTGTCTGGGCTATATACATGCATGATCATGTCCACCTAGTTATGGAGGTACCATAACCATAACACTTGAGGCACCGATGTTATGACTCTTCCGCGACAAGAGTGATTACTCGCGGCGTCCCTTTCAGTTATTTGGCCATTTTTATTATTATCATGTGGGGCGTATGGGTGCATCCTAGTACATGTTTTGCAGGTTTACAAGGTGACTATGGTGTGTGCTCTACATCCGTCACATGGAGTTGATCCCTCCACTCAGACTAATATAATTATAGGCAACCCTCTATATATTCATGCACGTTGATACCTTCATGACCTATATGGGCTCTTTGGCATTTAAAATACATTTTTATGAATTAAACATAAGACTTTTCAGATATAAAGCAGTTTATAAAATATGTTCCCGGTTTTCCAGGACATACACTTATTCCACTGCATTTCATACTTTACTTATGTTTCAGTCATTCTATTAACTCATATATATGTTCACTTAGCGTATTGCTCAGCCGTATTTTCTTTCCATATTCCCATACGACAGGTATTAAAGGACATACTTAGGCATTCAAGGGTACGTGAATAGGATGGAGGCTTCATTTGACTTCATTTGACTTATGCATTTATATACTTCTACTTTGTTTGGACATTGTTTAGTCAATTTTCTACAATCTTTACTTATGCATGTGTGAGCTTATGTTTTGGGACCGATGTTCAATTCCGGTTTCCTTTATGGTCATTTATGTTTTAAAGATATTAACGTTGCATGCTTTTATGACACGTCATAATTATCATGTAACGGTCCACTTGTCAAAGTGGGGTGTTACATATTAAATTGGAAAAAAATATAATACATTAGATTGAAATTGAGTATACGTTTGATACGCTTTTGTGCAATTTGCCCTAATAGTTATGATGAATTATTTCAAAAGTTGATAATTTTTATTTAAAGATAAAAGTTATAAAATAAAAAAGTACTTTTTAAAATTTATCACAATGAAACACTTACTTTTTAATTACTAATATCATCAACATATATTCAATTATTTTTAACTTGTACTAACGTTTAGAATGTTAGTTATAATTTGTGTTAGTTCATTTAGTTAATGATCGTTCGCAACATTAATCCTTTATATTAACAACCGTTTTTTTCTATTTTTATTTTTTCTTTTAGTTTTTCTTCAAATTTTTAATTTTTTTTCTTCAGATCGTTTAAATTTGAAAAAATAAAACGAAAATTTTATTAAAAATCTTTTCAAATTAGTTTGAGTTTTTATACATGTTTTTCAAAAAATTTATACACTTTCTTATTCACAATTCTATACACGTTTTATACACGTTTTTATACAAGTTTTCATACACGCTTTCAAACAGACATTTTTATACACGTTGCTATATAAATGTATCTATACTCACGTTTTTATATACATTTTTGTATACGCATTTTTATAAATGGTTTTAGATGTACATTTTATACACGCATTTAGAAAAAGATTGGACTTTTTTTTCGAAATCTCGAAATAAACGTGTATAAAAAGCAAAACCAATTTGTAAAAATTTAGAAAAAAGTTCCTACTTTTTTTTCAAATTTAAATGATCCGAAAAAAATACCCGAAATTTTTTGAAAAAAGTAGATATTTTGACAAAATCAAAATAATAAATAATAAAAACGATAGTTAATGTAAGGACCAACTTTTCGAACTATCGACGGCTAAATAAAATAACGTTGGCACATTATAACTAACATTATAAACGTTTGGTCCAAGTACAAAAAAATATTTGAAAAATATATTTGAAAGTGTCCACTACAATATCATGATAACTAACTTTATAATTTTATCCCTTGAATATATGACTCAGATTTAAGTTCTTTCTTTTTCTTCTTTATGATTTTTTGTACTATCTTCGTTCAAAAATTATTATCTAACTTTACATTTTTAGTTGTCCCAAATTAATTTTCTATTTCCAAAAATAAATAAGATATATAGTTTAAACTTACCATATTACTCTCACTTGAGGTTATTATTAGTAGGCTGAGCATCGGGCCCGAATCGGACCGGACCGGTTAAGACAGAATTGGAGTGAGGACCGAAATGGTCGGTCCGGTCCTATTAGGCATAATCGACGAGATTTTTGGTAAGACTGAAGCGGACCGAATGACGAAATGGTCTAAAACTCGGACCACGGACCGGATCAAAATTTTCCGGTCCGGTGCAATTTTCTGGTCCGTGTCGATTTTGAGTCTGCCATACTCAGCCAGCCCTAAGTATTACAAACATTAAATGAGTTTTGAATTATTTAGTTGAGTGTAAAATTGTTATTATGCAAAAATATAAAAGAAATAATGATGTTTTTCTTAAACTGTGAGTTTTTTCTCGTGGAAACTAAGCTTATCAGAGCTTATCGTAGCATGAGCTTATTGTTTTGTAAAATAAGCTACTAATAAAAATAAGTCTCGTTTGGCTGACAGAGCTTGAAGAAGCTTGTTAAAAAAAATAAACTTTTAAATGACATGCTAGTTAAAGTAGCATGTAAAATAAGCTCAAGCTCAATACTCCAACGTCAAGCTTTAGCAACCCACTCCAACGATTCACTCCAACTCCTAGGAATGCCAAACATACCCCTAATTTTGGGACAAAAAGAGAATTAAATAAAGATATATTTATCATTTGGTTAACTAATAATTACAAGAATCTACTACACCAAAAACTTTGTGTTTTTTACCGAAGGAGTAATAAAAACATAATTGTTTAATCGTGATAAATTTCAAAAGATACATTAATATTTTATATTTTTTGTCTCATATTTATTATCCACCAACACTAAAATCACATTTTAAAAGGTTATACATTTTTCTCTTTTTTCCTTTTTAAATACTTCCTCCGACCTATATTAATACTCTTGTTTACTATTTTTGGACGTCTCAAACTAATAGTTCAGTCTAAAAATAAATAAGAAATGTAGGTCAAGTTTACTATATTACTTTCACTTGAACGTATTATTACAAACAATAAAAAAGTTATAAATTAATTGTTTAAAGGTAAAATTGTCATTGTGTAAAAAGTAATTAAAAAAAATTGAAAAATGATTTTTTATTAAAATTATCGTGTTTTTTGTCGATGGACTATTATTATGGGACGGAGAGAGTAGTTAGTATATGTTTACCATATTAATTTATAACTTTTTTTTAAATCATTTTAAGTCAGAATGATATTTTAAACTTAATTTATTTTATAATATTTATTTATTAAAAATAAAAAATTAATTTATAACAATTAAAAAAAATGTATAAATAGCCACGCGCGTAAAGAGAGTAGGCGGTGAGTAGTGCAGTTTAAAAAAAAAAATTTAAATTTTTTTTCTAGCCGTTGGTAGTGCAGTTTTTTGAAAAAAAAAAATTTAATTTTTAAAAAAACTAGCCGTTGGCTAGGGTTATTAAAAATTTTTTTTTTTTTTTGAAAAAACTAGCCGTTGGTCAAAGATCAACCAACTCGTCGGCTACTTCCGGTTCAAACCCGGAAGCTTATCAACAAATGATGAAAGAACAATACGAGATCGAGAGACAAGCCAAGTTGGAAATCATGGAGCGTGAGTCAAACGCGAAAATAAAATATTTCAACACGCACATGGTCGCTCAAGAAATCGCAATCCTTCAAATCGACACAAGGAACATGAGTGCCTCGGACCGGGCAATCATCGAGAGTCGAAAGGATGCAATTCGCGCATCGTATGCCCCTCCCGAGAACTAGTTTATTTATTTCCGTTATGTATTTTCTTTATTTTAAGTTTTTCGTAATGTTTTTTTATTGTAATGTTTTTTTTTATTGTAATGTTTTTTTATTAATAAAAGTTTTATTTTAAGTTAATTTTTGTGAAAAAAAAATAAAAAAAAAATTAATTCCGTTGGCACCAGAAATTCTGGTGCCAACGATTACCTCAGAAATGTGGTGCCAACAGGATTCTGGTGCCAAAGGCCCAGAATCCTACGTGGCGCCTTTGGCACCACCTTCTGGTGCCAACGGCTCCCAGCACTCTTAGCATTGGAGGCACTATTTCAACATAGCATTTTAGCATTCAAGCATTAATGAAAAAGATGATTCATAAATGTAAAAAGTCTTTACATTTTTTTGCATTGTAGATGCTCTAAGTATTTGTTTGCTTTTCTATGAATTCTTGTGTAACTTTTTATACTTTTTGACTTCTTAACTTATACTCGCGACACAAATGAGAAAAAATCATTTGAAAAACTCATTAATTACTTAGTTAATCCTTAGTTTGTCACAATAATACTTAAAGCAAATTGCATAAAAATGTATCAAACTTATATTCAATTTCAATTTAATTTACTTTATTTTTTTTTCTCAATGTAGTATACCCAAGTTTTTTTAGCTGCAATGTTATACTATTAATAGGTTAACAGGTTGCATCACCATACTTCATCTTCTCCAACCAAATTTTAATCTTTCGGCCAATTTTATTTAATCACATTTATTGTTGCAATTTATCTAGGAGTAATGAACCCTTACCTATACGTACCCCCTTCCCCCTTTTTACATCTCGTAGAAACATTAAACTAAACGAGTTCATTGCAGATTTAAAATCAATGTGCGAATACTGTTTGTAAGTACGAGGAGGAGGGATTTAGCCGCAACAACAAAAAGTACGAAAGATTTAAGAGATGTAATTAAGTAATAATATTATTCCAATCTTGGAGAGGTGTGTTGAATTTAATCTTCACATCAAGTAGACTCATGATCCACTGTACTATGAATAATACAAATTGTGTACTAAGAGTATCTCTAATGGGTAAAGTTAGGAAAGACTTTTTACTATTTCAACAAACTTTTTGTGTAGATTTTTTACATTGCAACTAGGGGTGCCGAAAAAGTTGAACCGGTCTGAACCCGAATAATCATATTCGGGTCGGGTCACTCAGGTCCAAAAGTGTATTCGAGTCAATTCGGGTTGACTCGAATTGACCCGAGTTCTAATTAGGCTCGGGTTCGGGTTATATATTTTTTTACCCTTGACCCGAACCCGACTTGACCCGACTAAAATTACACTTTTTACATTGTATTAGTACTTAATTGAGCCACTTTTTACACATTTTCCTTAAACTCGGGTTGACCCAAACCCGAGTTGACCCGACCCGAATTGACCCGAACCCGAGTGACCCGAGTTCTAATTAGGCTCGGGTTCGGGTATGATTTTTTTGCTCTCAACCCGAGTTGACCTGACCCGAGTTGACCCAAACCCGACCGAGTCAACCCGAATCACACCCCTAATTGCAACACAAGCTTTTTGTAAAGCTTTTTACAAAAGCTTGGTAAACATCAAGTCTTTGTTGAAAACCTTTCTCATTACTTGTGTTAAGTATTTATGGCATTAAATACATCAAGTTTTCAAAGACTTGATACATTAGACATACTCTAAGGCGGGTAGCATCGGTGGAGGTCGTCGAGTCGGTTGACGAAGTCAAACTCGGTCGATTCGTTGCAACGACCGAGTCGAGTCGGCCGACTCACCAAAGTTAATCGTTTCACCGAAGTCGGTCTCAGCTTCGATCTATTTGAAAATTAGAAAAATCAAAATTCTTTTTAAACAGTTGACCGATGCAAATTAAAAAAAATAGTTTAAGTTTAAACACTTTACCCCTATAAACACCAACCATTTAACCATTTCTCTCACACTTTCGAATATTTATTTTACATCTAACAATTTTTATACCATCAAAAAAATGGGTCCAACCATTTTGTACTACCGACAATGAGGTAGCTTTGTGTGAATCTTATGTACACGTTTCAGAGACATACGTACCCAGACGAAGTCAACTGACGAAAGCGTTTTGATCGGAGGTACTTGAGTACTTTCATATCAAAATGGGTGATCAAAAAAGAAGTTATGACTCCGTTATCAGCAAATGAAAAAGGGTGATACATCTTAAAGTTGATCAATTTTCTTCGATTTACAATAATGTCTTACGTATCAAGAAGCCGCAACCGAATATCACACTCGTTAACATTCGGATTTTGCATTCTACGAATATTGGAAATTTTTGAAACAAAGTCCCACCATGGAGCGAAATTGAATTGTCACGGTTTCTTAATCAGAGACTTTAAATTTTTAAGTTTTAGTATTTTTTTTTTAATTATTTTTATTATTATTATTTTTATTGTGTTTTGTTATGTTTTTAATGTAATGGTTTTTCTATTTTATGTAATATTTGTTATTTAATGTAATGTTTTTATTTATTGAATAAACAAATTGAACTAGGTCGCTTTGTTGTGGTAAATAGGTTGATGTAGGTCGTCGGAGAAAAAAAGCTGATGTGGCAGAAAAATTGTAGGTCACACTAGATCGTTGTTGTCGATAGCCTAATAAAGCTAATGAAACAAAATTATATGTTGAAGCCTTGAACGATCATTTTTACGAACACAAAAGTGAAAAATTGTGATTAAAAAATGGATGGATAGAAAGTTGACTAGAATTGGTTGGAGAAGATGAAGTATGACGACGGTAATTTGGTAACTTATTAATCATCTAATATTGAAATTAATTTTTTTTTGATATATTAAATTGGAAAGAATGTAGAGTGCATTAGATTAAAATTAAGTATACGCGTGATATGCTTTTATGCAATTTGCTCTAATAGCTACGATGAATTATTTTTAAAGTTGATAATTTTTATCTAAAAGTAAAAGTTATAAAATCCAAATGTACTTTTTAAAATTTATTACAATGAAACAATTACTTTTTAATTATTAATACCATCAACATATATTCAATTATTCTCAACTTGTACTAACGTTTAGAATGTTAGTTATAATTTGTGTTAGTTCATTTAGTTAATGATCGTTCGCAATGTTAGTCCTCTATATTAACCTTTTATTTTTATTTTTATTTTTTCTTTTAGTTTTTTCTTTTTAATTTTTAATTTTTTTTTTCAGATCATTTAAATTTGAAAAAAGAAAACGAAAATTTTATTAAAAAAAAAGTTTCAAATTAGTTTGGGGTTTTATACATGTTTTTTCCAAAATTTGATACACTTTCTTAGTCACAATTCTATACACGTTTTATACACGTTTTTATACAAGTTTTCATACACGTTTTTAAACACACATTTCATACATATTTTTATACACGTTGTTATATAAACGTATCTATACTCACGTTTTTATATACACTTTGTTATACCCACGTTTTTATAAACACGTTTTCATATACGCATTTTTATAAACGGTTTTAAATGTAAATTTTATACACGCATTTAGAAAAAAAGTGGAACTTTTTTTGAAATCTCGAAATAAACATGTATAAAAAGCAAAACTAATCTGTAAAAATTTAGAAAAAAGTTACTACCTTTTTTCAAATTTAAATAATCTGATAAAAGAATACACGAAAAAATTGGAAAAAAAATAAATATTTCTACAAAAATCAAAATAATTAAAAAAAACAAACGACAGTTAATGTAAGGACTAGCTTTTTCGAACGATCGTTGGCTAAATAAAATAACGTTGGCACATTATAACTAATTGTATAAACGTTTGGTTCAAGTACAAAAAATATTTGAAAAATATATTTGAAAGTGTGTCCACTACAATATCTTGATAACTAAATTTATAATTTCATCCTTTGAATATATGACTCATATTTAAGTTCTTTCTTTTTCTTCTCTTTGATTTTTTTACTACCTTCGTTTAAAAATTATTGTTTATCTTTCTATTTTTAGTTGTTTCAAATTAATTTTCTAATTTCAAAAATAGATAAAAAAAGATATAGTTTAAACTTACCATATTACTCTCACTTGAGGTTAGAGTTGGCAAAAAACTCTGAACTCGACGGAGAATCCGATACCCGAATCCGATTTGACTAGGGATTCCCCGAGTTGACCGGGTATGGGGATGGGTGTGGGGATTCCCCGTTAGTAAAAAGTGGGTATGGAGGCGGAGATGGTATTACTCTTGGTTCCCCAAACCCGTCCCCGAATCCGCCCCGAATATCTTTATTCTACATATATGTTTATATATCTTGTATGTTTCAACTATCTATTAGATATTTGAAACACTATCAATCGATGGTTAATATTTCATTTGACACTAACCTTTTAGGATGAGCTCTTGTTTGTTAATTTTGTTATTATTAATACCAAGCATGATTGGCATGAATGTTAATCTCGTTAATGTTGTTTGATATTACCGTATTGTGTTATTCGTAATGGTTACATCATTTGAAATATAGTTTAAATGCTAATTGTGTAACGGGGAAAAAAATCCCCGATTCCCCATTGGGGATCCCCGTTCCCCGCTGGGGATGGGGATGGTATGTAGTTTGTAATCCCCGATGGGGATGGGGACGGGAATGGGGATGGATATTTAACTTTGGGGATGGGGATGGTAGCAACCATTCTCCGCAAACCCGGCCCCGTTGCCATCTCTACTTGAGGTTATTATTACTAGGCTGAGCATCGGACCCGAACTGAATCGGGCCGGTTAACACGAGATTTGAGCGAGGACCAAAATGGTCCGGTCCGGATCGGTCCAGTCCTATTAGGCATAATCGACGAGATTTTTGTTAAGACTGAAGCGGACAGAAGGCCGAAATGGTTCAAAACCCGGACCGCGGACATGATCAAAATTGTCCGGTCCGGTTCGACTCGGTCCAGTGCAATTCTCTGATCCGGGCCGATTTTGGGTCTGCCACGCTCAGTCAGCCCTAATTATTACAAACATTAAATGAGTTTAAAATTATTTAGTTGAAGGTAAAATTGTTATTCTGCAAAAAAAAAACAAAAAAAATATTGATGTTTTTTTAAACCGTGAGTTTCTTGGTGGACGCTAATTTTGTGACAAAGAGAGTATTAAATAAATGTATATCTGTCATTTGATTAACTAATAATGATAAAAATCTAATACACTTAAAACTTTGTGTTTTTACTGAGGGAGTATTAAAAAAATAATTGTTTAATCGTGATAAATTTCAAAAAATATATTAATATTATATATTTTTTGTCTCATGTTTAATATCCACCAACACTAAAATCACATTTTAAAGGTTATACATTTTTCTCTTTTTTACTTTTTAAATACTCCCTCCGACCTATATTAATACTCTATTTTACTATTTTTAGACGTCTTAAATTAATAGTCCAGTTTAAAAATAGATAAGAAATATAGGTTAAATTTACCATATTATTCTCACTTGAAGGTATTATTACAAATAATAAAAAAGTTGTAAATTAATTGGTTAAAGGTAAAATTGTCATTGTGTAAAAACTAAAAGAGAGAAAACTAAAAAAATGATTTTTTTTATTAAACTTAGCGTGTTTTTTGTCGGTGGACTATTGTTATAGGACGAAGGAATTAGTTGGTATATGTTTACCAAATTAATTTATAACTTTTTTTTTAAATCATTTTAAGTCAGAATGATATTTTAAACTTAATTTGTTTTATAATATTTATTTATTAAAAATAAAAAATTAATTTATAACAATTAAAAAAAAATGTATAAATAGCCACGCGCGTAAAGAGAGTAGGCGGTGAGTAGTCGACAAGCAGTTAGATAATACACCGAGAGATGTTTGTTATTAACCGGCAGGTTAGGATCAGCTGTGAATAAAACAGGGAACATACCCTAGACAGCCTGTAATCAACGGCTGTGATTTTCATCTTTTTGGCAATAAACCTGGAGCGTTGGATCATGGACCCATAATACCATGTGATGTGGGGCTCTGTTATGTCTAGGAAGATGGTGACATTGCCCATGTGTGGACTTTGATAGGGGCACCCTACTTGGATAAATTTACTTTCTTCTTTTATTCACAATGTTAATTAAGTAATCTTTTAACTTTGATATCTCTCATTTTAGTGTGCATGTTTTTCTATTTTTATAACTTTTTCATTTTAGAATCATTGTTCCCTAATTAAAAAGAACATAATTAAAAAATTATTATTATTGATTTTTTCAATTTCTTTTACTTTTAACTAATTAAATAAATTTAAAACTTTTTAGTAATAATAAAATGAGAAATGCTTACAAGTCCGTCTCGTGGATTTTGATGGCCCCGTGTCATCACCGTCAAGAGGCCCTTTAACACAAAAACAAAATACACGTGTATGAAAATTCTATGTATTAATTAAGCTCTAGCATCATACTATCTATATATATAATAGAAGAACATGAAACTTGGAGGCCCTCGTTAAGCGGTGACCATGTACGATCGCACCTATTGCACTCCCCTAAAGACGGCCCTGCTTACAACATCTCAAAGCAAAGCTGAGCAAAATAAACTGAAGATAAAGTTAGACCGATAAATCGAGCCAAATTGAATTGACGAAACCGGTCTAGGACCAAATAAAATTTAGCTCGGTTCGGTTCGATTTTATATATTTATATCAGTTTAGTTCGATTCGGTTCGATTTCATATTAAACCAAATAAAATACGCCTAAGTTATAAAGTACAACATACGAATAATTCTGATCATATGTAATCCTAAAATAATAAAGACAATCTCAGGGCTAATGAATACATGTTTCATACTTGATTGTGATTAGTGAAAAAGTTGTAATAAAATTAATACATATAACTAGGGCTGAGTATCGGTCTAGGACCGAACCGGACCGGTTAAGACCGGACCGGACCGAGTACTAAATTGGTCCGAAACCTTGGACCGAGACCGGACCGAAATGATCCGGTCCGGTCCAGGTTGGTCCGGTCTGGTTCGGTCCTCAGTTCGGTTCGATTTTATTAAATATAATTGACGAAATTTTAGCAAGACCGAACCGGACCGGATCGGATCGGACCGACCGGACCGAGGACCAAATTGATCCAAAACCTCGGACCTCGGACCGGACCGAAATTATTCGGTCTGGTTCGATACGGTCCAGTCCGGTCCGGTCCAGTTTTCCGGTCCGGGTCGGTTTTAGGTCCGCCGTGCTTAACCCTACATATAACGATAGAGAAATGTTTCATATAAACCCTCTTTTTAGCATAGATTTAATCAATTAATCAACCATCTAATTTTTTTCATTAAAAAAAAAATTATTTTTAAAAAATTAACTATCTCACAATTCGTTAATCGTTACGCAAAACGAAACATACCATCGTGACAAGAATTAAATCATCTTTCTATCGAGAGGCACATGTATATACTTTCGCCGAATTTTTTTTCTTCTAAAAAATCAAATATAATTCATATCACGGATCATATATGATTTTATAATTTTGAAAAATCATATATGATCCGTGATATGAATCACATATGATTTTTTTCAGAAAAAAAAATTCGTTGAAAGTATATAAATGTGTCACTCGATAGAAAAATGATTTAATTCTCATTGTAATTATACATTTATTTGTCATTTAACGATTTATCGTTTGTAAAATATTTAATTTTTTTAAAAAAGTAAAAATTTAGTTTGAATAAATATAATTGGTTGATAAGGTTTATGAAAAAAAAATATACATTAATCTCATCTCTATAACGATAAGTGTTAGAGATGATATATACTTATTAGCAAAAACCCACTAATAAAAATAGGTAATGAATTCAATCAAACTTTAATATTTTTTTTCAAAAGTAAATAATTAAATTAAAACGTTTTAAAAATAAAGCTAAATTTTTATTGTAAGTTAAGTAATAAAGAACATAAATATACTAAATAATTTTATAATGTTGATGCTATCTTATTTTAATGGGCATGTTTTCTTATTTATATTACGCTACATTGTCTTTTTGTCTTCGAATCAAACTTTTGAAAAGAAAAAAAGTTGTTATAATAAGGCAAAAGAAAAAAAAGATATGAACAAAATAACATAAGTGGTTCAACATGTCGACTTACTTACAAGAGCGTATGACTGGTTTCACTAGTTGGAATTTGGAAACTTGAAACTATCATGGTTGTCAGGACAGGATCTCGATTTTAATCTTAAATTCTTACGATTTTAAGATATTAGAAAGCAAAAACGATTAGGGAGATGATTTGTGCATCATTTGTTTTTACAATACACCACTAAATTGTGCATTTATGTGTTGTATTCTATGTATTATCAATATAATTTATTGGTGTATGGCAAAAAAAAATATGGTGTATAAATCACTTCCCAAACGATTAAGATCATATATAAGATCTTTGGAAGCGTATAATCTTATAGGATCGTGATCCTGATAATAAGATCTTAAGATATATTACGATCTGATCTTATATTTATCGCATCACAAACTAAAAAACTACAAATTTATTGGTCAAATCTTATAGATTTTAAGAAAAATAACATTTTAATCTCTTAAACATTTTATAATTATAATTTAAGACAACATTTTATGAAACACTCGTATATTTTTATGTTAGTGATATATAAAAATTTGTTAAGATCTCGATCCGATTTTGCAATGACGAAAACGATCCATAGTAGGATCTCGATCTTAACAAGTATGACGCCTAAAATATGTTATATTAAAAGATTTCTAATGACGGAGTATTTATTTTGGGAGGTCAAGTTATTTTACACATATCAAAATAAAAAATAAAAAATGAACAAAATTCTAAAACGAAAAGTATAATTTTTACATTAATCATTACAAACTTTGAAAGGGCCGAAACCCTCCCAATCCTTTAAGAAATCTGCCTCTTTGTGCCATGGTTAAGCAAACTGAAATTAAATTATAAACACGTTAGCTGATATTGATAGCTTCTAAAATTGACGATCGATGTTTATCAAATTTATCATTGTTTTAAATAAAAATCGATTGTTTCCAAAGGATAAATATGTTTATTTTACACTTTATCTGTTAAAATTGAAAAAAAAACGAGTTGCCATTAGACTATTGTTAAGTGTTATTTTGTCACTCTTTCCATATGTTGCATGTTACTTTGTATTGTGTTATGTTTGTTGTCTTATTTTCAGGCGTACTGGTTTTGGGCTGGTTGCTTTGTGTTGGGCTTGTTCTTTCTTTGGTGGGTTTTTGAACCGTTGAGGCCCATGAGTCCTTGGAAGCTATTATAACCCTAGTCTTTGACTAGGGTTTTCTTATCATTCATAATACACACACACACACAAAGGTGTGTGCGCAGCTCTCTCTTTTCTCTCTCATTCAAGCTATGAAGCTTTGACCTGGGAGTTTGATTATCCATCTTGTATAGTGTGTGTTATTGAGTGATCTTTGTATGTGAGGGAGATCGGATCAACCTAGTTGAGACGATCTCATCATTTCTTTTGTAATCGTTCGATTAGCATCCGTTTTGGGGACTAATATTTATCTTTTGTATTTCGTACTTTGATTATAATAAAATACACCAAGGGGTGGTTGGTTGGGTGTAAGATCTAGTTCTGCTTCTTTTATATTATATTTTTCAACATGGTATCAGAGCTTTAGGTTGTCGATCTTTCAGCCTATCTAAGCTCTCTCGGTTTTTTTATTATATCAGTTCGATTGGTGAAAACCCTAATTTATTTTTTAGGGTTTTTACTTTTTTGGTGGTGATCTTTGCTCTCGTGACGTTTCTGAAGCTTGTATTGGTGGTGTCGTTCTTTTTCTCAAAAATTATTATTAGGGTTTTCATAAACCCTAATTTTATTTTGGTGGTTTTGATTCTTTGGTGCCCATGAAGCTTTATTTGGTGGTGCCGTTGCGTATTTCGGTGGTGCCGTTAAAAATCTTGAAGATTGAATTAGGGTTTCTTGAAACCCTAATTTAATTTTTTGGGGTTTTCCTTTCTTCTGGTATCCTGGTATCACTCTTGGTGGTGCCGTTGCCTTTTTTGGTAAGTTCACACAGGTATATCTTTATTAGGGTTTCCTGTTGGTGGATCACCCATCCTCTAGACTAAGTGAATCTAGAGATTGGGTGATTTTTTGGTTGATTCTGGTTGCTGTTTATGCACTGTAAGTCCTCTTTCATTTTCCCCTTGCCTCTCTCTTGGTTACTTTTGTGAGCTACTGTTGTTCAAGTTGTGAGTGCAAACGAATTCGGTTAACATCTTGACCCTCCAGCCTTGACTGGTGTGGATACCTGCTCTGGCCAATCCCAGTCCAAAACTTGGCATTTCTGGTGCTCATATTCTGAGTGTTTATTGTGTTTATTTTTTGTTTGGCTTTCTATACTTGCTTTTGTTCTTTTTTGCTTTTGATTATTGTTTATCTGCTCTCTCTTTGTGTGACTCATGAGTGCTAGTGGTGCTCCTCCTCCACCACCCAATGGTGGTGGAGGAAATGGTGGTGGTAGGGATCCTCCTGAAACCACTACCAATCCTGTTGCTCTCATTAGCAACTTGGATGCTGGAAACCCACTTCATATTCATAGTAGTGATAATAGTAGCTCTGTTCTTGTTCCTTTCAAGTTGTTGGGAACGGAAAATTATAGAATGTGGAACAATGCTACGAGACTTGCTTTACAAGCTAGAAACAAGTTTGCTTTTGTTGATGGTTCTTGTTTAAGAGAGTCTTATACTGATGATGTCTTGTGTGCCCAATGAGATAGATGCAATGTTATGGTTCTTACTTGGATTATGAATGTTGTTTCTAATGATATGTACATAGGCCTTGTTTACTCTGAAAATGCTGCTAATGTTTGGAAAGACCTTAATGAAACTTATGATAAAGTTGATGGTTCTATTGTCTATAACTTACTTCAAAAGATTGGGTCTGTTAAACAGGGGGTAGTTCTTTGTCTGACTATTATCACAGGTTGAACTCTCTTTGGAGAGAGTTTGATGTTGTTTCTAAAATTCCTAAATGTGTGTGTGTGATGTTAAATGTTCTTGTTCTGCTAGCACTAAATTGGCTTTGCATCAGCAAATCACGAGGCTTATGCAGTTTCTTATGGGGCTTGATGATTGTTATCAACCTATTAGAACTGCACTTCTCACCAGGGATCCACTTCCTGATGTTAAGGAAGCCTATGCCACTGTATCTAGAGAGGAATCCCATAGGGGTGTTCCTGATAACTCTGACCATACAAAGGCTAAACTAAATGCTACTTCATTTGCTGCTAAGAACTTTAATCAGAATAGGAGAAGTACTTCCAATGCTTCTAATAGAACCCCCAACAAGGGCAATGGGTCCAAAAGTTATAGGGGTCCTAACCCTAACCTTTTGTGTACTCATTGCAATCAAATTGGTCATACCGTTGATAGATGCTTTGAGTTGGTTGGTTATCATGCTGGTTACAAAAAGGGGGCAATAGTCAAAGGAAAACTGGTTTTAAATCTAATTTTAATGCTAATTGTGACATTAAAACTGGAGAAAAACAGGCTTCCACTTGTAATTCTCCAAACTCTTTCACCACTGAACAAATTCAGAAGCCTCTTAATATGATCAATGACACCTCTAGCAACACTCAATCCAATATGGCAGGTAGAATATCTTTTTTTAATGCTAATGTTTGGTTCATTATAAATTTTTCCAAGTTTTTTTGTGGCAACTCTAAATTTACTGTCAAAACTATCACTTTGGGATGGATTATTGATTCTGGGCAAACCAACACCTTACCACTTCCACAGTTGGTATGTGCAATGTTGTTGACATTTCTAATCTCAACATTTCTGTTGGTCATCCCAATGGCACTATTGTCAGTATTAGTCACATTGGTGACCTCAAACTTTCTAATAATGTTGTTCTTCATGTGTGTTGGTTGTGCCTGGATATTGTGTTAGTTTGCTTTCTGTTAACAAACTTATTAAAGATAGTAAGTTGTTTGTTGATTTTGATGAGGATAAATGTTATATTCAGGACTTGGCCAAGGGGACCACTCTAGGGACTGGTAGTGAATCTGGGGGGCTTTACTTGTTTGATGACCTTAAGACTAAAAGCTTAGGTACTATTAACTCTGCCATGACTTTTAATACCTCCAAAGATATCTGGCATTGCAGACTTGGTCATCCCTCTGACCAAGTGCTCAATGTTCTCAAGACTGACCTCAAACTTTCCAAAAACACCAACATTTCTGTTTGTGAAACTTTTCATAAGGCCAAACAAACAAGGGAACCTTTTCCCTTGAGTGATCACCAGTCAACTTGGTGACCTTGTTCACTTGGATTCTTGGGTTCCTTACAAGGTTCATAGTAAGGAAGGGTATTGATACTTCATTACCATTGTGGATGATTACTCTAGAGCTGTGTGGACTTATCTTTTGAAATCTAAGGATGAAGTTTTTGATTGGTTAACTCAATTTATTAATCTTGTTAAAAATCAGTTTGATTCCAAAATCAAAATCTTTAGATCTGATAATAGGACTGAATTTGTTAACAACAAAGTACACACAACGCTCTCTTCTTTGGGTATTATCCACCAGACCTCTTGTCCTCATACCCCTCAGCAAAATAGGATTGCTGAAAGGAAACATAGACACCTGCTTAATGTATCCAGGAGTCTTATGTTTCAGGGTGGGATTCTTATCAATTTTTGGTCTGAATGTATTTTGACTACTGTTTATTTGATTAACAGGCTCCCCTTTTCTGTCTTAAATGGTAGGTCCCCTATGAATTGCTCTATAGCAAAAAACCCAATCTCTCTCATTTAAAGTGTTTTGGATGTCTGTGTTTTTCTACCTGTCTGAATAACAGTGACAAACTCACATCTAGGTCTGAGAAATGTGTTTTAATTGGTTATTCTTCTTTTAAAAAGGCTTACAAATTGTTTAGCTTGGATAATAGAAGAATTTTATTTTCTAGAGATGTGAAGTTCTATGAAACTATTTTTCTTTTCAAAATGAAAAACAATTTTGGAAAAGATTCAACAGATGTAGTCATTACAAGTGATGCTGAACTCTTGACCTTTTTTGATAATCAAACACCTTCAAGTCCCAATGATGATGAGTAAGCAACACCTGATGTGGATGGTAGGGTTCACCCCATTATTGATGATGCCTTTGTGCATCATCAGGAGGAGAACTCTGCAACCACTATAGGTGAAAATGTGCAATCCTGCTCTGAGGGTAATTTTGAAAAAGAAAATTCTTCTAACTCTTTCATTGAGCATAGTGGGGACCATCCTCAATATGAGGGGCAGTCTGTTAGAAAGTCTAGTAGACCCACTAAACTGCCTGCTAAACTTAATGATTTTGTTCTTGATAGCAAGCTTAAGTATGGTATAGAGAAGCATGTTAATTACTCTAAGTTGAACACTACTAATTTTTGCTTTGCTACCACTCTCAATCAATCTGTTGAACCATCTACCTACTATGAAGATGTGAAGGATAGTAGGTGGGTTGAGGCTATGACCAATGAAATTAAGGCTCTTTTAAGGAACAATACTTGCACCTTATGTGATTTACCTACTGATAGAAAGGCTATTAACAATAAATGGATCTATAAGATTAAATACAAGTTCCTCTGGCCTTGTTGACAAGTTTAAAGCTAGAGTTGTTGTTAAAGGTTATAGTCAAAGGGAAGGCATTGATTTTGATGAGACTTTCAGTCCTGTTGTTAAAATGGTTACTGTTAGGTGTCTTGTTAGCATTGCTGTCTCTAATGACTGGCCTCTTTTTCAACTTGATGTTAACAATGCCTTCTTGTATGGTGATCTTGATGAGGACATTTATATGACTCTTCCTTTGGGCTTTAATTGCAAGGATAAAGGTAAGGTTTGTAAGCTTAATAAAGCTTTGTATGGTCTCAAGTAAGCCCCAAGACAGTAGAATGCTAAACTTACCACTGTCTTGGTTGAGCATGGCTTTATCCAAAGTAAGTTTGATTACTCACTTTACACTAAACAAAATGGTAACATGTTTATTGCTCTTCTTGTTTATGTTGATGATTTTATCATCACTGGTAACTGCATTGAGAAAATTGAATTATTTAAAAGCTTTCTAAAAACCAAATTCATGATTAAAGACCTTTGGCATTATGAGGTATTTTTTAGGTTTGAGGTTCTTGAAAACTCTAATAGGATTTGCATGACCCAATGGAAGTACTGTCTTGAACTTATTCATGAGTTTGGTTTACTTGTTGCTAAACCAGCAGTAACCCCATTACCTGAAAATTGTGTTTTGGCTGTTGATGAAAGCAAAGATGATAAATTTCTCTTAAATATTTTTGAGTATCAAATATTACTTGGGAGACTCATTTACCTGACTCATACCAGACCTGATATATCTTATGCTGTTCATTGCCTTAGCCAGCACATGCATGCCCCCCTTCAATCTTATCTTAAGGTTGCTTTGAGGGTTATTAGATACCTCAAAAATTCACCTGGGACTGCTATCCAGTTTTGTAAAGATACCTCTTTAAGGGTGTCTTGTTTCACTGATGCTGATTGGGCCAAATGTCTTAGAACCAGAAAATCTGTATTTGGATATTGTGTCTTTCTTGGGAGGTCTCTTGTCTCTTGGAAGAGCAATAAGTAGCCCAAAGTATCCAGATCTTCAGCTGAGGCTGAGTATAGATGTATGGCCAGTGCTACATGTAAAGTTATTTGGATCACTAACTTGCTTAGTGATCTAAGATTGAATAACTTGTTTCCTGTGAACCTCTATAGTGACAGCAGCTCTGCTATTAACAATAAATGGATCTATAGGATTAAATACAAGTTCCTCTGGCCTTGTTGACAAGTTTAAAGCTAGAGTTGTTGTTAAAGGTTATAGTCAAAGGGAAGGCATTGATTTTGATGAGACTTTCAGTCCTGTTGTTAAAATGGTTACTGTTAGGTGTCTTGTTAGCATTGCTGTCTCTAATGACTGGCCTCTTTTTCAACTTGATGTTAACAATGCCTTCTTGTATGGTGATCTTGATGAGGACATTTATATGACTCTTCCTTTGGGCTTTAATTGCAAGGATAAAGGTAAGGTTTGTAAGCTTAATAAAGCTTTGTATGGTCTCAAGTAAGCCCCAAGACAGTAGAATGCTAAACTTACCACTGTCTTGGTTGAGCATGTCTTTATCCAAAGTAAGTTTGATTACTCACTTTACACTAAACAAAATGGTAACATGTTTATTGCTCTTCTTGTTTATGTTGATGATTTTATCATCACTGGTAACTGCATTGAGAAAATTGAATTATTTAAAAGCTTTCTAAAAACCAAATTCATGATTAAAGACCTTGGCATTATGAGGTATTTTTTAGGTTTGAGGTTCTTGAAAACTCTAATAGGATTTGCATGACCCAATGGAAGTACTGTCTTGAACTTATTCATGAGTTTGGTTTACTTGCTGCTAAACCAGCAGTAACCCCATTACCTGAAAATTGTGTTTTGGCTGTTGATGAAAGCAAAGATGATAAATTTCTCTTAAATATTTTTGAGTATCAAATATTACTTGGGAGACTCATTTACCTGACTCATACCAGACCTGATATATCTTATGCTGTTCATTGCCTTAGCCAGCACATGCATGCCCCCCTTCAATCTCATCTTAAGGTTGCTTTGAGGGTTATTAGATACCTCAAAAATTCACCTGGGACTGGTATCCAGTTTTGTAAAGATACATCTTTAAGGGTGTCTTGTTTCACTGATGCTGATTGGGCCAAATGTCTTAGAACCAGAAAATCTGTATCTGGATACTGTGTCTTTCTTGGGAGGTCTCTTGTCTCTTGGAAGAGCAATAAGTAGCCCAAAGTATCCAGATCTTCAGCTGAGGCTGAGTATAGATGTATGGCCAGTGCTACATGTGAAGTTATTTGGATCACTAACTTGCTTAGTGATCTAAGATTGAATAACTTGTTTCCTGTGAACCTCTATAGTGACAGCAACTCTGCTATTCAGATTGTTGCCAACCATGTGTTTCATGAGATAACCAAACATTTTGAAGCTAATGTTCACTTGGTAAGGGAAAAAGTTCAAGATGGTGTTATCAACACTATCAATGTTACTTCACTTGATCAAACTGCTGACATCTTTACTAAGGCTCATGGAATTAACCAACACCTGAAACTATGTAAAAACTGAGGCTTGTGAACATGTTTGGAAAATGATTTTTCTGCTCTCTCATATGTCAGATTGAGGAAGGTTGTTATTTTGTCAATATTTCCATATGTCGCATGTTACTTTGTATTGTGTTATGTTTGTTGTCTTATTTCAGGCGTACTGGTTTTGGGCTTGTTGCTTTGTGATGGGCTTATTCTTTCCTTGGTGGGTTTTTGAACCGTTGAAGCCCATGAGCCCTTGGAAGCTATTATAACCCTAGTATTTGACTAGGGTTTTCTTATCATTCATAATACACACACAAACAAAGGTGTGTGCGCATATCTCTCTTCTCTCTCTCATTTAAGCTCTGAAGCTTTGACCTGGGAGTTTGATTATTCATCTTGTATATTGTGTGTGATTGAGTGATCTTTGTATGTGAGGGAGATCGGATCAACCTATTTGGGACGATCTCATCATTTCTTTTGTAATCGTTCGATTAGCATCCGTTTTGGGGACTAATCTTTATCTTTTATATTTCCTACTTTGATTATAATAAAATATACCAAGGGGTTGTTGGTTGTGTGTAAGATCTAGTTCTACTTCTTTGATATTATGTTTTTAAACATTAAGATAGTTATGTAAATAATCAATTAACTGCATATAAATAAATTTTTTTTTGATAAAATCTCATTACTAATTATATCCTTAATAAGAGGGGGGAATCTCGGTTCCCAATGAACAGTTCCCCCCTCACACCAAAACATATTATATTTCATCCCCTCATACACACACCCACACACTCGCTTGGATGGTCTTCCTCCACTGTAGATCCAATAAAAGTCTTCCTCCACTGTAGATCCAATAAAAATAATGGATTTCACCCACGTTGCCCAATTCTTTGGCTTAAAAGATGATCATCACCGTTGATTTGGTTACTGAACGGGTTACGGGATTAACCCTTGGCCTCAGCCGTTGATTGGTGTCTGCCCGTTTTCTGTTTTGGGTTGGTGGTGCACACCAAATGGTCTTGCGGTTGAGATTGGACCAAAAACATTGTTCTTGAAACTTCTTTCTCTAATAAGGTATGTGTGTTTCTTCCCATCAATACTGTTCCTCTTCCGTCTCTATCTCTCTGAAATTATTGATCTGTGTCTGAACATATTATTGATCAGTCCCTCTATCTAGATCTGATCTTGATCGTCAAGATAGACATGTGGTTCGATTCAATTTAAAGTTTGACTTTTGGGCTTTTCCGATCCTTTAGTTGTCATAATTTATTAAAGATATAATTTCTATTTGTTATTAAGGTATGTGTTTTATTTGAGACTGGTTATATAAATTCTGATTCAGATTTTCGTTTTTACACATACCAGTTTTGGGTTTTCTCTTTAGTTGAACTTTTCGTGTTTTTATAAAAACATAATATCTATACAAGATTTTCTTTGATGCAAGTTTGTTGCTCATACCAGTGATTTTATTTGTTTGTGCCTTAATCCGTTTGAGTTTTGACTTTTGGATTTAGTGCGTTATGAGCTGGAAATAGGATGTTTCGTGATCAATGTCAATTTGGTTCCGATGCTGATTATAGCTGATGTTGTTTGGGTATTTTGTGGTTGATTAAATAAGCTGGCTCCAATAACCTCATACCTGTGAAATTGGCACGTTGTAAGTAAGTTGGTCTTTGTTTGCACTTATGTGCCTACACCGTTTAAAGATTGAACGGGTCGATTCAAGTATTTTTGGCTCCACACAGCATGTGTCACTGCTTTTATCTTTATGATATGTGGTATGTTATTGCCGTTGGGAACCTGTGAAAAGTTGATACACCTATTATGCGGCTTTTTGGCAATGATGATTTGTATCTTGACTTGCATTTGTGAAAATGTTGCTGCCCGTGTTTGTTTGTTGGCGAGGTAACCAATTGGTTCTTTGGTTGCAGCCACAAACCACGTATGGTAGTGGCATCTCTTGCGTCGACACCTGAGCCGCACATTGCGGATAATCTTGAACAACCCCTGATTAATTTAAATGATGCCGTTTGGTAGCTTTATGAGATGATTGCCTGCTATTTTCCCTAAGTAGTTAGGCTCATATTTTTTGCTATGAAAAATTGTGTCTGAGTTACATTTGTGAAAATTTCATTACACGTGTTGGTTTGTTGGAGAGGTCACCAGGTTGGTCAATAAGGGTGATGATTTGTATATTGCTACAAACATTGGTGGTGGACCAATTCTGCTGGGTTTTGAAAACTCCGTCCTACGGGTTTCAGAAAACCCACATGTTTTAACAGCCTGCCCATCATTTGTTGGTCCATGGATTCCTCCTGATGTTGGCCCACATGTCCACCTGTTTTGGCAACGTGTCCATATGATTAATGGTTTCGTCAGTCCGGAAGTGTTTTCACTAAAGGTGATTCAGTTGGTTGGCGTTTTTGTTTTTTTGCTATTACCCGGCTTTTTGGCAATGATGATTTGTGTCTTGGCTTGCATTTGTGAAAATGTCGCTGCCCGTGTTTGTTTGTTGGCGAGGTAACCAATTGGTTCTTTGGTTGCAGCCAGAAACCACGTATGGTGGTGGCATCTCTTGCGTCGACACCTGAGCCACACATTCCAGATTATCTTGGGTCTGATTTCTTGGGTCTGATTGGAGGTAGAGGCAGTCCGATTTCTTGGGTCTGATTGGAGGTACGGGAAGCGATGATAGCGGCGATGGTGTAGGTAGCATTCTGGCAGGATCAACAAAGACGTATGGGAAATACCCAGGTTAGATTTCCGGTTTTTTTATATTCTAACCAAATATACATGAAAACAAATAAATTTGAACATATTTTTCAATAGAGCCAGCATACGAGTATATGAATTGTGCTTTGGTCTTGGAATGCTCTCGGTCTAAAGTGTAGCTTTTACTTTGTTCTAATATGCACTTAAAGGTGAGTTTTATTTGTTATACATAATGTGTGTTGCTGTTTACAAAAAATAATATTTCCGTTGGAGCAGGTTTTGAGACGTGGCCAAAAAACAAACGCATAGTCACCACTAATGTATTCCTGAACCATTTCGAGACCAGGTTAGATATAGATCAAGTACTGTACAGTTTTTTTGGCTAAATAATTAAATATCTCATATGTGAGCTGAATTGTACAAGTACAAAAGTGCAGCCGATGATATGACTCCGTCATCCTGTCCCAAATTGGTAAACAAGTACAAAACTGCTGACCGCAAAAACACCATCTGAAATTCTCAAGCCCAGGAGGATAGTGTGTTCCAGTTCATTTCGAAACCTTTGTGAATGTACTAGACTTCACACTTGACCGTCTTTTCTTCAAAAAGAAAAATAAGTAAGGAACAAGCAAAACACAAAAAGAAAACCAAGGTTAGACCAACTACTACGTGTTTTTCGTATATAGATGCTATGTTAATGCTTACAAAAAAATTGATCTTCACTGTTGTGACAACAGAATATGCATCCTGACAAAGCACAAAAGACAGGAACCCTACCTTCGACTCCCGCACCACAAGACCAGCAAACTGATAAGGAGAAGCGCGTCAAAGAGGCACAAAATAAGCCGATTAAAAGGTTAATGTTCCAGGCTCCACTAGCAGACCAAAAAAAGAAGAAAACGGATTAAAGGTAAGAGAGTATGTGATTCCTCTACAATTATTATGTGTTGTTTGTAATACGGATATTATTTACAGCTTTGCTGGTAGCACACCACTTTATTTGGCCGCAAGAAGGGGTTCAATGGATTGTATACGAGACTTATTGGCGTGAGGTACAAACCGACTTCAACAAGATGCATCTGTTTTTCCCTAAGTGCAATCCATACTTGACACTGAAAGTAGAGTTGGCGCAAAGGCAATGGTGGTATGACACACACCACAAACTATATGAGGTAACTGGCGCATTTTAGAAAGCTTGATAAGATGGGGCTTCGTTGCGAACTTACATACCTCGGATAGATTAGCAAAACGCCCGCCCTTCGCGCCGCAGCGAAGCGCGGGCAAAAATCCTAGTTCTAATGGTAATGCATATATTTAAGGACATATCATGGTCAACGGAAACTCTTTCATGCTAATTATATATACGCATTCTTTGAAGGGTCGTTTGGTCTATAAATAAGAGTGTAAGAATGAGTATAGTTTTGATTTTTGAAAGAAAAGCGTGAAAAAGAAAATTTATAATTATTTGGAAAAATGAGTTATTTTGTAATTGTAACAAGATAAAAAAATGCTTAATTATATATATCATTTTATGATAAAATAAATGTTTAATAAAAATTGAGAGTGAAATAAGAGGCAAGAAGTGTCTCAATTACAAAAGGAACGAGACTTACAAACAACCTCTTTTTACATGTAATCAATTTTCAGAAATGATTGATTGTTTTAATTCAAAAGTCTCCTACGTATTAGCACAAAATCCACTCAACATAACAAACACGTCTTTAAAGTTGCTTAGAAATGTTAGAAACAATAGATGATACCAAGACGGTTAAAAATGCGATCTTATTAGAATCGTTTTTGTTTTTATAAAATCGAAATTGATTATCGTAAAATCCTGCTTACATATTTAAAATTGGGAAAAAGATCAAAATGGTTAAATTGAGCACTTGACATCCATTGGATGGTCAAGTTAAAAGATTTTGACACATTTGGTCACCCCACCAGAATTGCGACACGTGTCATATGACAAGTGATCAACCATCAGTGCTCAACCCCTAAATGCTCGACTTTAATACAATACTTTTTTTTAAATGCAAAATACCCCTTTTTCTTATTGTAGATATCCGCGATATATTTTCATTTTATCCCCTTATATTTTCAATATGTTTCAACACGTCGCATATCCTCTTATATGGCTAGATAACTTACAATCCGTGTTAGTTTATTTTTAGCGCAACCGAATCCAAAGTTGCAAACAAAATTTCCTGAATTTACTGAACACATGTCTTATGACAAACTTCTGGGCCAAACAAAAAAGACACAACTGGTAGACATGCTAAGAAAGAAACAACCATCTAGATATAGCATTTTGGTTCATCAATTAGTTCTTGGGGTAAGTTGTTTCTTCAAGAGAACAGATGATCTTCGAATAGTAATCCCAATCAGGATGCGAGCTTGTTATAGCTGGCTCCCCAATCGGATGATCTTTCGCATAGGTTGGCACGTCCTTAGCTTCTGCAAGTTCATTCAAGAACACCCGTTACTCAGCCTCTCGACCTAATCAACATATTTGCAAATGTTTACATCTCTGAACAAATAAAAGTAATTGAAAATTTGATCCATATACATACTCACAAACATATCACACCAAGTCGGTTTTGATTTATAAGCTAGTAATCAAATAAGCAAAAGAGTATAATAAAAAAAGAAGAGTTCAATTGGTTTACATGTCAAAACATGTCCATGTTTGTTGTTCAACTACTACTATATATCGTACTTTGAAGAACATTTTTATTGTTAATTTAATACCGAGTATTATATTTCTATAATCATGTTTAACGCACATCATATAGAAGTCTTGCCGCATTTTGCAATTTAGACTTTCAAGACTCTCAGTTGTGTTGGTCGAAGATAGACGTTCTGTAGCAGGGGGAACCAAATACAAAAACAAGGGTAACTTTACTCACCGTTCGCTTTATGTTATGAGATGTTATGTAAGATGCGAAGATATGCTTTGCAGACGATGTTTTACTTGATGGCTATCATGTGAACAAAGGGGATATGGTATCTTACCAGCCATATGCAATGGGAAGAATGAAGTTCATATGGGGTGACGATGCGGAAGACTTCCAACCAGAACGATGGCTCGATGACAATAGTTGCTTTCAGGTAGAGAGCTCTTTCAAGTTTACAGCTTTTCAGGTTACCACACTACATACATATGCACCATTCATTTAGTTACTTGTGTCCCTCAAGTCCTAATTCTTAGTATAAAAAGACTATTTTGCCTATTCTTGTATGTATATGATCTCAAAACCCTGCTGTGTGACAGTGGATAGAGCAAGCCAGTGAAGCAATCGGCCTAGAAATAGTAAAAGCATTACATGGAGCTAGGAATGCTATGCTTAACATCAGGTGTCACATGCGGGAGATGGGGAAGGCCGCAGGAATCCCTATAAATTCTCTTCTCCTCTAGAAATGTACCATGTTGTTTGATTTTTATTAGAGTTCGCAAGATTGGTGGGTTCGGGTCAACACCGACCTTAACAAAATTTTATGATAGTGAAAACGGCCAGTCGAGTTGACACATAACTATTTTATAAATATTACTACAGAAACTACATTGGTAAATATGATCTGACTGTTTTAGTGTCTGTAGGAGGTTGAAACATTCAAACAACGCTTTAAATGACTTTTAACTCCCATTTCAATTTCAAGTGCTTTTGCGGATATATTTCATCTAATGTGGATGGTGTTAGTAATGGTTCTGATAATCTGTGAACTTATCGTATAGGTGTTCCGTAATGATTATGTTATAACCTTATTTCTAGTTGATTCTTAATTAGTTTTACTTTTATCATTTATGATTTTGTTATGTCACACTGTGAAAGACGTTGTTTTTATGACCATGTTTATTGTCATTAATTATATCTGATTTTGGCTAAGTGTTATTTAGATGTTCCTGTTATGATTGTTGTTTCATTTTTGAATATTTGATTTTTAGAAGACATTAGATATAAACGCGAAATATTTGATGATACAAATGTTTATGGTTCTAATTAAGAATGATTTGATATATGTGCAGTGTTTTATATGATGATTCTCGGGTCAATACATAATTTCTTAAACTAATTAGAATGACGTTGTGTTTCAGTTTTGTTTTGTTTTTGGTTAAATGTGTTAAGTTATATATTTGAATGGGTAAAGTTAAAAATCGGGCCCGGATATTTAGAAAAAATATTTGTCTAATTAGGGAAAAAAGGTATTGTAGAGGTTGAGCACTTGAGAGTTGAGTATCGTCGGTCGAACATTTGCCATAGAACACGTGTCATAATTATAGTGGAGTTGAGCAGTTGAGCATTTGTGCATGACCATATATGCCAAAATCTTTTGGCTTGACCATATAGTAGATCAAGGGTAGAAGATTTGACTAAATCCGTATTCTTTTCCTATAAAATTCTTACTTTTGTAAGAATCCGTATTCAATATGATTTTATAGCAAATTTAGGAAGAAACGATAGGTATGAATGTTTATGAATAAACCAACCAGAAATACGGACATCCGAATCGATATATCGAGTGGTGGAGATTGGTCAAGCAAATGTGGGTTATTCAGGGCCAAATGTTGTATGAGTAAATCAATGGGCCTTTTCGACTTGAAGGCCAAGATCAAGCAAAGTTGTTTTGGACCACAAGAAAACACGACAACTAGTTAATTTAAGAAACTTGATGGCTCAAAATGTCTATTTGAATACCTACGTCCAATAATGTTGTTGTACATTGTTAAACACTTATTGTACGTTTTGGTCCCAATACCATTTCAAACGGCAAATCAATTTAGAAGTTGTCGAATTGTTTGTCCATTGTGATGTTACGAAATAAATGGCTACGCGTTAAAATTTTATGACCATCTTTTTAGCTAAGACATGGTTAACAAAAACTGCTTTCTATTAGTTGTACTCTATACTTAAAAACATTGCAACATTTAAGTTGTTTCATACATTAAATTACAAAATTTCTACAACTCATAGTTTCATTATGAAAACGTCCCATGAGGTTTTAATAGTCATTCCAAAGTTCATCCCCAAGGATCAATATGCAACCAAAATCCATCCTCACGAACTAACCGCGTGACAAAATATTACACAAGTCATCCCTTAAAGTTGGATGAACTGCGAAAATCATCTCTAAAACCTTTGTCTTAATGTGAAACTAAAACTTTACATAAAGAATCCTTATCTTTTACAGACTGTTGCGAAATCCATCTTCAACGAACGTGTAAAAGATACTTACATTTACAGTCTTTGAGGTTTATATGTCGTTGCAAAGTTAGTCATCAAGGACTAGTTATCTTTACGACGACACCTGTAATACTATTTTACAAAAGTGGTCTTCTATAATTACCCAAAACTGCAAAATAGACCTCTAACTTTTTTCTCTTTAAACTACTAATTTACATATAATTACCTAAACATGTAAAGAATAAAAGCTAAAATCAATTTAAATGTTGTTTGAATAAAAATATTTCAGAGTTTATAGTTTCATTTAAAGCATTTTAAGATGCATGTCTAGAGAAGATGAATTCGCATGTCACCATCGATAAATCTAGATAAGGATATGTTTCAACTACGTAGCAAGTATTCAACTTTCTTATCTCCGTACACAGTTATATATACACTTTTTAAAATTGTACGTGCCTGCGTGCAAGTAGTCCAATTGGTAAAATCTACGGCTATCCTTTTCGTAAATCGTCGAAGAAAAAAAGCTGAAACGAGATAAAATAGAAGTCGACCCCTTTCATTGATGTGCCCAGCCAGCCTAATAACCCGAGGCACATACTCAACATTTGAGATAACAACACCTATGTTACATCACTGTCCGTTTACAGCTCTACAAGAAGCCAATGAATTAAGAAAAACAACAATTGATAGTTGTCATGAACTAAAATACAGTGTACGTATCTTCCAAAACTACAACCATGCATGCATAAGCTACATAGGAGGCTCATCCGGTCGGTAGGCCAACATTAAGTGTTCCATAATCCATACAATATCGATTACATATATATCGTGTTTACATAGATACATTCACAACTTTCTGCTCTATCGCGTCGATCATCTCTTCGGATAGGTTCCTTATCACGATGACCTCAGTTCGATCTTCTTCTCGTCTTGCCTAATGAATCACCCATATCGTACGTATTAATTTACCACGCACAGAAACAAAAATTATAAAAAACGCTCTCTTATCGAATATAAATTGTAACCAAAATCTTTAATCTAATATAAGCCCTAATTTATACGCATACAGCAACAATATAACCTTATAATCAGTTATCACATACAAACAGTGGCGGACCCAGGAAATTTGAATATAAGGGGTAAAATTTTTTTTTGGCGATAGCAAGGCGAAAAACCTAGAATTCGAAAAAAAATTGACTTTTATAACTTAAAAATTAACGATTTTTAGGTTTTTCAGTGTTAAATGTTGGAATTTAATGTGTGAGTGGGGGGCAATTTGAAATTCGAGTGGGGGACATTTAGAAAAAACGCTCAAATTTAAAGAAAAAATACACTAAAATATCGTCTTTTTGATCGAGCTATGGGGGGCGTCGCCACCCCGTACCTATCATGTACATCCGCCCCTGCATACAAACCCTATAACTTGCAAAAAGATTACGTATGAATAGATCGACCCGATATGGAAACAAGAATGCTGTTGAAGGACGTTTTCTTCCCACCGAATTTTCTGCATGTTCTTAATTAACAGTAACATTTTCTAGAGGAAATCAACAAATAAGGTTAAGGCGGTTCTTGAAGGAGTGGGAGCGACTCTTATGTGATCTATTTGGAGCTTTAGAAATTGCTTACTTTTCTCTAATTCTCTTTCGAGAAAGGCGGTGCTTTGGGATTCTATTGTTTCTCAATCTTATTTATGAATTTCATCTAGAAATCCGAAGTACAAGATTAGTTGGGTAGATTGGTTAAAAAGTCCCATTGTTTTAATAACTCATATGTAATGTTGTTTTCTATCTTTTGCTAGCTCTTTTTTAATACTAGGTTTTGTGCCCGCGCTCCGCTGCGGCGGAGTACGGGCGCTATATTGATGGTTGCACAGGTTTAGCTCTAAACCGGTAACTCAATAACAAAAGGGCAAGTGTTATATAGAGGTTTATATTAGGTTACAAAATACAGACCATTGTTTGGGTCGTTACACACTGCATAACAGTCATAGCATTACCTAGGTTGTTACATATTAGTGATAGAGTTAACATAATTGTTTTGATAACATAGATAAACGATTTTCAAAAGCAGCGGTATCCCATCTAGAGAGCAGCTATTGCGGTTTTTGCTTCTTCGTGGATTCTTCTAGTTTGGGCAGAAGGTTTCTTTTTGCTCTGCTAGTTTTCCCGGAGACTTCTGGTTTTTGAAACGCCGAAACAATTGTGGTTGCAACTGTTTCCAGCACGTCCGCTGATGGGGTGCCTATTTACAATAATATAGTAAGTAAGCATGTCAATATTTACAACAATTGTAATGGTAGTTACACGGCTTTAAAATATATAATCCTAACGAACTTAAGGGGTGGAGAGGGGGAGGGGGGGGGGGGGGGGGGGGGGGGGGGGAGAGACGTACCTGGTTCAGGTGTTAACAAGTCTCTGTCAGTGCCGACGGCTAAGGGTGCTTGCAGAGTACTGGAACTGGCCGATGTGACATTAGTTGCTGGTTGCTGTGGTGTATCTGGCATGGTGCGAAATGTTTAGTGAAACAAACTGAAAAAAAATATGTGTGACTTTACTCTCAGAGGAGGTTACCTTTAGACGATGTAATTTCATCGTCGCTGGTGACTCCTTGCTTGGCTTCCGATGCTTCTAATGGCTCGGCCGGTTCCAGTTCAAGCAAGGGTTCCTTTTCTACGAATTTGTCGATGATAAACTCACATGAGCTGGTTTTTGTGTTTGGAGAAAAACAGAATTGAAACTTATGTGTTAGGCCAATTATGTCGGTAAGTTCAGTTGGAATGGTACTCCTGTCAACACCTTTGTATTTGGCTGCTAACTGAGGGCAAGAGTGGCCTGTTATCTGCGTTCCAACATCGCCGAAGAACGTGAAGCTAGCTTTTGCACTTCCGTCATGGACATAGGTTTTGAAAGTATACCTGGTAGGTGGCATAGTAGTTGTTTTTTACTGTTATGTTATGCATATTAGCTAGTGTGGATGTGTCTTAGTATATTTTCCCCATACCTGAAAAGAGGTTCTTTTAGCTCACCGTCGTCTTCACAGACAAACGTACCATCAAAGTCCTGTGGTCTCTTTTTGCATTTGTTGCATAAGACTTAGTACCAAATCCTGTTGCGTGCAACGTTTTTAATAGTCGCGTCCACGGTAAATGCAACACCCTGAGTTAACACAGATGTTATTTAAGTGTGGCTGTGATACTCTATTTTGTATGATTGGGTATATGGTCTTACCTTGTAACCAGCAGGGTTGAGCAGCAACAAAGAAGAGAGGGGTTTAGCGTTAGTTTTTTTCTCTGCACCCGGTTCACGGTAGTGGGACCTGGTCACTTGTAACATGGGAGTTGACTTAAAGCGTTCTATAAACCTGTGTATCAGTGAGTGTGATAGAACATGTAAGAACGTGTATAATTGTTGTATGTTTGAGTAATGCTGGCTGAATAAACATAGGACCGTCGTTTCTCTCTTGTTGAACTACAGGTGTATCAAGATTAAGGTACAGGAAAGTGGCGGACGTGCTTGAAAGTTCCAAACCTGCGATGGGCGAGAATAAGCACAAATGTTCAAGAAGTAGTCATCCTAAAAAAATAGTTAGGTTATAACAAACCATTGTATTCGGTAACACGGCAGCCTGCATCAACAAGCATGACAGGAACCGGGAACTTTTCTGCCGCCTCTTTGTCAAATTTCACCGCGAGAGCGTCCCAACATGTCAAGTCAATAGAAGTTCCACTGACCAATTCCAACCACAAACAAAGAAGAAATGGAGGCCGGGTTATTTAAAAAGAGGAAACGTAGTTGCAAAGACATTAGGCTGTTAAAAAAGCGAAAGGAATAAAAATTGCAGCTCACTTTAAGTTTTTAAGAGTGATCTTCCGTCTAATGGGACCCGACTGAATCAAGTCTCCAATTGAACTTATGCAACCTAGGAAATCTGTAAACATCAATATACCATTTGTTAGACACCTAAATATCAAATCATTAACAACAATAAACATTTATTTGTACCTGTGAGGCGAGGGTACACCCATCTGTTATATGCATCTTTGAAGGGCATTCTTGTACGGAGTCTAGCATGAGGAACGAAGTCAAAAAAATGTTGAGGTTAGTTTTTCTCGTGGCCTTTTAAGCATTCAAATTTAGCGATTTTTCCAAATCTGACCGTTGTTTGTCTTTCAAGCGTTTGTTGGTAAGGGTTTGTTTTTTCACAAAAAAATTTTGAAATCCGGTACACCTTTCCATAGCCAAGTTGAGTTTCAAAGTAGGCAACATTTGTGACATCCATGTTTGCTTGAATTGCATCCCCCTGAAAATGAATGAGATGAGCATGTCATCCCGAAGTATTGCTTTAATTTTTGTAGGTGTTACGTGATTCGGAAATGCTACCTTGTTGTCGATAAGAATACAACAGTAATTCAGGTCTTTAACGGTTGGGTCATTTTGTGTTGGGGTTGTTCTTGCCATCCATCGTCTGTAGACCATTGCTTCGAGAACGCACCCTCTATTCTGTGGTGCCAAATCAGAAATTGGCGTTGATGCTGCCACCAACGCATCCGTACGCGCTAGCCATAACAAAACTTCAGCTTCAAAACAGTAGAAATACAACGTGTATTTAACAATGACTACATCGGCAATTCTAAAAGGTCGTGTTAAAAAAATACGTGGGAAGACTAACAATTAGAAAAAGGACCTGAGGGGGTGCATTAACTAAAGGCAGCATATCCTAATGTTTTGTGATTTTTTTAAAGGAATTGCTTAAGTGGGAAAAAACATAATCTGTACACATAGCATCTAGAACACGTATAACAAAAAAGCATCCAAGTTAGGCAGCAAAATGTATGCATGGCATCTATCATTCGAACAATATCAAAAGCATTGCATGAGTTTAGCATGTATGATTTTGGTAGTTCATAAGACTCATATGTGGTTTAGGAATTCTTTGTAAACAATGTTCTTTGTAGTGTTTTCAGGTTTGTTTTCTTGTTGATGGATGAGTATTTTAAGCCCGTCCGGCGAAGTGGCCCTTGACAGGCAACATAAAGCTGGTCATGGCTGAAGACGGGGTCCGGTAGATAGACACCTATCTTTGACAGAGACTGCCCTTGGCTTTTTTTTGATTGCCATGGTGTAGCATAGTTTAACTGGGAACTGCTTGCGTTTGAAGGTGAAAGACAGGTTTGGGTCCTGGTGACCCAAAGGGATCCGATGTATGTAAACTTTTTCTCCAACGCGCGTGCCAGTAATTATCTGAGCTTGTATCAACTTTGACTTAAGCGAACGAACTATCATACGTGTCCCGTTGAACAGCCCCCCCCAGCTAAGTTGGTGTTCCTTAATAGCATAATAGGGCACCCGACCTTTAGTTGTAATTCATGTGGTGGGAAACTGGGAAATTGCAACATGTTCAAGAATTCAAGAGGATATAGCATGTATGTTTCAGAAGTATCGCCACCATTTGGGTATGCAGTATCGTTGCTCAAGTAAGTGGTTAGTTTTCCGGGTATCTGTGAGAGGATACGGTCATTGATGATGTCTGCAGTTTCATTTTTGGGGCACACTATAACTTTAGATTGATAGGAACTTGCAGTTGGGTTTTTCAGAGTCGCATCGTCATATATACATAGTCTAAGTTCTTGAAGCCCAACATCGTCCCCAGAAACACAATACTGAGGAGGTATAGATATCCAATTTGCGTTTTCTGGTTCTTCTTCGTCTGGTTCTCCGATTTCACCGTTTCCAATGGCAAGAAGCCATGTAGCAAATGCTTGGGCCTTGTCTTTCTGAGATGCAGTAAGGTAATTTCGCATTGGGCGCATATTCTCAGTCAGTGTGTAAACTTTGAAGTGTTTACACAGAGTGGATTGCGAGATGGAGAGGCTTATTGGTTCAAGGCTGGAGGCCCCTTTTTTAACCGACAACGTTTGACGGAAATCGCCCCCGAGGATAACCGTTTTGCCACCAAATACACCATCAGGCTTACTCGTTAGGTCCCGCAGACTACAATCAAATGCTTCGAAACAACGTCGATTGTTCATGGGGGCTTCATCCCAAATAATAACATCTGTGTCACCCAACAGACTCCCAAGCTGTGTGTGTTTTTTTATGTGGCACATTGATTCGTCTGTTAGTTCAAGAGGTATTTTGAACCTGGAGTGTGCCGTGCGGCCAGCAAGGAGCAGGAGGGAGGCAATGCCAGACGAAACAACGGTCAAGACAATCGTTTCTTGTGATCTAAGCACTCCAGTAATGGTTTTCCACAGAAAAGTTTTCCCCGTCCCATCGTGACCAGACACAAAGATCAGTTCCTGGCTGTTTTCCGTGGATGCTGAAATGATAGATTCGTAGATACTTTGTTGCCGAGCATTCAACTTCGGTAGGGCTTCGAGAGTTTCTTGTAACAACTGTGGTCGGTTATAGCCTTTTTCCTCCATCAAAAACTTGTTCTTAAGGTCATCTAGGAGATGCCTAGGAGGGTTTGGGAGGCCATATTCCGATAATGTTTTACCATAATGTGTCAATATACACAGTATGTCATATGAAATATACCCCTTTTTTCTCGCCATCATTGACAAAATAGGTTGGAATACCAACAGTCGCGGATACCCTCGAATAAATGTCATCAGACATGTAGAAACTAGAAGGAGGGGGGGGGGGGGTTGAATAGTTTCTTAAATTTACTTGTTAAAGGTTGGTTTTAAAAAATCATTTTTCAAAAACTTTAACTTGAGTATTTATGTGAAACCTTCTTATACACAATATGAACAAGGTATAGTGCAACTAAACTAATAATCACAAGTATAAAAAATAATGAATGTATAGTGTAACTAAATTAATAATCACAAGTATAAAGAATAATGAATGTAAAGAGATAAGGGAAGGAAAGATCAAACCAAACACCAAGGATTTATAGTGGTTCGGCAACGAAGCTCACTCCTCGTTCCTACTCCACTCCTCGAGTACTACTCACTCGAGAGTTCACTAATCAGCAAGCTCCTTAAGGTGGAGAAACCGTACACAACGTCGCTTAACCAATTTCTGACTCTAAGCTAAAAGTCGAGCCCTAAACTTAGCTAGGACCAATCTACACCAATATACTTTGAGGACTAAGTATTAACCTTAATACATACACAACTACTTGGATCTTCACAATAATGACATAACAATGAATAAATAAGTTTGGATCTTCAATGGATCTTTGAGGTAGACACAACACTTCAAGAATGATAGTGTTCTTCTCTTTGCACTTTAAGAGGAAAAGATGAGAGGAGAAAGATTTACTTCTAAAAAAGTAGTAATCAAACAAATGATCAAGGCTTTGAGTGATTTAAGAAGTATGAAAGAATCTGAAAATGTATGTACAAAAGAGGTGGATTGAAAGTCTGAGAATGGTCCACTATTTATAAGACAAACATCCAACGGCTATATCTGCCCGCGGTTCCTTATCGATAAGGAACCGTCATAGGAGCTAAGGAACCGCCGGCGTAGAGTCCGCTCCCTTTTGTCTTTTAGTGGATTGATTCGAATCTGGGGATTAAAATATCATGAAAGGATATTCCAAACCAAGATAAAATATGCCATTTTCAAATTTCAATTTTTCAAATAATTAATTTAATAAAACATTTTCTTAAAAAGAAAGTTTAATAATAAAACTTTGTCACACTTAATAAAAAGTGAGTTTTAAGAAAAGATTAAATCCTTGATCACTTAATTAGGATAATTACTTGTTTTTCATACCTTAAGTGATAATGGTTGAAATGAAAAATACTTGAACTCAAGAATTCGTTTTTCATTGTTTTCGTAAATGCTTGTTTTTACATATTGTCGTAATAAAAACAAAGTGAGACCGAAAAATACAAGTAACGTTTTTAGGCATCATCGCATTAACAATCTCCCTGTTTTTGATTCCGACAATCCATAAACTCGATCATCTAATAAATCAAGATTTTCGAAGACGAGTTTATCATTTCTCCCCCTTTGTCGAAGCAAAAAGGTTGCAAAGTCTTTGAAGAAGAAAAGAACCTGACTTTGCTAATGCTCCCCCTTGGTGCTTACTCCCCCTTGCTTGGGGCACCAAGGAATCGATATATGGTGACAAGCTACATAGAAGGGTTACTAGTAGAGAAGAGACACCTAACAAGATATAACAAAGATCACAAAAAAATAAGAAACAAAAGATCCAAGATAAGTCATGTTAATAGAAAACATGATAAAAGATACAAGAAAATAAATCATACAAAGATGTATGAGACACAAACATAAGCCAAAACAAAAAGCATAAACCTAATCATAGTTAAGCTAGAACCCTAAGATTTGCTTGAACTCGATTTCTTGAAGATAAGCAACCTATTCTTAGATAAAAGACAAGGTAGTGGCGGAAGGAGGTGGTGGTGGCTTGGTAGAGATCTCATATAGTAAAGATGAGGTTTGACTAAGAGATTCTTGATGTAATTCAACTCTTCATAGATGTGAGTCATAGCAAGATGTTGATATTGACAACATTGACAATATGTTCCATGATGCATGACATTATCATGTGAAGGAGGTAGAACACTAAAGGCTAGTGGTGGAAGATAAGAAGTTCCATAATCAACATTCTTAGAAGGAGAAGAGATGTGATTTTGAGTGTTCTTGGGTGAATTGGGCTTGAAAGCAATTGGAGAGAATGGAGGAGAATCAAAGCTTTCATTTGGGGAATAAGACATTTTGATTTGAGAAAGAATGCAAAATGCTTAAAGTTAAATACAGAAAGCCCGAGATAATTTGGGGGTGGTCAAAGGGTTGAGACAAAGATTCCAAAAAGTGTTGGAAAAAATTTGGAGTTTCAGGAATACCCGAAAATTAGAGTACTGGGCGCGGTTCCTTACCTCAGCCGACGATTCCTTATCACTAGGGAACCGCGGTATCAATAAAGAACCGCCCATAGTGGGTTGAGTTTGGTGATGAGGAGGATTTTCCTGTTGGGCCAATGAAAGTTTTAACTATGGCCCAGTCTAGATTTGTTTAATTAGACTAAGTGTTACGAATCGCTAAGAGGACCAACGACAAAGACCAGACTAGCGGAAGGCAAAGTCTCAGCTGGCACACCAGGAACATTCAAGTCAAAGACAATGTCAGAGAAGTCGAAGACAATTTGAAGTCATACTTACCAACGATTATGAATAGCTGGGATGTAGAAGGAATGTGTTGGTGTTCAAGGATCTCTGAGTTGACAATACTCAGTGATCACTTAAGAACCCTAGAAGTCTGATACAAGCAAAGCTTGTTTAATCCTTTATAGTTTAGGCAGGAGAATCTACAAAGTGTTTTAAGCGGGTCAAAACAAGAGATTCAAGACAAAGCCTAGTACGACCTAGTGGGACAAAAGGTGAACAGTTTGCAGAACTGTTCACCTTAAGTTGTTTAAAGGTATGTCTCGATTTGGACATGCATTTAATAAGTTGTACTCTTCCACTCAGAAGATGACACGTATCAACTACTCCCACTAAGGAAGCAACCTCGTACCACTATAAATAGGAGTGAGAAAGAAGAGTTAAATCAACCCTTGTGCTTGGATCAATTATCTAAGTTCTTTCTCTCTTTGGAACCTGTGAGCCCTCAGCTGTCTACCAGCGACTCATAGGTTCTCTTGTAAACTTGAGCCTCGAATCAAGTTTACTTGTTCTAGGGTTCATTTCTAATTGTCATTCAACGGGTGTATTCATACCACTTTGTAATACTTTGTTTATAATAGTTAATAAAGCATTACGCGTTTGAAAAGTATTTCGTTATGTATTTGTGTTTATGCGAGTTATAGTTTCGACAATTGTTATATTTAGGGACTTTCAATTGGTATCAGAGCGGTTTGATTTATAAAACTTTTTTTAGACCGCTCTTGTTTTTAAAATCAAGAACCTAATATGACTGAAACTATGCCTCCTATACCACCACCCTTTGGTCAAACCAGTCAAGGTAACACTTCGACCAACGCACCGGCCACCACATCTACTACCATGCCTAAACCGGTTGTAAGCACTGGTAATAATGATGATGACCTTCCCCAACTTCTTGATGTTCGTGGGGGGTCACACGTGTCCAATTTTCCAGCGTTTGATGAAGAAGATTTTTCAAGTTGGAAGAGTGAATTTCTTATATATTTAGATGGCTTAGAACCCTTCTTGATAGAAATCTTAGAAAATGGTCCCTATGTACCATTGGCCGTTTCCTCTACCCCTGAGAGACCCATTAAAAAGCCTGTTAAGCAATGGTCTCCAGCGGATAGACGTCTGGCTAACCAGGACAAGAGACTCAAAAGTATCATAGTATCTTGCCTACCCAAGAACATTATGAAGTCCATAATCAAATGCAACTCTGCTAAAGAGATGTGGACTGAATTAGTTCTAGGGTATGAAGGTCCAGAGGAAACAAAAGAAACCAAAATCCAAGCCCTTAGACTTAAGTTTAATGCTTTTAAAGCTTTGGAAACAGAAACTGTTGCTCAAACTTATACTAGGCTTAAGATTTTGTTGAATGATTTGGGAAACAATTGAGTTGTTCTACCTAAGGCCGAGGTTAATGCTACATTTGTCAATAGTTTACCTGGAAAATGGCTTAGCCTAAACCAGACCTTAAGAGCAAATAATGCTATCAAGAATGATACTTTGGCCCAATTATTTGGTAGATATAACTATGAAGAAGGGCTAATTGACTCCATACACAAATCAGAGACTAATAGGTTTACCACCAATATCACTGGTTCAAAAGCTCTTGTTGCTAACCATTATTTTCAGGACAGTGACTCTGATATAGAAGAGGATACCAGAAGCAGTCAAGAATTTCTTGACGAATTGCATGCCGAGTTCCATGACAGAGCTCTTCTAGCTGATCAAAAGAGATAATACAAGAGATCAGGTAGAGTTGGAGCTGCCAAGGTTGACAAATCTAAGGTGTCATGCTACACTTGTGGAAAGACTGGTCATTTTCAGAAAGATTGTTGGTCAAACAAAACCTCCTCTCCAAGCTTTCCATCATCTAACAACAACCACAGAAGCAAAAAGAATTTCACTACCTCACCTTTCAAGCAAACTTCCCACTCTGACTCAGAGGGAAAGAAGGGCTACAAAGTCAAGTACAAAGCCTTGAAAGCTGAGCTGATGAAACTCAACCAAAAGGCTGAAGACGCAACAAAGAAAAAGGACAACAAAAATACTGAAAAAGGTCTGATTGCTGCTTCATTTGACTGGGATGATGAACCTCTTACATCAGAGGATGAGGGAACCACTACTGTCAGAGCTTTTATGGTTGTCGCTGATGAAGAACCTGCTATTGGAAAGAGTGAAGCTAGATCAGGTCAATGGGTGGACATCACCATGAAAAAGGTACAAAGATTGCTTTCTATGCCTGAAGGTCCTGATAGAGACGATGTCAGTGACTACACCTTAGTTGACCTCCACTTTGTGGAAGAGCAAAGAAAAAACCCGTTAAACAAGTTCCATAGTCTTAAAACTGAGTTAAATCTTTGTCAGTCTGAGTTAACAAATCTCAAACCTTTTGTGAATCTTGCCAATCAACTTCAAAATGAAGTGAGCAGACTTTCCATTGAAAATGAGTCTTTAAATGATGAAAACGCTAAACTCAGAAGAACCATAGAAAAATGGAACCTGGCTCAATCCACTGGAGGAAATAGTTGCTGAATCCATTCTAGGTGATGTGGTTCAGGCTATAGGGGAAGGGTAGGTTTAAAAATCACATACCTGTGCCCAATGTTAAATTTGTCCCTTCAGATGTTTCTTCTCAGTCTTCCACCTCTGTGGATGAGAAAAACTCTGACAAGAAATCGGACGCACCAGCACTACCCAAACTCGCTGGTGCTAACCCATCTGATTCCTTGCTTGGCCCAAAACCTCCCACCAAAACCTCTGGGACTTCAATTCTCAAAGTCGCTGATAAAGCGCACAAAAAGGTTTTTGTGGCCAAAGACTCCACCAAACCCACTCCTCCCCCTGAAGAGCTTTCACCCACCAAGAAACTTCTCCCCACCCTGATGGAAGAAGTAAAGGGTTTGAAAGAATAGATCAACCCCAGAGTTAACAGTCCATCTGTCAACTCTCTTGGTGAAGGATCAAGCAGCTTAAAGGGAAGAGCTTTATTCAGACCTTGCAAACATTGTGGTTTCAAAAATCATTCCTCTGAGGATTGCACTAAGAAACCTAAATGTATCACATGTGAGTCCACTGAACACACCTCCAGAGAGCATGAGGAGACCATTGCTGTTCAAAGAACAAGAACCCAATTAAGGTCAAAAACTCCTCACAGGCATTCTAGGAGACCTGAACCCAAACCCAGAGACAATTCTCAGGGTTAAGGACCAAATCCCCTTGCAGGTACTGTGGTTTCTTTGACCATCACTCTGATGAGTGTGAGCATTATCCCGGATGTGACATCTGTGGAAGCATGCGTCATGAAACCAGAGACTACAACCAAAGAGGGGGAGAAAGGAACCAGAGAAGACCCAATGTCGCTGGTCAGCGACAGTATGGACCCACTGGAAAGTGTGTTCATCATCGAAACTAATCTGGATCTGTTATATCTATGCATGCATACTTGAAGAAATTTGTTTGGATCTGGATAGTGGGTGCTCCAGACACATGACTGGGGTTAAACAATATCTGCATAGATATAAGAAGGAGTCTGGTCTGAAAGTAGTCTTTGGAGATGACTCCTCAAGGGCTACTGAGGGTTATGGCTTAGTGGATTGAAATGGTATAACCTTCACAAGGGTCGCTTATGTCAATGGACTAAAGCACAACTTAATCAGCATCAGTCAACTCTGTGATACTAAGTTCTGTTCACCAAGACCCAAGGAGTAATCTTCAATCAGAATAATGATGTTGTTCTAATTGCACCTAAAAGAAGGGATGTGTATGTTATTGACATGACATCATGTCCAGAAGGAAAGAACACCTGTCTCTTTGCCAAAGCATCTGATAGTGAAAATTGGCTCTAGCATAAGAGACTTTCCCACCTTAACTTCAAGAACATCAACAAACTGGCCAAGAATGATTTAGTTGCTGGGCTTCCCTCTCTGACCTTCACCAAAGACAGACCCTGCTCAGCCTGCAAGAAAGGGAAGCACCACATGGCCTTATTTAAAACAAAGCAATCATTCTCCATAAATAAGTGCCTCCATCTTCTTCACATGGACTTATTTGGGCCAGTAAAACCACAATCCCTCAATCACAAGTACACACTAGTCATTGTGGATGAATTCTCTAGATTCACATGGGTATTCTTTTTCAAAAGAAAGAGTGATGCAGCTGAAAGAATAATGTCTTTCATCAGAGAAATAGAGAACTTTAATGACTACAAAGTTAAGGCTATCAGAAGTGATAATGGCACTGAAATCAAGAACCATTCCATGGAAGCCTTTTGTGATGAAAAGGGGATCTCACAGAACTTTTCAAACCTAGGCACCCCTGAACAAAATGTTATCGCTGAAAGAAGAAACAAAACTCTTATAGAGGCTGCCAGAACTATGCTCAGCGAATCAAGACTTCCAAAACAGTTTTGGGGTGAAGCTGTGAACACAACATGTTACACACAGAATAGATCCATTATTATGAAGAGACACGACAAGACCGCTTATGAAGTGTATAGGAAGAGAGCCCCTGATGTAAGCTACTTCCATGTCTTTGGTTGTCCTGTTTTCATTCACAACTATAGAGATCATCTGGGAAAATTTGAGGAAAAGTCAGATGATGGATTCTTTCTTGGATACTCTCCTACCTCTAGAGCTTTTAGAGTATTCAATATTCGCAGGCAAGAACTTGAAGAATCCATTCATGTTACCTTTAATGAAGCAGATGTTGTCATTACTCACACCAACTCAGAAGAATGTGACATTGATTTCAATGAAGTCAAATCATATGCAAAGGGTGATTTCTCAAATCCCGAGGAATCACCTCAAGTATGTCACAAGGACTTTCCATATGTTCATGCTTTTGATCCTCACTCAATCTCTGACATCACTCCAGAGGTTGCAATTGCTGAAGAAATAATATGTGATGAACCTCCAACATCCATTGAACCTGCTGTGACTCCTGAACCCACAGAGACTCCTGCTCCTCAATCCAAATGGAGTAGGAACCAAGATATTCTTCTAGTAAATATTCTTGGTGAACCCTCCGAGGGAGTCACCACTAGAGGAAAGTTGAGATCTCTGGAAACCGCCTTAGCGAATGAATGCCTTTTCGCTGACTTTCTCTCTGAAGATGAACCCAAGAATGTGGCTGCTGCTCTTCTGGATGAAGGTTGGTTGTTGCAATGCAAGATGAATTGAATCAGATCAAGAGAAACAAGGTGTGGACTCTAGTAAAAGCTCCAACTGGAAAACAAGTAGTTGGAACTAAATGGGTCTATAGAAACAAGAGGGATGAAGCTGGCATGATAGTTAAAAACAAGGCTAGGCTTGTGGTGCTACGATACAATTAATCTGAGGGTATTGATTATGATGAAACGTTTGCACCAGTGGCCAAATTAGAAGCTATCAGAATCTTCCTAGCCTTTGCAGCTTATATGGGGTTCACTGTATACCAGATGGATGTAAAGAGTGCTTTTCTAAATGGTAAGCTGGCAGAGGAACTATATGTCTATCAACCCCAGGGTTCAAAAGCAGTGACTATCCTGATTACGTCTGCAGACTTCACAAAGCACTCTATGGGCTGAAACAAGCGCCTAGAGCCTGGCATGAAACTCTGTTAAAATTCCTACTTGAAAATAAATTTGTCAGAGGTACCATTGACCAAACCCTGTTCACTTATAGGTCCAAGGGTGATGTCATTTTAGTACAGATTTATGTGGATAACATAATTTTTGGTTCAACCAACATTACCTTGAGCAAACAGTTTGCTAAACTTATGACCAAAAAGTATAAAATGAGCATGATGGGGGAACTAACTTTTTTCTTGGGTTTTCAAATCAAACAAAATTAAAAAGGAATTTCTATTTGTCAAGAAAAATATGTTAAGGATTTGCTCAAGAAGTATGATCTGTCTGATTGTGCATTAGTGAAATGCCCCATGCTTCCTCCCAACAACTTGGGAGCTGATGACTCAGGGGTCTCTGTTAATGAGACCTTATACTGAGGCATGATTGGGTCACTGATGTATCTCACAGCAAGCAGACCAGACATACAATTTGCCACATGTCTCTGTGCTAGGTACCAAGCTAACCCCAAGGAATCCCACCTTAGCTGTCAAAAGAATTTTCAGGTAATTAAAAGGATCTCCCACACTGGGTCTCTGGTATCCAAATGGATCAGGCTTCGACCTAAAAGCCTACTCTAACTCAGATTAAGCTGGGTGCTGCCTTGATAGAAAGAGCACCTCTGGGAGTTGTCAAATCCTTGGAGGAAAGTTGGTATGCTGGAGTGCAAAGAAGCAAAACTCAGTGGCCATGTCATTAGCTGGAGCTGAATATGTAGCTGTCGCTGGTTGCTGTGCTCAATTCTCTGGATGAAAAGTTAGCTGGCTGATTATGGGATCAATTATGAAAAGGTTCCCATATTCTGTGACACCACAAGTGTTATAGCCATCTCCAATAATCCGGTACTTCATTCCAGAACCAAGCATATTGACATCAGGTATCACTTTATCAGAGACCATATTTTAAAAGGTGATATTGAGCTTCATTTTATACCCACTGAATACCAGCTCGCTGATATTTTCACCAAGCCTCTGGCTAAGCCAAGTTTTACTAGGCTGGTTACTGAGCTGGTTATGCTCAATATTGGTAAACAAATCTGATAAATGATCTCTGTCTCTGGGCATTTAAGGTAGTTGAATGTAACGAGGTAGTTACATTCCAATGGGAGTTAATATATTCCTATATTTAATTCAAATGATTGTCCTTCAATGTCAACAACTTTCCCACTTTCCAAGGGGACAGAAAAATCACATGAAGGGTCAAGGGGTCCCACTTTTCTTAAAAAGGAAAACATTTGCATATAATGCTTTAGTTGAAAACGGCAAAAACCTTTTTACAATCCCTTGACTCATTTTTCTTGTATCACATCATTCATATTTTTCACACACATACTATTCATCTTCTTCTAATCCTCCAAACCTTCACTTCAAACAACAATGGCGTCTTCATCAACAAACCCCTCATTCACCGTCCAGGCTGCATCTAACGTAGACTTTGGGATTAACGATGGAAAGATTGTGCTTAACAACTGTGTGTCACTCCTCGAACACAACAATCCCCTTTATACACCATTGTTAACCTTATTGAAGAACTCTCCCATAGCCAAAGCCATCACACGAGAACCCTAAACCTGCTACTCTCAATAGCTAAAGGAGTTTTGGTATTCGACCGAAGTTGATCCGACTTCTTCCCACATCACTTTCCACCTTTCCACCCATCCTCAACCTCTCACCTTCGACTTCACAACCTTTACTAATGTCATTGGACTTGAAGTAAATGAAAACATGACCGTTGTGCCCACCAGCGCCACTATGAAGAAGGCCTTGGCAACTCTCAGGCCTCGAGATGATGATGATAAACCTTTCTCCTCCATTGACTTCTAAAACAAATCCCTGATCAAGGTGAATTACTTCTCGCCCATATGGAGGATGCTGATGCTATACATTGTAAAATGTCTAGGGGAAACCAGGGATCGCATGATCAGTTGAATGCATCCCAGCAGGCAATTGCTTATAGACTAATTTGGGGATTAGATATAGGAATTGCCCTCATACTTTATACCGACCTCATTGCCAAGCTCGAGAACAAAGGGAAGAAAAACCATCTAGCAACCATCTGCTACACCAGATATCTCTCTCTCTCTCTCTCTCTCTCTCTCTCTCTCTCGTTATAGAGGATATTCTTGGTGAGACCTACACCAATGACGAACTTCACTCCATTTCTCCCTATCAAATCACTGTAGCATCTACGAAGACTCCTTTAGAAGATGAGATGCCTCTCACCAGGCACATGTTAAGAGCTGCTGGTATGCTACCTGCTGGAGAATAGGAGCCCTTGATCCCTCCACCAGAGGTGAATGCTGAAAGTATGGCTGATAAGTCTTTGTCCAAGACCTTTGCGCAGTCTACTTCTCGGCCCAAGGCGCTGAAGGAAAAGAAGAAGAAGAGGAAAGACATCCCCCTTTCCTCTGAAACCCCTTCTGTTAATCCAGCCAAAAAGAAGAAGACCAAGAAACACCCATCCCCTACTCAGGTGGATGAGGATAGAGAGCCCATCGCTGACGAACAACCTGTGTCTAGCTTCTCAAAGTCAGCAGAGACTTCTAAGAACCTTCTTGACACTGATATCTCACAGGTATTAGTCTGCCCTTCATTTTTTTGAGGTTCACAAGCAATCACTCTCAAATTTCTGTAGGAGAGGGTGATAAAGTTTAGGGTATTCCTCAACCTATAGAGTGTCTGTGTTAGCACCTAGATATCTTAGGTTTATCTGTACACTTTGTCTTGGCACTAGGATATGATTCATTTGTGCTCATAACGCACCCCGATGATCCTTCACCCTCTGGACTGTGCTCTTGCCTAAAACAACTTGAGCATACTATAGGTCCCAACCCACAGTCTCTATACTTTACGTAGACTCTGGGTCCTCTCATATTAAAAAGAGTCCCAAATAATTTATTCTTTTGGGGGGACTGAATAATCACCCTCAGTCTTCCTAGGGGCAGTGATAAAAGGCGACCTTTACCTTCTAATACTTCACAACTAAAAGATTCCCAAGGAGCAATCCTTCAGGGGGAGCTGGATAATCACACCCAGCTATCCAAGGGGCAGAGAAAGGCGACCATTCCCATATCATGTTTCACAACTAAAAGAGTCCCAAGGAGAAATCCTTTAGGGGGAGCTGGATAATCACACCCAGCTATCCTAGGGGCAGCGAACGACGACCATTCACCTCATAATATTCACAAATCAAAAGAGTCCCAAGGAGTAATACTTATGGGGGAGCTGGATAATCACACCCAGCTATCCTAGGGGCAGCGAATGGCGACCCTTCAACATATCTGTTTCATAATAAAAGAGTCCCAAGGAGAAATCCTTAGGGGGGATGGATAATCACACCCAGCTTTCCTAGGGGCAGCGAATGTCGATCTATTACCTACATTTTATTTCACACTGGTTACTAACAAATGTCATAACAGGCTCACAATCTTCATGAAAAACAACAGAATGATGAGGCTTATTCCATTGCTGGTGACGATAATGCCAAAGCCTCCAACATTGATCTGGATGCCATGTCAGACATTAACTCCATGCCTGAAGATGAGGTTTTTATCATTGAAGATGATATTACATTTCAAACTATTCAGACATGGATGCTGATGATGACCAAGTCACATCTGAGTTAAAGCCTATTCCCTTCCCATCGATGGTTAATGTTCAGGAACTTGCTGCCAAGCAGCTATGGGATCAGCGGCTCAATACACCAACCCCAGTCCCCTTCCCAACTTTGCCAAATGTCATGAAACTAGGGGCAAAGAAACAATTAGAAGATTTGTAAAACCTCAAGCCTATCCCTGTTCCAAGAATGAAAGATGTTCAAGAACTGGCCGCTGAGGAATTATGGGTTAAGAGGGGAGACATCAGTATCAGAAAGCCCAAAGTCACAAATGATGTTATCCTTTATGAAATATAAACTCTTACACATGCTGCTGAAGAACTCACAACAAACTTAGAGACTTCCCTACTCTCATCTGTGGAATCCTCTCTGACTTCATTGCTTCCGCAACTACTGGGAAATGCTTTGAAAACTCAACTCCCAGTGGTTATAGACCAGAGTCTCCAGCAGTACATGCCATCAGTCCTCACAACAGTTGTCAAGGCTAATGTCGCTGCCATCGCCAAGGCATCTGAACCTTCCAAGCAACTTCTTCAGGAACTCTTACAGAATAAACTTAATGAAATCTGTCTCTTTGTGCATCAATAATTCGCTAAGTTTCATAGAGCAGGAACAGGACAACTACTACTGGCGCTATGCCTGAGGGGGAGAATTCTGCTACTTCCACCTCTAAAGAAGAAGAAGATGATGCTCCACCTAAGGGGGAGCAATCACTTAAACAACCTGCACCCACAACAGAGATCCCCACACCAAAACCCATCAGATCTTTCAAACCCATCACTAAGGTAGCAAAGGACAGGGGAAAAGGTATTGCCACTGAGGTACCAGAAACAACTCTGCACTCCCTCCAAGAAGAAGGTGGTTCCACTGCGAGACACTCTGATCTGAACAAATTTAAAAGCGCAGATGAACCACCACTAACCCCAGAGCAGGCAAAGGCTCAAATCATGGAACAAAAGAGGTTAGCTGACATTAGAGCCGCTGAAATCAAGAGCAAAGAGGCTCTGAACAAACTACTCTCTCCAGCTGTAAAGGAAGCTCAGCTAAATAAGCTCAAAGAACTTGAAGTCAAAAGGAGCAACCTTCAAAAGGAATATGAGAGAATAGTGGACCAAAGAGCAGAACTCGGACAAATCAACAAGTACACTTGTTACACTGATAAAGACAAGAAAGTAGTGATGACCTTATACAGACATAATCAAATAACCAATTACAAAGTCTTTAGTGATTTTAGACTCAGAGATCTGGGCCTCTATGAATGGTTAGAAGTGTCGTCTCTTGCCCAAAAGAAGAATGGGCCCGATGCTACCCAAATGATGAAAAACATACAAGCTAAGCTTAATTGGGTAAGAGACACTGCTAAGAAGCTGAAGCTACCTCTGCCTCCCCAACTATCACAACAACAACTAACTCAAGGACAGAGAAAAAGGAAAACCCCAATGGGACCTCTAGTAGAGAAGCTGGTCACTGAGAATGTTGTGGTAGATGGAATGTACAGAAACCTTGTACTTCCTAAAGAGATTGCTAAGCCAGTGGGTGGCCAAGTTTACTTAGAACCAGAGATAGGATTGGTATTCATGAATGGGAACTGTGAATACTACTTCCAGAGAAAAAGTGAGTTACACTTTGCCTCAACCATACAACTCATCAGACTCAAATAAGGCATGCTCAGAAACTGCAAGGAAGCCAGTGACTTTGAATTCGAGATGGAGTTAATCATCAACTCCAGGGCTGATAAAGTTGAAGCTCAAAGAACTGTGGACCAAGGCCTTGATCGCTGAAGAACCTTTTGTTTTTTTATTTTTACACCACTAGGTGTTCATGTAATAGGTTAGGTTTTTTATGATGAATAAACTCTGAGGTATGTTTGTTAAAATTATGTGTAAGAAGAAGCTGCGTACTCACTTACAATAATTCTAGACTTAGTATAATTTGTAAAAAAATAGGGGGAGATTGTTGGGCCAATGAAAGTTTTAACTATGGACAAGTCTAGATTTGTTTAATTAGACTAAGTGTTACGGATCGCTGAGAGGACCAGCGACAGAGACCAGACCAGCGGAAGGCAAAGCCTCAGCTGGTACACAAGGAACCTTCAAGTCAAAGGTAACGTCAGAGAAGTCGAAGACAATCTGAATTCATACTTACCAGCGATTATGAATAGCTAGGATGTAGAAGGAATGTGATGGTGTTCAAGGATCTCTGAGTTGACAATACTCAGTGATCACTTAAGAACCCTAGAAGTCTGATACAAGCAAAGCTTGTTTAACCCTTTAAAGTTTAGGCAGGAGAATCTATAAAGTGTTTTGAGCGGAACAAAACAAGAGATTCAAGATAAAGCCTAGTACGACCTAGTGGGACAAAAGGTGAATAGTTGGCAGAACTGTTCACCTAAAGTTGTTTAAAGGTATGTCTCGATTTGGACATGCATTTAATATGTTGTACTCTTCCACTCAGAAGATGACACGTATCAACTACTCCCACTAAGGAAGCAACCTCATACCACTATAAATAGGAGTGAGAAAGAAGAGTTAAATAAACCCTTGTGCTTGGATAAGTGATCTAAGTTCTTTCTCCCTTTGGAACCTCTAAGCCCTCAGCTGTCTACCAACGAATCATAGGTTCTCTTATAAACTTGAGTCTCGAATCAAGTTTACTTGTTCTAGGGTTCATTTCTAATTGTCATTCAACAGGTGTATTCATAGCACTTTGTAATACTTTGTTTATAATAGTTAATAAAGCATTACGCGTTTGAAAAGTATTTCGTTGTGTATTTGTGTTTATACGAGTTATAGTTTCGACAATTGTGATATTTAGGGACTTTCATTTCCAATTCAGCAAATCCTATTTTTCTAGTCTAACTAATCATGGGGGATATGCTAAGAAGCAAACATAGACAAAGAAAACACACAAGAGCTCACCAAACAAGGTTTAGACCAAAAGACATAGATTTTTAATAAAATCAATGTAGGAGGTGTGTAGAACTAGACACAAGGTCATGACACAATGATCCTCCATAGTTCTCTTTTGTTCTTGTTATATTTGAGAGACCCATACATATGAATTATGTAAGCTCATTATGAATAGCAAGAAGCTATGAAAAACATTTATTTAGATTGAGTTAACAATGCAAAAACATTTCTCGACCGTTTTCGAAAGAACTTTGAGAATTTTGAAAAAGGGAAGAGAAGTTTTCCAAAAAGAGTTTATTATACTTAAAATCTCAAATAAAGAAAAGACTCAAAAGATAAGACATAATTGATAAATTAGAATGCATAATTAAGGAATATGTTCCATTAAACCTAGACCTAGACGCAAGTAATTAAAAGGTTCCCTCTTAAGTGGCTTAGTGAAGATATCGGCTAAGTTTTTTTACCGAGGGTACCTTCTCTATCGAAATGTTCCCCTTTTGAATATTATCCCTAAGAAAATGGTGGCGAATCTCTATGTGCTTAGTTCACGAATGTTGCACGGGATTCTTGTTAAGGTCTATTGCACCCTTGTTGTCGTACATGATGGGAACATCATCAAGAGAAATCCCGTAATCAACAAGCGCTTACTTCATCCATAGAGCTTGTTGACAAGCTTTACCGGCACTCACATACTCGACTTCCATGGTGGATATAGCAAGAGTGGTTTGTTTCTTAGAGAACCAAGAAGTTAAACAACAACCCATGAAGGTACAAACTCCACTAGTGCTTTTCCGGTCCGCATAGTCTCCCGTATGATCCGAGTCCGCGTAGACAATGGTTTCTACACCGGTCCCTTTAGGATACCATAATCATAAATGTATAGTGCCCTTAATGTATCGGAAGATACGATTAACCGCTTCAAGGTGAGAGGTTTTGGGAGCCTCTTGAAAGCGAGCACAAAGGCAAACACTAAACATGATATCCGGTCGACTTGCCGTTAGGTACAACAAACTACCAATCATACCTCTATATTTGGTGGTGTCTACCGACTCACAATCATCATCTACGGTGAGTCTAGTATCCGAGGCCATAGGGGTCTTTATTGGTCTAGAGTCTTCTAATCCAAATTTCTTTAGCATTTCTTTAACATACTTGGATTGATTAAAGAAAATACCATCGTCCATTTGTTTAATTTGGAGTCCTAAAAAGAAGTTACGTTCTCCCAGCATACTCATTTAAAACTCGTCATGCATGATTTTAGCAAAGTCATCACACAATGATTGGCAAGTTGAACCAAATATAATGTCATCAACATATATTTGTACGATAATGAGGTGAGAACCTTTCTTCTTTGAAAAGAGTGTATTGTCTACCATCCCCATGGTATACTCATGTTTTACAAGAAACGCTTTAGGTCTATCATACCAAGCTTTGGGTGCTTGTTTAAGACCATAAAGAGCTTTCTTAAGGTTGTAAACATGATCCGGTTTCTCAAAATCAATGAAGCTGGGAGGTTGAGCCACATATACCTCCTCATTGATCAAACCGTTAAGAAATGCACTATTTACATCCATTTGTTGAAGTTTAAAGTCTAAAGCACAAGCGTAAGCTAAGAGGATTCTAATGGATTCTAATCTAGCTACAGGTGCGTATGTCTCGTCATAATCAATACCTTCTTGTTGATTATAGCCTTGAGCTACAAGTCTAGCCTTGTTACGAGACACAACACCATTCTCATCTAACTTATTCCTATATACCCATTTGGTTCCTATGATGGTCGAACTTCTAGGTGCAGGAACAAGTTCCCAAACATCATTAGCAATGAATTGATTCAATTCTTCTTGCATAGCGATGAACCAACTCTCATCCATCAAAGCTTCTTTAACATTCTTTGGTTGAATCAAGGAGACAAAACAAAAGAAGTTACTTTGCTTTTGGACTTGAAATCTTACGGTCATTTGATTTAATTCGCCTATGACGTTATCGAGAGCATGATCCTTAGACTCCTTAATGTTTACTCCCTTTTTAACACTAAGGTCTTAAACTCCTATATTTCTAACATCTTTGGAATTAACTATGTCTATTTCATCTAAGTCATCATCTACCAAAGGTGTTGTCTTAGATGAAGGCGAGGTTTCATCAAATGTCACGTTAAGTGATTCTTCAGTTACACCCGAGGTTCTATTGAGGACTATGTAGGCTTTGCTAGTTTGAGAATAACCTAAAAAGATACCTTCGTAAGACTTTGGGTCAAACTTTGTAAGGTAATCTTGGGTGTTGAGAATGAAGCACTTTCTTCCAAACATCCTAAAGTATTCCAATGAGGGCTTCTTACCTTTAAGAATCTCATAGGGGGTCATTCCTAGAAAAGGTCGAATAAGAATTCGGTTGAGAATGTAAGTCGATGTGTCCATGGCATTGCACATAATTTTTTTAGGCAAAGATTGCTCATTTAACATCGTCCTACTCATCTCTTGGATGGTCCTATTCTTCCTTTCAACTACCCCATTTGATTGTGGAGTTCGAGGAGCCGAGAAGTTATGGGTAATACCATGAGCTTCACAAAAGACACCAAATTGCACTTCATTATCAAATTCCCTACCATGATCTGTCCTAATAGAGACAATTGAACATCCTAATTGATTTTTAATTCTTCGACTAAAGGTTTCGAAGTGATCGAAAGATTCATTCTTAGACGCCAAAAATCTAGTCCAAGTGAATCTAGAGTAGTCGTCAACTATAACTAGGGTATAAAGGTAACCTCCATAACTCCGTATGGCGGAAGGTCCAAAGAGATCCATATGTAGGAGCTCTAAGCACCGAGAGGTCGAAACCAAATTCTTGGCTTTGTGACTTGAGTGAACTTGCTTCCCAATTTTGCAAGCATAAAAAAAGTGACTATCAAACTTCATCTTGGGAAGATGTCTTACCAAGTCCTTAGAGACTAAAGATTGAATTAAATGCATATTAGCGTGACCTAATCTCCTATGCCAAAGAGTAGACCTATCATCTAAAGTCGCTAGACATAAGTTGTCCTTTGACTTCCTATTAACCTTCATGACATAAAGTCCATGATTTCTAACACCTTTTCCAATGACTTTTCCATCTTTTACGATTTCACTGTCATATTCCGAAAAGACGACCTTACACTTATTGTCACAAATTTGACATATGCTTAGAAGGTTAAAACCTGAGTTATCTACGTGCTCTACATTTTCTATAGTCATAGAGTCAAGAGAGACCGTACCTTTGCCAATGATATTACCACGACGATTACTTGTGAATATAACGTTACCTCCATCATATGCTTTGTAGTGTGAGAACAAACTTCTATTACCCGTCATATGTTTAGAACAACCGCTATCCTTAATCCACTCGTCTGGATCTAGATCGATTCCCACGCATATCTAGGTAACAACACACAAGATCAAACATTTGGTCCCCAATATCTCATGGGTCCAAAATTGTTAGTTCCAAACATCCCTTGCATTTGGTTGGGATGCATGAATGAAGGAGACATTCCCCATGGGGAAAAGTATTGTTGTTGAAAATTATTCCAATTCATATGGCCATTTTATTGTCCATAGTTTCTCCTAGGTGTCTTTGATCTTGATCTAGTATTATTATTATTCCTCCTAGGTGTTGGAGTTTTACTTCTAGGTCGTGGTTTAGCTTGATCATCTCTTTTTGGCGTAGGTGTTCTACTTCTAGGTTTAGATTCATTTCGTACTCTTGGAGGAGTAGATGTTTGTCTAGATAAGTTTCTAGTTCCCATTAGAGGTTTACTCAAGGGCTTGTAGAATTTATCTAGAGTAGAATTTTCAATTATAGGTACTTTGACCTTGTTAATAAGAATATGTTTTGTTCCTTCACCTAAAACTGACTTTTCAGAAAGTTCAGGATTTTCACAAAAATCTTCTTCTAGACGCGGTTCCTTAGCTCCATCGACGGTTCCATAACGATAAGGAACCGCCCCATATATTGGAGCACCGCGTACATGGGAGTGTTTTTCTGAAAACCTAACTTACTTTGGTTCACTAGTTGATGCTTCATTAGTGTTATATCCTAACCCAAGTCTTTCCTTAGAATGAATTTGTTTGTTTAACATATCATCAAGAGCATTAGTACCTCTCATGAAATTTTCAAGTCTAATGGAGGTGCTCTTAAGGTTTTCATTTTCTTGTCTAAGGTTTTCACATTTTAAGCATCCTAGATCTATTTCTTTATTTTTCTCAAGCTTAGCTAATTTCTCTTTTAGCTCACTAATCTCGTTTTCAAGCTTAGTTCTAGTTGATTTTAGCACTTTGTTCTTTTCAATGAATTTTAGACTAAGCTTATGCAAGTTATTATATTGACCTTCTAATTCACTATCATCTTGAGAAGAACTATTATTGCTATAATACTCGGTTTCAGAAAGTACCTCTTTAGAAGTGTGAGCCATGAGACACTTCTCATCTTTGGGGTTGTCATCAACATCTTCACCGCTATCGCTCCATGAACCTCCAACAAACGTCGTGTGGTTCTTGTCGCGTGAAGGCTTAGGACAATCACCGATGAAATGATTTGGATCACCAGATATAAAACATTTCCTATCACCTTTATCATCTTTGGCAAATCGGTTTTTGGAGAAGGGTTTCTTGTCGTTGTTTGGTTGCCTCACGTATTGACCTCGTCTTTTGAAGAAATTCTTAAAGTATCTAACCGCCAAGGCATATTCCTCATCATCACTATCCGAGGAGCTTTCATGGTCAATTTGGGCCTTCTTGGCGTTGAATGCAAGAGACTTTCTTTCACTCTTAGTTTTCACCATTTCTGAGTCCTTCAAAATTATCATCTCATAAACCTTCAAGTTACCAATAAGTTCATCGAGTGATAATTTGGCAAGATCCTTTGATTCTTCAATCGCCGTGACTTTAGCTCTCCATTTGGGATGAAACGCCCTAAGAAACTTCCTAACATTGTTCTTGCTAGAAAAACCTTTATCAAGTGCTTTTAGACTAGTAATAATAGTGTTAAATCTAGCAAATGCACTATTCATGGTTTTATCTTCTAAGATGACAAATTGTTCATACTGTTGAACAAGAAGATTGATTTTACTTTCTTTGACTTGGCTATTACCTTGGTGGGTTACTAAAAGAGTATTCCAAATATCTTTAGCGGTTTCACACATAAAAATCCTTTCGTACTCTTTCTTTGGTAAAGCATTATAAATCACCATTCTAGCCTCATTATTTTTAGCAAATTTCCTTTTAGTATCATCATTAGCTTTATCAAAAGTGACTATCTCCTTACTTTTAGAAACTTCATTATATTGAAATGGCAAAAAATCACCATTGCTAATAACATGCCAAAGATCTAAATCTTTTGATTTCACATAAGTCTCAAACCTATTTTTCAATCAATAAAATTATCGGTTCAAAAAGAGGTGGTCTTTGCATGGATTGTCCTTTTAGATACTTGTTGGAATCCATAGATCGATTCAAGTTTTAAAATACAATATATTTTAAAAAGTCTTAGCAACCACTCTCTGATACCAATTGTAGAAACTAGAAAGGGGTGGGGGGGGGGGGTGTTGAATAGTTTCTTAAATTTACTTGTTAAAGGTTGGTTTTAAAAAAATCCTTTTTCAAAAACTTAAGCTTGAGTATTTATGTGAAACCTTCTTATACACAATATGAACAAGGTATAGTGCAACTAAACTAATAATCACAAGTATAAAGAATAATCAATGTATAGTGTAACTAAACTAATAATCACAAGTATAAAGAATAATGAATGTAAAGAGATAAGGGAAAGAAAGATCAAAACCAAACACCAAGGATTTATAGTGGTTCGACAACGAAGCTCACTCCCCGTTCCTACTCCACTCCTCGAGTACTCCTTACTCGAGAGTTCACTAATCAACAAGCTCCTTAAGGTGGAGAAACCGTACACAACGTCGCTTAACCAATTTCCGACTCTAAGTTAAAAGTCGAGCCCAAATCTTAGCTAGGACCAATCTACACCAATATACTTTGAGGACTAAGTATTAACCTTAATACATACACAACTTCCAAATAGACACGACTACTTGGATCTTCACAATAATGACACAACAATGAATAAATAAGTTTGGATCTTCAATGGCTCTTTGAGGTAGACACAACACTTCAAGAATGACAGTGTTCTTATCTTTGCACTTTGAGAAGAAAAGATGAGAGGGGAAAGATTCCCTTCTAAACAAGTAGTAATCAAACAAATGATCAAGGATTTGAGTGATTTAAGAAGTATGAAAGAATCTAGAAATGTATGTGCAAAAGAGGTGGATTGAAAATCTGAGAAAGGTCCACTCTTTATAAGACAAACATCCAACGGCTATATCTGCCCGCGGTTCCTTATTGGAGTCCGCGGTTCCTTATCGATAAGGAACCGCCATAGGCGCTAAGGAACCATCGTCGTAGAGTCCGCTCCCTTTTATCTTTTAGTGTAGTCCTGAAAGGATATTCCAAACCAAGATAAAATATGCCATTTTTAAATTTCAAATTTTCAAATAATTAATTTAATAAAACATTTTCTTAAAAAGAAAGTTTAATAATAAAACTTTGACACACTTAATAAAAAGTGAGTTTTAAGAAAATATTAAATCCTTGATCACTTAATTAGGATAATTACTTGTTTGTTCATACCTTAAGTGATAATGGTTGAAATGAAAAACACTTGAACTCAAGAATTCGTTTTTCATTGTTTTGGTAAATGCTTGTTTTTTACATATTGTCGTAATCAAAACTAAGTGAGACCGAAAAATGCAAGTAACATTAATAAGTGTGAAAACACTTATCCTTTTACCACTTATTTCCAATAATAACAAGACCAAAACATGTGATTTATGTCGTAAAAGTCGGAATTATACGTGGTTTGTGTTTTTATTGTCTTTTAGGACCAAAATATGAAAAAGGAAGAAAACACGGGTTTTCACGGGCTTTTATCGAAGAAAACGGGAAAAGACGAAGTCAAAAGATCAAGAGTGCAAAAAGAACGGAAGTCCAAGGCCTATTCTGAAGATTTATCGAAGAAAAAGTCTAAAGACGGAAGTTTAACGAAGTCGAAGAACTTAAGTCTAATAGAAGAAGAAAATTAAAAGACAAAGTTCAAATCCCGAGACGACAAAGACAAAGAATTAAAGTCGTGTCGAGAAAACGTGAAGAAAGCAAGAAAGAAGATGCAACACATGCACTCCTTCCACCTTCCCTATAAATACCCTCCTAATAGTCATTAGGAGGGTGGTTAGTTAATTAGCTAGTTTTTACTTTTTCATATTTTTCTCTAGTTTTAGAGAGAGAAAGTCTTAAACTTTCTCTCACTAAGTTTCATCTTCTTTCTTAATCTTTCAAGATTAAACATCTTTGTATTGCTTATTTTCATTAATCAAGTTCCATTTTAAGCTTTTAATCCTTAATCTCATTATACTTTCCTTTGATTTTAGATTGATTTTGGTGCGATTATCATATGATCCGTGTTGTTCTAAATGATTTCGTGCTTAAAAAGTTAATCTTTTGATCATTTCATAAGTTTTCATTTGATTAAGCTTTAAGACTTTTGTGCTTATTGGCTTATTTTTATGATTAGCTTATTTTCTTATAAAAAGTTTTCTTAAAAAGTTGATGTTTTTATTGTTTGATCCAAAAAGTGGTTTAATTTCGAGTTAGATAAATTGATAAGTGCTTATTTGATCCGGATTGTTTTTGGTTCGTACTAGTTTTCGGGATAAGCTTATCACAATAGCTTATTTCTTAGCTTTTTACGAATTCCACCATTTTCGGAAAAGGTTATAACCCTTTTCCGATCTAGCTATTCCGACCAGCAACATTCCACCCTTTCCGATTGATCCAATCAGAAAAGGGTTTTCATTTTCCGATCTGATCTTTTTTGTGTATTCCGATTGTAGTAATTTGCCCCATATTCCGATAGGAGCTATCCCTTGCATTCCGATTGGGCAGTTTTGGGTGTATTCCGATTAGATCATTTCATGCATTCCGATTGGGAACTTTTAGCAACATTCCGATTTCCCTTTTTGTTACTTATTCCGATTGGTAGGTCTGTGCTATATTCCGACAGCCTTTCTTCCCATATTCCGACCACCAGATCGGAATACAATCCGATCTGGGCTTGTTTTGGCGTATTCCGATTGAGTTGTTTTGGTGTAGTCCGATCTTACTTTATTTTAGTACCTTTTTCTTATTTTAGATAGTTTTCCAAGTGTTAGTTTTATTTAGTGTGCTAGTATTTTTCCATTGTTACCTTTAAGTTTACGAGCATTTATTTTTACTTGTCATTTTAGTATTAATCTTTATTCTTCCATTTTATTCAACGACACTTTAATTACTTACTAATAGTTTGAAACAAACAATACCAAACCATTCTCTTGATTCACCAAAAGACGATTGAGTCGCACTTTAGACCGGTTTTCAATTCGAAAAGACTTGGGACTACGAATTTTGATACAAGGTGCAAAAGTGAAGTATTAAATGGCGCCGCTGCCGGCTCTTTTCGTTACGATTAACAGTTTCTAGTGAGAGACGCATTGAATTTTGGGATCCGTTCTTTGAACGTTATTTTCCTTGCTTCAAAAATTTCCAAAAATCTTAAAAAAATATAAAATTTTCAAAAATCCCAAAAACATTTAAAAAATCATTAAAAGCAATTCTTTTCAAAAGATTTTGCACCAAAAATATTATATAGATATTCTTTGTGTATATTTTTCTTCTGCAGGTGTATGCGTACTAGATCTTCGAACTATTCTGAGCCCGAGACTCGTGAAGATTTAGATATGGCTGGTGTTAATAACAACAACAATCACCCACCTCAACCCAATTTGAATAATAACAACAACAACAACAACAATGTCCACCTACCTGATTTACGGACAATGGAGGAATTGTGTCAACCCACCATGAACGGACGCGGAGGCCCGATTGCGCCAATGCACGTCACGGATCAGGAGTTTTCGTTGAAGCATCACATGATCCAGCAAGTGCAAACGAACCCATTTCGTGGAATTCTGGATGATGATGCCAACAAACACCTCGACAAATTCATTACCATTACCCAAAGCATGAAGTGCTCCGGTGTTTCTATGGATGACCTTCGCCTTCAACTCTTTCCCCACTCACTTTCTCACCATGCCGAAAATGGTTTGTCCGTCTTCCTAAGAATTCTATTCATACGTGGAATGACATGACTCAACGCTTTTTATCGCGCTACTTCCCACCATCCATGGTCACAAGTCTTCGTAACCAAATCAGTGGATTCATGCAAGAGAATGATGAGTCGCTTTTCGATGCTTGGGAACGGTACAATGATTTGATCGATCGCTGTCCAAATCACAATATGCTCCCCGTCACTCTCATTGACACTTTCTACAATGGTCTCACTTTTCGTGATCGTGACACGATCAATGCCGCCGCCGGTGGTACTTTTATGAAAAGGAGACCGGAGGAGTGCCGAGAGTTGATCGAAAACATGACTACTCACCACAAGAATTGGGATTCATCCGCATCCTCAATATCTAACTCGAGAGTCAATGTTTCTTCTACTACTTCCAATCCTGAAATGACTGAAATTTCTCGACAACTCGCTGAGATGAACAAGAATTTCATGGCCATGGCCACAAACCACTTTCAACAAGCTAAAGCCGTTGCTATTTCTTGTGACACATGTGGTGGCCCTCACTCTTATAATGATTGTCCGTCCACTCAAGGCAATTATTCTGAAAACGTTAACGCAGCTTACGGCACTTATCCCACGGGAGGCTATCAAGCCCGCCCTCAAGGAGACCGTGGCTTGCTAAGTTATCGTTCCAACAATTATCTTGCTCCTCCCGGTTTCCCTCCTGCAAACCAAAACCAACAACAAAGTTACAACCAATCCCAACCTCGTGCAAACAATCAATATCAATCCCAACAAAACCAATACCCATCTCAAGGAAATTCTCAAGCCTACCAAGCTCCACCTCTCAATCAACCGATGGCAGTAAGTCCAGATGTCGAGACATTCATGAAGACTAATCGGGTGATGGTGACAACTCTTCAGAATCAAGTCCGCAACTTGAAGGGGGAAATGGCAAAACAAGGGAACGATATTCGAGCCGAGCTAAGGAATGACATGGCCAAACACAGCAATGAAATTAATGCAAACATGCAAAACTCTTTTAATAATCAAGCGATTCACCTTCGTGATATGATTGGTTCGCTCATCCAAGGTAATCAACCCTCTTCTTCGGGTACTCTTCCGAGTAATACCGTTGCGAATCCAAGAGGGGAGATGAAAGCAATCACCACTCGTAGTGGAAAAGTTTATATGGAACCCGAGCTTCCTATACCTTCACCCGTGATTGTGAACAAGGAAAAAGAGCAACTTTCCTCACCTCCTTCACCTTCTATCCCCATTTCCCCACCACCCGTGGTTGTGAGTGATCCTATTCCATTAAAGCCTTCTTCTTCATCCAATATACCTTATCCTTCAAGGTTGAGGAAAGAGAAGCAAAAGAGCAAGGATGATATTCAGGTTTCAAACTTTCTAAAATTTTTTAAACAATTGAATTTTAACATCTCCTTTGCCGAGGCTCTCGCTCACATGCCCAAATACGCTAAGATGTTTAAAGATCTTCTAAGTGATAAGGAAAAGCTTCTTGACATCGCTCAGACACACCTTAATGAGAACTGCTCCGCAGTGCTCTTAAGGAAATTGCCCACCAAACTTGGTGATCCAGGTCGCTTCTTGATTCCTTGCAACTTCCCGGGAGTAGAGAATTGCATGGCCCTAGCCGATCTAGGTGCCAGTATAAACTTAATGCCTTTAAGTGTTTGGAAGCAATTATCTCTCCTTGAGCTAGTCCCCACCAAAATGACTTTGGAATTAGCCAACCGTACGGTTGCTTATCCAGTGGGGATAGCCGAAAATGTCTTTGTTGGCGTCGACAAATTCACCTTCCCGGCGGATTTTGTTGTCGTTGACTACGAGATGGATCCCCGTGTTCCATTAATCATTGGAGGTCCATTCCTGAGGACCGGTTGCACTCTCATTGATGTAGCCGCGGGCGAAATAATCATGAGAGTTGGTGACGATAAAATTGTTTTCAACATGGGTAAGATTTCTAAGCAACCTTATTCATATGAGAGTGTTAATGCTATTGATGTTCTCGATGAGGCTTGTGAAGAACATTTTCATGATGCTTGCAAAAGTACTCTTTCTTCTCTACCCAATGTTGAGACCGTTGCCTCAATTGCTCCGGCATTGACTCCTTTTGGAGAAAGTGACTTGGATGATTTCGAAGCTAGTTTGGGTCCTCTTGATATTAAGTATGATAATTTGTCCACCAATTGGGATGAAGACATTCGGACTATTGAGAGACTTCTCAATGAGGATCCATTTTCTCCTCCTGCTCCTAAAGAGGTGACTAATGATGATCCATCGTTAGTTTCACCATCTATTGAGGATCCTCCTACTCTTGAGCTTAAGGACCTACCTCCTCATCTTGAGTACGTTTTCCTGGAAGACAACGAGAAGTTACCGGTCATCATCACAAAGGATCTAAAAGAAGACGAAAAAGCCCGACTTGTCGCCGTGTTGAAGAAGCATAAAAGAGCTATCGCTTGGAAAATCTCCGACATCCGTGGAATTGATCCTCACTTTTGCACACATAAAATTCTCATGGAGGACGACTTTAAGCCCACAATTCAAAGCCAACGAAGGGTGAATCCTAAAATCCATGAAGTCATCAAAAAAGAGGTTATCAAACTTCTTGATGCGGGTATGATTTACCCTATTTCGGATTCACCATGGGTTAGTCCAGTCCATTGTGTGCCTAAGAAAGGCGGTATCACCGTTGTGCCCAATGCCAACAACGAGTTGATTCCTACCCGTCTCGTTACTGGGTGGAGAGCTTGTATAGACTACCGCAAACTCAATGATGCCACGAGAAAGGATCATTTCCCTCTACCTTTTATGGACCAAATGCTTGAACGTTTAGCGGGTAATGAATATTACTGTTTTCTGGATGGTTTCTCGGGTTATTTCCAAATACCCATCGATCCCCAAGATCAAGAGAAGACAACATTCACTTGTCCCTATGGCACATTTGCTTATAAAAGAATGCCTTTTGGCTTATGCAATGCCCCTGGGACTTTCCAAAGGTGCATGTTGGCTATCTTCCATGACATGGTTGAGCAAACCATGGAAGTCTTCATGGATGATTTCTCGGTCTTCGGGGATTCCTTTTCTTCTTCCCTTGCCAATTTGGAACGCATGCTTAAGCGGTGCGAAGACACTCGCCTTGTTCTGAATTGGGAAAATGCCATTTTATGGTAAAAGAAGGCATTGTGCTAGGACACAAAATCTCTAAAGCCGGTCTTGAAGTCGACCGTGCTAAAGTAGATGTCATAGCTAAATTACCTCCACCTTCAACCGTGAAGGGTGTGAGAAGTTTTCTGGGTCATGCGGGTTTCTATCGTCGATTCATTCAGGATTTCTCTAAAATCGCTCGCCCGATGACCCACCTCTTGGAAAAAGATACTCCTTTTATCTTTTCTAAAGAGTGTCTCGAAGCCTTCAATCTTCTTAAGGATAAGCTAACTAAGGCACCGGTCTTGGTTACCCCTAATTGGGAGCTGCCTTTTGAATTGATGTACGATGCTAGCGACTTTGCTATTGGTGCGGTTTTGGGCCAAAGAGTGAATAAACACTTCCAACCAATCCACTATGCTAGCAAAACAATGACGGGGGCACAATTGCATTATACGACAACCGAAAAAGAGCTTTTAGCTGTTGTCTATGCTTTTGAGAAATTTCGACCCTATCTTGTTTCATCCCTCACCACGTTCCCCATGAACTAAAATTGGGTCGAGTCAGGCTCATGACTCGGTGAACAAAAACAAGCGCTTCTCGGGAGGCAACCCGTGTTCTATCCTTTACTGCTTTCATAATAAGTGTAGGGGGAGCCCCGTATGTGTTTGTTGTATTGTTTCTTGTACTGTGCAGGGATTAAAGCTTCAAAGATCCACCTTGATGACTTTTGACGAACCGTGCTACCGTGTTCCCATCTTCCCGGTTCTATCCTAAACTCTTGTGATTCAATATTTCATATTTTATATATGTTCACATTGAATTCACTTTAGTTGTCCTTTCCTTAGCAAGATTTAAACAAAGTGCACAATGTCCTAAGTACAGGGGAGTTTACTCCCACATGCTTAAACATTGAGGACAATGTTTATCTCAAGTGTAGGGGGGACTTCTATCGAAGTAAGTGGTCTTTTCCATGAATTTGCCTTCATTTTAACCGGAAAATTTGATTTTTCGACATTTTTCAAAATTTTTAATCTATTTTGGCCTAGTTGTATAGTTGTACTTTCCTTTATTATGGTTATTTTCTTTTCTTGCTTAAATAAAGTGGTTTTAGATTTTTCTTAGTCGCGAACATTTTGACTCAACCCGAGTTTACTCTAGCTAGTATCCTTAACATGTTTAAGTCAAGTTTTGCTAGGCTTTTATATAGGGAGCTATAAAACGCGAAAGTCTTAACTCTCACGGGTTAAGAACAAGAACTTTTCGCAAGTTCCTATAATTGATCCTAGAGAGTCGTTTATCAATGGAACTTTAAAATGCGATTTCTAAACTTGAAAAAGTCTAAGAATTTGCAAGATCCTATGGGCGACTCGAAAACCCAAAACTTTGATTTAATAGGCTAAGCATCCACGAGTCTCATTCCTTGAGCTTTTAAACTGTGGAGAACGAGAGATGATAGAGTCAATTATAAGTTCGGTATTCTTTCGTGAATTTATGTGAGTTAATTATAAGCCTATTCTCCCTCCGCTTGTTAATAAATTTATCTGCAATAAATAAGGTTGTATGATTTAAAAGGTTACTTAGCTTCTAGCCCCAGATCGTTTAAAAGTTGCTCGGTACGGATTAGAGTTCATAGCCAAGGCATAACTTATTGAAGCGGGATGCGAAGATTGGCGAGTCCGAAAAGGCCCTAACAAGGCATGAGGGCTACATTTTGTTGCTAAAGATCCAAAAGTGATGTGAAGAATCATTTATCGAAAATCAATATGAAGGATCGAGACACACGACGAAAAGCAAGAACTCCCCAAAAGTCATGGAGAAGTCTATCCGAAAAGACCCTAACAAGGTATGAGGATAAATAGATCCAAGTCCTAAAAGGAGGCGGATCGTTGTATATCAAAGTCCAAAATAAAGATTGGAGAAAAATGAAGAAGTCGTGGTCCAAAGATGAAGAATCTCTCAAAACTTCAAGTAAAGAAATTCCTATTATGAAGAGAAGACCATTATTTCAAGAACGTCTCTCAAAGATTCGAAGTATGAAGTCGCTGCCAAACATCGGTCCGAGAAAGGTCTCAAATCGTGAAGCGAGTTATGCCAAGATATGAACTATGAGGTCCCGATAAGCAGTTTTAAAAGATTTGGTCCTTTAGCTAACTATTGATTAAATCGTTCACCTTATTTTCGGACTAAATAACTATCAAAATAAGTCAAACAATGCATCCTCGTGATCATTCAAGACAAAAATAAAATATAAGAGATACACCTAGGAATAAGGGAGTCTAAGTGAGTAATTGGCCCACATGAGTTCGTGTTAGTTTGCTAACTTATAATAACAATGATCTCGTTTTTAAGCTTGGTATGGGGAACGTGAAACTTGAGGATGATAAACATTCATGGCTGCCAAAACCAATGTAAGTTTTTAATTTCTTTACTTGTTCTATCTTTTTATGCTTAGTATTTAATAAAGGCCAAGGTGGGTTATTTATGATGGAAAATGTAAACCGTGCTTTAAAATTAATGTATTGCATGAGGGCATTGCAATGGTCAAGTGTAGGGGATTTAATAAGTGTGAAAACACTTATCCTTTTACCACTTATTTCCAATAATAACAAGACCAAAACGTGTGATTTATGTCGTAAAAGTCGGAATTATGCGTGGTTTGTGTTTTTATTGTGTTTTAGGACCAAAATATGAAAAAGGAAGAAAACACGGGTTTTCACGGGCTTTTATCGAAGAAAACGGGAAAAGACGAAGTCAAAAGATCAAGAGTGCAAAAAGAACGGAAGTCCAAGGCCTATTCTGAAGATTTATCGAAGAAAAAGTCTAAAGACGGAAGTTTAACGAAGTCGAAGAACTTAAGTCTAATAGAAGAAGAAAATTAAAAGACAAAGTTCAAATCCCGAGACGACAAAGACAAAGAATTAAAGTCGAGTCGAGAAAACGTGAAGAAAGCAAGAAAGAAGATGCAACACATGCACTCCTTCCACCTTCCCTATAAATACCCTCCTAATAGTCATTAGGAGGGTGGTTAGTTAATTAGCTAGTTTTTACTTTTTCTTATTTTTCTCTAGTTTTAGAGAGAGAAAGTCTTAAACTTTCTCTCACTAAGTTTCATCTTCTTTCTTAATCTTTCAAGATTAAACATCTTTGTATTGCTTATTTTCATTAATCAAGTTCCATTTTAAGCTTTTAATCCTTAATCTCATTCTACTTTCCTTTGATTTTAGATTGATTTTGGTGCGATTATCATATGATCCGTGTTGTTCTAAATGATTTCGTGCTTAAAAAGTTAATCTTTTGATCATTTCATAAGTTTTCATTTGATTAAGCTTTAAGACTTTTGTGCTTATTGGCTTATTTTTATGATTAGCTTATTTTCTTATAAAAAGTTTTCTTAAAAAGTTGATGTTTTTATTTTTTGATCCAAAAAGTGGTTTAATTTCGAGTTAGATAAGTTGATAAGTGCTTATTTGATCCGGATTGTTTTTGGTTCGTACTAGTTTTCGGGATAAGCTTATCACAATAGCTTATTTCTTAGCTTTTTACGAATTCCACCATTTTCGGAAAAGGTTATAACCCTTTTCCGATCTAGCTATTCCGACCAGCAACATTCCACCCTTTCCGATTGATCCAATCGGAAAAGGGTTTTCATTTTCCGATCTGATCTTTTTTGTGTATTCCGATTGTAGTCATATGCCCCATATTCTGATAGGAGCTATCCCTTGCATTCCGATTGGGCAGTTTTGGGTGTATTCCGATTAGATCATTTCATGCATTCCGATTGGGAACTTTTAGCAACATTCCAATTTCCCTTTTTGTTACTTATTCCGATTGGTAGGTCTGTGCTATATTCCGACAGCCTTTCTTCCCATATTCCGACCACCAGATCGGAATACAATCCGATCTGGGCTTGTTTTGGCGTATTCTGATTGAGTTGTTTTGGTGTAGTCCGATCTTACTTTCTTTTAGTACTTTTTTCTTATTTTAGAGAGTTTTCCAAGTGTTAGTTTTATTTAGTGTGCTAGTATTTTTCCATTGTTACCTTTAAGTTTTCGAGCATTTATTTTTACTTGTCATTTTAGTATTAATCTTTATTCTTCCATTTTACTCAACGACACTTTAATTACTTACTAATAGTTTAAAACAAACAATACCAAACCATTCTCTTGATTCACCAAAAGACGATTGAGTCGCACTTTAGACCGGTTTTCAATTCGAAAAGATTCGAACGATAAGATTTTATACCTGGCCTAAAAGTGAAGTATTAAACATTTTTAGGCATCATTGCATTAACAAGACATATTCTCCCAATGTTTCTCCCATAGCTTACGCGGGTCCGCAACCTCGCAAAATAATAGCATCTGGGCAAACAAGGTTCTCGTTTCAGCCGCAGATGCATGGCCGGCAGTTTCTTCGAGAGCTATTTCCCATTCACGGTCATATTCTAACAAAACTAATGCATCACAAGCCGCGCGAAACATGGAACATACTCGACTGTTCACGGTCCGAATCTCAGTTGGCGATGAACATCCTTTTCTGTGGGATAGGAGTATACAGAAATAGAAGAGCTCTCCCGCGCTTGGATGTACAAAAGCTAGCCTTCCTTACGAATGCTTTGTCAAAACAGTCCTACGTTTCCACTTTTTATTGTGTGCGTAGCACACAAATTCTGTCGGAAACTTTAAGTAAGTCAAATTCCTTCTATCTGTATTGGCTGCGTTGTATGCATACCACTCAGTCAATGTAGTTTTTTTTTCTGGTAGATTAACAACAACGGAGACGTCACCGCGCTCACGGAAATTAACCCGTTGCATATTTTCCAAGTGGACTGCAAGTATCTATACAGCGGATTCTCGACCGTGTATGGGAAAATAAAAAATACGCCAGCAAGCTTCATGTGGACATATGTAACGGCCGTCTACATAATCCTGGATCTCGTCGCGCGGTTTTGGTGGAGGCTGAGAGGAGGTTGAAGCTTCACCTATTGGTCGTGCGACTTTGGCAAATATCCGATCAGGGCCTTTGGAGATATATTTGAACAAATACTTGATGAGCATGCTCCGCCCACAATATTCTACATTTATGTGCGAATTGAACATGAGCGACAAAGTACGGTTATATGGCACTTCATTAGAGTTGTCGAGCTCAAAACCTCGTTTGGTGACACATATACCAGAGTCTCGCCGCCGATAATGGACATAACCCGCAACGTCAAAAAAGGTATGATCATTGTACTGTTTGGGAAATTTTTTGCTGCAGACACCATCTTTCATGCACGGCGAAGACATGTTTGCCGCGCCACATGGTCCATGGAGCATCAGGTCAGAAACAATTGCAAAAGTTTCTAGGTCGGTGATCGGGTCAGGCAATTCGGCTGAAATAAGTAGGTCAAGCTGTGCTGGGTCGACAACTTTGTCTTTATCATGAAGCCACAAAAGCGTATGACAATGGGGAAGGCCTCACTTCTGAAACTCAATGGTATACAAAACTGCAAGACAAACGTAAAATAAGGTCAATAGGTGTATTAACTCATGAGGGAAACCCTAGGAAACACAAAAGGAAACATACGTCATGTTACAGTCCCGAAAAGTTGGGACTCCTTCAGAAACTTAACAAATTCGTTGACTTTTTGTTGAAAGATACGACAAGCAGCGTCCGGCCTGTCTAGTGTAGACAAAAGAGGAAATTGAGCCATGAAGCGTTCTATCTCATGCCATTTTGCGTTACATGTGAATGTAACAAAGAACTGTGGATTGCCCAAAGCACGACATAGAGCAAGTGCATCAAGGTAGTGACTATACATGTATCATGCCCCCCGGTGAAAGACATTGGCATAAGAAATTGTTGCCCACATTAGATCCCCTAAGTATCACCCCTTCGTAAAGAATCATACAAACCTACAAGGTAGTCTGACCGGATATCATTTTGATGAAGTCTAACCCAATCGAGCCTAGCCTGTTCCAAAGAACAATACACAACCACAACATACTGTTGAAAAAGCTGTCCTGCTCTAAAGATATGGCCATAGTCATTTGCGCGCGGATGCAGTTGGTACTTATAGTAATGGTTCATTGAACCTGTTGACGGGTCACCATGGCCATCACGGCGTAGAACAACCAACCTAGGATGATAACCCGTCTACCTAAACACAAACAACAATGGAAACTGAAGAGACATATAGGACTTGTGGAGCTTGTTAATACACTGTAGTGGGCCACCCCTTGGCTCTATAATAACATCATAATTAGTTCTACATGACCGACCTGTTTGAAAAACTATACCACCAATGTCTCTTGCTGTCGGAAGCTCATACCCGCGCACACCACCCGTATTGTACAGACGGAGCCTAAAATCTGGAACATCTGCATCTCCACATTTATCCCTGGCGGTTCGAACCAATTGAACCAACGCGTTTTTTGGTCCAACACTTGTATGAGGTGCTGGAAAATAGCAGGCTGTAAAGAGGTTGAAGATTCTCCACCAAAAGGGGCCAGTCGATTACCGACTTCGTTCTGAGTGTCATAGATATACAACTGCAGAAACTGGGGTAAATTTCCTTGTTCAGGGCAGAGCGACCCAATACGGGGGTATACTTAGCCAGAAATCTTGAACACATATGGCCCTGCAGACTGGCTGACACTTTCGTCGATCGTGGCATCGAAAGACGTCATTGCAAACATTTGGTTGTAAGCGCGGATGTTTTCCATAAAGTGTCTGTCTGCATAAGGCTGCTGGATTCCAACAAGGGGCGGTGGAGGTTCAGGCATGAACATCTTGCTACCACCACAACATGCGTGGTACTCCGGCTGCCTGCTATAACGTGAGGACTTTAACCGTTCATTATGCCAGAACAGTGCATCACAAAACTGGCAACGGTGAGTGCAGTCTCCCAAATCACTGTAAACGGTAGGTCTTGTTAAAAAAAAGAACGACAAGAAGACACGTTAGAACCAAGGCGAACCAACAATAGAGAATGAGTAAACATAGGTGTAAGGGAGATCAACTGCTCGACTACTCGTGGACGGTCCGAATATGAGCCTACGACGCGTGGTTTCCCTTAGGCGTGGCGCATCCGTAGGTTGTTGAGGTGGGGATTCATGAAGTGTAGGAGTGTTTGGGCCAACTGGCACGGGACCCGGAAGATGTCCCACGGCTGTTGTTGTTGCTGCATGGGAAGAAACCGTTAGCGGGCCAAAAACCGTTGAAACCTCCCAAAAATAAAACGAATATCATGAAGATGCTGCTTCTAAAAAGGCATACCATTCACTTGGAACACCTCTGGGCCTCCCAAGCAGCGACGTTTGTTTGAGGCCCGTGCCCTAGACCGCGCCACAGGCGGGCATGGATGAGGCGTGGATGAACTTGGGGAAGGGTTGTTTACACCAACCGGGCTCACGTGTGGTGGGGTTGCTGCGCAAGAAGAAACTGTTAGTAAACCCTAAACCTTTTAAAAAGCATAATAACTAACCTAACATAAGAAAATGAACAACCACATGTATAAGGGAAATAACCTGCCTGACTGCCCGAGGGGTGGTGGTAATTGTAGAGCTTCCACGTGAATCTGTGGACACGGTGAATTCCGGCTGGCCAATCGCACCTGCGCGTGTCCTTTTACTAGCTGGAGGTTGCTGAGTCATCGCTGGCTGTTTATGTGACGTGGTTTAAAGTCGGTGTGTGCATACAGGGGTTTCAGGTGGCAACACTGATGGGTTTATCACGCTCGGACACTGTTTTTTCCTAGCTGGAGATTGTTGATCCGAACCTGGCTGTTTCTTTGAGGCGCGCTGGTGAGGCGCAACAGGGGAGGGGAACACAACGAAAGATGTTCCCATTATATCATCTCACAGGCTAGGTTGTGGGAGCAGGAAAAGGCCCTGGGGCGCAACAGATGGACCCGAGGAATCTACAAAACACAAAAACCAATAAAATTCTATAAAACACCTGGCCCATTAACATATAGCAACACACACTACACGATTTTTTTAAAAAGGCTTTCAACACGCACCAGTTACTCTAGAGTTTGACCCAGCAGGTGCAACATCCAATGCCAAGCATTCTAAACATACTTGGACAGGGTTGTGAGCTTCACGACGATCACACACCAGACATATATTGACAGCCGAGGAGGCAGAAGTAGACACACCGGTCATCGCTGATATGAGTGAACAGCAGGAAACAAAACTTGCTGCACGAGAGTATGTGAAAATAGAAAGTCGAAACAACATTATCCTAGGGAGGCAATCTAAGAGGTCTATACACAGATAAAAACAACAGATCTCACTCTCGCTTCATATAAGATGCTAGGAAGTCACATCACCCTACTTTTAATGTAAAAAAAAATAACAATCACAACCTACAGACGTCTATACACAGATAAAAAAAGAGACCTCGCTTCGTATAAGACGCCTAGGTACTCACACGACAATACTTTTAATGTAAAAAACAATAACAACCATAGGCCACAGAATGAAAACGGACCTATAGCGACCTAGTTTTAATCTAACACCAAATAACAATACAGCACCCTAGTTTTAATCTAACCCCAAATAACAATGGAAGACACATTTAAATAAACCATGGGATTCGTCTTAAACCATGATATTTGTCTTACTGGTACACAAACAAAGAAGTGAAGGTTTATAGTATCATAACAATTATATAAAATCTTAAACGAGATCAAAGCACATATAGCGGAAGCGATTTAACAAGATCATAATTAATAACACGATTATAATTAATCAAATTAGGGTTACATACCTTTACGCTAAATCAATTCCACAAGACGAAGAACAAATCACCGATTCGGGTTTAAACCGTATATACCAAGATATAGTCTAAATTAAGACTATATTACGTTCTTGTACACACGTAATACAACGAGCTAACCGTGATTCTATCATGTGAAAAACGAGCTACAATGCTTGTAATTAATCTACCCAACAACCCTAGAGAGGGGCTAGGACTAGATTAAGTATACAATTGATCAACCAAGAAAACCAAGCGAAACCCTTCCTTGGTGGGGGCGGTGATCGACCAAAGAGAAGGAGAAGGGAAGAGATTATTTGTTGTCTGAATTATGAGGGATATGGGTGTATTTATAGGCCTAAACAACTTATAGCCCAAGATAAATAAAAGGCAACTTTTGCCCCCCCCATGGGCCTCATAACCGACCGACCAAAACACCCCTTAGGGGTGTTCCGGAATCTTCCAAACTTCTTTCCTTATGTTTATGTGTACTATATATTTATTTAACAATCGTTATAACTTAATTATTAATTATTTAACGACCGTTAAAGATATATATTTACTTGCTCGGTTAAATTAATAAATACAATATATATATATATATATATATATATATATATATATATATATATATATATATATATATATATATATATATATATATATATATATATATATATATATATATATATATATATATATATATATATTAATTATATTAACTCTTTACGTATTGTGTGAAATCCCGTAATCTCGAGTTCGATCCTATCACACGACTATTAAATATAAGTCCATAAACTTACATCTCGCACTTGGACATATTTCGAATATCGTGATCACATTGACAAGCGTCTAGTTACACTAGCAAGGTCACTAGTACAACTCGAGTAAGGTCTTCTGGACAAAACCTTTTAAGGACTTTGCATCGTTATTATTATCCTTTTATTTCTAATACAACGTTAATAAGGATATGGATCTCAGTCATTCCTTTCATTAACCATTATGTTTCTCGTTCACGGATTTCAACAAGATTATCAAAACAGATTTGGGTGTGGCCACACAAACATCTTACTAATCCCACGAGGGGCCCAGCTGTATTAAACTCCAAAACGAAATTGGAGAAAATAAATTCCATATTGAATACGAGCAAAACTTATAAATTTTGCAACACTTCCGAAAATAATCCTTATAGCTACCAGTTACGTTTAGCGTTAGATTATTCCATAGAGATGCACTAGACTCATAACAGTTTCCTGGTATCTCAAGTCTAAGGATAACTATTTATGTTTTACTTAGTGACAAAGATCCATAAAGTAATAACATATAGTTGGGATAAGTCCTATATTCGATTCATCGAATATCATCCAAATTTGACCAATATACTTTCAAGTATACTCTGTCACAATTTTGATTTTTCTTAATTTAATAATACTCACATATTATTAATCGACAACGGACATTTAGCATAACTTTTATTCATCGATTAAAACATGTAAAATAGGATACACTTATTAAATAATAAAAATAAACGAAACCTAATCTTTATTTCATTATATAATAATGTCATAACATCCTTTATCCAAATACTAATCACATATTTATTGCATGAGTTCGCTAGCTAGTTACAGCCCAATCGCTTTGGCATGCTTAACTACTTTTGGTTTAGGCTATGCCTTAGTCAAAGGATCTGCTACGTTATCATCTGTGTGAACTTTTATCAATTTGATTTCCCGAGCTTCAACTTTTTCTCAGACGTAGTGATGTCTACGCATAAAGTGTCTGGCGCCTTTCATGACTCGAGGGTCATTGGCAAATATTATTGCGACAATATTGTCACAATTCATATCAATAGGTTCTTTAATTGAAGGCATCACTCCAAGATCTTCTATAAACTTCCTAATCCAAACAGCTTCCATTGCAGCTTCTGAAGCAACCATGTACTCAGATTGAGTAGCATGCATTGCAATCGGTGTTTCTTGCTCTTCCAGTCAACTGCTCCTCCATTGATAAAAAAAATGTAACCCGTCTGAGACTTCGTATCGTCTTTATCACATTGCTAGGACGCATCACAAAAACCTGTAACATTCAGTTATGTGTCTGGTTTTCCACCATATACCAAAAACATATCCTTCCTACTCCTCAAATTCTTTAGAATATGTTTAACAGCAGTCCAGTGGAGCTTACCTAGATTCTGTTGGTATCTACTGACCAAGTTCTAAGCGAATGCCACATCAGGCCTCGTGCATCTAACAACATACATTATAGATCCTACAACCGAAGCATAAGGCACCTTCTTCATGTATGCCTCCTCTTCAAGAGTTGATGCATCCATCTCATGACTCAGATTATGCTTAACTTCTATTTGTTGAAAACCTTTCTTGGAATTATGCATATTATACTTCTTCAAAATCTTATCTATATAAGCATCTTGACATAGACCAATTAACCATCTTTTCCTATCCCGATAGATCTTAATTCCCAGAATGTATGCAGCTTCTCCTAAATCCTTCATAGAAAAACATTTACCAAGATAATCCTTAATAGCTTTAAGCCTTGGTATGTTACTTCCCATGATTAATATGTCATCAACATATAGGACTAGGAATACTACATCACTCCCACTAGCTTTGCGATATACACATGGCTCATCACGATTCTGAACAAATCCAAACTTTTTTATTTCCTCGACAAACCGTTTATTCCATTGACGTGATGCTTGCTTCAAACCATAAATGGACCTTTGAAGTTTGCACACATGTCCTAAATTTTCAGGATCAACATACCCTTCGGGTTGCTGCATATAGATGTCTTCATCCAAGCGACCTTTCAAGAAGGCAGTTTTAACATCCATTTGCCATATCTCATAGTCATAGTATGCTGCTATAGCTATGAGAATCCTAATAGCTCTTAAGTCTGCTACAGGAGAAAATGTCTCTTCGTAGTCTACGCCAAAAGTTTGTGTAAAACCTTTAGCTACTAAACGAGCTTTATAGGATTGTACTTTTCCGTCCATGTTGGTTTTCTTCTTGTTTATCCACTTGTGTCTCACTACTTTAGCATTCGGTGGTGGTTCTACAAGAATCCAAACATCATTTACTTTCATGGATTACATTTTCCTCATCCATAGAAACCATCCACTTATCCTTAAAGTATGGCGGATTTATAATTAGCGAGTTCACCAAGATCCCCTAACTCATCATCATCCTCTATGTTAAGACACATATTGCTATTTTCATTTTTAGTCCTTGCGGATCTACGCAGAGGAACTAATTCTGATGGAACCGCTAGACTTTCTAGTTCTACAAGAATTACATCACTAGTGTTTTTAGAAGGTAATGTATCTATATGACTCTCATCAAGATCATAATTTCTCCCACTGAATTCTTGGTTTAGAAGATCGGATTCAAGGAAGTCTCCATACCTAGCAACAATTACTTTGTTCTCGTGTGGACAATAAAAGTAGTAACCCATAGTTTCCTTAGGGTATCCTATAAAGATACATTTTAAAAATCGTTGTTGGAGTTTGTCACCCGAGTCACGTTTCACATACGCCTCGCAACCCCAGACCTTTAAATAAGACAAATATGGCTTCTTTCCATGCCATAGTTCGTATGGTGTCTTATCGACCTTCTTTGTGGGAACCATATTTAATATGCGAACTATAGATTCTAGAGCATAATCCCAAAAGGATAAAGGTAAAGTTGTAAGATTAAACATAGATCGTACCATATCCAATAATGTACGATTTCTCCTTTCGGATACACCATTTTGTTGTGGAGTATAAGGAGAAGTAAGATGCTGAACAATTCCATTCTCACCTAGATAATCTATAAACTCTTGACTTAAATATTCACCACCTCTATCAGAACGAAGAGCTTTAATCTTCTTCCCTAATTGCAGTTCTACTTCTGCTTTAAACACTTTGAATGTTTCAAATACCTCATGTTTATGCTTAAGTAAATAAACATAACCATAACGGCTATAATCATCCGTAAATGCTAAGAAGTAGCTAGCACCTTTCCTTGACGTATGTCTAAGTGGTCCACACACATCAGTATGTATAAGTCCAAGTAGATCAATAGCCCTTTCAATATTGCTATTAAAAGGTTTCTTGGTCATCTTTCCAGAGATACAAGACTCATATTTATCAAATGATTCATCATTGATATTTTCCAAAAGACCTTCACGTTGAAGCTTTTGTATACGAGTCTTCCCAATATGGGCAAGTCTACAATGCCAAAGATAAGAAGAGTTCTTGTCAAACTTTCCCTTCTTACTCATGCTAAATACAGATTTATCGTTCTTGGATTCATTATCATGCATGTCTAATTCAAACACACCATTCACAGAATTTGCATTAAAATAGAAAATACCATTTTTCCAAACAGAAATTCCATTATTATCAATCGTGTGAACGAATCCATTATTTAACAAACAAGAAAAGTAAATAACACCCCTTAAATTTGTAGGTGCATAATGACAATCATTTAATCTCAGTACTGAACCCGAAGGTAAAACTAGATCAAACGTTCCTATAGCTTTAACCGCTGCTCGTGCGCCATTGCCCACTTTGCAGATATTGTTCCCCATAGGAAAGCTTCATTTCCAGATTAAATCCTGTAGCATATTACAAATGTTAATACCGCAACCCATATCATATACCCAAGAATTTAATTTGTATGTTAAATTGAACAATTCAATCATAAATAAAGTACCTGAAGCTGCAGCGCTCTGCTCAGACTTCTTCTTTATTTCTCGCAATTCTTCGAGGTAGAGAGGGCAGTTCCTCTTCCAGTGACCATTTGCCTTGCAATGGTGACAAGTCTCATCCTTTTGAGATTGAATCCTCTTAGCAAAGTTTTGCTTGGGTTTCGAATAAGTAGCAACTTGTTTTCCCTTATTACCCTTGCTTTTGCCTTTCTTCTTGTTCGTTTGCGGTTTTGGCTTACTCACTATACCCTTTTGTATGGTTAGTACAGAAGGCGTAGCGGTAGATGCCTTGTCTTTAAACCCCTTTTCATAGTCAATGAGCATTGCATGCAAATCATTAACTGTCTTCCCCGTGCAATGCATATTATAGTTTCTAACGGAATCATTGAAGTCCTTGTTAAGGGACCTATTGACCAAGTTAATAGCCATATTATGATCATAGGGTTGTCCTAGTGCAATGAGCTGTTCCATATAACCCCTCATCTCCAAATAATGGGCACTTACAAACTTTCCTGGAGCTTGCTTGCAGCTATGCAAAGCATCTACTAAGTCGTAGATCTCCACAGCTTACGGCTTTTCGAACATAGCATTGAGCTCATCAAGCATTCACTTTGGAGAAAATAGCTCATACTTCTGTTGAAGTGCAGGAGCCATTTTTTCTAGCATTAAGCAAGCCACCTCAGAGTGCTTCTTAACATTAGCAGCGTGTTCAAGCCTTTACGCATCAGATGCTCCTTCAGCAAGATCCTACGGATAGGGAGTAGTCAAGATATCGATAGTACCCGCTGCTCTCAAGACAATTCTTAGCGAGCGGTACCAATCACTGAAGTTTGGGCCAGTAAGTTGAGGTCGTTCAAAGAAAGCTTTAAACGTAGAACTTATCGTGTTATTGGTGGGTTGAGCCATTTCTAAAGAAATAAGTTCAAATATTAGTATTTTCGATAACAAAATACTTTCAAGAAAATAAAGTTACCCCAATATTAAAACCATGTTATTTCCTTAAATTCTAGAACTATATTGACATAGATCCATTACATCAGTTGATCTGCTAGTAATGAATGTACCCAACACAACGACTTGTCGAACAATTCAATTGACAAAGAATTTTCAATTTTTAGATATTTAAGGAATTTACATTGCCAGAAAACATTTTGCATTGTAAACATGTTTCATCCCTTCTGAATGCATTAAGTTTCGAGATCTCACTGAGTAACTTAATTAAGTCGTCTAATCTGAGTAACGTAAAACCATCATACGAATTCTCATTCTACAAACGGTTTTCTGTCCATCACAACATCATCGAAAAATCTCATTTGATGACGAAGAAATTTCAAGTGTTCGTCAATTAGGAGCATTCGACTTAAATTTTAAGGGTATAAATTTTGATGTCAAAATCAATGTATGGAGAAGCATGCATACAATCTCCATAGCATAAGTTTAATAAAACATTTAGTAAACTTTTTCATGAGATTAAGTTTCTTCATAAATTATGTTGCGGTAATTGGTTAATCCAATTAAAGAATTTACCCACAACCCATCACATCGTACTTTGCTAGAACTCGGCTACGCACAAAGCAATACCCTTATTCATTGTGGTTCGGATGTGAATTTGTGGTAAATCACCCTTAAGGTACAATTCAATTAATAATCATAGGTAATTTCAATTTTGACGCACATGCGAGCCAAGAATCTGGTCAGCTACTAATGGCATAACACCTCCTTCCTTAACCGGGTACATGACCAGTAGTGCGTTAAACTCACTTTATAGTTTGTCTAAATTGAGTAGACCGTTAGATTATTATTGCAATTCACCAATCAATGTAATCTTATGTAATTTAAATCTCTTAACAAATCATTATTTTAAATATGATTTAGTCCATATTATTCTTTAAAAAAAACCCATTGTTTACAACAATTCAACAATTTTATATAAACAAGTAAAAAAACTAAATCATAAACACATAATAACAATTTACATGTGCAACAAATAAATCAAATGGACACATGCATACGATTTATTCAATAAGCACCAGATCTAGGTCTTTATATCTCTATATAAAAGTCTTACCTAATTTTAGATTTATTGAATCAAATAATCACGTAGCACATATAATCATATAAACATATAATTTTACGATCCATGAAAACATGCACGTAATCATGCAATCCCCACAAATCTTAACAATTAAATATCTATGGATCGTAACCATACATGACATAACAATTATAATCTAAAATTATCCCACATCTAATTTAGGGTTTCAAAACAATTCTTTTTTATTAAAAAATAGAGTAAAAACCCTAGTTTTTAAAAAAGAAAACCCTAATTTTATGAAAAACCTAAAAAACATGTAGTTTTTAACTCAAAACAATTATAATTAAAAAAACTTTAGATTTTTTATAATTATAGCATGTTAAAACGGCTCTGATACCACTGAAGGTTTATTAGTATCATAACAATTATATAAAACCTTAAACGAGATCAAAGCACATATAGCGGAAGCGATTTAACAAGATCATAATTAATAACACAATTATAATTAATCGAATTATGGTTACATACCTTTACGCTAAAGAAATTCCACAAGACGAAGAACAAATCACTGATTCGGGTTTAAACCGTATATACCAAGATATAGTCTAGAGTAACACTATATTACGTTCTTGTACACACGTAATACAACGAGCTAACAGTGATTCTAGCACGTGAAAACTGAGCTACAACGCTTGTAATTAATCTACCCAACAACCCTAGAGAGGGGCTAGGACTAGATTAAGTATACAATTGATCAACCAAGAAAACCAAGCGAAACCCTTCCTTGGTGGGGGGCGGCAATCGACCAAAGAGAAGGAGAAGGGAAGAGATTAATTTTTGTGTGAATTCTGAGGGATAGGGGGTGTATTTATAGGCCTAAACAACTTATAGCCCAAGATAAATAAAAGGCAACTTTTGCCCCCCCCCCCCCCCTTTGGGCCTCATAAACGACAGACCAAAAAATCCCTTAGGGGTATTCTGGAATCTTCCAAACTTCTTTCCTTATGTTTATGTATACTATATATTTATTTAACAATCGTTATAACTTAACTACTAATTATTTAACGACCGTTAAAGATATATATTTACTTGCTCGGTTAAATTAATACATACATAAATATATTTATTAAATAAATTAATAAATATAATATATATATATATATATATATATATATATATATATATATATATATATATATATATATATATATATATATATATATATATATATTAATTATATTAACTCTTTACGTATTGTGTGCAATCCCGTAATCTTGAGTCCGATCCTATCACACGACTATTAAATATAAGTCCATAAACTTACAAGAAGAACAAAGCAACGAATTAAGAAACAAAGCACTAAATGATCAGAACTCACCCAAATGAGTAACATAACACAGGTTGTAAAAGATGATCAAGCGAGAGAAAATTATAGAAAACACCCAAATAATGGTAGCCGAATGCATTATCTGGCCCCTTTTATGGCAGCCGAATGCAAACGGAAAAGCAATCAACGGGTGACATCGTAACACCAAGATCATACCAACGGCCAAGATCCATTTTCTTTAGCCACTAAAGAAATTAATCAAATATAATCAATTAACTGGAGCAAAGGGCAATCTCCAATTAATGCAGCAAAGGACAACCGGATCTAATTAATGCATCAAAGGGCAACCGGATCCATTAATTGAAGCAACCAAGGGTCAAAAAGGCCATGCCACCATCACAACTGGACAAACCCAATTAAGAAGGCAAGAAAAGAAGCCATGCCACCACCACAACTGGACAAACCCAATTAAGAAGGCAAGAACGGGGTAATAACTGGTTACAGAACGTGTATGTGTGAGAGGAAAGAAGTGCTTGTTTGCACTGTAGAAAGGAGATGGGTTGTGAGGGGGAAAAAAGTATATAATATGGGGATGTGAGAGAGCTACTGTAGCTAAGCATTCCCCTCTTTTATTAAAAGATTAATATTTCCGCTGTTAAAAAAAATAACAAGATGAAAAAAAGATGAATTATATATCGTTTGACGAATATCTTCATTATTCAAGTCCTAAAGAATCACAAGAAAACGATCCAACAAAAAAGCATCATATTCCACACCAACTTATCATTATCAGATACTACTTGGAGCTAATAGCTTAAACTGTGCATCCACTGAGTCCAATTTTTCCCCTTTTTTACCACATGTGCGGGGGCGGACTCAAGTTTTTCAATAGGATATTGTCTAAAAAATGTTTGACTAACTAAAATTACATCGTAAGAAACTAAAGTGACAAATTTATTTTTGAGGGTTGCCCATACCAAAAAATCGACAGTTTTGAATTTTTTTTTGTAGTGACCTAAAATGAGATGTAACTTGTGGCACACACGCCACTTATGTGGATCCGTCCCTACCCATTTGAAAGAAATATTCTTGAAACATATGAATATTAATGAAGAATCTATCGAATCGTATTAGATTTAACTATTAAAGCATACAATAACCTAATCATATAAGATTCACGATGGGCCTGTCATGGTCAGTGAAATATTAGAATGATATAGGAAGCACAAGTAACGCCTTATGATCAGGTTGATTTTAAAAAATCTTTTGACTCGATTAGTTAGAGTTATCTTGATTTCGTTCTTTATCACATGGGATTTTGAATCGTGTAGCATTCTTGGATTCGTGCATGCTTACAATTGTCTCACACACCCTACCTAGTTAATGGTAGTCCGACTCATGAATTCTCTTTAGAGCGAGGTCTCCGTCAAGGAGATCCACTTTCTCCTTTTCTTTTCATCTTTATGACGGATTCACTTAAATTTGGAAAAGGATATGCATGCTAAACGCATTAAGGGAGTCACTATTGAAAATCTGAGCATTCACTTGTCTCATTTCTCTTTCGCATATGACATTATAGTTCTCTCTAAATGGGATTCTCACAATATCCAACAAATAACGAGCACCCTTAACGCTTTTCATTGTGCATCAGGCCTTAAAATCAACATATCTAAATCCAATCTATTTGGTATAGGGGTTTCTGAGGAAGACCTCCATGACATGGCTAGTGTTTCTGGTTGTCAAGCTGGCTCTTTTCCTATTACCTATCCCGGCCTTCTTATCGGTAAGAGTATGCATTTCCTATCTAGTTGGAACAATTTAAAATTATCAAAATGGAAAGCCTCTTTATTATCTATTGGAGATTGATATACCTTAATAAAATATGTCTTATGAAACTTACGTATTTACTACCTATCCCTGTTTAAAGCTCTAGAATCCATCATAAACACCCTTGAAAAATCCTGTACTAGATTTTTTTGGGGTGGATCAAAAGGGAATAAGAAGATGGCTTGGGTTAGATGCGAAAATGTTCTCGCTTCTCTTGATCAAGGTGGCTTGGGTATAGGTAGCCTGAAAGCATTCAATCTTGCATTACTTCAAAAATAGAGATGGAGATTCACTACCAATCCGGACCAAAGCTATTCACGGAGTTGACTCGGGTTTTAACGGAAAAGGTTGTGCTACTAAAGGAGTTTGGACTTCTATTGTAGGTACTACGAATTATCTTCATTCTCACAACTTTATTCCCAAAGACACTCTAAAATGTCATCCTGGAAATGGTAATTCTATTTGTTTTTGGAAAGATCTTTGGCTTGGCGAGGAACCTTTATGTCTTAGATATAACCGCATGTTTCGTCTAGACATAAATGAGGATTGTTTACTTAGCGAGCGATATAGCGAAAGAAGTTTGAATTGGCAACAACTTAGGCCCATCTCTTTTGGCCAGACTAAATCTATGCTTCAATCCCTCCAGGTAGAGATTGTTGAAGTTACCTTTTCATCTTCTCATGCTTTATGAAAATGGCACATCGAGGTTGACGGGTCCTTTACTATAGCTTCCACTCGAACTCATATAGAGCACTCTATGCTTCTGTCGCTGGCTTCTTCAACAACATGGATTGCTTATCTTCCTAGAAAGGTAAACATTTTCTTATGGAGATTCAACCTAGATAAGCTCCCGCATCGCCTCAATCTTTCAAAGCATGGCACCAATATTGACTCTATTCTTTGCCCGATATGTTGTAAAACCTTTGATTTTACCTTATTGACTTTGTCAACTGTTGTACTCTTTATTTTTGGAATCTCCATATCTCCACTTTTATATGATTAATTAAGTATCATCTTTAATTGTCATACAATCATTTCATATTTATTTTTAATATATATATATATATATATATATATATATATATATATATATATATATATATATATATATATATATATATATATATATATATATATATATATATATATATATATATATATATATATATATATATATATATATATATATATATATATATATATATATATATATATATATATATATATATATATATATATATATATATATATATATATATATATATATATATATATATATATATATATATATATATATATATATATATATATATATATATATATATATATATATATATATATATGAACCTTTAGTCTTTTCTGACTACTCTGGCAATTGACTGGCCATAATTTTGAACAAGGACTCACCACCTCAATACATATTTTTGGAAAATTATGATTTTATTTACTTAAATTATTAAGTACCTGGATTTAATATTATATGTATATAATTACATATACCTTATACTATGAACAAACATATGTCACCATAAAACAATGTCTATTATCTCACATTGACACTTATTTATTTCCTTCAAGTATAATATTTATAATGTTATACACATTATATACTTTCACCAAATGATCTAAAGGTTTAACCAAAATAACTAGAAACCTTAGAAGTACCTACACTATATTACATGGACTAATGTTAACTCCCAATTTTAGATAAGTCAACACAATTTCTACCCCACTATACTTAATATAGACGTGTATATATACATATACAACCATTAAAACATACAAACTTACAAGTAACCATGTCACAAAGTCAAGTGTTATACTATGTAGCCATACAAGTAACACTATTTGAGACATACTTTGTCCCCCTTTGACCTTAAAACATACGGTAACACCCACACTTGAGAAAGGAAAGAACATGTTGCTATATTTGGCATGTGCTTACATATCTTACCATATCTCCAACATGTATCTCCATAGATACACAAGTACAATAGCAAGATACATCATTTCTTCCATTTCCTTAATATATCCGAAAACCACAAGACTCACAAACACAAAACTCTTGAAATCCATCCTCACTCTCTCTCAAACCCACGACTTCTTTTGTTTCTTTACTAAGATTCACCAAAGTTCCATTAATACATCCTAAAACTATGTCTCTTACAACATAAATCTAATCATTACTCATTACTACACCTAACTTACATTACAAGGCAACACAAGAACCTTAGAAACAACCAAGGGAGGTCACGGCTTAGTGTAGTCCAAGGGTTTCACCATTGTTGATCAAGCTTAAGTCTTTCCCTAGCTCACTTGTTTCTACTTACCTTCACTTAACAAGTAAGTACAATGAAAGCTTATCTTTTTCTTAAATACCTTCATTTTCATTCACATGAACATTCATATGAAACTCCTAGTATAAACTTGCTATAAACTCAAATCTAGAAAACCTAGACCTATGATACGTCACGGCTAAAAATGGTATATCATAAAAGATGATGAAAAATCTAGATAACTATGACAACCATGAACATATAAACTTGCTAACCTAGAAAAATCATGAAAACCCCCATGCACATATATATATATATATCTGTGAGCTATACTATGGTTTTGAGGTTGATGGATAACTTAGATATATTATAGAAAGCTTAGATATTACTAGATCTATGTTTCCTCTTAATATATATATATATATCTAGTTTGCCTTAATGGACTTGTAAGCCCAATGAATAGTAACCAAGTTAGTTTAGGCTCATTAAGCCCAAAATGTAAGCCCAATAAGACTAGGAGCCCACTAGACCAACTTATGCTTCATAAGCCCATTTAATATATTTAAACTTAAAATAAACTTTTCATGTGTGAAATATATATATTATAAAACTTTTGTGCCAAAAATGTGATTTATAAAAGTTTCGGATCAGAAAGGTGAAATACAAAACTTTCGGATCAAAAATGTAATTTAAATAATGTCTAAGGTTTAAAACATGACTTTTGAAACTCATTTTGACAAAATACCAAAGACAAGGACCTATAGTGTAATTATTCGAAAGTGTAGGGTTGAGAACACCCTATTCGAGACTTAATGAAAGTATAGGGACTGTTTTTGTAAATCCTTGTAAGTTAGATACACATGTGTAACCCTAATAGAACTTTAAGGATCAATTATGCCATTAGCCAAAACTTGTATAAACCCTAGGGACCAATTTCGCCATACATGGAAAGTTATAAACCCTAACTCTAAACCTAGGGACCAAAAATGACATAAGCCGAAAGTATTCCAAGACCTAGGGGGCTGTTTTGTAAAATCTTTTATATATAAACCTAAGCTGAAAACTATAAGGACCAAAAGTGTCATTATACGAAACTGTTACAAGCCCTAGTCACACGTGTAACTTTGAGGGATTTGTTTTGCCATATGTCAAAACTAATATAAGCCCTAGGGGTAATTATGGTAAAATACCGCGGGTATTATTATATATATGAGGGACTAATTTGTAAATTCTTAAAATTAAACTAAACCCTAATTATATATATAACTCTAATATTAAAAGGTATAACTTAAACAAATCTATAAGTACAAAAATCGTCATCTTCCCAAACATATAATTTAAGGACTATTTGATAAATTATACAAACTTCGGGGACTTTAAATTAAATTAAATAAAATGTTATACATTTTATAAATGTCAATTATATAAGTTATATAAATTGAAAACGAATAATTATAAAAGTAAATATATAATTTATATTTATTATTTTTCCATCTTTTAAATATATATAAAATTTCTTTTATAAATATTTAAACCACCTTACAACGGTACAAGTACGAGAATATTAAATAAACGAATTAATTACTTAAACGATATTATTTATTACGTACTTAAAAATAAATACTTCTATTACTTGTACAACGGTAAATTAATTTACAGATATCGTAATGAAAGGCTTAAAACCAGTATAAGCATGCACAGATTTATTCAGAGACTTTTATGCATTATGTTATGCATTTATTGAGACTTTATAATTATTTAGGTTGTTGACTGTGTCGTGAGCACCACATTGGATTACTTGTGACTTATTTTTGTACTACTAAGGTGAGTTCATGGCTCCACTTTATATATTGACAAACTTTTAAACCTTTTTATGGGGAAGAAAACATGCAACATATTTTTGTTTGATGGACATAGACTGAACTACGCAACCTTTGATTACATTTGCCTATTGTAGAATGCCTCCCTTACCCGGGAACTGGAATTGTTAAAATTATTGAATTGCCTGAATGTATAAATAGATCTATTTGGGATTGACCATCCCCATCTGTGTGAGTAGCGCTCACTGTGCCTGGGCCAGGACAACATATGTTTATCATGTCGGAACAGAATATTGGGTGCATTTTTATTAATGCAAAGGGTCGTCATTTGTTGTGGGCTTAACGTGTCAAGTGTCATTTTCGGGCAATAGGAAATGTAGTTACCTTTAAGTATTGATGCTAAATGCATTACTACTTCAGTGAATGTTTATTGTCCAAACTTAATTTATTTAAACCTGTGAATTCACCAACTTTATGTTGACTCTCAAAGCATGTTTTTCTCAGGAAACTGAAGCAGGTATTTGATGTGCATGGAGTCCAGCATCATGATAGGCTGCATTTATAGAGCTCATCTGAGGTTTTATAAACGGGGAAATCATCCAAACTGTTGAATAAATGTTTAAGACAATTTTTATAACATTTGCACTTTAATTCTTGTAATAATTGTATTGATAATCTTTTATCTGTTGCTCTACATACTATCTGCTGTTGACCCACCTACGTGACACCCAAATATTATTTCCGCTACATTTGACCAATTTAGGGGTGTCACAGAATGGTATCAGAGCGATAGTTATAGAGAACCAGACCAAAAATTAATTAAATATAAAAATAATTTTTTTATATAAACTGGACTATAACTGCTTAAAAATCTTTTGGGATTTTCAGGACTAGAATAATTCAGCATGTAGAGTGTAGAGCATACATTTATTATGTGGATAACTGTGCATTGATTATTAACCTCCGGTTGATTAATCTTATAAGTGTTAACGTAACCTTTAACTTGCGATGTTAAACGACACTATTATATAATACAACTATGATTTCTTAAACTTTTAACTTGAGTAAGCTTATACTCACGTCAATTAAAAACGATATTATTTTCAGATTCATCATGACATCACCAGCTGCTTCTCCTGCTGCTTTATCACCGACATCAGTTTTACCTGGTTGGTTATCGGCTAGCGAGTCCGATGACAGTCACACTACCGGCGATGCCGCACTCGTCGATACTCTCATTGTCTCTCCACCTGCTACACTTGTATCCCCCACTAGGGATGAGGATCAGCCGACTGCAGCCCTACCACCTCTACCACCAGCTTCCTCACTTCTGGGCTACGCACCCGGGTCTCTGCCACCTCGTAAGAGGAGGTATGAGGCTCCTCTTGATTCTACATTTGAGATTGGTGAGGGTTCCGGGGCGAGACGTGTTGACCTTGTCCAGGCCCAGATTGCTTCACTGGCCGTACGCCAGGCTCTGGATATAGCAGATATCCATACTCTGCTATCAGCTGGACAGGCCGGACGCACTGTTCTACAGGAGCGTCATGACCTACTGTCTTGGACTGTTAGTGCCGAGGCACACGCTTCTCGGGGAGCATGGTCTACGACCTACCACTCCCTACAGTGGCTGATGGAGGAGAACGAGTTTCTCCGCCAGCGGATCTATACCTTGGAGGGTCAGCAGTATGAGACCCATGCTGCCCTCATGTCCATGGAGCAGACACTCTCGATCTTCTATGATCTACAGGAGGTTCGCCACCAGGGTTTCACTGCCGAGACTGCCCATCTCAGAGGAGCCGACGAGACCTTCAGAGCTCATATTCTAGAGGCACTCCGAATCCTTAAGGAGACCCGAGATGCCATGATTACGATGCAGGAGGCTATGCAGGCACCAGCTGTCACATCACCACCAGTAGCACCGACCATCTTAGAGGAGTCTGTTAGGCATAAGTAGACTAGATGTACTATATCTTTTGTACATCATGATAAGATTTTGGGTTGCATCCCAGCTATCATGATATAGGACCTCGTGTATTTTATTTCCTTTCATCATTTGTATAATATCCTTGTACTGTACTATCTTAGAATAGGTATTTGTAGACGATTTACTTTAGATTATGTGTACCACTATCCCAGACAGGCGTGTTGTGCTCTGTCTTGGATTGGTTGTGTGTTTTATTATTGTTGTTCTACCTTAGAAATGACATGTACTCATTATATTTTCTTATATTATGTGTTGTATTATATTATGAATTCTTAACAGGTTATCCAATTTGTTGTGAATTCTATGCATGAACTTCTTTTCATGTATGTAAATATAAAACTATGCTAAAACTAATGATTTCATTTTTGTGTATGACTATAGACAAATGGTAATCACTAGGACGAACCCCAACAATGTTGACGCTGCCCAAAACGTCACTGCCGCCCAACTAAGGGAAATGATTGATCAGGGCATCGCAACTGCGATGGCTGCTAGTAGGAACATGGACGATAGCCAAAACTCCAACGCGCACAGAAATAACCAGACCACCAGGGGTTGCTCCTATCCCGTCTTTCTGAAGTGTAAGCCCTCATACTACAAGGGCAGAGAGGGTGTGGTGGTGCTGATGCATTGGTTTGAAAGGTTGGAGACTGTGTTCCACATCAGCAATTGTGCATAGGAGAACAAAGTTAAGTTTGCCACCTGCACGTTGCTCGAAAGTGCTCTTACTTGGTGGAACTCTGTAGTTGCTACACTTTGACACAATGTTGCCTATACTCTCAACTGGACTGATCTGAAGGAGAGAATGACGGAGAAATAATGTCCAAGGGGTGAAATGAAGAAACTGGAAATCGAATTATGGGATCTCAGATGCAGGAACAATGACATCGTGGCATACAACCAGAGATTCCAAGAGTTGACCCTGATGTGTACCAGAATGTTCCCTGAGAAAGATGAGAAGATTGAGAAGTATATTGGTGGACTTCTAGACGCCATTCATGATAGTGTGCTTGCGTCTCGACCCACTACTTTCGAGAATGCCATTGAGTTCGCTACTAAATTGATCAACAAATGAAGTCCGTACCATATCTGAGAGGCAAACTGAAAGCAAAAGGAAGGCAGATGAGAATTTCCACAGTCAGCACGAGCAGCCTCCCAAAAGGCAAAATGCTGGACAGGTCTACAGTGCTACCACCACAAGAGCTAGGCCGTATGTGGGTGCGAAACCCTTGTGCTCAAAGTGACACTATCATCATACTGTTGATAGCCCATGTCAGTCCTGCTACTAATGTTGACAAGTTGGCCATTATGCTCGTACTTGTCAAGTTAATGCTGTCACGTAGGTCTGACCCAACCACAACACCGGGAACCACAACAACATGGGCGGATATAATGCTCGTGGGAACGGGAACGGACAGCAGGGAAACTACAATACTGCCGGAGGAAATGGAAATGGACCCAAGAAGGGAGTTGTGTGCTATGAGTGTGGAGCACTAGGACATGTGAGACCAGGTTGTCCCAAGTTGGCCAACCAGAACAAGAACAGTGGAGGAGCTTCATCAAGAGTGTACGTGGTGGGCAATGCAAAAGCCAACCCAGATTCTAATGTCGTTACTGGTATGTTACTACTAAACAATCGTTATGCATCTGTTTTGTTTGATATTGGAGCAGACAGAAGTTTCACATCCACTGAATTTAGCAATGTATTAGAAGTCGTCCTATCGATTCCAGATCACCGCTACTCTGTAGAATTAGCTGACGATAAAAATGTAGAAGCTGACACTATTATTAGAGGTTGTTCCTTAAATCTTTCTAAACTTCCCTTCAACATTGACCTTATCACAGTAAACCTTGGTAGTTTTGACGTTATTATTGGCATGGACTGGTTGGCAAGATACCACACAGTCATTGTTTGTGATGAAAAACTAGTCCGTATTCCGTGGGGAAACGAAACCTTGATCATTCGAGGAGACGGTAACACTGACCTTACTGACACTAGACTTAGTGTTATCTCTTGTACTAAAGCTCATAAATATTTGTTGAGAGGATGTCCTATCTTCTTGGCTCATATTTCCCAAACAGATGAAGAAGACAAACCCGAGAAGAAGCAAATCAAGGACGTACCTATCGTCCGAGATTTTCCTGAGGTCTTTCCTGATGATTTGCCAGGCTTACCACCAACCCGACAAGTGGAATTTCAAATTGATTTGATTCTCGGAGCTTCACCTGTGGCTAAAGCTCCATACCAGTTGGCACCATCAGAAATGAAAGAGCTAGCTGAACAACTTCAGGAATTATCTGACAAGGGATTCATCCGACCCAGTTCCTCTCCATGGGGAGCTCCTGTTTTATTTGTCAAAAAGAAAGATGGTTCCTTCCGAATGTGCATCGACTACAGAGAACTGAATAAGTTAACTATGAAGAATCGTTATCCACTTCCTCGTATTGACGACCTATTTGACCAACTACAAGGGTCAAGTATGTTTCCAAGATCGACCTAAGATTTGGATACCATCAATTGAGAGTCAGGGAGAAAGATATTCCAAAAACAACTTTCAGAACCCGTTACGGTCATTACGAATTCCAGGTCATGCCATTTGGGTTGACCAATGCGCCAGCCATTTTCATGTATCTTATGAACCGTGTGTGCAGACCCCACCTGGATAAATTCGTGATAGTCTTCATTGACGATATACTCATTTATTCCAAGAACGAACAAGAACACGGGTAAAACACCTTCCATAAGTACTAAAGGTACTCAAGGAGGAACAACCTTATGCTAACTTCTCCAAATGTGAATTTTGGATTCCTAGAGTGCAATTCCTCGTTCACTTCATTGATTGTAACGGTATTCACGTAGATCCAGCGAAGGTCGAATCTGTTGTCCCTAATAATATGATGATAGATTAAGGAAAATGAGATGGAAAAGATATGAATTTTAGAGAGAGAAAGTAGTGAGAGAAAATAGAGAGAGAGATGATTAACTTGTGAAATTAGATTAAGAATTATGAGATCATCCATCTTCCTAACATGCTAGGAGGGTACTTATATAGTCCACCCACATGCAGGCTCTCTAATGGACTATATTGTTTTGGGTCGGGCTTGAATAAATGCTTAGTACCTTGAAAGAGGCCTTTTAAGCTAACCATCAAGCCCGTAATATCACGACTATTTTAACTAACTATTATAACGTTCTAATAAATATGACAATATAAACCTATGACCAAACATTCTTGTTTGACTCAATATTTTGAGGCTAACAATCTCCCCCAATGTGAGGTCATTCCTCTTCGATATTTGGAATTCAATGGAGATTATGAATTTCGTCATAAGTGAATCTTGAACGTGTAATAGTAGTCTTGTTCCTTCATGTTATGAGCTTTGAGCCTTTGTCATTGTCTTTCGACTTTATCTTTTATCTTGAGATCTTCAAATTATCCTTGACTTGTCTTTGCCATCTTGCGATCTTGTGTCTTTATCCATATGCTCATACTTTGCAAAATCTTAAAAGCTTGCTAACAATCTCCTTGGAAGATTTTAATCATCAGATTTGCGGAAGTGTTTAGCTTTCTTGATTGTTGAATGTCTTTGGGCATGAGTATGTGGTTTTGAATCTTTGACTTTGCTGAGTACACAGTAACGCCACCTTCTCGAGACAAAACATAGACACGGACTGAATGGCTTTGACATTCGTCCTAAATCGGTAGCGTTTTACCTCCGGTCGGTGAAGACCGTTACACGATATTAAACATCGTACCTGTGATTAGGTAGATTCAATTAAGAATCTCCTTGACAGGGTTTCGCGGCAATACTAGCCGTTCTCTCTATTCGACCGTCTCAAAGCAAGACTGCGAACATAAAGAGTGAATCAATTGGATAAATATCCAAGTCGTCAATTCAAATTCCTGGAACAAGTTTGATTCCTTAAGAATCTTACCATTGTTGCTTTCCAATTGACACAAGCTTGATTCATAAGAATCTCGCAAGTTACCTACCGTAGCGCTGTTTGATGTTGACGCTAGAAGGATTTCTATTCGTCACTGTGAGTATTAATAAATATCACTCTGAATGTTCTGGCAAGAGCATAAAGATATTGCGTAGAAACCTGAAACGAGTTTGAATCAATTCAGAATCAAACTACTGTTGCTTTTCAGTTTTACATATGTTCAGTTCATAAAGAATCTTACACATGACCTACCGCAGGGCTGTTTGTTGTTAACACTGGAAGGATTTCCACTCATCATTGTGAATACTATGTAGTATCACTCTGAGTGTTCTAGCAATATCACAAGGATATAGCGTAGGACTCTCTTGATCTTCATCCGTGTGTCCTAACGAGATTTGATTGATCTCTTGGATCTAGACTCGATTTGTGCACTTTTAGTAGTCGGAGGCTGGAGCAAATGCCACCTATTTAATATCAACTATCTCGGAGTGAGAAAGTCAACAGAAATCGTGTTGATCTTCGTGACAATAAAACAAACTTCTTTTAAGAGAAGCCTGAGTTAGCTGGGGAGCGGTTGTGCATTACATCACTGGGTCCATGACGCGTTGTCTTCATGATGTGTTGACCCGGTTTCTACCTAAGTTTTATGGAGGGCTTCTTTCTTTACACCCTTTATCCTTACATTTCTTTTTCATTCTTCAACCCCTTCAATGCTTACCAAGACATCATTAATAACACCTTGTTGTGATTGTTCCAGTGCTATCATCAGTACTTAGTCGGCATTCAGCTTTGTTCACATTCTACTCCATCTTTCCTAAGGACTTCTAATAATCTATTGGATTATCCCTGGGAAGATCCCTCCGGTTCTGGTTGGATCATAGGACTTAAACCTAACCGCCCTTTTGACACAAATAACGCCGTGAATTAAAGATGTTGTGGGTATTTGATCGTAACCATGAGTGCTTGAGTCTTTAGATCACATTTTAATCACATTTTCTCCCTGTAGGATATGTAAATCTTGCTTATGTTTTAGAGAGAGAAAGAGATAGAGAGATGATGGAGTTCACACACTTCTAGAGAGAGAAATAAAATATTACTATGTGTAAATTATGAAAACCACCACCCTCTCCATCAAAGGAGAGGGTTTATATACCCAAGCCTTGTGATGGGCTTGGGCTTATAATATTGGGCCGGCCTACACATGTTGTAGGCTAGGCTTGACCTTGTTTGTTTAATAAATATATCTAGACTACGAGCTATACTTAATATATTGTCGGAGTGACCAAATCTTCCTAAATACGTAAAAACGTATTTCCAACAATCTCCCCCTAAGGGAGGTCACTCCAAACAAGGGTGTTACCCTAGTTACAATAATAAAATAAACCTAGCATACTATGCTTGTCTTGAGCTTGTAGTCTTCGTCTTTCTTTTCTTTTTCTTTTCTGGTGAACATGGTGATGCGATCTTAGATATCAATCTTTAGCATTAATCTCTTGCCTTGATCTTGTGCATCCATCACTTGTGATCTTCGCCTCCTCGTGACATCATGTCCCACATACTTATACCTTCGTAATTCTTGAAAGCTTCAGAGTTCGATACAGCGGAAGACTTAACTTTTAGGATTTCCTGAATTAGATGAGGTATTAAGTGCATAAGGTATAAGCATGCGGGGACGACTTCTTCTCGGATTCCTCAACGCCACCGTCTTCAAATGCCGCAACATAAGTAGACACGAACGAAATGGCTTTGAACATTTCATTCTAATTCGGTATCATTTTACCTCCGGTCGGTGAAGACCGTTGGACGATATAAAATATCGTACTTGTGGCAGGTAGATTTAATTAAAAATCTCCTTGACAAGATTTCGCGGGTAAACCCGTTCTCTTTACTCGACCGTCCAAAGCTGACTGCGAACGTAAAGAGTGAATCATTTGGATAAATTATCCGCATGATTGAAGCCGTCAATTCTGATTCCTGGAACAAGTTTGATTCATTAAAGAATCACACCATCGTTGCTTCCCAGTTGTCACGAGCTTGATTCATATTGAATCTTGCAAGTTACCTACCAAGTGCTGTTTAAGGTTAACACTAGAAGGATTTCCACTCATCACTGTGAACACTAAGGTATCACTCTCAGTGTTCTGGCAAGATCACTAAGATATTGCGTAGAGGCCTGGAACGTGTTTAAATTCATTTAAGAATTAAACCACTGTTGCTTTCCAGTTATCACAAGTTTGACTCATAAAGAATCGCACAAGTCACCTACAATGAGCTTTTTGATATTCGCTCAAGAAGGATTTCCATCTTTATTGTAAATACTTTCGTATTACTTGGATATTCAGGCAAGATCATGAAGATTTTGCGTAGGACTCTTAAGATCTTCCTTACTTTTCACAGTGTGTGAATAAGCAAGGAATTATGAAAGTGTGTCCTAATGAGATATTTGATGATCTCAAATGGCTCTAGACTCGATCGTGCATTTTGGATTTTAGTGATCAGAGGCTGGAGAGGAGTGCCACCATTTCAATACCAATTTATTCGGAGTGAATAAATCGATAGATAACGTGTTGTCTCCGTGTGATTAAAACAAATATCTTTTAAGAGATATCTGAGTTAGCTGGGATGGGTTGTGCATTGCATCACTGGGTCCACGATCTCTATCTTCAATATCGAGCATCATTAAAATGATCTCAATAGCATATGTGTTGACCCGGTTTCTACCTAAGGTTGTAAGGAGGGCTTCTTTCTTTACACCCTTTATCTTTACAATTCTTTTTCTTTCTTCAACCCCTTTACTGCTTACCAATACGTCATAACTAGCACCTTGTTGTGATTGTTCCAGTGCTAACTTAAGTACTTGGTCTGCATTCAGCTACGTTCACAATCTTTCTCCATCTTTTCTAAGGACTACTATTTCTAGCTATGGAATGTCCTTGGGAAGATTCCTCCGATTTAGGAAGAATCATTGGACTTAACCTATCCTACCATCCTTATGACACCACAATCTTCATCGTCGTGAAATAAATAGGTTTTGGATAAGTATATGTCACCATGAAAATCCATTTTGATATGCAAATCCGTTTTGCTCCCCCTTAACATATGCCACGTTATTCGAAAACATTTCGCATATGTCGGGATGAGCCAACACATTAAGTCAAACCATTTGTGATAAATTCCCATATTAAATCACATTTTCTCCCCCATATTAAAAATATTAACCCAATCGATGTTTTTAATATCAATTGATTTAATGAAGTTTTAACAACGGTTTTGGGAAGAAAAATGCAAGTCCGTTTTATCTTCATGATTCCGAATGTATGAGATATGATACCGATTTGTAACATGATCACATATTCACCATATTAGAAAAAAAATTGACAAGGTTGGACCTGATTGATGAGAACATCATATGATAGGATCAAGTGGTTCTTGTCAACATATGTTGGTCGCCTCGTCACGTCTGAAGTCATCTCTTGACACCGCGTGTACGATTGGTATTGTTGTCTTGACACCAATTAGTGAGCTTGGCACGTTCGGCATCGAAGATTCTAAATGCTTGACAATTGCTCCCCCTCAATTGTTGACCCGTGTTCTATTGAAAGAGCTGTAGTTGTCGTTTGATTAGTTGCATCATCGAGTATGTAGATACCAATTGTAGATAGCTATGGTTGTAGAGATGATAACTTCATAAAAACAAGACTTCTCTTGTTTTAACAACTAAATGCACTGAAACGTACATAGATTTGTGTTAGACCAAGTTATAAAGTAAACTTGATCCCTTACAAGGTTTTAAAGTAAACCTTGCCCGAGAAAATTAATTCCCGTTGTGAGCCAAAGCTTTCATAAGAAATACTTGGCTTTAATGTGAAAATCGGGTTGTAGTCTAAAATAACTACAAGCCATAGGCATGTTTTATGAAATATTTACAACTTTTGTACGAACTCTATTTATGGCGCCGTGTCGATATTAATCAACATTTCTAAGGCCATAAATATTATCGTACCAAAAGACATGCCTTTGAAAAATAAAGTAAAAATATTTTTGGATTTTTCTAGATTTTTCAATTTTTATGGTTTTTATATGGTTTTATATTTTTCTATTTTGCTTTTGTGGATAAAAATAAAAACAATATATACGAGTGATCACCAAGGATACGGAGAATAGTTTACCACCACTATTCTTTCGCTTCATCTGCCAGTTCCTTTAGAGTCTCAGGCGAGAAAGTTCTCATTCCTAGCTTGTCGGCCAAAAATTCAATTCGAGCGCAATCTAAAGCCTTCGTGAAAATATCCGCCAATTGATACTCAGATCGGACAAAGTAAAGCTCTATCACTCCATTTTCCACTTGCTCCTTGATGAAGTGGTAGCGAATGTCAATGTGCTTCGACCGGGAGAATTGAACGTTGTTGCAGCATAAGGCAATTGCACTCTTGTTGTCACAGTACATCGGAATTTTGTTGAAACCTAGACCATAGTCGGTTAATTACGATCTCATCCAAAGAATTTGAGCACAACAACCAGACATAGCTATGTATTCTGCTTCCGTACTTGAAATTGCAGCGCTTTTCTGCCTTTTCGATGCCCAACTGATTTGTCGATCTCCTAGTAGTTGCAAAGTTCTACTCGTGATACGCCTTGTATCTTGACAACCCGCGTGATGCGCATCTGCATATGCCATAAGTGCAATCGAAGAGTCCTTCGAATACCAAAGTCCCTGATTAATGGTTCCTTTAAGATATCGAAAGATCCGCTTCATAGTGGCCAAGTGTAACTCAGTAGGTCGAGTTTGATATCGAGCACACATACATATAGCAAACTGAAGATCAGGTCGACTAGCTGTGATATACAGAAGAGTACCGATCATTCCACGTTAAAGTGTCGGATCAACGGCAACTCCATGTGGATCTGCATCAAGCTTAGTTCGTTCCACCATTGGAGTATCCACGGGGTCGCAAGATTCCATCTTATATTTCGTAAGAGATTCAAGGGCATACTTGGATTGATTGATAAAGATGCCTCTGGGACTCTGAGATATCTGAAGACCTAAGAAGAATGATACCTTGCCCATCATAGACATCTTAAACTTGGAAGACATGAGTTTCCCAAACTCGTCAGATAAGGTTTGGGTCGAGGCTGCAAATATAATATCATCAACATATATTTGTACCATAATCATATCTTTACCTCGTTTCTGAATGAACAACGTGGGATCCACCTTGCCTTTAGCGAAGCCTTGCGTAATGAGGAATTGTGACAATAGATCATACCATGCGCGAGGAGCTTGCTTCAACCCATAGAGAGCCTTCTTAAGCTTGTACACTGATTAGGATAATTAGGATTCACAAAACCATCCGGCTGTTGAACATAGACCTCTTCCTTGATTTCACCATTAAGAAATGACGTCTTCACATCCATCTGATAGACGATCATATTCATGTGGGCTGCATAAGCGAGGAATAGTCTAATAGCTTCCAAACGGGCAACAGGTGCAAAGGATTCCATAAAGTCGATGCCCAGTAATTGCTTGTATCCACGAGCTACTAGTCGAGCTTTGTTCTTTGATATTCCGCCTAACTCATCGAGTTTCACCTTGTAAACCCATTTCAAAGTGAGTAACTGCACTTGATCCGGGCATGGGACAAGTTCCCATACTTTAGACGTATAAATTCAATAAGTTCTTCTTGCATAGCTTCTATCCAACAGGATTGAGTAAAAGCTTCTTGCCATGTCTTAGGTTCAACTTCAGTGAGAAAAGCATCAAAATGACAAAACATTGCATTTTCTTGTAGCTGAATTTGTGTGGATACCGGACTATTAGGGTCACTAATAGTAGAATCTGTAGAATGATCCTTTGTCCACTTGCTGTCATGTTCACGAATCCGTAGATTGGAGTAAACTGTAGTAGGAGCTTCCTCTAAGGTGGACGACCCGACTTGATTAGGGTCGGGAATTGGTACACCAAAGAACGGAAGTTCACGCATTTGAGTGAATTCCAAATCGTGATCATCATCATCCTCTTCATCATCAATAGGCATGACATGGGTAGTTGAAACATGTGTTGGTTGAGAATTACTCGTTGAAGGTATAGCTTGACCAATTGTAGGTGCAGATGTGTCTGATTGTGCTTCGGTTGCTGGAGCGACAACTTCGGTTACCGGAGCAATTACCTCAGGTTCTGGAGCAACAATACTTGGAGGAGTAAAGAAATCATCAAAGAACGGTTGAAACAACGTATCTCAATGAGTCCTAGAAGGTGGTGTAAATGATGATGAAGTAGGGTTATTTGGGACAAGACCAGAACTAATGTTACTAGGTCCCATTTCATGAATTGCGGGTTCAGAGCTGCTTTGCTCAGAAGCCATTGTTGTCAGCTCATCAAAATCAACATTCATAGTTTCGAGGATTTTATGAGAGTTACGGTTGTAGATTCGGTATGCCTTCTTTGCGGGTGCGTAACCAATGAAAATACAAATATCAGCCTTTGGTTGAAGTTTTCCCAAATTGTCACCGTCATTATTTGGATAGCAAAGAGAACCAAATACATGAAGATATGATAAATCGGTACTTATCCATGGAGAAACTCATAAGGTGTTTTACCTTGGCGTTTACGAATTAGTGACCGGTTTTGGGTGTACACTGCTGTAGATACTACTTCTGTCCATAAAAACAATGGAGCCTTTGCGTAAATTAACATCGTTCGAGTAGCTTCCATAAGTGTGCGATTTCGCCTTTCAACGACACCGTTTTGTTGTGGAGTGCGTGCAACGGATGTTTCATGAGATATGCCAACTTCTTCATAATAATCACGCAAAATTTGATTCACAAATTCGGTTCCATTATCTATACGAATGCGTCGGACAGTAGTGTTGAGACGCACTTGAATCATCTTGAGAAATCCGATGATGAATTTAGGTGCCTCATTTTTTGTTGTAAGAAATTTCACCCATGTAAACCGAGAGTAATCATCGACAATTACGAGGATGTACTTTTTACGACTAAGACTTTCAACACGCAATGGCCCACAAAGATCCATATGCAACAAATAAAGTTTCTCTTGGTTGGTGTCTTCCGTCTTGGGTTTGTATGATTTCTTAGTGCTTTTCCCCATTGTACACGTGGAACACAAATGATCCTTGTGAAATGAAAGTTTAGGAAGACCACGAACAAGTTCGTTTTTCGCCAAATGATTAATAGCGTCAAAGTTAAGGTGAGATAACCGTCGATGCCATAACCATGACTTGGTATTCGATGCTTTAGAGAGAAGATATACGGGAGAAGCGACCATCATGTCTTGTAGAGACAAAGTGTACAAATTATTCCCTCGAGTACCTTTCAATAAATCAACCCCTTCCAAATTACGAATGAAGCAGGTATGCTCTCGAAAAGCAACTTCTAGGTTTGCATCACAAAATTGTCCCACGGAAAATAAGTTGTGACCGAGACCTTCCACATAATACACTCTTGAAATAATAACATTCCCAATATGATATTCACCATAACCCATTATCTTTGCAATATGATCATTTCCAAATCGAACCGTACCAAGAAACTTGCAGACGAAATTTCTAAGCTGAGAGCGATCTCCGGTCATATGCTTGGAGCAACCAGAGTCCAAATACCAGAGAACAATTTGGACCACATGTTTTCAATAACAACAGTAGACAATGCATTGGAAACTATTGGTTCCTGAGTGTTAGCAGATACAGATATAAGATTATCAAAAGTGCTAACATTTATGTGACCCTTATATTTCCTGCGTTTTCTAATGTGAGTTTTAGCACTAACAGGTTTTACTGTTCCAACTTTCTTAGGTTTTGGAGTATAAGCGGGCACTACAGTGGGAGTAGACCTATTTAAAAGGCACTTGGTTCCTACGGTAGTGTTGGTGTTCCTAGTTAAATGACACGCTTGTGTTTTGGTAGCCTTGGTACTCCAAGTTAAAGGGCACGCTTTCTTCGCTGTAGTGGGAGTGATCCTAGTTAAAGGGCACACATTTCTACTATAGTGAAAGTTCTACCAGTGGGGCGCCACAACCAACCAACTTGGGTTAACACTTTCCCAGTCGGTTTCCATTCTAATCCATTTTTTCGGGCATTCATCTCATTCACATGGTCAATAAGTCAAGAATCATGACAACTAGAAAACATACAATCATTGCAATTCCAACATTTCAAATTAGAATTCACAGTAGGCTTAGAACGCTGCACAACCGCAGAGCCTTTAGGTTTAGCTACATGATTCTTTTTATTCAAAACAGAAATAACATTCCTAGGATGGGCTTCTACTTTCTTCTTCACTAGACTACTAGATGGAGGCAAGATCCTATCATTCTTCTTGTTTCTTTTAAGCTTAGATCTTTGAGCCTTAGTAGTGGTGCTTACTCCTGTAGAAGGCAACACGAGAATATTAGAAGCTGGTTTTGATTCCGCCTTATCTTTAGTGACCAAAGTTTAAGATGGTTTAGTCCTAGGGCCCTTATTAAATGGTGTGACGGCTATAAGGTTCCTTTTGATTGCACTAGAGGACGATGCTGAGATAGTGGCTGCGTTATCCACAACATTCTTACCTTTTAGAGTACGAAGTGTTTCCTTTAACTCAGCCAAGGCCAGATTCATATCACAAATTTGTTCCCTCAAATCAGATATTTCCACCAACATCTGATTCAATTGTTCACTCAATGATTGATTATGTGCAGTGGTATTAACACATGCGGGCTTTACTGAATCGAAGAGTCGTGTATTTTTCTGTTTTAAGTTATCAACTTGGGACAAAATCTTGGAAACTCGATTATCTAGATCAAGTTTTAAATTCTCAGCGGCCTCTAGTACGTTCATACAGTTAAGCTCCTTAGATTTCTCTATGTCTATCGGCAAAGATTTAGCAACTTTGTCACTTGGCTGACGCTGTTTTGATTGTATATTCAATCGAAAATTCTTTTCAAAGTTTGCATCATCGATATTAACACCTTCGAATGAAGTTTCAAAGATTTCTTGAATAAATTGTTGCTTGCATTCAAGCGAAATACAATGTGTTTGAATCTCATCAAAACGTTTTGAAAGCGAAGAATATGAATCTTGAAGCTTTAAAAATTCAGCGTCAGATTCGTGACAAGTACTATCTACCACATTATCCACATATTCAACATTATGCACAATAGAATCATTATCAACACTTTTATTCACACAGACGGAAACTATATCATGAGACATCATTTGTTTCAGAAGATGATCATTTTGGCGAGAAACCCGTTCTATTTCAAGTAAACTGTTTTCATAAGCATCATCCATTTCATTGAAAACACGTTTAACTTCTTCTATTTCTAAATGCAAATCTTGATCAAGATTACTAAGACAAGCTTTAACATTCTTTACAAACGGAACAATTTCGTCTCGGAACGCAGCTCTAGTGTGCTCAAAGTTCCATTCACCTTCCGTTATGGCTGTGGCCGTCGTACGTTCCAAAATGACCTTATCAAAATTGGCTAAGTGTTGGTGTACCGCTTTTAAGTTAACGGATGCCTTACTTACCGGTGGAATTAACTTTGTTAAATCCGTTTTGACAAGTGTAGGAGATGTACTAGGAGGGTTTTCATTTGACAAACTTTGGGGCACAAGAACTGTTAGTTCAGCTAAGTCCTTTTGTAAGCGAATACGTGTCTTTTTAGAAAGTTGATCTTTATTATGCTTATCATAATCAATCGTATGGAATTTTGAAAACATTTTAGAATGAGTTTCTTCCATAAGTGACTGTGTCTCCTTAGAACTACGAACATAAGGTGCTTCTTTTGATTTGCCAATTATGGTCATATCATAAAGACCGGGAATATATTCCTGGGCTTGTTTTGTAAAACCGGGATTAGGTGGTAAATTTTGAAGACGCTTAAGTTCGAGTTCTTTAAATGATTTAGTTAAAAGATGAACCTTTTCTGTGGAAGCGTATTGTTTTAAAAGGTGTTGTTCCTTGAATTTAAGAAGTTTGGTAGCATTAATTCTGATTCAAACTCTTTAGACTCGAGAGTTTCGAAATCCATTTTAAGTTTCTGAAAATCATTGACAACCGACACTTTTGCTTTTAATTCATTGGAAAGATTAGCTTTTAATGATTCTATTTCTTTCAAGTGTTCAATCTTTTTAAAACGAAATTGGTCAAATTCAGAACATGTTATTTTCTCTGCTTGAGGGACCATTTCAAAAGTTTTGATCTTTTCTTTATGCAACGCAAGCTCAGCAGTTAGGGTGGAATTCGTATCTACGGATTGTCTGAGAGCCATATGCATTTGATCAATAATATGTTTAGGCACCATGACCAAATCATGTTGAGCATAAGATTCCATACCCGTCGTAGCATTTGGTTAAGGTTCACTCAAATGTGTAAGATTGGGTACCACATCATTTGAGTTACTAGTTGTCGAATGTTGTTCGAGGTTGTCATTTTCATGCCCAACTTGATGTGGGTTATCATCATTACCAAGATTGGTTGTGGTGGGTACCTCACTGACGACATCAGAACCGTAGTGAGAGAGATTAGCAACGAGAGCAGCTTGGGCAGAGTGAACGTCATCACAATCCGAATAATATGCGTCAAGATCATCTGCTTGATAAGCTGCATTAGAAGTGGAAACGACTAAAATGCCTTCAGTATCTTCTGCCCCTGGGTTTGCAAGAAATGCTAACTCCTCTGAATCCAAAATATTTCCCTTAGACTGAGCATCAACCAAATACATTTTCGCACGAAACCACGCTTCATCCCTTCTCCTTTTCGGCTGAGTGCATTGCCTAGCCATATGACCTTGTCCTCGGCAATTGTAGCAAGTCACAACCTTTTGAGGACCAATGGGGCTTCCATTTCCATTAGCTTGAGAATTCACAGCTTGAGCATTCACCGTCCTTGTAGGAGGTCCATATGAATTTTGCCTTCCCTGAATGGGTTGCACTGTTACTTGACCATCTTGAACTGTAGCTTGTTGTCGAGGATTTGAAGAGGTGTGCAGCTAATTGTTTGTTGGTGGAAATCCTCTAGTTGCAACAATTTTTGACAAGTAGGCAGTGAGATGGTTTAGAACATCAGCTAGCGTATCATTTGGAGTAAAGACCGGTGCTTGGATTGGTGGAAGTTCATTAGAGTAGAAAGCTTGTGCTGGTTGTGTCTGATATGGTGGTTGCTGTGGAAAAGATTATTGATGAACACTTTGTTGAAATGCTTGCTGTGGCATCATTGGTGGTTGATAAGATGGTTGTTGTGGTTGCTGATAGGTGTGTGGTGGTGGCTGCTGCAAGTATGATGGTTGTTGATAAGTATAAGCCATGTTTTGTTGAGAAGCATACATGGCAAGTGGATCATGAAATTGAGGTTTAGACAACCGAGCCTCGATCACATGGCATTCGTGTTGTTGAAGAAAAGCTTGAAGTTGATCCACATTGGTGTTATGCAAGTCCTTAGCCAATTTAACACCCGTCACATACTTTTTCCATTCTGAAGGAAGAGTGTTCAAATACTTGGTGTTCAATTGAAACGTAGGAATTGCCATGACATAGATATTGAGCTCATTCAACAATAGGGTAAATCTCAGATAGTAGTCATTGAGAGTCTACCCTGGCACATAGGCAAACTTATCAAAAGTATCATAAAGCTTACACTCTCGTTCTTGTTTAGTTAACGAGGTGCCTTGCATTAGAACACGAATTCTATCCCATAACTCTTTAGCAACTTTATGTTTGCTGACGAGTTTGTAGAAATCTGGAGGAAGGGCTTGGAGAATGATGTTTGTTGCATACTTATCACATTTGTCTTGAATCTTCATATCTCCAGTCAATTCACGTGTTGTGCGAGGACGAGTAGTCGTACCTTCCGTCACTGTACCATAATCTAATGGTCCATTGAGCACCAATGCCCAAATGATATGTCCATTCTCTTTGTTCAACATGTAAAGTTCCATTCGGGAAGTCCAATCCTCGTACATAGACTTCTCCAACATTGGTGTACGATTATCCGTACCCGAGAGGATGGACTTATCCGTAAGAGATGTGTACTCCATTTCGATAAGTTAACATTTACAAATATTGATCGAACAATGAGAGAAAGTAAATGTGTTTGTTGTAGTGTGTTAAAGCCTAGAAATAATGTTGAAATCCCCTAAATTATGTTCTCGATAAACCAAAAATTCCAAGACAAAATTGCACACTAATTTTGGGTTGTCGGAATGTTGAACGGAATAAAGATCGGAAAACTGTCAAAATAAGCCTATCGGAATACCCTTGATCGGAATGTCCCTAATCGGAATACCCTTGATCGGAATGTCCCTGATCGGAATACCCTTGTTGGAATGTCCTAATCAGAATACCCTTGTCGGAATATCCTAATCGGAATACCCTTGTCGGAGTGTCCCTAATCGGAATACCCTTGTCGGAATGTCCCTAATCGGAATCTGCCAAATCGGAATACCCAAATCGGAATACTCAAATCAGAATACTCAAATCGGAATGCAATCGGAATCCCTTCATCGGAATGTGATCGGAAACCTTAAACCCTTTTCCGATGACACTGATCGGAATAACTATAAACCCTTTTCTGATGACACTGATCGGAATAAATCCCATTTTTCTCGGACAAAACTCAACCAATTCGAGATTTTAAGCCAAAAAATGATCAAAAAACCCAAAAATTTTGTGTTTTTAGCCAAAGTAAATATACCAAATCTCTACCACAACTATGTAGAAGATTTGTATCAAGAAAAAACCATAAAAAAAACAAAAAAAATTATTGGTTCGTGTAAAATAGATCAAAATAGGCGTATCAATCAAGAACACAAACACATAAACAATACAATCACCCCATGGCTCTTGATACCATTTGTAGGATATGTAAATCTTGCTTATGTTTTAGAGAGAGAAAGAGATAGAGAGATGATGGAGTTCACACACTTCTAGAGAGAGAAATAAAAGATTACTATGTGTAAATTATGAAAACCACCACCCTCTCCATCAAAGGAGAGGGTTTATATACCCAAGCCTTGTGATGGGCTTGGGCTTACAATATTGGGCCGGCCTACACATGTTGTAGGCTAGGCTTGACCTTGTTTGTTTAATAAAGATATCTAGACTACGAGCTACTACTTAATATATTGTCGGAGTGACCGAATCTTCCTAAATACGTAAAAACGTATTTCCAACACTCCCATATCTCTATTATATAAAATCTTTTGATATTAGAGATACCAAATTTGATTAAAATATATTTTGAAAAATAGTCTTGAAAATCTTCGGGAGAAAAATGTGTCAACCATAACATGAATTTGGAACGCTCCCCCTCAAAAATGGATCCAATGGAATTGTCATTACGAGGATATGATCCACATTAATCTTTTGAGGATAGGAGTTGCTGAACACACAATTTTTTAAAGATTTTGAATATCATTGAGAAATTCTTGAAAAAATTGTGTTCAACGCTTTTTGAAAAATCAATTCTTTTTGGCGAAAAGGTTTTTCTAAAGCATAAACTTGAGTTCTTAGACTTTGAATGTCTTGACAAATCCACTCAAGTGTAAGAAGATTGCTCTTCTTTTGCTGAGGGTAAGGGCACTAAAGCGTACACTCCCCCGTGAATTTAGATCCGGGTTGCAATCTGAAAGTGATTACAAGCCATTGTGTTGAGCTCAAAACGTTGAATGTTTTGTGACAAGCTCAACCCAAGATAGACTGATCTACCCGTTGTTGGAAAAATTGTCCTAAATAGACAATTTCCTTTTTAAAAGATAGAAATGACATGTTTTGAAAAATATTTACAACTTTCGTCCGAGCTTTATGTACACACCTGTGTAGTTATTGAGCGACATTTCTAGGCACGTCCATATTATCGATACTGAAAGACATGTCGAGAAGAATACTTTTGGTATTTTGAAAGTTTTTCCATTTTCTATTTTGTTTTTCTAATGATATTTACATTTTATTTTATTTTTGTGTTTTCTCAAGTTTTTCAAAAATAATCGAAAATAAATTTTTATACAAAAGAAGAAGGTGATATAGAATGTACAGAATTGGAACCCTTTGAAGAAGGAGAAGTGGGTTTAGAATCCGTTGTTGTACCTGCAATGACAGAAGAAGAGTTTGTAGAAATACTAGTGTTAGGAGTAACAAATTCATTGTCTACATTCAGAACACCCGCATTAGTGCTGGAACAGGTTTCAACACTCTTCTCTGTGGGAATCCACCTAAGACCAACTTTTTGAAGATCCGACCCGTTGGTTTCCACTGAAGACTAGATTTAGGAGTAGTTTTCTCTTGCACAGCGGAAGATTTCTTTGGAGAGAAATTATGTCCCTTTTTAATCCACGTTTCAGATTTGTTTTTATTGCTTTTCTTTACGACAGGTTTGTATCTCCTTGTTGTCTTATGGGATTCAGTATTCGATCTTCGTTCAAAGGAACGAGATTTGACCTCATAGAGGTACTGCATAATGCAATGGTCATGATTTCCATTGTGAATGCCCTTTTTGCAGGTGGGACATACATGGAATTTGGGATTCATGAAAGTACTTGTATTCCTTGGTTTTCCAAATCGATCAGGCGTAGTGTTCGATACACGAGTACTCATGGAAGATTGCCATTTCCTAGGTTGCTGGAAATGGATCCTAGGTTTTTGTTGACTACCATTAGGAGTGTGTTGAACTCTAGCGGGATTTGGTGAACTAGGTTTTGAATACTTGGGGCTGTCTTTTTGAATCTTTCCTTTTTGCTTAGCAGCCTCTAGGTTGTTGGTATGAACTAATTCATTTGAACCTACAGATTACTTTGTGGACGCGAATGTCACACGTTTTGGAGGAGTCCTAGAAGTGCTAGGTGCATTCACATGGTTGGGTTTAGCAAAAGTGTTCTTTCTAAAGGGAGGAACATAAGGTGATATGGATTGTTTTGGAACACTTGGTTGCACATCAGTCTTAGGGGTAACCTAGATTGTACATGAGATGAATTGGAGAAAGGATTCGGTTTTCCTAAGATAGATGGCTTTGGATCCTTGTAGGCATTGGGTTGTCGAACAACAGGTTTCACAACTTTAGGTTCCACAATTTTTCCACCCTGCTTAGCAACGAGTTTCTTCAACTCTGCTATTGCTATGTCTTTTTCTTGTAACTGAGCTTTCAAATCCGAAATATCAAGACTTTTTTCGTTTAATAATCGACATGACTCAGATAATTTTACTTCTAAAGGTGTATCATTTGAAAAGCTGCCAACTTTCTTTTGCAAAGCAAGTACAAGTGAGTGACAATGTTTTTGAAGATAATCATATCTATGTTGAAGTAACGAAAATTCGTTTTGGTCAGCTTTATTCGAAAGCTCAGTTTCAAGATGTTCAATTCTTTAACTTGATCAAGATATTTGCATGCAACATCAGAATATTCATCAATATCAGCACAAGATGTAACATTAGCACACATAATATCTTTTGAGATACATTCATGTAAGAGTAGATCATAAGCTATAGAAAACTCGTCTCGTTCAGGTTGATGGTCGTTAACTTCTTGTTCAAGAGATTCCACATATTTCAAATCATCAAACATTTCTTGCTTAATTAGTGTTTCAAATTCCAAAATATGTTTTTGCGTTCTTTCCGCAAGCAGAATCAAAATACTTTTCACAAGCACATTTATATCATGAGGAATTTCTTTGTCTCCTTTCGAAAGTTCACGTTTTTTCCAGTCATCATCAACTACCTTTTTGAAATTTTCAATGTTACTCTTGAGAATACTTAATGCTTGCTTACTCTTGCTTACAGAAGCTTTATATGGCAAATAGTCAATAAATTTTGAAACATTAGTTTTCTTAGTGGCAAAAGCTTGTCTCCATTTCATTCTTATTTGTTCACATTCGAAAAATATTTGCTCACGAGTTTTCTTTGTTTGCGGTTTGAAAAGACCATAAAGACTGTTTTCATAAGAATAATTATATGGTTTAAAAAATTCTTTATTAACTTTTGGTCTACTCTCTTCTTCCAAGTCGTGTGTCTCTTCACTATCGGGGCTAACAACAAGACAATCAAGATCGGTCCATTGGGACTCATCAAGATATAAGTGCTGATTCTCAGATTGAGCATGCTCAAGGTACTTAGGATTTGCAAAACTAGGTCTATCCTTGAAAAACGAACGAGGTGCCAACATTCTCATGGTTTGAATTGATTGATTAGTTTTGTAAACAATTTTCTTGTAAAAATCAAGTTGAGTTTCAATTTCCACCATTTTGTCGATGTCCTTCGCTTGTTTAGTTTTGAAGTCCTTTTCCATCTTTTCAACCACTGCTTTATTTTCATTCATCAATTTAGTTTTATCCTCTTGAAGAAAACCATTTACTTGAGTTAGCTCATTGACTTTAGTGGCAGCAAGATACGTATTGTGACATTCAGTACTCAAAGAGGTGTTATAATTACGTTTCTCTTGTTCAAGAAGCTTAAGAGTTTCGTTATATTTCTCTTGAAAATCATCCTTTTTAACATTAATTAAACACCCTTTGTACCCCTCAACCTCATTGGTCTTTTGAAGAAGCTGAGCTCTATAGCTATCAATGGTCTCACTAGATTTAATTAGAGCATCTTTGCATTTTTCAAAATTTTGAGTGAGCGTAGCGTTTGCCTTCTTTAATTGCTTTTGACTCTTTCTAGTTTCTTTGACATCTTTTTGTAAAGAAGCAATTAAGTTAGCAAGCGCAATACGCTCCTCGTCATCATCATACTCATTTGCATGTTGATCATCCTCAGACTCATTATTGCACATGTCTGATGAATCGGGTGTGGTATTGCTATCAACCGTTTCCATCATACATGTGTCATTAATGGCTTTGGGTAGCTCAGAATGCTCATGAATATTACCAAACACATTATATTCCTCCACAGTGTGTACCTTATCGATTGGCTCAGTGTCAAATATAGGACCATTGTCATCTTCAGTGACATTGAGGACTTCTTCAACATTTGCCATGTACGAGTAATGTGCTTTAAGTTCTTGATCGGAGGCTTCATCATCAGTATCATCAAGCATTGCTCCTTCCACAGCCGACAGTTTAACCCCAGCTTCCATCTTCTTGCAAAGTAACATCTTTTCCTTATGATAGCCAGTGTCCCTAACCCGTTTCGGCTTCCTACATTCCTTTGCCATATGCCCATAGCCTTGACAATTAAAGCACTGAATCCCACTTTGCTGAACCATAACCAACAGTCTCCCTATTCCCAGCAGCAGCAGCAATCCTCTGAGCATCATACTTAGCAGTTTTTCGGTCATACCATGCAGAACCCTCTACATGTGTTGGATTACGTCAATCATACCTTGGAGGACTTTCATCACGTTGACGTGTATCATACCTTCGAGGACTCTCAACATATTGGTTCCTTGTATTTGATGATGTTCGAAGATTGTTGTTGGTGGGTTTGAAGATTTTCTTGTAGGTCTTCATAATGAAAGAAATTTGTTGCTTCATCTCCCTATCCTCCTGAGCTAGTTATTCATCACTATCCTCTTCAGATGATGGCTCAGGTGATGGTGAAAATGCTCTTGGTTCTTTGTCTTATGATCGTGTGGGAGCAGAATACTTAGATGAAGTGGAGTATCTTGGTGAGGAGGATGTAGTGGAGTACCTTGGAGCACGAGAGCGATGATCTTGAGTGTGTTGAGTGGTAGACACCAAAGCAAGTGGATTAGCAGTCTTTGCTATTCTTTCAGCACGAAGTTCATTTGCCTCATTCTGAAATTGTTTCAAAATGTTAAAAAGCGTGTGATAGTTGACCTCGTCTAACTTACTTTGTTGTTTCACCAAAGTTACAAATCGTGTCCACTCAGGTTGAAGTTGCTGTAGAAATTGCACATTGACTTGCATGGTAGAGACTTGCAAATTGTTTCTTGTCATGTTATTCATCATCTTGTATAACCTTGAGTAATATTAATCAATTGATTCCCCATCCAATGAAGTAAACTTACCAAAGTTCCAGAACAAGTTAGTTTTGACATCTTGCTTGTTAAGTGATTCACCTTGTTGCAAGCGTTCAATGGCAAACCACATCTCTTTAGCAGTAGAGCATGCATCAACCGTTGAGTAAATATCATCCCCTATCCCACTTAGAATCAAATAGATTGCTTCTTTCTCTGCATCAATCCAAGCACGGTTCTCTTTCGAAGTGTTCTCATATGTTTCCTTAATTGTTTGCTCATCGGAACCGGTCGTCGAGTCGGTTGCTAGAATTGCAGGAACGGTGATTGTAGTGGGAGTATAAGGTCCTTCTTTGATGCAACGTCGAAGAACATCACCATTGGGTTTGGTGTCAAGATATCTAAGGAATCGTGATTGCCATTGTGCATATCTACCAGTCACAAGCATTGGTGGTCTCTCTTTGTTACCCATCACCATGATGTTGTTATTAGTAACACGATATTCAGTAGTAGAATCCATCTCAAGAATGAAGTGAAGTGAATAGGATCTTAAGTAGATGTTGTTGTAAGTAGATTGTGGTTGAAACTTCAAGAAATGGTGTGAAAACCCCAAACAATGTCTTCGTATGAAACCAAAAATTCTTAAGCGAAAAATCACACGATTCCAACCTAATTCGGAATGAATCATCAAAAAGCAATTCGGAATCCAATGAACCTATATATAATTCGGAATGACTGAACTTAAAGTAATTCGGAATACTTGATTTAATTCGGAATGTGAATCAAAGACTTAGTTCGGAATCTGTGAAACCATGACCTAATTCGGAATATGTGATTACTGACTTAGTTCAGAATCTTTAAACCATGACCTAATTCGGAATATGTGATTACTGACTTAGTTTGGAATATGTGAATCTCAGACCTAGTTCGGAAAACAAGTTCTCACATAGTTCGGAAAACAAGTTCTCACCTAGTTTGGAAAACAAGTTCTCACCTAGTTCGGAATCCAAGATCTCACCTAGTTCGGAATCCGTGATTCTGATCTAATTCAGAATTGATGAACTTCTGAGCTAGTTCGGAATCGATAGCGCAGTGACCTAATTCGGAATCCACATATGGTACTAATTCGGAATACACTCAATCGTGCAACTAGTTCGGAATGTGGGATCGGCTGGTAGTTCGGAATACTCCTCTTTCCCACCTAATTCGGAATAAACTGCTTCCCACCTAGTTCGGGAAACAAAATCTGAACCTTATTCGTAATATGAAGAAACCCAATCCTTAACCTAGTTTGGAATACCCCACTTTCCTACCTAATTCCGAATAATCCTAAACCCTTGTTTCCCGAGTTATAGAAACTAGTAATCCCGAATAACAAAATTTTTTACCTTTTGGTTTTACCCAAAAATCAATCCAAAAATTCCAACTTTTTATGAAAAATCACCAAAATGAAGAACACAAATTCCTACCACAACTTTGTAGGAAACTTGTATGAAGATTCTGAGCACAAAAACACAATTTTTTTTATACGAGATGATTGTAATATGAAAATCACACGAAATCAAATATGATAACCACAAACTAAACACAAATCTACCCCATCGCGATTGATACAAATTGTCGTTCCTAATAATATGATGATAGATTAAAGAAAAATAAGATGGAAAAGATATGAATTTTAGAGAGAGAAAGTAGTGAGAGAAAGTAGAGAGAGAGATGATTAACTTGTGGAATTAGATTAAGAATTATGAGATCATCCACCCTCCTAACATGCTAGGAGGGTACTTATATAGTCCACCCACATGCGGGCTCTCTAATGGACTATATTGTTTTGGGTCGGGCTTGAATAAATGCTTAGTACCTTGAAAGAGGCCTTTTAAGCTAACCATCAAGCCCGTAATGTCACGACTATTTTAACTAACTATTACAACGTTCTAGTAAATATTACAATATAAACCTATGACCGAACATTCTTGTTTGACTCAATATTTTGAGGCTAACAGAATTTGTCAAAGATTGGCTATCCCCTAAGTCGCCGACGGAGATCCGTCAATTTCTAGGCCTTGCCGGGCACAACCGCAGATTTATTGAAGATTTCTCCAAGATAGCCAAACCAATGACCAAACTCACTCAGAAAGGAATAAAGTTCGACTGGGGAGAGAAGGAAGAATAAGCTTTTCAGCTGATCAAGCAGAAGTTGTGTAGTGCACCTATTTTAGCCTTACCTGAGGGCAACGATGATTTCGTCGTATATTGTGATGCTTCACACAAAGGGTTGGGTGTAGTACTGATGCAGAGAATGAAAGTAATCGCCTATGCTTCAAGACAACTGAAGAAGCACGAAAAGAACTATACCACTCATGATCTAGAGCTTGGATCCGTAGTATTTGCTCTCAAAATCTGGAGACATTACTTATACGGAACAAAGTGTACTGTGCATACTGACCACAAAAATTTGCAACACATATTGGATCAGAAGGAGCTGAACATGAGACAACACCGTTGGATTGAGTTGTTAAGTGACTACAACTGTGAGATCAAATACCACCCCGGTAAAGCAAATGTAGTTGCTGATGCTCTAAGCCGTAAGGAAACGGACCCTCCTATGAGAGTTCGGGCATTAGTTATGACAATCAGTTTGGACCTACACAAGCAGATTTTGGAAGCTCAGTCTCAAGCCCAAGTACCTGAAAACCTCGTGAAGAAAGACGTCGGGGGAATGCTCAGAACCGACCTCACCAAAGAAAAGTTAGAACCAAGAGCAGATGGAACCCTATGCCTTCACGGGAGGAGTTGGTTACCTTGTTATGGAGAATTAAGAAACGTGATTATGCACGAATCTCATAAGTCTAAATATTCTATACATCCCGGTTCTAAAAAGATGTATAAGGATAAGAAAAATTATACTGGTGGCCAAATATGAAAGCTGACATCGCCACCTATGTTCAGAAGTGCTTGACATGTTCACGTGTCAAAACTGAACATTAGAGACCATCAGGTTTACTTGTACAACCCGAGATACCAAAATGGAAGTGGGACAACATCACCATGAACTTTGTCACCAAACTCTCAAAGTCATCTCACGGTTATGATACTATCTGGGTAATCGTCGACCGACTCACCAAGTCCGCTCATTTCCTACCAATTAGGGAGAATGATTCCCTGACAAAGCTAGCAAAGACGTACCTGAAGGAGATAGTGACCAAACATGGAATACCAGTCTCAATAATATGTGATCGAGACGATATGTTTACATCGAACTTTTGGAAGGATTTTCAACGGGCCTTAGGTACAAATTTGGACATGAGCACTGCTTATCATCTACAGACCGATGGTCAAAGTGAACGAACCATCCAGACTCTAGAAGACATGCTACGAGCATGTGTGATTGACTTTGGAAATGGATGGGTTGAACACATTCCTTTAGTGGAATTCTCCTACAACAATAGCTATAACGCCAGTATCAAGGCTGTCCCTTTTGAAGCACTATATGGTTGAAAGTGTCGTTCACCTTTGTGCTGGGCAGAAGTAGGTGAATTTCATCTCACTGGACCCGAGTTAATACAGGAGACTACCGACAAGATCGTCCTCATAAAGCAAAGAATTCAAGCTGCTCACGATCGATAAAAGAGCTACGCGGACCAGAAACATAAACCTATGCAATTTGAAGTAGGTGACCGCGTCATGCTCAAGGTATCACCTTGGAAGGGTGTTGTACGCTTTGGTAAACGTGGAAAACTGAACCCACGTTATTTCGGCCTTTTCAAAGTGATAGCTGTGAGAACATGGATTTTCGGTAATTTTCTTTTACTTGTTATGCGTGCTTGTTCACACTTTTATCATATTCCCCACTTTTTTTACAGTGATTACGTGTCATCCTCGATATTTTACTTAAATATAAAACTCTATGAATTTCGCGAGTTTACGAAATTATTTTAGCAAAATGCCCAAACTTCATGTTTGTAATTTCTGCGAGGTTTTATCACATTCTATATGACTTATTATTGGCTCTTGGCCTCAAAAGTAATGAAAAACGAGATCTTGAACAATTACGGACGCAGTGGTGAACTTTTGCATTTTTGCGTTTTCTGGTTGTCGGACTCAGTTTTCGGGTCCGAACGTCGCGATAAAATTTATTTTTATGTGATTTCTAGTTATTCTTGATTCCTCGATCCAACTTAGTGAAATCCGGGCCAAACAAGTATTTACGAGTAATTCTAAAGAAATTTCGTTTTAAAAATAAACGAGTCTCGGTTTTAGTCGGAAACGACACATTATTTAAACCCGTAAATTTCGAGAGCTTAACACTAAAACCTTGGGCTTTTCTTGGGTATTTCGGCTGGACTAAAGCTAAGAGATCCATTTTGACTTTTGTTGACCATTTACTTAAACAAGGAAGTACCACAAGTAATATTTACCAAAAGATTGAAAAAAAACAACTTCTCCTTCTTCTCCCTTAGGCCGACTAAACATAAAACACACCCAAAGCCTTTGATTTTTTTGTTTTGAGGTAACTTAATACTAATTAGATGTTTAGTTTTTTATTCTTATTCATACCCATGTGTTAATTACAACATGCATCAACTATTTGCTTGAGGTAAAAAAATCATCAAATCTTATGATTTGATGATGTTTTTGTAAAATCCTATGTTTGTTTTTGTTGTTCCAATGCATAAAACCTTATTTTGTTGGATAAAATTTTGATTTGGGCATGTTATTATGACCTAGGGCCACGAAATTTCTAAGGATCAAGGAGGAGGAATTATTTAATTTGCGTGTTTGGATTGATTCATACTTGTTGTGAAGGTATAATCACTCTTAGCATTTTGATTTTAGTGTTACAATACTTTGATTTCATTGATTTATGGATTTTGAAATCATGGGTGAAACTCACTGAGATTATGAATACTTAGGGCATATTAGGACTTAGTACACTTGCGTGGCGATTTCGTATAGCTTAAGAGTTGCGTGTTCGCGGTTAGGTTGCTAAATGGGGTCGTTTTTATAGTTTGGAAATCACCACAGAAACAAACAGGTCATGGCAAAATTTTCTTAAACATATGACCTTGTTTTTATTTGAAAAATGGATACCCACTGATGTGCTTAGTATGTGGTGAGTTGGATGGAAACGGGAAGTGTCCGGATGAGCCCGGAACAGTCGTTTTACTAAACTAGGTCAAATCTGAATGTTATGCTTAAAACGTGGGTAAATTGACTTGGGTAAAAAGGATTAATTTATGATTTTATAACTTTTTGCAATAGCTACAAACATAATAAAACTTCTCTTTTTGGTTTCGTGTCAAAATCTTTTACCGATTGGGATTTATGCTCAATCTACCGTAAGGTACGAAAGACGTTTACAACTTTCTGTTTTGATAGTCTGTCACTAAAAGTGCATTTCCCGTTAATTGAAAATAGTCCTAGGGCTGTTCTTTCCCAACTTTTAAAGGTAAGAGAAACACCTTTACATGTTCGAAAATTTCACCTCCTGTACTATTATAGATTTTTAGATATGACCAATTCTTTACAGTTATTTTCAGAAAACTGAATTCAGCCCAATATTTCAACATTATGAACCGAGCCTAAAACGTGTTTAAAACCCGCATAAAATGCTTGGACTATCATATAAGGTTAATTTCATGTTAATACAGTAGGTTCAAGGTATTTTGGTCAATTTCATCTTAAGCCTAGGTCTCGCCATCGCACGCAAGTCACTTGGTCATACTATGTCAGGTTACTCCTAAAACGTTATTTGCTACATTGAACACTTTCTTATTACGCGTCACCATTGCATAGGTCCGTGAAGACTCCATTTTTCTCAGCCCCTTTACATTGTGATTACTTGCTAAAGGTGAGTTCATAGCCCCTTTACTACTTTATTCATGTTTTACAAATGCGGGGTGAGAAATACATGCGTGGAATACGTGCAGTAGACTTTTTACAGTATTACTTTTACTAGTATTCAATCAAGTATTCAGTATTGCTTTTACAGTTTCATGATTTACTTAATGCCTTAGTACCTTAGTCAAAAATCCTCTATATCATGAACTGTTAATTCACATATCGCAAGCGCGACTGTTGTGGATGGATCCATCGGGATTGACAATCCCCGTCATGAGTACCGACGCATATACATTCGTTTATACAAGTATTTTGACTAGATACTTATTAGAGGTCCCCAGTAATACATATGTTAACGCTTCGGTGTTATGAGCTATTGCATTAAGTTAAGTACATTTAAATTTCACATTGGTGCAACTTTCTTTTCTTTAATATTACATGTTTATATGGAAAACACTGCTTGTATTCCATAACTTATTCTATTAAACTTATGAATATCACTCAACTTTTTGTTGACCCGTTTACATGTTATTTCTCAGGTAATGCAAATGCTTGATTTTATGGATGGGAGCCCGCAGGATCCGGTAGCTGGAAGATTCCATGTCCCTTTTGGCCAAATCTTTTGGGAAAACTGCCTAGGCCATTTCAATCATGCTAAATAAATTTACTTTCATGCACTAAGACTATTATCAGAATGTTGGTAAATTAGGTGACTTTTGTTTTGTGTCTTAATTATGCACAGACTGGGACCGTATCTATAAAAACTTTATTCCACAGCTTTTGAAAAAATTTGTTAAATGGTGTCATATTATTTACTCCATCTTTTATTACATTACTGTCATGTATGCTGCTACCATGATGTGGGACCCCTCAGTGCTTACCTCTCCCGTTACGAGATTTGGGGGTCTTACAGATTGGTACCAGAGCCATGGTCATAGTGAATTGAGTCGTTTTAAACTTCGTCTATGACCGATATTTTTCAAGAAAATCCTATGAGTCTTAGTGTCAAACATGGAATCTGCCAAGATGTTCGGTATCCGCGCGGGTAACTCTCTAATCCTTATTATTTACTTTTATTATCGTTGTAGTATTTCATCTCTTGAATATATTTTAGAATATTACCTTATCCGAATGACAATAATTACTACTACGTATCTCTTTTCAAAGCCTTTGTGCTCAATGAATTATCAATGGATATTACTGTGACTACATCTGCCGTTACTGTATTTCTTGAATTCTTGTTCATGTAAACTTGATCCTGTTACCATGATTTTAATTTGTTATCACATTTCATACTTGTATTCGGAGCGCGTATGCTGCCGATTTTTCATACTCACTTTTGAGTACTATTTCTATCTTGGTTATGCGTGATACGACTGACCTCATATACTTGTTCGTTTTGAACCATCTGTTTTTCTTGATTCACTGTTACATGTTGTGTGTATTATCATGATACCATTTCTCGGGATTTAATAAGTGTCGCTCTCGATGAAACTTATGATTTTCATATTACTATCGTGCGTGCTACCTTCATTGTTTAACTCTTAAAGATATCTATTTAGATATTCAAATTGCTTTCCGACCATTTTTTATTGAATGTCTTGTAAAATAGTCTATTGACCATTGTGTAGCTCAATGAGTCTCCAAAAAACGGGACTAAATGATATCGTGTGAGTCACACATCTCGAAGCACTCCTTAAATCAGTGTTGAATAATATCGTGGATTTTCGTAACCTTGATTTACCTTTACGTCACCGTTTTACACGACACTCGTATATCGATTAAATATTATTTCATTGACCATTTTATGTTTCGAATTTGGATTACAACGTTCGTTTGTACCTTGGAAACACCATCGTCATCTTGTAATTCATCCTCTATTATGTGGCGATTGTTTGGAATACGATTCTACTTCTATAAACTTGTATCATTCCCCTTCATTAAACCTCCTCGCTCCGGGAGTGCAACTAGTTAATGTTCCATTCCTTTCTTGATAACCTTCTTTGTAAATTTTCATCTCTATTGTAGGATTTCTTATCTTGATCCAATTTCATTTTAATCCTTATTTTTATTGATGGGTTTTCTGTTTTTGATGTTCTTATGAAGATTTGTGATTAATGGTATGACATTACGATGGTATTAGGATGCATAGAAAGCTAAGTTATGGTGTTGTAAATTAATGTTTAGAGGTGTTTCGATGTGACCATTTTTGGACAGCAGGTTTGGGGTTTATTTCGGCAAATTTAAACTTTTCCCAAACTGAGTTTTTAAGATCTAGGTTGAAAGGTAATGTCACAAGGTTCGTTTCGGTATAAAATTCGCTTTCTAGCTCTTTAAAATGAGAAAGTTACGACTGAATTATTATTTGATTTTCATGTGGTAAATTTCTGTATATGAACACACTTGCTGTCCAGATTTTGGGTCTAAGTTTTAGACAATTTAAAATGTCATGGCCTGAGGTTCTAAAGGTTTTAGTCATGAGGTTTGTCCTTGTGGTCGTTTTGATATAAAATTCGGGTTATAACTCATCCGAACGAAGAAGTTATGGCAGAAATAAGAATTTAAGCTCAAATCTAGAAGTGTAGACTTGTTTAGTGTTTTACAGCACCTTAGAACCCCTAAAATTGAAATTGCAGGTTATGAGGACTTGTTAGGACTTATAACTTATGTTTTTCCGTTGACATTGCGTTAATAGCCATCACCAATTGAATTTTATGACTAAAACGATGGTCGCCAATTTTATAACCAATTATCTAAAGTTTTAACTTTTCTCAAAGATGGATTTTTTTTCATTTGGAAAACTGAGATAAATTCATATAGCTAAGAATGTCGGGTATGATAATACGTTTCCGACGGTATAAGGTTCATCGTCTATCTCTTCATAACGATTAAATGGCGGGCATTTTAGAAACTAGTCTAATCGGGAGCAACCGATTTAAACTAGTGTTTGGTTTAACGTATTTGATATGGGTATCGAGTGTTTAGCCAAGATTTCTCACGTGAAACATTTGAGAAACATATAATGATGACTTTTGATGCAAAAGTTTAGTACCCGTTAGCTACCTTTAAGTTTTTGACACTTAAGTGATTATTGTTGACTAATTTAAAAAGTTACAAAATTTTGATTTTATAGTTGTTGTCATAGGTATAAGTGTGTCGTAAAAGTGTTTTCAGCCTTCGGATAAAACTACAAAGTTGTCCGGAATGATGTTTTTAGTCACCTTCGCGGAAACGAAAGCTTTAAAGTGGGCATTTGACCCTCAAAAATGTAAAATACAGACAGCAAAGTTTGACTTTTTCGCGCAGAATGCGTTTTGGTTTTTATTTTTAAAAAGGTATCTAGACTTCAAAACTTTTCTTAAAATTCACTAGATATTAAATACATGATGTGTATGACTTCTCTGAATTTTTGTAGAATTTTTCCAAGAGTCTAATTAGGATTTTTAAGCCTCGCGAAAAGGAGTTTTCTGCACTTTTTCATTAAGCGAGTAAATGACTAGTTCATTACCCAATCGCCCCTTAATCAAGCCTAAACCTTATGGAATCGATTTGGGATTACAGATACTGATTCTTAGGATGTTTAGCATCATAATTGAAGTAAAATTGAGGTCTAATGATTAGTAATTCGCCTCAAGTCAGAAAAGCCAAAAGTTGACTATTTTCTATACGGTTAGTCAAAACTTATAAAAATGAGTTCTAAGCTATATAGCTTGATGAAACAAGTTTGCATGACCATGTTTTGTTGTATTCCAGTAACTTACATGTATTTTTACAACTTTTCATTATTGAGTCATACTCGGGTCATACTTTGACTTTTGTTGACTTTTTACGTATTAGGTCGCGGATAATTCTTAAAGTATTACTATTGCCTTTCTTCAGCCGGATCACTATCTGCACGCGTATGGATTCCTTTATCCTTTCTTTTATACATGACTCATTTGTCATTTCATTTTATCTTTCTCTTCTTCTATCGCACCACTGATTTGGGTCAAGGTTTGAAGTTTTTCTTTTCACATCGTTCGTTATCATCTTGACACGTGTTTCATGGTGATTCTGACTAACCCTTTTGAAACTTATCAACTTGTAACCATTTCATTGATTGTCTTGAACTACTTTTTATTACCCTCATGTAACCCACTCGCTATTTTATAAGTTGCTCTATAAACCCAAACTGGTTTTGTTTGCGAATCATTTTATAAAATGTCCCACTTTGGCCTTATTAAATACTTGAATGCTATCTTATAAAATTAATGAATATTAAGTTTACAATGTATTTTCATAAATTGTTCAACAATTAGTCTCGTAAAGAATTCTTGTAACAATAAAATTGTTGATATAAACATCTAGCCAATTATTACTGGCGAAAAGTTTCATAAATTATTCTGATTCCATATACGTATTTTAAATCATATGATATGTAATACTGATTTGACGAAGCTGAGCATCGCATTGCTAGTCCCAAATTATGCATGGCCTGATCACCCATGCGTAATTTAGAAGGAGCCATGCGAGTCAAATAGTTGTCACCTAAAATATCTTGTCAAAGAACTTTTACTTGTGTTTCTGAAAATTTAGATAAAATAAAGTTTAGAATACTTTTACATCTTATGCGAGTAGCACCAGTTCGCGACGTACACATATGATCCCTTATCTTTTCTTGAACAAAGTACATGCCTCAAGCTCATATATCCTTATTCAGCGATCTTTGTTTTGCCGGTTACCTCATCTTCCTTCGTGTCATAGTTCTCGTTACAACTTGTCTAATTTCTTACCATTGATACCAGACTTGAAAGTTTCAACGTTGTTATGCTTCTACATCGATCGACCTCCTCTATGTATCTTGGTAGACCATCGAAACATCTCCGGACGAGACTAGTGATTTATGACTGGAAGTAAACGATGATTTCGTGTATTTGTCATGATGTGAGTTACACTCTATTGTCTTGGAATTCATTTGTGTAAACCATGTGATGACTTCGCTCTCTCATTGCTAATGTTGTTCATTTTACTGGAATTACTCTCAAGTGACTTCATTTTCATTGGTTCGAAAACTTCTTGTGTGGTGTTTCTCTTTCGATCGTGTATCGACCATCGAGAATTAAAAAAAAGGGCCGTCGTCGATGACGCCAACCACACCCATGAATTAATCATTGCTAAATCCTTAATTTCTTATTTTTCTTATCATCGATGCATCTATCATATTATGTTCATTAAGAAAATTGATACGAATTATGTTTTATCCCATCGTACTATCACTCGTATACTAATCGTTGATTGTTATTCGATTCATACTCATTTGCTATCTTGTCACATTTTGAAAACTCGGATATGTCACATGTTTACTATTTGAGACATTAAAGACCTATATGGATTTCTATAAATTATTCTAAATTTTAAGAACGTTTTACACACTTTATCAAGTGTTTAAATTAGCAAAATACCCGTTTCAAGTTAAATATAAGATCTATACATCCTCTTTGGTAGAATTATAACTAGCGTTTAAAAAGATGTCATGTTGTATCTTTTAAAGTATTTGATTGTATCATACTTTACTTTTAACCTAATGAAATTATCAATTTAATATATAATTTCTAACAATGATATAAAAAAATTTGAAAATTTGATTTTTCTCTAATGGTAACGATAAACCTGAGTTTTTATCAATAATTTCATACAGTTATCCAAAAGCTATTAAGCTGATTGAAATAATTATTTGAACTAAGTTACCTTTACTTCGAAATCCTGATCAAGAAAAGATATAGCAACTGGTTACTCACTAAATATATATAGTTTGATTTCAAATCACTAAGCCTTGTAAAATTTTCTTTTAATCAAGAAAATACTTAAGCCAAATTTGAAAGTAATACCAAAATCCTAGACAAATAGTTGTGACAACTTGTAATCCAAATGTCTACATGTAATTCATATTTCCCCTCTATTTTGCTAATAAGTAAATTGTCATGCTTTACAGTTGCGTGATTTACGATTCCTTGTTGATTAACCATCTTGGCTCATTCTAGAGCGCTTTGTCCGTTTAAGCAATTCATGTGTTCATGTTATCTTTTGATATTTCTCCGTATTGAAAGGCCATTATTTTAATCCAAGTTTGAAATTATCGAACGTATTGGCCCGATGGCTTATTGTTTGAGCTTACCGCAAGAACTAAGTTGCATTCATAATGTGTTTCACATTTCCAACCTTAAGAAATGTTTGGCCGAGTCAGACGTTCAGATTCCGCTAGAGGAGATCAAAGTCGACGACAAAATGTATTTCATTGAAGAGCCGATCGAAATTGTGGATCGACAAGTCAAAAACCTAAGGCGCAGTTGGTTTCCGATCGTTAAAGTCCGCTGGGACCCACGTCGTGGCGCCGAATTCACTTGGGAAAGCGAAGAGCAATTTAAAGTCCGGTATCCTCATATTTTTCCGCCTCCTACTGCCTCCAGTTAAACTCTGAGGGACCAGAGTTCCTTTAGGGGGGAAGACTGTGAGAACATGGATTTTTGGTAATTTTCTTTTACTTGTTACGCGTGCTTATTCACACTTTTACCATATTCCCCACTTATTTTACAGTTATTACGTGTCATCCTCGATATTTTAATTAAATATAAAACTCTATGAATTTCGCGAATTTACGAAATTATTTAGCAAGATGCCCAAGCTTCATGTTTGTAATTTCTGCGAGGTTTTATCACATTCTATATGACTTATTATTGGCTCTTGGCCTAAAAAATAATGAAAAATGAGATCTTGAACAATTACGGACGCAGTGGTGAACTTTTACATTTTTGCGTTTTCTGGCTATCGGACTCAGTTTTCGGGTCCGAACTTCACGATAAAATTTATTTTTTTGTGATTTCTGGTTATTCTTGATTCCTTGATCCAACTTAGAAAAATCCGGGCCAAACAAGTATTTACGAGTAATTCTAAAGAAATTTCGTTTTAAAAATAAACGAGTCTCGGTTTTGGTCGGAAACGGCACATTATTTAAACCCGTAAATTTCGAGAGCTTAACACTAAAACCTTGGGCTTTTCTTGGGTATTTCGGCTGGACTAAATCTAAGAGAGCCCATTTTGACTTTTGTTGACCATTTACTTAAACAAGTAAGTACCACAAGTAATATTTACCAAAAGATTGAAAAAAAACCAGAGCTTCTCCTTCTTCTCCCTTAGGCCGATAAACACAAAACACACCCAAAGCCTTTGCTTTTTTTGTTTTGAGGTAACTTAATACTAGTTACATGTTTAATTTTTGATTCTTATTGATACCCATGTGTTAATTACAACATGCATCAAGTTTTTGCTTGAGGTCAAAAATTATCAAATCTTATGATTTGATGATGTTTTTGTAAAATCCTATGTTTGTTTTTGTTGTTCCAATGCATAAAATCTTATTTTGTTGGATAAAATTTTGATTTGGGCATGTTATTATGACCTAGGGCCACGAAATTTCTAAGGATCATGGAGGAAGAATTGTTTAATTTGTGTGTTTGGATTGATTCATACTTGTTGTGAAGGTATAATCACTCTTAGCATTTTGATTTTAGTGTTACTAGTATTTTGATTTTATTGATTCATGGATTTTGAACTCATGGGTGAAACCCACTGAGATTATGAATACTTAAGGCATATTAGGACTTAGTACACTTGCGTGGCGATTTCGTATAGCTTAAGAGTTGCGTGTTCGCGGTTAGGTTGCTAAATGGGGTCGTTTTTATAGTATGGAAACCACCACAGAAACAAAAAGGTCATGGCAAAATTTTCTTAAACTTATGACCTTGTTTTTATTTTAAAAATGGATACCCACTGATGTGTTTAGTATGTGGTGAGTTGGATGGAAACGGGAAGTGTCCGGATGAGCCCGGAACGGTCGTTTTACTAAACTAGGTCAAATCTGAATGTTATGCTTAAAACGTGGTTAAATTGACTTGGGTAAAAAGGATTAATTTATGATTTTATAACTCTTTACAGTAGCTACAAACATAATAAAACTTCTCTTTTTGGTTTCGTGTCAAAGTCTTTTACCGATTGGGATTTATGCTCAATCTACCGTAAGGTGCGAAAGACATTTACAACTTTCTGTTTTGATAGTCTGTCACTAAAAGTGCATTTCCCGTTGATTGAAAATAGTTCTAGGGCTGTTCTTGCCCAACTTGTAAAGGTAAGAGAAACTCCTTTACATGTCCGAAAATTTCACCTCCTGTACTATTATAGATTTTTAGATATGACCAATTCTTCACAGTCATTTTCAGAAAACTAAATTCAGCCCAATATTTCAACATTATGAACCGAGCCTAAAACGTGTTTAAAACCCGCATAAAATGCTTGGAATATCATATAAGGTTAATGTCATGTTAATACAGTAGGTTCAAGGTATTTTGGTCAAATTCATCTTAAGCCTAGGTCTCGCCATCGCACGCAAGTCACTTGGTCATACTATGTCAGGTTACTCCTAAAACGTTATTTGCTACATTGAACACTTTCTTATTACGCGTCACCATTGCATAGGTCCGTGAAGACTCCATTTTGCTCAGCCCCTTTACATTGTGATTACTTGCTAAAGGTGATTTCATAGCCCCTTTTACTACTTTATTCATGTTTTACAAATGCGGGGTGATAAATACATGCGTGGAATACGTGCAGTAGACTTTTTACAGTATTACTTTTACTAGTATTCAATCAAGTATTCAGTATTGCTTTTACAGTTTCATGATTTACTTAATGCCTTAGTACCTTAGTAAAAAATCCTCTATATCATGAACCGTTAATTCACATATCGCAAGCGCGACTGTTGTGGATGGATCCATCGGGATTGACAATCCCCGTCATGAGTACCGACGCATATACATTCGTTTATACAAGTATTTTGACTAGATACTTATTAGAGGTCACCGGTAATACATATGTTAACGCGTCGGTGTCATGAGCTATTGCATTAAGTTAAGTACATTTAAATTGCACATTGGTGCAACTTTCTTTTCTTTAATATTACATGTTTATATGGAAAACACTGCTTGTATTCCACAACTTATTCTATTAAACTTATGAATATCACTCAACTTTTTGTTGACCCGTTTACATGTTATTTCTCAGGTAATGTAAATGCTTGATTTTAGGGATGGGAGCCCGTTGGATCCGGCAGCTGGAAGATTCCATGTCCCTTTTGGCCAAATCTTTTGGGAAAACTGCTTAGGCCATTTCAATCATGCTAAATAAATTTACTTTCATGCACTAAGACTATTATCATAATGTTGGTAAATTAGGTGACTTTTGTTTTGTGTCTTAATTATGCACAGACTGGGACCGTATCTATAAAAACTTTATTCTGCAGCTTTTGAAGAAATTTGTTAAATGGTGTCATATTATTTACTCCATCTTTTATTACCTTACTGTCATGTATCCTGTTACCATGATGTGGGACCCCTCAGTGCTTACCTGTCCCGTTACCAGATTTGGGGGTCTTACAATCGCCAGGATCGGGGAGGTAGCTTATCGTTTAGAGTTACCCCAGCAATTGTGTCGGGTACATGATTGTGGTAAATTACACCTCTTATTTAGGAAAACAAAAGAACGTAAATGAGCGGTAAGTATTAAGTGATGATTTAGGAAAATCAAACACTAATGACCCAATGAAGTTCGTTTCCCAAGGACGTATATGTGTGTGACTAAAATGTAGCAAGGTTTGAGATTAATATTGATTAGAAGGGGATGAGAAAAGAGGATGACGAAGACGTGAAATTAATTACTACTACGACTAAACGTAAAACCGTAAAAAAGTACAAAAATATAAATTAATGCTATAAATTACCAAAAATTCACCAAAAATCAAAATAAATAAACTAAGAGTTTACCAATGATCAAAACTTTTTCAAACCTTTTAATTAATTAAATATTTAATTTTTAAATGCTAATTAAAGCCCTAAAAATCAAATTAATTATCAAAAAGCCCAAATAAAGATTTTTCAATTGGTAAACCTCTAAAATGACCTAAAAAGATTAAAAAACTATTTTTATAAATTTTTAAACTAAGAAAAACTATTTAAAATGATTTAAAAACTATTAAAACTTAAAATAATTATAAAAATTAATCTAAAGATGATAAAATTAATCTGTTGCAAAAATCATATTTTAATGTATTTAAGCTAAGAAAAATATAAAAAGTGCAAAAATGTGAAATTTGAAAAATAATAACAAAATAATATTAAAATAATATTCAAAATTCAAAAATTATAAAAAAATTCTAAAAACTTGCAAACTAGTTTATTTTAACCTAAATAATCAGAAAATGAAAGTGAAATTACCAAATTACCCCTAATGGGCCCCCAAATGGGCAAAAATAAAAAACAGTCAAGCTTAATGGGCTTTTTAGCCCAAAAAGTCAAAATAAGCCCAAATGACTTGGAAAAGCACTATCTGTCTCAAAATTTAATTCTAAACACGAAACTCTGAAGGCCCAAAAGCTGAAAGTGAGCTTATCACAGCTTAATGAACAAACAACTTATTCTTATTGGGCTAATAAGCCCATTAAGCAATAAGCCAATGCCATAAGCTCTAATTTGACACACAACCTTCTTTTGGGATACTAAAGAGATCTATAAAAAGAAATTTTGAAAAAGCACACTCAATAAGCCAGAAATAAGCCAAGAACAATTCCACATAACGACAAAATAGTCGGGATAGAGTTTTAGGCTGTTTCAGAAGCTCTAGTTTGTTGCAAAAGCCCACAAATAGCTTAACTAAGAATAATCAATCAAGAAAATCACAAAAAGCCAAGTAGAATAAGCTGTAAGAACCAATAAGCTGGCTAAAAAGCCAAATAAGCTAGTTTCCTAGCAAAAGCTTAACCAAAAGACTTGTAACCTTCCAGACTTGTTATTAAGTTGAGAAAAATGAGTTCTATCACAAAAACTAAGTTGTTGCATGTACCAATAAGCAAAACAGATTCAATAAGCTATGTGACCAAGTCTGAGAAGAGAAAATCAAACGCTGACAAGAGAAAATCAAACGCTGATAAGCACAAATTGGACGTTGACAGACTTAATGAAGTGTTGAGACTTGTTTTTCACCCTGCTGGTCAAGGCTTGAGTACAAACCTTGTGAATCAAGGCCTACCAGTTGAGTAGACTTGATGAGTTTTAGCCCAAATAAGCCAATAAGCAGTAAGCTTAAAGCTATCAACAAAGCAATCCAAGTAGCCAAATAACCTCAAAAGAAACACACAAATAGGATCCAAGTAATAAAAAAACAAGCCTCAAACTAGAAATACAATTGCAAGCACCAAATGAGGTGGTCACTTTGCTGATGCAAATGACCACTTTAGCCAACTTTAATAAGCTATAACACAATCAATAAGCCACCAAATTCAACAACCAGATACCCAATAGATAGCTTATCACCCAAACTATTCTCAAACCTGATTTCAGACCTTAGATCCAAGTAACAAAGAAGTTATTGGATCTGATGTGTTTGACCAATCTCAAAAACACTTTTATCAGATTTTTGCAAAACTTGAAATCCCTTTTCCAAACTTTCAGAAACTTAACCAATGACTAAAACTTGTATATTATGACTTGTTTAGACTTCCCAAACCCTAAGAACCAAGGGCACAAGGCCACAAGGCCTTATGAACCAGTAATCCCAAACAGTCCTTAATCCATAACTTTTCAAAGCAACTTGTGATCTTTAAACACAACCTACTGATTTTATCTTTCAAATAGCTACACTATGTGACAACTAACAGATTCAAACACAAAAATCACAACCTCAAACATAAGAACACAAAAATCACAGACCAAATCATAAAACATAAAATATCATGAAAATTTTAGGGGAAACCAAAACAAGGGATTATACCTGTCCTCCACAACATCCTAGGAGGACCAGCAATGCTCCTTGGACCTTGTTCAACAACTATAACAAGACCAAGGATCTTCAAAAAGGAAGATCAAAACCTGCTGATGTTCAAAGTAGAACAAGGTTTTGATTATGATGATTCTTCAACACAAATAAGCAAACAACTCAACCAAGAGCTTAAATATCTTCTCAGGCTTGGTGTCAACAAGCTTGAAGGAGCTTAAGGCTTTTGGCTAAGGGTTAGTACAAGATAATAACCAAAACAGAAACTAGGATTTCAAGGTTTTTGAACCTTTGAAAACCTATCAAACATAGACGTGCCTTAACCACAAGATTAAGGAAGGTCTAAAAGATCAAATGGAACACAGATTTTAGCTATTCAAACACCAACTTTTAATAAACACAAAAGAGATTTCACAAATTTTAGGAAATTCAAATTTTATTTAAATAAAAAGGAATTACAAAGATGATAGCCAAAATCTAGAACAAAGGGACTCTCACAAGTTGAGGTCTCCTTTTATAGGCAAATGCTTACATAACACTATTCATAAACCCTAGATGTGAATTCTCAAAAGTGCCCTTGAGTGCTTGATGCCGTTTGTTGTTGGTGAGCTATCCAAAATGATCAAAACCGTTCATTTTAGCTTGCTAGTTAAGCAGAGAGTCTAAGCTGTTGATCTTGACACGTGTCCTTACTTGGAGAGGAGGGTGTGATGTGATTGGGTAACGGTTTGGGGTGTGGGGTCCATTGGTGAGTGGAGAAGAGGGATTTAATGTTGGGATGGGTTTCTGCATGTGTGAATCACACATGTGCCAAGGTAATTTCTTTTTCCCCTTTGTTTTGTAAAAAGTAAAACTGGGTTCATACGTGTGAACAGTGCCACGTTTGATCCGTTTTTAGTGGAGGTTAAGTGTTTGGCGCGTGTTTGTGTGTTTAAACTTTCAAAGTTGGCAGTAGTAACCCTTGGTCTTTGGCAAAAGATGTATAAGAAGAATTTCAGCTCACAAAACTTACTTTCCTTTATTAATAAACTTTCCAATTTTATAGTTTTGCCACAAAACTTTGGTGAAAAAGTTTAAAGGGTTGTTTTTGCCATTTTTCCATATTTGAAGGACTGAATTTGGACTTTCTTGATCTTCAAAGGTCTTCAATGTTTCTTTGACTTCATAAGGGACCATAATTGACAAATTAGATTTGATGAGGGACTAATCTTGCCATTTCTTCAAAGTTGAAGGACCATTTTTTAATTTTGACAAACTTAAGGGACCAAACTTGTAATTATGAATTCACAAGGGTTTTAAGTGTCATTTCTTCATTGTTTGAGGATCATTCTTGCATATCTTCAAGTCTTCAAGGGTAAATCTTGGATAATTCATGAATTAGGGCCCGGTTCTTTGTACAGCTTCATTTCTCGTGTCCGTTTTTCCTTGTTTCTTGTGATCTTTTGTCTTTTTTCACGATATCCATACCTAAAATACACAAGTAAACAAACACAAGCATATATATGGTATTTTATGACATTTTAATGCATTTAAAGCCCGAAAAGAACGATGAGATCATGTATAAATGCCATCTCATCACTCCCCCATACTAAGCCATTGTCGTGCCCTCACGCAATGCTAGAATAAATTATCTAAGCATCACCAAAATTCAATTTTATTAATATTTATTGAAGAGTAAACGACTTGCAATAATACTACGAAGATGTGTAAAGACATAATGTATGATTTTCATCACGAATGTGACTTTTAGGGTCAAAGAATAGAAACAAGTAAATGTCCCTTAGAGTAAACTTTGTCATCCTTGATTGTCATACATTCCATGCTAAGTGCAAAAACGAGATCATTGTTGGTACAAGTCACAATGCTAACACTACTCATACGTCCAAATTGTGTAATACTTTTTCTCCCCGCAATCCTAGTTATTATAAAAAGAAATGGGTTACTAGCATTTTTTAACTATTTGTCATGGATTACAAGTGATTCATATTGACTTATTTGAGTATTTATTAGTCCGAAAGAAAAGTAGCACGATTTAATCGATAGTTAGCCGAAGGACAAAATCTTTTAAAACGGCTTCTCGTGTATCTCCTTAAGTTCATATCTTGGCATAACTCGTTTCACGATTTGAGACCTTTCTCGGACCGATATTTGGCATGTACTTCATACTTCAAATCTTGGGAAGACGTTCTTGAAATTATGGTCTTCTCTTCATATTTTGGAATTTCTTCACTTGACGTTTTTGAGCGATTCTTCATATTTGGACCACGACTTCATCATTTTTCTTCAATCTTTGTAGGATCGTATTTTTTAAGGATTTGGCATTGTATGATTAATCTATTGAGATGGATGGAGAAGTGGAAGAACGTAGAGAGAGAAAGGAGAGAAGGAGGAGGTGTAGAGAGAGAAAGTAAAGGTAGATTAATGAAAATGTGTGAATTACAACGTGAGCAACCCCTCCTAACATGCTAGGAGGGGGGTTTATATAGCCCACCCTACATGTGGGCTATATGGACTATATTGGATCACGATCCCAATATCATTGGAGTGACCAATCCTTTCTAAATACGTAAAAATGTATTTCCAACAATCTCCCCCAAAGGGAGGTCACTCCAAGTTACAATGTCCTAAATAGTCTATAGCTCGTGATCTATGCTAATAATGATCTGACCGAGACTTTCCTTGGAAAAACGTATTTCTAACAATCTCCCCCAAAGGGAGGTCACACCATTTTACAAAATCTTAAACCTAGCATACTATGCTTGAGTCTTCGATCTTGTTCTTGTGAATATGCTGATGAGATCTTTGACTTTAGTCTTGAGCATGTTCTCTTGGCTTGACCTTGTGCATTCATCACTTGTGATATTTGCCTCTTCGTGACTTCATGTTCCACATACTTATACTTTTATAAATTCTTGAAAGCTTTAGAGTTTGATACATTGGAAGACTTGACTTTTAGACTTTCTTGAATTTGTTGAAGTATTAAGTGCAGAAAGCATAAGCATGTGTTGACGACTTCTTCTGGATTGAACACCGCAATGCCACCTTCTTGTTACGCTGCATAAGACAGTTAGCAACAAAACATATACACGGATGAAATGGCCTTGAACATTTCATTCTAATTTGGTAGCATTTTACCTCCGGTCGGTGAAGACCGTTGGACGATATTAAATATCGTACTTATGGCATGTAGTTTCAATTAAGAACCTCCTTGACAAGATTTCGCGGGTAAACCCGTTCTCTTTATTCGACCATCCAAGGCTGACTGCGAACATAAAGAGTGAATCATTTAGATAATAATATCCGAATGATTTGAAGCCGTCAATTCATGTTCCTGGAATAAGTGAAATTCAATTAAGAACCACACCATCGTTGCTTTCCAGTTGTCACGAGCTTGATTCGTATAGAATCTCGCAAGTCACCTACCAAGTGCTGTTTGAGGTTAACAGTAGAAGGATTTCCACTCATCACTATGAACACTAAGGTATCACTCTGAGTGTTCTAGCAAGATCACTAAGATATTGCGTAGAGGCCTGGAACGTGTTTAAATTCATTTAAGAATTAAACCACTGTTGCTTTCCAGTTATCACAAGTTTGATTCATAAAGAATCGCACAAGCACCTACCATGAGCTTTTTGACTTTCACTCAAGAAGGATTTCCATCTTCATTGTAAATACTTTCGTATTACTCAGATGTTCAGGCAAGATCATGAATATTTTACGTAGGACTCTTAATATCTTTCTTACTTTTCACATTGTGTGAACAAGCAAGGAATAATGAAAGTGTGTCCTAATAAGATATATGATGATCTCAAATGGCTCTAGACTCGATCGTGCATTTTGGATTTTAGTGATCGAAGGCTGGAGAGGAGTGCCACCTTTTCAATACCAATTTATTCGGAGTGAATAAATCAATAGATAATGCGTTGTCTCCGTGTGATTAAAATAAATATCTTTTGAGAGATATCTGAGTTAGCTGGGATGGGTTGTGCCTTGCATCACTAGGTCCATGATGTCTATCTTCAATATCAAGAATCATTAAAAATGATCTCAATAGCATATGAATTGACCCGGTTTCTGCCTCAGGTTGTAAGGAGGGCTTCTTTCTTTACACCCTTTATCTTTACAATTCTTTTTCATTCTTCAACCCCTTAAATGCTTACCAATACGTCATCACTAGCACCTTGTTGTGATTGTTCTAGTGCTAACTTAAGTATTTGGTCGGCATTCAGCTACGTTCACCATCTTTCTCCATCTTTCCTAAGGACTACTATTTCTAGCTATGGAATGTTCTTGGGAAGATTCCTCCGGTTCTAGAGAAATCATTGGACTTTAACCTATCCTACCATCCTTATGTCACCACAATCTTCACCGTCATTATTAAAGATGTTTTGGGTAAGTGTATGTCACCATGAAATCCATTTTGGAGTGCAAATCCATTTTGCTCCCCCTTAACATATGCCACGATATCCGAAAACATTTCGCACATGTCGGGATGAGTTAGCACGTTAAGTCAAACCATTTGTGATTAATCATTTCCCATATTAAATCACATTTTATCCCCCATATTAAAAAAATTAACCCAATCGATGTTTTTAAAAAAATTAACCCAATCGATGTTTTTAATGCAAATCCAATTATCTACATGAATTACACAAGCTCCCCCTCAAATTAAGGAGGGTGTACTTGAAACGTAAATTAAATACCTTTTAAACACAAGTGTAAGGTACTTATCACGTGCAAAGATCATATATGATAATGTATTCACAAGATTAGCGATTTATGAGGTTGGACTTGAATGATGGAGAACATCATATGAAAGAAGCACATGGTTCTTGTTCACGAATGTTGGTCGCCTCATCACGTCTGAAGTTATCTCTTGACTCCATGTGTACGATTGATATCGTTGTCTTGACACCAACATGTGAACTTGGAACTTTCGGCGTCAAAGATTATGAATGTTGGACAATTGCTCCCCCTCAATTGTTGACCCGTGTTCTATTGAAAGAGTTGTAGTCGTCGTTTGAGTAGTCGCATCGTCGAGTATGTAGATATCAATTGTAAATTGCTACAGTTGGTGGAGATGATAACTTCATAAAAACAAGATTTCTCTTGTTTTAACAAATAAATGCACTAACACGTACATATATTTGTGTTAGATTGTGTTATTCCGTAAACACAATCCCTTACATGGTTATAAAATAAACCATTCCCGAGAAAATTAATTCCCGTTGTTGAGTCAAAGCTTTCCGGTGAAATGCTTGACTTGAGTATGAAAAGCGGGTTACTATCTGAAATAATAGCAAACCATTTTAAGCATGTTTTAAAACATTTGAACTTCTGCTTGAACTTTATTTACAACCCCGTGTCATTATTGAATGACATATCTAGTATCGTAAATATTATCGATTCCAGAAGACATGCTCTTTTATCAAAACACTTTTGAACACACAATTTTGAAAGATTTAGAAAAAACCTTTTGAGAAATTCTCGAAAAATTGTGTTCAAAGTTTTGAAAACCAATTACTTGAGCTTAAGATGTTGAATATCTTACAAAACGAGCTCAAGTCCGAGCAGTTGTAAACTTCCTGTTATTAAGGATAAGTTTATCATCGGCGATAAACTTTCCTTTTAACTGAAGAACGAGTCCTAAGTTGACATTTACTTAGAAGTCGTTTTCATGAGCTTGAAAAACTTTGAATATTTTAACGTAAAGCTCATGACCGAGAAAGATGAATTTCTCGTTAAGAAGAAAAGTTCTCTTATTTAAAAGATACACTTTTCTTTATGAGCTTAAAACTTGGAATATTTTAATACAAGCTCATGACCGAGAAAAATTAATTTCTCGTTACAAGGATAAGCTATCTTTAAAGATAATATTTCCTTTAATCGAAGTCCGGGGCATAATCTGAAATATAATTATACACCATTTACACGAGCTTAAAACCTTTGAATGGTTTTAACGTAAGCTCGTGTCCGAGAAAATTTAATTTCTCGTTAATGAGGATAAGTTTGTCATCGGCGATAAACTTTCCTTTATTTGGAGAACGGGTCATCGTCTGACATTTAACGATGAGCCTTATACACGAGCTTAAAACCATTGAATGGTTTTAGGATAAGCTCGTGTCCAAGAAAACTTAATTTCTTGTTAAGAGGGTAAGTTATCGTTGCGTAGATAAACTTCCATGTCTCTGAAGTCCGGGTCATCGTCTGTCATTTAACGAGGAGCCATATACACGAGCTAAAAACTTTGAATGGTTTTAAGATAAGCTCGTGTCCGAGAAAACTTAATTTCTCGTTTTGAGGATAAGTCACCATCGGGATGAACTTTCCTGTCTTTTGAGAGCGAGTTACAGTCTGTTATGTGACTGTAAGTCCTTTGTACACTGTAAGCTTAACTGCAAATCCCCTGAGACACTTGTTTCTTAGATATCAACTTCTTCATCAACCAAACTCTGAGAGTGTCCTTAATTGAATGGTATATAATGATTGGACCACTTCGTTCTTTTGGAACATCAACCTTGGTACCTGCATTCTCATTAGGAATTTGCATGCTTTGATATTGGTTAGCGATATCAATTTTAGGACCATGCGGGGATTCACAGTTTTCTTTTCTTGTGCCAGAGGTGGCCTGAGGGGATGATTCACTTGTCTTAGTTGGCAAACGTTTCTTTTTATAGTAAACCTTAAGATCATGCTTAAGTGATGTATCGTCCTTTGCAATTTCCTCCCTAGTAGTCTTAGTAGAATCAGAGACTACCCTAGTTAAAGGGCACTTGTTTCCTACAATAGTGAAAGTTCTACCAGTGGGGCGCCACATTTTACCAATGGGTTTGATTTTAGCAACCCACTAGGATTTAAGTCTAGCACGGGAGTTTACCTCATTAAGTAATTTTTTGATACAAGAATCATGATTGGCTTTAAAGACACATTTCCTACATGTTTTACCAGTAGCATATTTAATGTCCGAGTAAGATCTAGAATTCCTAGATGATTGATTGATGCTCCTAGGAAGTGACATGCTACGGTTAGTAGTGTTGGGTAAACTAGAAGGCATCTGACTAGGTTTGAAATTCCTATCTCTTACTTGTGTCTTTAACTTAGCTTCCCTTAGACCAAAAGTATGGAGAACGTCATTTGAACTAGTTTGAGACGTGTTCTTTAGACTATGTCTAGGGAGACGAGAGGCAATCATGTGATTAGGTCTTGCAGAAGCTGTTTTAGTCACATTGGACCTAGATAGTGGGGTGACTGGTCTAGAAAGATGAACCATATCAACTTGGGAGGCAAACCGCGGTCTCGAGGATTTTGATCGCTCGGATCTAAATGCAGTCGGTTTTCGAATGAACTGATTTGTAGGCGGTTTCCCCAAGATTGATGGTTTTTCAAGCTTAGTGTCCACACTAGTTCCTTTGGTTTTCCTCGGCTCGTTTTTCAGAGCCGCTATTTCAAACACCTTTTCCTGAACTTGAGCCTTTAAAGTCTCATTCTCTTTGAGCAATTCATCTTGGGATGCCAACTTAGATTAAAGCAACTGAATTTGTTTCAAAAAATTATCCTTTTCAGCTTTAGAATCTAGAACGGTTTGATCCAATTTTCGTTCAAGAACAACGTTTGACTTTTCAAGATTTTCAAAATATGTTTCAAATTTCTCCGTTTTCTTTGAAAATTCAATTTTGGCATCCTCAAGCTGTTTTGATTGTTGAGCAACAATCGTTTCGAGCTCTCTAATCTTGGAATCAGAAGCAGTCAAAGAAGCAGTTATAAGACAATTATCATGATGTTTAGCATTTTGAACACTTTCTCCCCTATTATGAATCACATTGGATGAATCAAAAGTGGTATTTCTATCACTCTTTTCCATCTCATGTTTGTCATAATTAGGTTCAGAATGCTCAATATGCGGCATATCATCAGCAGATACATCATAAACAACATTACATTGTACCATGTTTGCAGGCTTTTCGTCATAAACGGGTAAGGTGTCATCAAAAGAAATCTCGTAAACATTCCCTAACGTGCCACTTGTATCATGTTGTCCTCCTGATTCAATGCTCTTGCCATCGTTAGGCGCCAAATTTTCAACCGTATGACCATTCTCCTCTTGCATCTGCATCATAGATTCTTGCACTCCATTATCATACACTTGCTGAAGTCTGGATCTTTCATAAATCGAAGACGAAACCGATGTCATGAATTTCAATAGTTTATCACGGAAATCTTTAACCTCGTTCTGTGTGTATTGAAAAAATGACCGGCATATCTCTGAATTGTCAGACTTGATGATATTGAATTGGAGGAAAGGCGTGAGTTGTGTCACAAGAGCCTGATATGCAGTTTCTGATGCAGAGTGATTAAAGTCTTCTTTGTGAAGTTGCTCAGCTAGGTGGTTCACGTTGAGGAACATTAAGTCGATGAATGTATAACGATTTTGACCAAAGAGTGTCACAAATTTGCTTCCTCCTTGAACCCATGAAATGGTCATAAGATGTGACTGAAGTAGTCGAACTGAAGTGATACTACTTTCTCTAGCTATGTCTTTCAGTTGATGCGATTCTCCCTCTTGAAAAGTCGAATTCAAAGACTCCATTGAATTATGATGAAAAATGATCGTGATTGTAGTTGTTTTCGGAATTTACCAATTCGTGAAGGAACTTCGAAAGATCCGTAAATAACTTTTAAAAATCCACGATGGATGATAAAACTCTTTTCTTGGCTTAATAATTTTTGTCGGCTCAAACTATGATAAAACAAACCGGAGTCCAATTCAACCTCAGCTCACTCCAAAAATAAAGCCCGTAAACAAATTAATCCAACCTGATTAATTTTGCAACAGTCGAATATTTGATCAATCAGTTCGAGTTGAATTGCAGAAATGATAATCGACCCACTATATGTCTGCGAGAAAAATAATAATCGGTCCGTCAAGCAACTAAAACCTGATTAATCCAACCTGAGTAATTTTGCAACAGTCGAATATTTGATCAATCAGTTCGAGTTGAATTGCAGAAATGATAATCGACCCACTATATGTCTTCGAGAAAATAATAATCGGTTTGTCAAGCAACTAAAACCAAATCAAATATACTATTTTTGGATAAAATGAACAATGACCCAATCCAATACAACCAAAACCCGGTCCAATAAAAGATATACTTAATACTCGGCCCAAGTAAAAAAATTCACCAGCCCTCCAAAACCAATAAGGTGAATATTGGATTTACGAATCATTTGTCCAAAACCAATAATATACCAGCCCTCCAAATAAAAAAATAACAGCTCACCAATTATTTGGCAGCTCAAAACACACACCTATTGTTACACACGTGGCCTGTGATTAAAACTAAAACGTGGCTTAATAAATGGCCAAATACCTGGTGTCTAGTTGAATAGGAGTAGAATAACGTGGCATGGATAGATGGAGTATAAAAAGAGTGGTGATCGAATCCCTTACAAAAATATTTTTTTAAAGCTCACTTTCTTAAAAACTCCGTCCTATTGTTTCTACTCCCAAAACACATATATCAAATCCCTCACAAATCTATTACTCACAAACTCACAGCCTACCTTAGTTTCTCTCCGCCCCAATCTCAAAACTCAGATCATATCATAAACTCCAATAAATCCGTCCCTTTTTCTGTTTCTCTCTCTCACAAAATAAGCAAAACACTCCTCCGTCTCTTTCTATCAATCTCAAAATTAAATCTGATAGCTCAAATCATATCAAAAGTCAATCTGATCTCTTATCACATCTATTTTCAACGAAACTGCCTCGTCAAAACCGAATACCAATAAATCTTTTGAATAATTAAAAAATCGATTCGCTGTTCAAACAAATGAAGCCACCATTCCAAGACGTTTCATTGTCATCAAGATCTTAATAAGATAAGGTCTCGGGTAGGTTTTTAATTTTGGTGTATTTTCTTGTTGATCGAGGGTGTCAGTTTGGTTCGAGAGGTGAGGTGAGGTTGTGTTGTTCGAGGGTTGTTGAGTGGTTGTGGGTTCGAGTGATTGAGTGTTGTTTGTTCGAGTGTGAGTTATGGTCGAGTCTGGTATGGTGAGGCTGGTGTGAGAGTCGAGAGTGTGGGTGAGGGTCGAGAGTCGTTTAGAGTCTTGAGGGTGTTGGGTTCGAAAGAGGGTGTCCGAGAGAGTGAGGGGTTCGAGGGTTTGTTGAGAGTTGACCGTTTTGTTTGAATCGAGTTAGGGGTGAGTCTTCTTCTGATTTTTAGAAATTCTTCGGAAAACTTGATTTTTCAGAGAAATCTTCGGAATAATCTTGATTTTCAGAGAAATGGGATTTTCGGAATACTTGATTTTTCAGAAAAATCTTCGGAATAAGTGGATTTTCAGAGATTTCTTCGGAATAAGTTAATTTTCAGAAATTTCTTCGGAAAAAATGGGTTTTCAGAAATTTCTTCGGAAAAAAATGAGTTTTCAGAAATTTCTTCGGAAAAAGTGGGTTTTCAGAAATTTCTTCGGAAAAAAATGAGTTTTCAGAAATTTCTTCGGAAAAAGTGGGTTTTCAGAAAAATCTTCGGAAAAAATAGGTTTTCAGAAATTTCTTCGGAAAAAACATGGGTTTTCAGAAATTTCTTCGGAAAAAATAATCCTTTTCCGAAAATACAGATACGGATGAGAGATTTGAGACTTTGAGAAGACGATGATAGAAAAAAATGGATAAACGAAATGATACGGATGTTGGACAAATTTGACGGGACAAAGATGTTGAAAGAAACCCAGATAACGAAAAACTGATTGGATAACAAACAAAAAACAGATTATAAATAAAAAAACTGATTATAAAAAACTGTTTATAAAAAAATGGATTATAGGAAAAACTGATTGGATAACAACAAAGAAATTTATAAAAAACTGATGATTTAAATATTAATAAAATCTGATACTTTTGCTTTTCAATGATAATGATAGAACAAAAAAAATTATAACAAGATTAAAAGAACTGATAAAAACAATAGATAAAAGATGAGACAAAAAGAGAAAAAAATTAGAAAAGAAAATATTTTTACCGCCAAATCAAAAGATAAAAAAATACGTTAATCCTAAGAATCAACCAAAGCTCTGATACCAATTGTAGGATCGTATTTTCTAAGGATTTGGCATTGTATGATTAATCTATTGAGATGGATGGAGAAGTGGAAGAACTTAGAGAGAGAAAGGAGAGAAGGACGAGGTGTAGAGAGAGAAAGTAAAGGTAGATTAATGAAAATGTGTGAATTACAAAGTGAGCAACCCCTCCTAACATGCTAGGAGGGGGGTTTATATAGCCCACCCTACATGTGGGCTATATGGACTATATTGGATCACGAGCCCAATATCATTGGAGTGACCGATCCTTTCTAAATACGTAAAAACGTATTTCCAACAATCTTTATTTTGGACTTTGATATACAACGATCCGCCTCCTTTTCGGACTTGGATATATTTATCCTTATACCTTGTAAGGGTCTTTTTGGATAGACTTTCTCCATGATCTTTATGGGAGTAATTGCTTTTCGTCGTGTGTCTCGATCCTTCATATTGATTTTGGAATGATGATACTTCACATCATCTTGGATCTTTAGCAAAAATAGAGCTCCTCATGCCTTGTTAGGGCCTTTTTGGATATTCACCAATCTTCGCGTCCCGCTTCAATAAGTTATGCCTTGGCTATGAACTCTATTCAACCCCGAGCAACTTTTAAAAGATCTTGCGCTAGAGACTAAGTAACCTTTCAAATCGTACGACCTTACTTATTGCAATTATTTTTATTCCTAATGCATTGATCTTATGGGAAGAAAAAGCCACAATTAAAAACATATGAGTTTTTGAAAGAACATTTTCATGTTCTACGTTTAGCATGATCACTTGTCTAACTCTATCACTTCTCGTTCTTCACTATATAAAGACTTCTAATTAAAGAGACTCGTGAATACTTAGCCATGCAAGTCAAAATTAAGCCAAATTTGGATTAGCTTCCATTAAGACTATATCAAATCAAAGTTTTGGGTTTTCAAGCCACCTATAGGATCTTGCACTTTCTTGGACTTTTTCAAGTTTAGAGAACGCATTTTATAGTTCCCTTGATAAGTGACTTTCTAGGATCATTTATAGGAACTTGCGAAAAGTTCTTGTTCTTAACCCGAATGAGCTAAGACTTTCGCGTTTTAAAGTTCCCTATATAAAAGTCTAGCAAAACTTGAATTGAGCGGGTTAAGGAATGTAAATGGCTCCAAATGCCCATCAAGTCAAAAATTAGCTCTTATTCTACCCATCGGAAAATGTACATTCGTGTCTTAAAAACACTTATGAAAACTAAGAAAATTCTTAAAATTTGGCCATTTTTAGCCTTATTAGCAACAAAACAAAACATTGAAAGTTGGTAAACGTGAGGGCGTAGCAAAGCAAGTACCTATTCACCCCCATACTAAAAGTAAACATTGTCCTTAATGTTTAGAGTCTAAAGGTGGAGCACCCCCATACTAGAGACGAAGAATCGAATGCTTAGGATCTAGCATGGAAAGGGTGATCAACAATATATCTAAAGTCGTTTATTAAGTATGCTAAAAGATAATTGTTAGAACAATAAAGGATATGTCAATGGATTCGTGAAAAACTTCTTCAAGCAAACGATGAGGGCTCACGTAAACGAACACGAGAGTCTTCAATCGTAGATGATGATGATCTAGATAACACAATCACAAACAACCACGAGACAACGGGTTGGAAGGGTACAAATCCCCTCTCATTAGTTATTAGTAAGCATAAAAGGATAAGCATGGGATTTCCCCACGAGGCACCTCGTTTTTGATTACCGAGTCATGAGCTCGACTCGATCCCCTCAATGCTAATTATCATTGGGGAAGGTGACTTGGTCGAGGTCAACCATTGAAGGAATTTCCCCACCAAAGTAGTGCTTAAGCCTATGTCCATTCACCTTGAAGTTAGGACCATCATCTTGAGCTAGCTCGATGGTCCCATAAGGAAACACTTGTGTAACGGTGAAAGGACCCGACCAACGAGATTTCAATTTCCCGGAAAATATCTTAAGTCTAGAGTTAAAAAGTAACACTTGATCACCAACGTTAAAAACCCGGTTTTTAATCTTTGCATCATGAAACTTTTTAGTCTTTTCTTTGAAAATCAATGAATTTTCATAAGCATTATCTCTTAGTTCATCCAATTCGTTCAATTGTATTTTCCGGTGATCTCCCGCGGTCTTTAAGTTAAAGTTTGCATGCTTAAGGGCCCATATGCCTTGTGCTCCATTTCAATGGGCAAATGACAATTCTTCCCATAGACTAACTTATAAGGAGTACAACCGATAGGTGTCTTATAAGCGGTCCTAAAGGCTCATAAAGCGTCATCGAGTTTGTCAGACCATGAAGCACGGTTTTCTCCAATCGACCTCTCTAAGATCCTCTTTAAAGCTCGGTTCAAAACCTCGACTTGCCCACTTGTTTGCGGGTGATAAGCCATAGAAAGATGATGAGTAACTCCATATTTCTTTAAGACCTTCTCGAATTGGTCATTACAAAAATGGGTTCCACGATCGCTTATGAAAGTCCCTAATCAATGCAAGAAACCCTAATCTTAACTTAATCAACACAAGGTATTACTTTTCAAAGTAATCTTATTATTGTATAATAAAGAATTACAAGTGTTATGGATAACACCGTTTGATGACAATGTGTTGTGCACACTTTGAACAACTATAAACCCTAAGTTATGAATACAGTCGTAGCTGTTTGATTCACTAAGTTATATGCAATAATGTTATGAATATCTCAAAGTGTTGAACATTAATGCATGGATACACATCCTATTTATAGTGTTACGAGATTGACCTAAATAGTACTTGATGGTGACTACACAAGCTTTTACAAGTTCCCACATCAGTAACATGATGTCCTTCTATTCTTGGTAGTCTTCCATTATGCTTTAAGGAAACAGTTGTCAAAACAGTTTCCTTTTTCTTCATAGTCTCGAACACACAAATGGCATGTCCAAAGTGTGCTGAGTGTTAACAGGGTATTGCCACCCCTGTTAACCCTTAACCCCTCAGAGTCCCTGATACATCTTGGCTGTTGTCCATCACAGCCAATGAGTATGTCTTCAAGTAATCTTTGACTTTCTTGACAATGTCTCTGACATGGACTCCTCTGAGGTTGCTCACAGAGACTTGGATCTCTGTGAGTCTTGCGAAACTTGCCTGCCTCCTAGGCACAGGCAAGGGACTATCTAACAGCCTAATTATGTTTAAATCTATGATCAGGGAATCTAACAAGTTTAGATTCCCAACAATCTCCCCCTATTTAAACATAAATAATGCTAGATCTAACTAAGTTAAGGTAAGTGAGTTAACAGCTTCTTCTTACTCATAACAGATCTAAACAAACATACCTCATGATTTTATTAATACTTAAAGAAAAATTACAAGTACATTACATAAGTAAAATAAAAGATGAAGGTAAAAAGGGCTGTGAACATCTTCAATAGTCATCATTTTTAATCCTTTCTTCAGCTTCAGCCAAGTCCAATCTGTTATCTAGTTCATCCTGCAAAGTCTTGGCAAACTTCTTGAAATACTCTGTGTTGATCTTGAGTGACTTCTTGTGACAAAGTAGCTGAATAGTTGAAGCTAAGCACAACTCATCTTCCCTTTGAAAAGCATACTGGCAAGCCCTGTTCATGAATGCCATTCCTCTTTCAGGCTCTGTGTATGTCTGACCATCAACTGGGCCAACAATACCATTTGGGAGGATCAAATCCCTGTGCATGCCATCCACTTGAACATCATCAGTAACAAAAGTTTCATTAACAATTTGAGAAATTCTTCTTCTTTTGTTGCCAGTCTTTGGGGGTTCTTGTTCAAAAAGCTGTGGTGGGGGATCAATCTTAAGTTTGGCAGTTGTTTCCTTGATCCAGGTAAACTTGGCCTTAATAGTCTTCAGTAGAAGGAAATTTGCCTGTCCATTTCTTTTGGCAGCTAAGGCTTCAAGTTCAAACCATTCTGATAACCCAAGTGTCTTTAGCCTGAAATTGTCAAACACATTCATATTTCCTGGTTGGTTATCCTTCCATAAGATCATCCTTGGGGTGTTTGTGGATTTATGAATGGTGTATTTAAACTTGGTTATCTTGCCAGGGGCATATCTGTTGTTCACGCAGGCGTCATAGTCAGCTTTGACTTTCCTTAGTGCCTCAGCGCGTTTTGCTTCCATTTCCCTCAACCTTTGTTTTTGCTTTTCTCTTTCAGGTGGTGTCATCTTCCTCAGAGTAGCTTCATTCAATTCTTTGGCTGTCTTGAGTTCATTTAATCTCTTGAATTCCTCAGCCTGTTTCTCTATTTCTTCAGGGGTTAAAGGAATCTCATTGGAAGGTGTAAAGGTTGAGAATTGGGAAAGGTCTATGGTGGATCCTCCTGTCTCTAGCATCGCAGCTATCTTCTTGAGTTTGGTGTCTGTGTCAACCAAAACTATCTCCTTTCCTTTCTTCGAGACAGAGGACTCCACACTTATGTTTTTCAAAACATCAGCTCTTCTGATAAATGCTGTCTGAGCCTGAGTTTGAATTGCTTTGGTGAGGGAGCTAACAGTGAACTTTAACTTCTTGGCAGCTGGTTCATCATCATCCCCAGGCTTTCTGGTGTTAACCAAAACCAGAGACTTTGATGAGTCCGCTCCATCTTGAGTTTGTTGCTCCCCCTGAGTATCATCCTCATCATCAGGTATTATAACAGGTGTGATGACTTGGAGAGGAACAGATGTAATGGTGGTGTTTGTGGATGATGAGCCTTGTTTAGCAGATGCAAGGTTGAGTGTTGTATCTTTCTCCCCCTCACGTTCATCCTGGCTTCGCAGACGTTTGGATGAACGTGCTTGAAAATGCCTTGCAATCTGTTCAACAGAGGCAGCCATAGCACGTTGCCTTTTCCTTGAAGCTCTGGCAATCTTCAGAAGGAGGTTGCCATTTGCATTAGTATTGGCCTGAACGCGCCTGACAATAAAGTTAGCATGACGGTATTGCCTGTTGCGAACAGCATCAAATTGCCTGTGCATGGTTAGCTCATGTTCATGAAACATGGCAGGGACCTCTGTGTCAATTACATCCTTTACTCTGGGAGAAAGGTGACTGAGTCCTTGGGCTACACCTTTCCTGGCACCATCCTTGATTGGCTCAGTAACAGCCTCAGCCACAGCCTTTTGTATGATTCCAGGGAATGTAACAGTGAAGTTGTGCATTTCAGACTTGATCACATCCAGCTTCCTTGATAAACGTTCAATGTCTGACTGGTGATGAACAGGCTGAAGATTCTTGATATTGAGACTTTGTTGAGCATAATCATCCCCCCTTGGTAAGAGATCAAAGTTAGTCTGGGCAGGATGATCAAACAAGAGAAACTCGGTTGTTGGATCATAGGCTGGGCGTTGGAATACTGTTGTTGTTGATGTATCAGAGTTTGGAGTAACAACAACGTCTTTGGGAGGAGGAGTCTTATCGCCAGCTGGTGTAGACACAGCTATTTCTTCGGGAGGAGAGACTGACAGCTGGTCTTCCTCATCTTCTTCATCCTCCTCATCAAACATCCCTTCAGGGATTTCATCTTCAGGCATGGACTCAATATCAGATACATAATCCTCCAATGATAGCATTTCATCATCAGCATTTAACATAGGTTCTTCATCATTGAGTTTGTCTTGAGTCATCGTATCAGCCTCCTTTTCTTGTTGTACTTGAGATTCGATGACTGGCTGTATAATTTCAGCCTGCAAATTGTTTCAATTAGTAACAGGGAAAAAGATAAGGGGAATGGTCGCCATTTCTCTGTCCCAGAGAGGCTGAGGGTGATTACTCAGCCACTCCAAAGAATAAATCCTTGGGATTCTTTTAAGTGTGAAAAAAAAATATGGTTAATGATCGCCATTCGCTGCCCCTAGGAAAGCTGAGTGTGATTGTTCAGCCCCCCCAAAAGGTTAAAACCTTTGGGACTCTTTTGATTATGAGACATATGTTGGTTATGGATCGCCATTCGCTGCCCCTAGGAAAGCTGAGTGTGATTATTCAGCCCCCCCAAAAGGTTAAGAACCTTTGGGACTCTTTTAAGAGTGAAACATATGTGGTTAAAGGTCGCCTGTTACGCTGCCCCTAGGAAAGCTGAGGGTGATGATTCAGCTCCCCCTGAAAGGATAAATCCTTTGGGACTCTTTTAAGGAGGGAACCAAGAGGCTGTGTGAAGTACAGCTGATCAAGGTTGAGACATAAGTGTATTCAGGTTGTTGTTAGCCTGAATACTGTCTAGAGGGTGCAGGGTCATCGGGGTGCTTTATAAACACAAATGAATCATTCCCTGGTGCAAAGACAGGGTGTACAGAAGTCTTAAAGGATTCTAAGTGCATTGACAGACTTCTATGGGTCGAGGATTACCCTAACTTCACCACTCTCTCCTACAGACAAATGAGAGTGGCTGCTTGTGAACCTCTAAAAATGTACACGGATTACCTGTGAGATATCAGCTGGATCAGGCTGGTTTCCTGTCGTCTCAGCTGATTTTGAGACACTAGACTCCTGTTGTTTGTCAGCAGATGTATCTGAATCCACATGAGTATCTGGACCAGAGGAGGTGTCAGTCTTCTTTCCCTTGGCCTTAGAAACAGCTTTGGTGTGGGAAGAAGAGGGGATTTTCTTCTTCTTAGGTTGTTGGCCAGAAGAATCCTTGGACTTGGTAGTGTGCTGCCCAGAGGTCAAAGACTTAGACTTGCCAGACACACTAGAAGTATTCACCTTCTCAGAAGAAGGGAGCAAGGGCTTCTCAGCTGTTGGTAGTTGGTTGGCCACATTCATCATATGAGCGGTGACATGGACATCTTCAGCTCCTATTTCTTTATAGATGGCAGCTGTGATGCGGTAGGGCTTAAGAGCAGTCAAAGCATTGTTGTGGTAGTTGTCTCCCAGCAGACTTTCGAAGATCAGAGACAGGAAGCGCACATAGCAGATATTCTTTTCCCTGACTTGATTCCTTCCCTTCAGCTGCTCTACAAGGTTGGAGAAGAGAATGCTTCCAACATCAACATCAGCTCCCTAGATTAATCCATATGCAATAGCCTGATGGTTGAAAGACATCTAATCTTGGGATCCCTGCATTCCTCCCAGGGATTTAACAATGTGGGTGAAGAGGACACGCCACATGGGAGTGAAATACTTGATCTTCAGGGGAGATTTGGAGAGGACCTCAGCTGGTGTAAGGGCAGGGTTTACATCATGGCATGGTTTGAGTGTGGCCAGGGCTTCTTTGACAGCCTTTTTATCAACTACCTTCAGGCATTCATCTCCATGCTTCAATCCGGCCACACTTGAGAAATCTTTAAGGGAGAAGGCGAAAGGGTGTTCAATGCATGAAAGGCTAAATGTTATGGTGTCATCAACCACCTCAGCAGAGTACCAGAATTCCCTAAGGTATTCTTGGTAAAACATGGATGGGGATTTGGTGAAGGCTTCACTTAGGTCACAATTCTGCATGAAACTAACCAGATCTGAATAGGTGCTATTGGGTGCCTTAATCCATCCAATGGCGTTGTTGGAGGCGAGGATGCTTTCGTTGATCTCGAAGTTAACATTTGCCGCTTTGGGAACTGAAAACGCCATGGATTCGAGGTTGAAGGTGAAAGAAAATAGCGGATCGGTTAAGAGAGAGAGAAGAACTTAGAGAGAGAAATGATTTGAGAAATGAGAATGGTGGTGGGTGAGAAGAGAGAAGAGACAATATATATATTCAAAATACGTAAACAGTTATTCAACCGCATTAAATCCAAAGTGAGAAAATGATTGTTCAAGTGGATCCCCTTGACCTTTCAAACTTGTTTGTCTCCTCGTTATTCGAAAAATAAATGATTAAATATTTGAGAATGTTTTTTGCATTTACTTGGAAAGTAACTACCTAGTTTCATGTGAAAAACATTTAATATAGAATCAATCATTTAATGAACACATTTAATATCAAGCCACAGGCTTTGAGATATTGAGCATCCCTAGCTCAGCAACTAGCCTATTGAACGAAGGTTCAGCCAAAGGCTTTGTAAAGATATCAGCTAGTTGCAGCTCTGTGGGAAAAAATGCAGCTCAATATCTCCCTTCATTATATGATCCCTGATAAAATGATACCTGATATCAATGTGTTTGGTACGAGAGTGAAGAACAGGGTTGTTGGATATGGCAATGGCGCTGGTGTTGTCACAAAAGATTGGCACTTTCTCATACAAAATTTCATAGTCAGCCAATTGACTTTTCATCCAGAGCACCTGAGCACAACAGCTGGCTGCAGCGACATATTCTGCTTCAGCTGAAGACATAGCCACAGAGTTTTGCTTCTTAGCACTCCATCCAACCAATTTTCCTCCTAGAATTTGACAGCTGCCTGAAGTGCTTTTCCTGTCAATACAGCATCCAACATAATCTGAATCTGAATAGGCCTTGAGATCAAAGCCTGATTCCTTTAGATACCGTAGGCCTAGGGATGGTGTTCCTTTGAGATACCTGAAAATTCTCTTAACAGCCACTAGATGGGATTCTTTTGGGTTAGCTTGGTACCTTGCACAGAGACATGTGGAGAATTGGATATCTGGACGACTAGCTGTTAGATACATGAGTGACCCAATCATGCCTCTATATAAAGTCTCATTAACAGAGACCCCTGACTCATCAGGGCCCAAGTTGTTGGGTGGAAGCATGGGGCATTTCACTGATGTACAATCAGCTAAGTCATATTTTTTAAGTAAATCCTTAACATACTTTTCTTGACAAATTGAAATTCCCTTAGGACATTGTTTAATTTGAAAGCCCAAAAAGTAAGTTAATTCACCCATCATACTCATCTCATATTTCTTGGTCATTAATTTAGCAAAACGTTTACTAAGATTGACATTTGTTGACCCAAAGATGATGTCATCCACATAAATCTGCACAATGATGAAATCACTCTTATCCTTGAAGGTAAAGAGTGTTTTATCAATAGAACCCCTGACAAATTTATTTTCAGTTAAGAAATTGGAAAGAGTTTCATACCATGCTCTTGGAGCTTGTTTCAGCCCATACATTGCCTTGTGAAGTCTGTACACATGGTTGGGAAACTCGCTGTTCTCAAATCCTTCAGGTTGTGCAACATACACTTCCTCAGCCAAATCACCATTGAGGAATGCACTCTTTACATCCATCTGATATACAGTGATGTTCATATAGGCAGCATAAGCAAGGAAGATTCTGATGGCTTCAAGTCTAGCAACTGGAGCAAATGTTTCATCATAATCAATTCCTTCAGTCTGAGAGAACCCCTGTGCCACCAGTCTGGCCTTGTTCCTGATGATGTTCCCAATTTCATCCATCTTATTTCTGTAGATCCATCTAGTGCCTGTGATATTCTTTCCAGGTGGAGCTGGCACTAGTGTCCATACTTTGTTCCTTTTGAACTGATTGATCTCTTCTTGCATAGCAGCTACCCATCCTTCTTCTACCAAAGCTTCAGCTACTCTTTTAGGTTCAATTTGTGAGAGAAATTCAGCAAAGAGACATTCATTGGCTGAGGCTGACTCTGAGTCTTGGATTCGTTGTCTAGTTGTGACCCCTGCATTAGGTTCCCCAATAATGTTGACAAGAAGAATGTGTTGATCTCTTGACCACTTATTTTGAGGAGCTGGGGACTCAAGGACAGGAACACTTGTGGGCAGAGCTGGTACAATTTGAGTTTCATCTTGCTGACTAGGAGGGCTTTCTTCAAAGACTGCTTCAGTGTCAGAGTCTTCTTCACCCATATCAAGGGGTGCTATTTCATTATCAGCAGGAGAGTCTTCAGGGATTTGAAGAATTGGTGAGTCATCAATAGCATTAGAAGGAGAAGGACCACCAGAGGTTTGAGGTTCTTCTTCATCAAGTTCATTTTCATTAAAATCAAGTTCATCACCCTCTGTTCCTGTTCTCTGTATGACTTCATCATCTTCATTGAATCTAACATGGAAAGTTTCTTCTACTTCTTGTCTTCTGATGTTGAATACTCTGAAGGCTTTGGCTGTTGGAGAGTATCCCAAGAAGAAACCATCATCAGCTTTTTCATCAAACTTTCCAAGTTTATCCCTGTAGTTATAAATAAACACAGGGCATCCAAACACATGAAAATATCTGACATCTGGAGATCTTTTTCTGAAAACTTCATAGGAAGTTTTACCATGTCTTTTGACAATGATTGATCTGTTTTGTGTGTAGCAGGCAGTGTGAACAGCTTCTCCCCAAAATTGCTTTGGTAAGGCTGCACCATTTAACATAGTTCTTGCTGCTTCAATCAAAGTCCTGTTTCTTCTTTCAGCCACACCATTTTGTTCAGGGGTGCCAGTTGAAGAGAAGTTCTGTGAAATCCCTTTTTCATCACAAAAAGATTCAAGTTGATGATTCTTGAATTCAGTACCATTATCACTTCTTAGAGCTTTGACTCTAACATCATTCATATTTTCAACCTGTCTAATGAAGGACATGATGGTTTCAGCTGCATCACTTTTCCTTCTGAGGAAGAACACCCATGTGTATCTTGAAAATTCATCAACTATGACCAAGGTGTATTTGTTGTGATTAATGGTCTGAGGTTTGACAGGCCCAAACAAATCCATGTGAAGGAGATGTAAGCACTTGTCAATAGAGAATGATTGCCTAGTCTTTAATGAAGACCTGTGATGCTTTCCTTTGACACAGGCAGAACAAGTCTTGTCTTTGGAAAACATTACTGAAGGTAGACCAGCAACCAAGTTTTGAGTGGCTATCTTGTTGATGTTCTTGAAGTTGAGATGAGACAGTCTTTTGTGCCACAGCCAATTGACACTTTTAGAGGCTTTAGCAAGAAAACAATTTGAGCTGTCTTCAGAGCACACATCCATGTTGATGACATAAACATCTCTCCTTCTAGGTGCAATCAGCACAACATCATTGTTTTTGTTGAATATGGTTCCCTGAGTCTTAGTAAACAAAACCTTATAGTCAGCATCACACAATTGGCTGATGCTAATAAGATTGTGTTTAAGACCATTCACATATGCAACCCTGGTAAATGTAATCCCATTGCAGTTCACTGAGCCATATCCTTCTGTGTCACCTGAAGAGTTATCTCCAAACACCACTTTAGGACCTGGCTCCTTTGAGTATCTGTGCAGGTATTGTTAAGTCCCTGTCATGTGTCTAGAACAGCCACTATCTAGATACCATACCGATTCCTTGAGACATTTCTGCACAGATACATAGAAACAGGTTAGTTCCTATGGTGAACCCACTTTCCAGTGGGTTCCCTGAATTGCTTATTAGCAATTCTTGTGTTCCTGAAGAACTTTTGGCGTTGGGAGGGACAGTTCATTGTTTCATGGTTATAACTTCCACAGATATCACACCCAGGGAAGTCACCACACTCGTCTGAGTGATGGTCTGTGAACCCACAGAATTTACAGGGAGGATAAGGTTTGTAATTTCCCTGTTGTCTTTTGGAACTCTGTGGTCTATCCCTAGAGGGTGTCTGAGCTCTTTTAGCTGCCATATGTCTGTCATGATCTAAATTCGTATGGTGAGAATTTTTACATACATTGCAATAAGGTTTGATTAACCTTTCCCCTTTGGGTTCACCTAGGACTGATTTAGGTTCATGATAAGTAGAGCATTCAGTGAAAGGCTTAATGTGTTGTTTCAAGAGTTCTACTTCTTTCATAAGAAACAACAGGCGATCTTCAGTGGTAGGGTCAACCTTATTCATAGCTTTAGTAGTAACAGGCTTAAAAGCTACTTGTTTACCAGTTTGTTTAGCAGGCACATGAAAAACTTTAGCTGGAGGATTCTCAATATCTGTCCTAAGTTCACCCTTAGCAGATCTAGAAGAACTGTTGGGTTCAACTCCAGAGAATTTGGGCAAGGAGGGTAGCTCAGCCATATCTTCAGAGACAGGGTCATTAGTTAAAGTGGTATCTGACATATGAATAGTCTCTGTAGATTTAAAGACAATGTCTTTGGGTTTGGTGAGAATTCTCAGCTTATTTTTCTTAGCAGATATATCCCTTTTTAAGTCAGCAGGCACTTCATCCCTAAGCAATTGATCTATAGGAAACCTAGCACACAGCCATTTTTCAATAACCTTGTTTAATTCAGAGACTTGATCATTTAAAGCAATGTTTTTCAAGGTTAATCTAGCTACTTCATTTTGCAGGGATATTTTCTCTAAATTAACCCACCTGAGAGTTTCACATTCAGCTTTAGCATTTAGCATTTCAGATTTAACAGAGTGAAACTTATCAAGTAGGTTCTTTCTTTGTTCCTCAACAAAGTGTAAATCAACAATGGTGTAATCAAGGACATGCTTACGTTCATCACTATCAGACATGGATAAAAGCCTGTGTACCTTTTTCATTGTGATGTCAACCCATTGTCCTGATCTTGCATCACCTTTTCCAACAGCTGGTTCATCCTCAGCTATCGCCATGAAAGCCCTGACTCTGGTGGTATCTTCTTCATCTGAAGTCAGTGGTTCATTAATAAGTGTGAAAACACTTATCCTTTTGCCACTAAAATCAAGGAAAAACAAGACCTAATCATGTGTTTTATATCGTTAAAGTCGGAATTACGTGTGGTTTTGTGTTTTTGTGTTAAAATAGGTACAAATGATCAAAAGAAGAGAAAACACGGGATTTCACGGTCAAATATTGAAGAAAAGTCCAAAAAGAAACGAAGACATAGTCAAAAGACCAAAAGTGTGCCAAGTTCACGTAAATCGTCGAAATCAACAAGGAAATGAAGAAATGATCAAGGAAGCCAAGATCGAGCTCGTTTTAGTGGAACTATTCATTTTTGAAGATATTCGAGCCAAATGGGTCCCGCATTTGATTAATGGGCTCAAAAGCCCATTAGAAAGTTTGTGCTACTTGATATTAACCCAAAAATGGCCCAAGTTCTCTTTATGGAATGGATTGAAAGAAATTGAGCCTCAAAGCCCAATACTTAATAAACATGGGACGTTTTTCTTTGTTAAACTGGCCAACATATTCACTCCCTCACAACCTTTACCCACACGTGTCACCCAAAGCCCGTTTAATGAATTATTATGGGACGGATTGTCAAGAAATAGTATTCATTTCTTTTTGACCGGTCAACCTTACCCATGTACCTCACCCCCACACAAACACAATTTCACTCGTTTTTTTTAAATCCCATTTACTCTCAACCTTACACACGTGTACAACACCTTACCCCCTCACAAATTTAATAAATTTATTTACCTCACCCTTTCCCCACTTTTCGTTAATAACAAAGATTTTTTTTTTCACCCACCCACTTCTTTCTCTCTCAACTTACACAGCCATCACCATATATCTTTTTACACAAACCCTAATTTACCCATTATCAAAAATAACCAACAAAACAAGGGGGTTTTCACTTATGCGTGTGATTCACACGGATGGGGAATAAATCCCCATATTTTTCGGAGCAAGCAATATGGTGGTCCTCTCCTCATATCCCTCCAACGTGGCAATCCGTGGCTCATGATCTAATTTCAGCCGTTGATCATTGAAGAGAAGGAAAGAGAAGATGAAGAACGGCTATGATTGCAAGCCTTGGCCACCAAGGAAAACCTAGAAGGTTCGGGGTTCTCCTATAAAAACCCCCCACATCTTGTAATTGGGGATAGCTTTTCTTTATTTTCCAGTTTTTTTTTAATTAATTAGGAGTAGGGTAATTTAGTATTTAATTTTTGCAAAAATAGATTAGGATTATTGTATTTTTAAATTTCAGTAAATGTAATTTCTCTTTATCAAATTAATGAAAAGTTGGGTTTAATTTTATTTCATCTCTATTTACATTTTCTGCCGAAGTTTCAATTTAATTTTCATCTAAAATCTGTTCATTTAATTATTACTGTTCTTGTTCGAATTATTATTAAAAAAATAATAATAATAATACAAAATATAAATAAAGGAGAAATACTGTTCGAGGCATCACTGTTACTGTTATTTGGATGCGTTTGGTTCGAGTGTTGGTCGAGATGAAGATGTCGATGATGTTTCGGTGATTGTTTGTTTCGGTTCACAAGTACGCTCAGCGCGTTACTTCGACCCAACGGTTTCGACATCAGGTTCCTAGTCTCTTTTTAATTTTTATGTTTAAGTTTTTATTTATGTTTAAACTTTGTTTATTTGGTTTAATGTTTAAATATAATCTGTTTTAAATCTGCTTTGTAGTTAAGACTGCTATAGATTTGAGTACTGTTTGAATTTATGTTATTGCACTGTTTGGATTTTCGATTTTTAGAATCTGTCTTTTTAGTTTTAAGTTGAAATGGTTTACATATTTGCTATTTGACTGCACTTCTGTTTTTGGTAAGATTACTTTAGCTGCGTGATTTTAGGTGTTATTAGTCGTTTATCTGATTTCATTTTTTTTGTCTGCATTTTATTTAAATCTGATATTTTAGTTTACTGTCTTTCTACCAAAGCTTGGTTTGGTGTTGCTGATTTAGTCATCAATACACTATTACTGCATAATGTCAACCTTTTATTCTTTTTAAGTCTAAAAAAAATATATATATATTGCAAAATTCATCTGTCAGGGGACTCGAACCCCTGACCTCGCGCTTAACAACCAACCAATATAACCAGTTGCTCTAGATACTTATTTATGTCTCTTCATGCGTTTTTATTTTAATATAGGCTTTTATTTTTGGTCAGTTTTAATTAAATTGTTTAATTACAAGTATTTAGTTTACTCAAATGTTTTTAGTTTTAATTAAAAAGTTTTATTTTCTTTTAATTCAGTTTTTTTATAAATACAAAAAGACAAAAAAAATATTTTATTTACTTTCTTTCATTTTGTTTTGTTTATTTAAAAGTCTTTATTTTTAGTTTTTATAAAAAAATTTAAATTAGTTTTTTAAGTTTTATTTAAAAATTATATTTTTTTGCGTCAATTTATTAGTCTAAAATAGTTTAGTTTAAAATTAATTAGTTTAAAATTTAGTTTAAAATTTTTTTATTTAAAAAATCTTTAGTTTAAAATTAGATTTGTTTTAAATAGTTTTAATTAAAATTAGTTTCATTTTTAAATTAGATTAAATAGTTTTCAAATAGCCTTAATTTTAAATAGTTTTTAAATTAGTTTTAAAAATACATAAAAATATTATTTACCAAAAACAAATCAAATCTAACGTTAAGTCCGATTTCAATTCGATTTGAATCAAGGAACGATAATAGAAATAAAAAAAAGGGTAAACAAAATCTCTTTTTCAAAATGGCGCCGCTGCCGCTTCGCTCGTAGGATTGACGATTTTTCGTGAAGACGTTTGGATTTTGGGATCCGTTCGATTTTGAACGTTACGTTTCTTGCAAAAAAATCAAAAATACAAAAAAATCAAAAACTTAAAAATACAAAAAATTAAAAAATCACAAAAGCAAATTCTTTCCTAAGATTTGCACCAAAAAAAATTTTAAAAAATCCAAAAGTAATACTTTTCCTAAAGTATTACACCAAAAATATTCTTCTTTATCCTCCATTGTGTTTAATTATTTTCTCTACCCCTCTTATTTTTTTAATTCTTCATGGATTCGTCTTGCGTTCGGTGTGGGAGACCATGGCATGGTTTTCAAACATATCAATGGTGTACTTGTGAGCGGTGCGGTTTTGATATCGACAATACACAATTTAGATTTTGTCCATTTTGCAACTCAACAAATTCGTACTTCTCCTCTTACAATACTTTCTCACCCCCTTCCGTCTATGACAATCCCTATCCGCAACATGCACCGGGTTTTTCTCAATACCCGTGTTGCAATCATTGTGGGGGCCCTCACGATACTTCTTATTGTCAACCGATGAATTATGAGCCACATCCGTGCTATAATTCCGGTTTTCAAAATTTTGAACCCCCACATCCCACCCTCAATCATCAATCCTCTCAGAAAATTCAACAAGTCAATGCTTTGAATGACGAAAGAAAAGCCCTTCTTTTGAAACTTCATGACTGCTTAATTCGACTGACCGAGACTTTGGAGGAGCAACAACGACAACGACAAGAGCAAGTATCTAATCTTAGTGATTATACTCCTCCTCTTGTGCGTTCTTACTATTATGATGATGATGATGACGATGAGAATTCTATTTCTTGGAATGATCTTTGCGCTCAATGTCCTAGTGCAATTGTAATTCCTTCTCTCGACTTGCCGGCTCTCGAGCCTAAGGATTCAACCACCCCTATTCTCGATTCTTCCACTAAGGAGACCGATGCCTCTCTCATCATGGGGGATGAGGGTCTTATCACTATTCCTTGCGATGAGATTCTTATTCCAATCCAAAGTGAGCCTACGGTTGCTTCCGATAGTGACGATGAGTGTGAATCTCTTTCTAGTGATGATTCATTACCTCCCACCGACATCTTGGGAGACGATTCTTTGGCTTCCTCTAATCCCCTTTTTGATCTCGATGATGATTTTACTTCTAGTGATGACGAGTCACTATCCGATGAAGAAGTTCAAAAGGAAACTTTCAAGATTTATTCGAACCCTTTATTTGATTTTGATGACGCCTACATCTCTAGTGAGGTGAATCCTCTCTTTGAAGAGGGGATTGAGGACATTGATAGCTCCGACTCTATTGCTATTGATGAGAATCCTTTGTTAGCCACGCCACTTCCCATCGTAGAGGAGGGGGAGAGATTTGACCCTACTTTCCGTTTGATTCGGTATGGTGAGGTGACGCGGGTGGTAGATATGTCCTCTGATATTTCTCATATTATGTTGCCACCCCGTCCTACCGCATGCACACCCAAGCAGGTGATGTATCGCTTTTACTCTCCTCATTTCATACCGGGAAATGAGGATGAGTGTTTTGACCCGGGAGGTGACATTGACCATTCTATGATTGATACCTTTACGGCATTGCCGAATAGTGACCATCCTATGTCTTTGGGGGATGACAATTTGTCTCCTTTACCCATCCCACCTCCCGTGGATCAAGACTTCACTTACTTTTCTTATGTCGAGAGGACTTTTCTACCTTTCATGACTTATCCTCCTGCCTCACATTTATTATGTTCCTCCGGGACCGAGGATAAGATTTTTGATCCCGGTATAACATTCGAGGCTTCCCCATGGACCATTTAATTCGGGGTCGAGTCAGGCTCGTGACTCGGTTAACAAAAACAAGCGCTTCTCGGGAGGCAACCCGATGATCTATCTTTTATCTTTTATCTATTTTCTACAATAAGTGTAGGGGGAGCCATGTAGGTTGTTTGTTTTGTGATGTTGTGCAGGGACATGAGCTTTGATGATCCACTTTTGGTACTTTTGACGTGACCCGTGTTCCCGTGTTTCCCGTGTACCCGGTTCCTTCGATAAGTTTTTGCTATTGTGATTCATACATGTATATAAATAAAACGAATAATTGTAATCACTTTAGTTGTCCTTTCCTTAGCTCGATTTTCAACAACGTACTCAATGTCCTAAGTGTAGGGGAGTTTATTCTCCCACATGCTTAAACATTGAGGACAATGTTTATATTAAGTGTAGGGGGGATTCCTATCGAAATTTTAGTGGGCTTTTCCATGAATTTGACCCCATTTAACCGGAAAATTTAAAAAAATTTCAACGTTTTTCAAATTTTTGATCTATTTTGGCCTAGTAGTATTTTTATTTATTTTCTTTCCTATTATTATCGCATCGTAATAATTTTCATTTCAAGAATAAAGTCAAAAAATGAAATAAATAAATAAAATGGTTTTAACAAGTTTAGACGTCTTTGATATATTAGGCCCGTCGTGAATATTTTGACTCAACCCGAGTTTACTTATCCAAGTTTACTCTAGCTAGTATCCTTAACCATATGGACCTTAATTGGTTTATTAGGTTAAGCATCCACGAGTCTCAATCCTTGAGATTTTAAATTGTGGAGAACGAGAGATGATAGAGTTAATTATAAGTTTGGTATTATTTCATTAACTTATGTGAGTTAGTTATGAGCTTTTTCTCCCATCACTTGTTAATAAATATATTTGCAATAAATAAGGTTGTACGATTTGAAAAGTTACTTAGCTTCTAGCACAAGATCGTTTAAAAGTTGCTCGGTATTAATTAGAGTTCATAGCCAAGGCATAACTTATTGAAGCGGGACGCGAAGATTGGCATATCCAAAAAGGCCCTAACAAGGCATGAGGATACCCGAGTCCAAAAAGGCCCTCACAGGGCATGAGGATTCACTTTTTTTGCTAAAGATCCAAAGATGACGTGAAGATCATTAATCCAAATCAATATGATGGATCAAGACACACGACGAGAAGGAATTACTCCCCTAAAGATCATGGAGAAGTCTATCCAAAAAGACCCTAACAAGGTATGAGGATACATAGATCCAAGTCCGAAAAGGAGGCGGATCGTTGTATATCAAAATCCTAAATAAAGAAGAGGATAACTGAAGAAGTCGTGGTCAACGTTTGAAGCATCTTTTACTCCTTATGAAGATGTATACCAAAATGAAGAGAAGACCATAATTTCAAGATCGTCTCTCAAGATTTGAAGTTTGAAGTACAAGCCAAATATCGGTCCGAGAAAGGTCTCAAATCGTGAAACGAGTTATGCCAAGATATGAACTTTTTGAGGTTTCGAGAAGCAGTTTTAAAAGATTTTGTCCTTTAGCTAACTATTGATTAAATCGTCCCACTTTATTTTTGGCCTAAATAAATTATCGAAATAAGTCAAAAATGCATCATCGTGATCATTCATGACAAAAATAAAATACAAGAGATACACCGTAGGAATAAGGGGGTCTAAGTGATTAATTAAACCACATGAGTAAGTGTTAGTTGTGCTAACTTGTAGTAACAATGATCTCGTTTTTAAGCTTGGTATGGGGAACGTGAAACTTGAGGGTGATTAATATTCATGACACCAAAGCCCTAATCTAAGTCTTAGATTTCTTTACGAGTTTCTCCCATCAAATAATTTCTAAGTTAATAAATTGTATTAACTTTTGTTTCCTTTAAAGTTTTTATCTTTTCATCGTAGTAATAATAGTATATCTTAATAAAGGCCGAGATGGATTAATAATGAGAAAAATGTAATTTTATGCTTTAAAATTATGCATTGCATGGGGTCATTGCAATGGTCAAGTGTAGGGGATTTAATAAGTGTGAAAACACTTATCCTTTTGCCACTAAAATCAAGGAAAAACAAGACCTAATCATGTGTTTTATATCGTTAAAGTCGGAATTACGTGTGGTTTTGTGTTTTTGTGTTAAAATAGGTACAAATGATCAAAAGAAGAGAAAACACGGGATTTCACGGTCAAATATTGAAGAAAAGTCCAAAAAGAAACGAAGACATAGTCAAAAGACCAAAAGTGTGCCAAGTTCACGTAAACCGTCGAAATCAACAAGGAATTGAAGAAACGATCAAGGAAGCCAAGATCGAGCTCGTTTTAGTGGAACTATTCATTTTTGAAGATATTCGAGCCAAATGGGTCCCGCATTTGATTAATGGGCTCAGAAGCCCATTAGAAAGTTTGTGCTACTTGATATTAACCCAAAAATGGCCCAAGTTCTCTTTATGGAATGGATTGAAAGAAATTGAGCCTCAAAGCCCAATACTTAATAAACATGGGACGTTTTTCTTTGTTAAACTGGCCAACATATTCACTCCCTCACAACCTTTACCCACACGTGTCACCCAAAGCCCGTTTAATGAATTATTATGGGACGGATTGTCAAGAAATAGTATTCATTTCTTTTTGACCGGTCAACCTTACCCATGTACCTCACCCCCACAACAAACACAATTTCACTCGTTTTTTTAAATCCCATTTACTCTCAACCTTACACACGTGTACAACACCTTACCCCCTCATAAATTTAATAAACTTATTTACCTCACCCTTTCCCCACTTTTCGTTAATAACAAAGATTTTTTTTTTCACCTACCCACTTCTTTCTCTCTCAACTTACACAGCCATCACCATATATCTTTTTACACAAACCCTAATTTACCCATTATCAAAAATAACCAACAAAACAAGGGGGTTTTCACTTATGCGTGTGATTCACACGGATGGGGAATAAATCCCCATCTTTTTCGGAGCAAGCAATATGGTGGTCCTCTCCTCATATCCCTCCAACGTGGCAATCCGTGGCTCATGATCTAATTTCAGCCGTTGATCATTGAAGAGAAGGAAAGAGAAGATGAAGAACGGCTATGATTGCAAGCCTTGGCCACCAAGGAAAACCTAGAAGGTTCGGGGTTCTCCTATAAAAACCCCCCACATCTTGTAATTGGGGATAGCTTTTCTTTATTTTCCAGTTTTTTTTTAATTAATTAGGAGTAGGGTAATTTAGTATTTAATTTTTGCAAAAATAGATTAGGATTATTGTATTTTTAAATTTCAGTAAATGTAATTTCTCTTTATCAAATTAATGAAAAGTTGGGTTTAATTTTATTTCATCTCTATTTACATTTTCTGCCGAAGTTTCAATTTAATTTTCATCTAAAATCTTTTCATTTAATTATTACTGTTCTTGTTCGAATTATTATTAAAAAAATAATAATAATAATACAAAATATAAATAAAGGAGAAATACTGTTCGAGGCATCACTGTTACTGTTATTTGGATGCGTTTGGTTCGAGTGTTGGTCGAGATGAAGATGTCGATGATGTTTCGGTGATTGTTTGTTTCGGTTCACAAGTACGCTCAGCGCGTTACTTCGACCCAACGGTTTCGACATCAGGTTCCTAGTCTCTTTTTAATTTTTATGTTTAAGTTTTTATTTATGTTTAAACTTTGTTTATTTGGTTTAATGTTTAAATATAATCTGTTTTAAATCTGCTTTGTAGTTAAGACTGCTATAGATTTGAGTACTGTTTGAATTTATGTTATTGCACTGTTTGGATTTTCGATTTTTAGAATCTGTCTTTTTAGTTTTAAGTTGAAATGGTTTACATATTTGCTATTTGACTGCACTTCTGTTTTTGGTAAGATTACTTTAGCTGCGTGATTTTAGGTGTTATTAGTCGTTTATCTGATTTCATTTTTTTTGTCTGCATTTTATTTAAATCTGATATTTTAGTTTACTGTCTTTCTACCAAAGCTTGGTTTGGTGTTGCTGATTTAGTCATCAATACACTATTACTGCATAATGTCAACTTTTTATTCTTTTTAAGTCTAAAAAAAATATATATATTGCAAAATTCATCTGTCAGGGGACTCGAACCCCTGACCTCGCGCTTAACAGCCAACCAATATAACCAGTTGCTCTAGATACTTATTTATGTCTCTTCATGCGTTTTTATTTTAATATAGGCTTTTATTTTTGGTCAGTTTTAATTAAATTGTTTAATTACAAGTATTTAGTTTACTCAAATGTTTTTAGTTTTAATTAAAAAGTTTTATTTTCTTTTAATTCAGTTTTTTTTTATAAATACAAAAAGACAAAAAAAAATATTTTATTTACTTTCTTTCATTTTGTTTTGTTTATTTAAAAGTCTTTATTTTTAGTTTTTATAAAAAAATTTAAATTAGTTTTTTTAAGTTTTATTTAAAAATTATATTTTTTGCGTCAATTTATTAGTCTAAAATAGTTTAGTTTAAAATTAATTAGTTTAAAATTTAGTTTAAAATTGTTTTTATTTAAAAAATCTTTAGTTTAAAATTAGATTTGTTTTAAATAGTTTTAATTAAAATTAGTTTCATTTTTAAATTAGATTAAATAGTTTTTAAATAGCCTTAATTTAAAATAGTTTTTAAATTAGTTTTAAAAATACATAAAAATATTATTTACCAAAAACAAATCAAATCTAACGTTAAGTCCGATTTCAATTCGAGTCGAATCGAGGAACGATAATAGAAATAAAAAAAAAGGGTAAACAAAATCTCTTTTTTATTCATCATTCCAATCATACGTTTCAGCAACCAACCCTTTCTCTGTCTTTTTCTCAATACCCTTCTTCTGTATTTTTCTCACTATCCTTCTTCTTGGACAGAGCTTCAATCTTCAAGTTCATTTGTTCTAACTCAGCTTTAAGTGCCTTGTACTTATTTTTGTAATCCTTCTTCTCAGTGTCTGATGAATTGGATTGATGAGATGAGTTATTATGTTGTTTGAACTTGTAAGGTTTGGATGAAGATGATGGATAAGAGGGTGAGGATGTCTTGGTGGAAGGACAGTCTTTTTGAAAATGTCCAAGCTTTCCACAGGCAAAGCAAGTTTCTTTTGACCTGTCAGTTGGTTTACTAGTTGATCCTACTCTTCCTGATCTTTTGAAGTATCTTCTTTGGTTGGCTAGCAAGGCTCTTTCATGGAACTCTGCATTAAGGTCTGTCAAGAACTCTTGGCTGCTACGGGTATCTTCTTCAACATCAGAATCGCTGTCATGAGGATGTGTTGCAGAGATCAATGCTTTGGAAGATGCTCTTTGGACTACAAATCTTTCAGTCTCTGACTTGTAAATAGTATCAATCAGCCCTTCTTCATAATTGTACTTTCCATAGAGCTGAGCAAGGGTATCATTTTTGATTGAGTTGTTAGCTCTCTGAGTCTGATTCATGCTCAACCACTTTCTTGGAAGGCTGTTGACAAAAGTGGCATTGATCTCAGCTTGACCAATAGTGACATCATTCATTGCTAGGTCATTGAGAAGAATCTTCAGCCTAGTATAGGTTTGCTGAACCTTTTCACCTTCAAGTGATTTGAAGGCATTGAACTGAAGTCTGAGTGCCTGAATCTTTGTCTCTCTTGTTTCAGAGGGTCCTTCATGGCCAAGAATAAGGTCTGTCCACATTTGTTTAGCTGTGGGACACTGAATGACAGACTTCATGATATGCTTGGGAAGACAGGATATTATGATGCTTTTGAGACGTTTATCTTGGTTTGCCAATTTCCTATCAGCTGGAGTCCATTGTTTGAGAGGTTTTGGAAGAGGGTTTTCTTCAGTGGATGTAAGCGCCGTGGGAATATAAGGACCATTTTCTAAAATTTCTAGAAGAAAAGGTTCAAGCCCATCAAGATATACAAGAAATTGACTCTTCCAACTGGCAAAATCTTCTTCATCAAAGACTGGTACACTTGTGACGTGTGATCCACCTCTTGAGTCAAGAAGTTGGGGTAGATCATCGTCATTGGCAGGAGGGTTGAGTCTTGGTGAAGATGGGTTTGTGGAAGGTGATTGTGGTGGGTTAGAAGTTTCTGGCATGGTGGATCTTGATTATAAAACTGAGAACGATGTTTCTTGAAGGTTTTAATATCAAACACTGCTCTGATACCAATTGAAAGTCCCTAATCAATGCAAGAAACCCTAATCTTAACTTAATCAACACAAGGTATTACTTTTCAAACATAATATTATTATTGTATAATAAAGAATTACAAGTGTTATGGATAACACCGTTTGATGACAATGTGTTGTGCACACTTTGAACAACTATAAACCCTAACTTATGAATATAGTCGTAGCTGTTTGATTCACTAAGTTATATGCAATAATGTTATGAATATCTCAAAGTGTTGAACATTAATGCATTGATACACATCCTATTTATAGTGTTACGAGATTGACCTAAATAGTACTTGATGGTGACTACACAAGCTTTTACAAGTTCCCACATCAGTCACATGATGTCCTTCTATTCTTGGTAGTCTTCCATTATGCTTTAAGGAAACAGTGGTCAAAACAGTTTCCTTTTTCTTCATAGTCTCGAACACACAAATGGCATGTCCAAAGTGTGCTGAGTGTTAACAGGGTATTGCCACCCCTGTTAACCCTCAACCCCTCAGAGTCCCTGATACATCTTGGCTGTTATCAATCACAGCCAATGAGTATGTCTTCAAGTAATCTTTGACTTCCTTGACAATGTCTCTGACATGGACTCCTCTGAGGTTGCTCACAGAGACTTGGATCTCTGTGAGTCTTGCGAAACTTGCCTGCCTCCTAGGCACAGGCAAGGGACTATCTAACAGCCTAATTATGTTTGAATCTATGATCAGGGAATCTAACAAGTTTAGATTCCCAACAGCTTATAATAGCACGAGGGGTTCCGAACCGAGAGAATAGTTGCTTCAAAAACTTCACTACCACACGAGCATCATTAGTAGGTAAAGCCTTAGCTTCTACCCACTTAGAAAGGTAGTCCACCGCGATGAGGATATACTTGTTACCATGAGACGATGGGAACGGCCCCATAAAGTCTATGCCCCAAATGTCGAAAATCTCACACATTTGAATTATGTTTTGTGGCATTTCATCACGTTGAGACGATTTTCCTTGACGTTGGCACGAATCACACGACTTCACAAGTGCGTGTGCATCACGATAGATAGAAGGCCAAAAGAAGCCGGCATCGAACACTTTCTTAGCCGTGAGATTAGCACCGTGGTGACTCCTCGTGGGTCCCTCGTGACAAGCTCTAAGGATATTAGAAGCTTCGGCACCAAAAACACAACGTCGAACGAGTTGATCCGCACAAACCCGAAAGAGATAAGGGTCGTCCCAAAAATAGAACTTGGCGTCACGAAAGAATTTTCGCTTTTGTTGTGTCATCATACCCTTGATTATGAAATTCCCCGCATGGTAATTTGAAATGTCGGCAAACCATGGGGTGGTGTCTTTAGAATTCACTACACCGAGAGTCTCGAGAGGAAATGTTTCGGTGATTTCCTTGTTCTCGAAAACATCTTTGTGAGGATCTTCTAGACGAGAGAGATGATCGGCCGCTAGATTCTCGGCTCCTTTTTTGTCAAGCACGGTGACATCAAATTCTTGGAGGAGGAGCATCCAACGAAGCAATCTCGGCTTAGCATCTTGCTTAGCTAAGAGATACTTGATAGCCGAATGGTCGGTATACACGATGGTTTTTTGTTAAGACGAGATAAGGTCGGAATTTCTCAAAAGCATAGACCACGGCAAGGAATTCCTTTTCCGTTGTGGTGTACTTTAATTGAGCCTCGGTCATCGTCTTACTAGCATAATGGATAGAACGGAAATGCTTTTCATAACGTTTCCCTAAGACGGCCCCTATAGCATAATCACTTGCATCGCACATGATTTCAAAGGGTAATTCCCAATTAGGAGCAACAAGAATGGGAGCTTCGGTAAGTTTCCTTTTAAGATTTTCGAAAGCTCTAACACAATCCTCATTGAAATTAAAAGTAGCATCCTTCTCGAGAAGGTGTGTCATAGGTCGAGAGATTTTCGAAATGTCTTTGATGAAACGACGATAAAAGCCCGCGTGGCCTAGGAAACTCCTAACTCCCTTAACGGTTTTGGGATGAGGTAACTTGGCGATGACGTCTACCTTAGCTTTATCGACCTCAATCCCCGCTTTCGAGACCTTATGTCCTAAGACGATTCCTTGTTTACACATGAAATGACATTTTTCCCAATTAAGCACAAGATTTGTTTCTTCACAACGTTTTAACATTTGCTCGAGATTAGATAAACACGACGTGAACGAATTGCCAAATACCGAAAAGTCATCCATAAACACTTCCATCGACTTCTCGATCATATCGTGAAAAATTGCCATCATACACCGTTGAAACGTACCCGGTGCATTACAAAGTCCGAAAGGCATCCTACGATAAGAAAACGTTCCATAAGGACACGTAAACGTAGTCTTCTCTTGATCACGATTTGAAAGTAACCGGAAAAACCATCTAAAAAGCAATAGAATTCATTTCCCGCGAGTCGCTCCAACATTTGATCCATGAAGGGCAAAGGAAAGTGGTCTTTACGAGTGGTGTCATTTAACTTTCGGTAGTCAATACACACCCTCCAATCGGTCACAACACGAGTGGGAATTAACTCGTTGTTTTCATTAGGCACAACGGTCATTCCTCCCTTTTTAGGGACACAATGGATTGGGCTCACCCATGGGCTATCGGAGATAGGATAAATCATTCCCACGTCAAGGAGTTTCAAAACTTCCTTTTTAATGACATCTTGAATTTTGGAATTCACCCTTCTTTGACTTTGAATTGCGGGTTTGTAGTCCTCCTCCATTAAAATCTTGTGAGAACAAAATATTGGGTCAATACCCTTAATGTCGGAAATTTTCCACGCAATTGCCCCTTTATGAGCTTTAAGAACTTTCAAGAGCTCGGTTTTTTCATTATTAGCAAGACCTCTTGCAATAATAACCAGCAACTTGTCATCACCTTCCAAGAATGCGTATTCAAGGTGAGAAGGAAGATCTTTCAATTCAAGGATAGGTGGTTCCTCGATTGAAGATTTTGGTTCAACACACATAACTTCCATCGGTGGAAGAAATGGTGGAATAGAAGTATCATCACTAATCAACACCTCATCTTCATTTTCGATTTCATTTGAAGTGAAATCGCCTCCTTGGAATGGAGTGAGATTTGGTGTAGAATTAGCAAGAATCGGATCCAAAATAGTGGGATTGCCACTTGACAAACTATCAGAAAAACCTAACACTTCTTGTGAAAACTCATCGCAAACCACATCAACTAAGTCAATGTGATTGATGGTAGCGATTGCATAAACATGAGAAGGTTTTGAGTTTTGAGTAGCGTTTATAACAAGTTCCTCTTCGTTGAATCTCAAAGTGATAGTCATTAACGTCGATAAGCGATCTCGAGGTGTCTAAAAATGGACGACCTAAAATTAGAGGAACTTGAGGATCCGCGGGGATGTCAACTACTATAAAATCAATGGGATAGTAGAACTTCCCCACTTTCACGAAAATATCTTCGGCTACTCCACATGTTAAAATCGTAGAATGATCGGCCATCTCGAGAGACATGTTTGAAGGAGTAAGAGCCGGAAGCGAAAGCGATTTCCATATGGAAAATGGCATCAAATTAATGCTCGCATCAAGATCGGCCAAGGTGAGGCATTCTTTCATATCTTGTATGTCACAAGGAATGAGAAACTTCCAGGGGTCACCAACTTTTTCCGGTATGCGTTTAAGATAAACCGAAGAACAATTAGCAAGCTTTGAAAGCTTTTCCTTATCGCTCATCATACTTTTAAAAGTGGAAGCGAAACGAGGCATATACAACAACGCGTCGGCTAAACTCACATCAAAATGCACTTGTTGAAACATTTTTATAAAAAGCTCGATTTGTTGTTTGTTACGTTCTTGCAATTTCTCTTTGTTTCGTCTCGAAGGGTAAGGTAAGGGTGGTGTGGGTTGGACATTAGGAAACGGCCTTGGAATCTCGGGTTCCATAATTGGTATTGGTTCAACCGTAGGTGTGGTATGAGCGGTACTTCGAGGGATTGTGATATGCTCCTTTTCGACCATCACCTCGGGTTCTTTCTCGATTTCCTTCTCCGTAGAAGTACTTGGACGAGAGATTGGTTCCTTGAAAGTTTTACCACTTCGTGTAGTAATAACCTTCATTTCTCCCTTCGAGTTTGCAATGGTATCACTAGGAAGACCACCCGAGGAAGAGGGTTTACACATGATTGCTTCAAACATTTTTCCATTCGGTCTTCAAATTTTGATTGCCTAGCATCCGCTTTTAACAATTCTTGCTTAATCTCATGTTGTCCTTGTTCCATCTTTTGTTGGTTTTGTTGAAGACGTTGGACATTTCCCTCCATTTTATTAGCATGAGTTTTAAGTTCATTAGCAAGTTCGTTTTTAAGCTCGTTTTTCAACTCGGATCTTAAGCTAATCATCTCACGTTGCATGTTATCAAACTTAGCATCATTTGCTTTGGCATAATCCAAAAATTCTCCTTGAAGATTTTTAGTGTGAGCATTTTGAAAACCTTGTGTAGTGTTTTGAAAATCACGGTTTTGGTTTTGATTAGTGACTTGTCCATTCCCACTTTGATAATCTCCTTTGTCATAGTTACGTGAATTGCCTTGATAATTACCACCTTGATTGTTGTTTCGATTGTTATTAGCATTTTGATTTGGTGGAGCTTGATTTGGGCGGGAACCTTGGCTGTTTTGGTTATAAGTTCCCGTTTCTACGTAAGCACTCGAAGTGTTACCACCGGCGGTAATGCACTCGGAAAGATCATGAGCTCCACCACAAGACAAACAACTCTTTTCAACCGCTTTAACCGAAGCAAAATTCAAAGCCTCTTGAGCTTTCCAATGAGTCATAAGATTAGCAAATCTATCTAAAAACCGATTTTCCTCATTAGCTTCATCATGTAAGGCATTAATGCTACGAGACGATGACGAAGATGACGAACCCAAATTGGCAACACTCGGTGTGTTACGAGGGCTATAAACCTTAGATCTATTCTTGATAATCTTTAAAGCTTCATCGGTCGTTTTGCACAAAAAATTACCACCCGCGGCGGCGTTCAAGTAATCTCGTTCATGATCATTAAGCCCATTATAAAACGTATCAACTTGATGTAATTCCGAAAAATCATGGTGTGGACATTCATGTAACATTTCTTTAAATCGTTCCCATGCCATTGAAAAACTTTCATTATTTCGTTGTACAAATCTTGAAATCTCATTTTTCACATGTGTTGTTTTAGATGGTGGAAAAAATTTGTTCACAAACTTAGAAACGAGATCACCCCATGTCAAAATTGAATTTGGCGGTTCTTTCTCAAGCCAAATTTTAGCGGGTCCATCTAACGAGTATGGAAACAACATCATCTTAATGGTGTCATGTGGAACATCCTTAAACTTGCTAGTTGCGGTGAGACGATTAAAATTCCTTATGTGATAGTGCGGGTTGTCTTTCCCATGACCTCTAAACTTATTAGCTTGCAACATCGACATTAAACCCGTCTTAATCTCGAAATTCTCCGCAAGGATAGCGGGAATCACAATGGCCTCTCCAAACCCCTCGGTGGGTGCTTGTAGCAACTCCATCATAGTACGATTAGCCATGACGACTTCTTGTTCTACAATAGGTTCAACAATTGGAGTTTGTTCTTCAATCAACGTCTCTTGATTTGCTTGCTTTTGAAGACGTTTACGAGCTCGTTTTTCTTGATTACGAGTGATCATAAACTTCACGAAGAATGGGAGGTGAGCAAAGAAGATTCTTTTTGGGTGTTTTGTGAATTTTCAATTTTTTTGTGTTTTTGATTGTTTTTAATTTTTTTGGATTTTGGTGTATCTTTGTAGACAACAATCTACCAAATCTCTCCTCGAATCAAACTCTTGATTAAAGAAGCCTCAAAGGAATGAAAACGATCACGTGGAGTGAACGCCTTCGAATGACTTTAGAACTTTGGTGAAAACCAAATTGTTCAAGAGGTTTAATCACAAAGAAACCAAGCAAATATATTATAGTAATAATACTTTGCGGCAAAACCCTCGATTAGCCTTCAATCTTAAAATACTCACAAGCAAGCGGGGAAACGAGGCGGAGCGAAGCACTTAAAAGCCTTTTTCCTTAGGGTATATTTTATAATACCCGCCTTATACCCACCTTATAGTTTGTATTTTTCAAAATCGAGCTTCACGAAAGTATTTATCTATTTTTGCCTTTTTCTTTTGTTTGAGATTCGAATACAATAATTAGGAGATCAAATCCAAATCAAGGTTGTGTTTTCACACTTTTGGAGATATTTTGTATTGATTGTGATACTTAATACAATATAGTAATAATAATTTCACAAGAAAAACCAAAAAAACCGATAATACGTATTAGTAGATTTCTACTAATACAAATACTATTTATGGTTAATATTAAAAACAACAAGACATATTAATCACGACACACCTCCCCGGCATCGGCGCCAAAATGATGTGGTAAGTTACACCTCTTGTTTAGGAAAATAAAAGAGCGTAAATGAGCGGTACGTATTAAGTGATGATTTAGGAAAATCAAACACTAATGACCCAATGAAGTTCGTTTCCCAAGGAGGTATATGTGTGTGACTAAAATGAGCAAAGTTTGAGATTAATATTAGTTAGAAGGGGATGAGAAAAGAGGATGACGAAGACGTGAAATTAATTACTACTACGACTAAACGTAAAACCGTAAAAAGTACAAAAATAAAAATTAATGCTAAAAATTACCAAAAATTCACTAAAAATCAAAATAAATAAACTAAGAGTTTACCAATGATCAAAACTTTTTCAAACCTTTTAATTAATTAAATATTTAATTTTTAAATGCTAATTAAAGCCCTAAAAATAAAATTAATTATCAAAAAGCCCAAATAAAGATTTTTCAATTGGTAAACCTCTAAAATGACCTAAAAAGATTAAAAACTATTTTTATAAATTTTTAAACTAAGAAAAACTAATTAAAATGATTTAAAAACTATTAAAACTTAAAATAATTATAAAAATTAATCTAAAGATGATAAAATTAATCTAAGAGTTGCAAAAATCCTATTTTAATGTATTTAAGCTAAGAAAAATATAAAAAGTGCAAAAATGTGAAATTTGAAAAATAGTAACAAAATAATATTAAAATAATATTAAAAATTCAAAAATTATAAAAAAAATCTAAAAACTTGCAAACTAGTTTATTTTAACCTAAATAATCAGAAAATGAAAGTGAAATTACCAAATTACCCCTAATGGGCCCCCAAATGGGCAAAAATAAAAAACAGTCAAGCTTAATGGGCTTTTTAGCCCAAAAGTCAAAATAAGCCCAAATGACTTGGAAAAGCACTATCTGACGCAAAATTTAATTCTAAACACAAAACTTTGAAGGCCCAAAAGCTGAAAGTGAGCTTATCACAGCTTAATGAACAAACAGCTTATTCTTATTGGGCCAATAAGCCCATTAAGCAATAAGCCAATGCCATAAGCTCTAATTTGACACACAACCTTCTTTTGGGATACTAAAGAGATCTATAAAAAGAAATTTTGAAAAAGCACACTCAATAAGCCATAAATAAGCCAAGAACAATTCCACAAAACGACAAAATAGTCGGGATAGAGTTCTAGGCTGTTTCAGAAGCTCTAGTTTGTTGCAAAAGCCCACAAATAGCTTAACTAAGAATAATCAATCAAGAAAATCACAAAAAGCCAAGTAGAATAAGCTATAAAAACCAATAAGCTGGCTAAAAAAGCCAAATAAGCTAGTTTCCTAGCAAAAGCTTAACCAAAAGACTTGTAACCTTCCAGACTTGTTATTAAGTTGAGAAAAATGAGTTCTATCACAAAAACTAAGTTGTTGCATGTACCAATAAGCAAAACAGATTCAATAAGCTATGTGACCAAGTCTGACCAAAAGTCAAACGCTGACAAGAGAAAATCAAACGCTGATAAGCACAAATTGGACGTTGACAGACTTAATGAAGTGTTGAGACTTGTTTTTCACCCTGTTGGTCAAGGCTTGAGTACAAACCTTGTGAATCAAGGCCTACCAGTTGAGTAGACTTGATGAGTTTTGGCACAAATAAGCCAGTAAGCTTATAAACTATCAACAAAGCAATCCAAGTAGCCAAATAACATCAAAAGCAACACACAAATAGGATCCAAGTAATAAAAAAAACAAGCCTCAAACTAGAAATACAATTGCAAGCACCAAATGAGGTGGTCATTTTGCTGATGCAAATGACCACTTCAGCCAACTTTAATAAGCTATAACGCAATCAATAAGCCACCAAATTCAACAACCAGATACCCAATAGATAGCTTATCACCCAAACTATTCCCAAACCTGATTTCAGACCTTAGATCCAAGTAACAAAGAAGTTATTGGATCTGATGTGTTTGACCAATCTCAAAAACACTTTTATCAGATTTTTGCAAAACTTGAAATCCTTTTTCCAAACTTTCAGAAACTTAACCAATGACTAAAACTTGTATATTATGACTTGTTTAGACTTCCCAAACCCTAAGAACCAAGGGCACAAGGCCACAAGGCCTTATGAACTAGTAATCCTAAACAGTCCTTAATCCACAACTTTTCAAAGCAATTTGTGATCTTTAAACACAACCTACTGATTTTATCTTTCAAAATAGCTACACTATGTGACAACTAACAGATTCAAACACAAAAATCACAACCTCAAACATAAGAACACAAAAATCACAGACCAAATCATAAAATAGACAATATCATGAAATTTTTAGGGGAAACTTAAACAAGGGATTATACCTGACCTCCACAACATCCTATGAGGACCAGCAATGCTCCTTGGACCTTGTTCAACAACTAGAACAAGACCAAGGTTCTTCAAAAAAGAAGATCAAAACCTGCTGATGTTCAAACTAGAACCAGGTTTTGATTATGATGATTCTTCAACACAAATGAGCAAACAACTCAACCAAGAGCTTAAATCTCTTCACAGGCTTGGTGTCAACAAGCTTGAAGGAGCTTAAGGATTTTGGCTAAGGGTTAGTACAAGATAATAACCAAAACAGAAACTAGGATTTTAAGGTTTTTGAACCTTTGAAAACCTATCAAACATAGACGTGCCTTAACCACAAGATTAAGGAAGGTCTAAAAGATCAAATGGAACACAGATTTCAGCTATTCAAACACCAACTTTTAATAAACACAAAAGAGATTTCACAAATTTTAGGAAATTCAAATTTTATTTAAATAAAAAGGAATTACAAAGATGATAGCCAAAATCTGGAACAAAGGGACTCTCACAAGTTGAGGTCTCCTTTTATAGGCAAATGCTTACATAACACTATTCATAAACCCTAGATGTGAATTCTCAAAAGTGCCCTTGAGTGCTTGATGCCGTTTGTTGTTGGTGAGCTATCCAAAATGATCAAAACCATTCATTTTAGCTTGCTAGTTAAGCAGAGAGTCTAAGCTGTTGATCTTGACACGTGTCCTTACTTGGAGAGGAGGGTGTGATGTGATTGGGTAACGGTTTGGGGTGTGGGTTCCATTGGTGAGTGGAGAAGAGGGATTTAATGTTGGGATGGGTTTCTGCATGTGTGAATCACACATGTGCCAAGGTAATTTCTTTTTCCCCTTTGTTTTGTAAAAAGTAAAATTGGGTTCATACGTGTGAACAGTGCCACGTTTGATCCGTTTTTAGTGGAGGTTAAGTGTTTGGCGCGTGTTTGTGTGTTTAAACTTTCAAAGTTGGCAGTAGTAACCCTTGGTCTTTGGCAAAAGATGTATAAGAAGAATTTCAGCTCACAAAACTTACTTTCCTTTGTTAATAAACTTTCCAAGTTTATTGTTTTGCCACAAAACTTTGGTGAAAAGGTTTAAAGGGTTATTTTTGCCATTTTTCCATATTTGAAGGACTGAATTTAGACTTTCTTGATCTTCAAAGGTCTTCAATGTTTCTTTGACTTCATGAGGGACCATAATTGACAAATTAGATTTGATGAGGGACTAATCTTGCCATTTCTTCAAAGTTGAAGGACCATTTTGTAATTTTGAAAAACTTAAGGGACCAAACTTGTAATTATGAATGCACAAGGGTTTTAAGTGTCATTTATTCATTGTTTGAGGATCAGTCTTGCATATCTTCAAGTCTTCAAGGGTAAATCTTGGATAATTCATGAATTAGGGCCCGGTTCTTTGTACGGCTTCGTTTCTCGTGTCCGTTTTTCCTTGTTTCTTGTGATCTTTTGTCTTTTTTCACGATATCCATACCTAAAATACACATGTAAACAAACACAAGCATATATATGGTATTTTATGACATTTTAATGCATTTAAAGCCCGAAAAGAACGATGAGATCATGTATAAATGCCATCTCATCAGTACACTCTACCTTCCACGTGTCAAATCTGAAGAAGTGCTACGTTAAAGAACCATTGGCTATACCATTGGAAGGAGTTCAGTTTGATGACAAACTCCAGTTCATAGAAGAACCGATAGAAATCATGGAGAGAACGGTTAAGAAATTAAAACGCAGTCGCATCCCGTTGATCAAGGTACGTTGGAACTCGAGGAGAGGTCCTGAGTTCACATAGGAACGGGAAGACTCGTTCAAAATCAAGTACCCACATTTGTTCACCTGATCGGTGACTTCATCTTAAGCTTTGAGGACAAAGCTAAAATAACGGGATTGTGCTGTAAAACATCTGATTTTACCTTATTTACTTTGTCAACTGTTGTACTCTTTATTTTTGGAATCTCTATATCTCCACTTTTATATGATTAATTAAGTATCATCTTCAATTGTCATACAATCGTTTCATATTTATTTTTAATATATATATATGAACCTTTAGTCTTTTCTGACTACTCTGGCATTTGACTGGCCACAATTTTAAACAAGGACTCACCACCTCAGTACATATTTTTGGAAAACTATGATTTTATTTACTTAATTTATTAAGTACCTGAATTTAATATTATATGTATATAATTACATATATCTTATACTATGAACAAACATATGTCACCATAAAACAATGTCTATTATCTCACATTGACACGTATTTATTTTCTTCAAGTCTAATATTTATAATGTTATACACATTATATACTTTCACCAAATGATCTAAAGGTTTAACCAAAATACCTAGAAACCTTACAAGTACCTACAATATATTACATGGACTAATGTTAACTCCTAATTTTAGACAAGTCAACACAATTTCTACCCCACTATACTTAATATAGACATGTATATATATACATAAACAACCATTAAAACATACAAACTTACAAGTAACCATTTCAAGTGTTATACTATGTAGCCATACAATTAACACTATTGAGACATACTTTGTCCCGCTTTGACCTCAAAACACACGGCAACACCCACACTTGAGAATAGAAAGAACATGTTGCTATATTTGGCATGTGCTTACATATCTTGCCATATCTCCAACATGTATCTCCATAGATACACACGTACAATAGCAAGATACATCATATCTTTCATTTCCTTAATATATCCGAAAACCACAAGACTCACAAACACAAAACTCTTGAAATCCATCCTCACTCTCTCTCAAACCCACGGCTTCTTTTGTTTCTTCACCAAGATTCACCAAAGTTCCACTAATACATCCTAAAACTATGTATCTTACTACATAAATGCTAATCATTAATCATTACTACACCTAACTTACATTACAAGGCAACACAAGAACCCTAGAAACAACCAAGGGTGGTCTCGGCTTAGTGTAGTCCAAGGGTTTCACCATTGTTGATCAAGCTTAAGTCTTTCCCTAGCTCACTTGTTTCTCCTTAACTTCACTTAACAAGTAAGTACCATGAAAGCTTATCTTTTTCTTAAATACCTTCATTTTCATTCACATGAACATTCATATGAAACTCCTAGTATAAACTTGCTATAAACTCAAATCTAGAAAACCTAGACCTATGATAGGTCACGGCTAAAAATGGTATATCACAAAAGATGATGAAAAATCTAGATACCTATGACAACCATGAATATATAAACATGCTAACCTAGAAAAATCATGAAAACCCAATGCACATATATATAGTCGTGAGCTATATTATGGTTTTGAGGTTGATGGATAACTTAGATATATTATAGAAAGCTTAGAAATCACTAGATCTATGTTTCCTCTTAATATATATATATATATATATATATATATATATATATATATATATATATATATATATATATATATATATATATATATATATATATATATATATATATATATATATCTTGCCTTAATGGACTTGTAAGCCCAATAAATAGTAACCAAGTTAGTTTAGGCCCATTAAGCCCAATAAGACTAGGAGCCCATTAGGCCCACTTATGCTTCATAAGCCCATTTAAGATATTTAAACTTAAAATAAACTTTTCATGTGTCAAATATATATATTATAAAACTTTTGTGCCAAAAATGTGATTTATAAAAGTTTCGGATCAAAAGTTGGAATACAAAACTTTCGGATCAAAAATGTAATTTAAATAAAGTCTAAGGTTTTAAACATGACTTTTGAAACTCATTTTGACAAAATACCAAAGACAATGACCTATAGTGTAATTATCCGAAAGTGTAGGGTTGAGAACACCTTATTCGAGACTTAATGAAAGTATAGGGACTGTGTTTGTTAGTCCTTGTAAGTTAGATACACATGTGTAACCCTAATAGAACTTTAAGGATCAATTATGCCATTAGCCAAAACTTGTATAAACCCTAGGGACCAATTTTGCCATATGTAGAAAGTTATAAACCATAACTCTAAACCTAGGGACCAAAAATGACATAATCCGAAAGTATTCCAATCCCTAGGGGGCTGCTTTGTAAAATATTTTATATATAAACCTAAGCCGAAAACTATAAGGACCAAAAGTGTCATTATACGAAACTGTTACAAGCCCTAGTCACAAGTGTAACTTTGAGGGACTTATTTTCCCATATGTCAAAACTAATATAATCCCTAGGGGTAATTATGGTAAAATACCATGGGTATTATTATATATATGAGGGACTAATTTGTAAATTATTAAAATTAAACTAAACCCTAATTATATATATAATTCTAATATTAAAAAGTGTAACTTAAACAAATCTATAAGTACAAAAATAGTCATTTTCCCAAATATATAATTTAAGGACTATTTGATAAATTATACAAACTTCGGGGACTTTAAATTAAATTAAATAAAATGTTATACATTTTATAAACGTCAATTATATAAGTTATATAAATTGAAAACGAATAATTATAAAAGTAAATATATAAATTATATTTATTATTTTTCCATCTTTTAAATATATATAAAACTTTCTTTTATAAATATTTAAACCACCTTACAACAGTACAAGTACGAGAATATTAAATAAACGAATTAATTACTTAAACGATATTATTTATTACGTACTTAAAAATAAATACTTCTATTACTTGTACAACGATAAATTAAATTACAGAGATCGTAATAAAATGTTTAAAACCAGTATAAGCATGCACAAATTTATTCAGAGACTTTTATGCATTATGTTATGCATTTACTGAGACTGTATAATTATTTAGGTTGTTGACTGTGTCGTGAGCACAACATTGGATTACTTGTGACTTATTTATGTACCATTGAGGTGAGTTCATGGCCCCACTTTATATATTGACAAACATTTAAACCTTTTATGGGGAAGAAAACATGTAACATATTTTTGTTTGATGGACATAGACTAAACTACGAAACCTTTGATTACATTTGCCTATTGTAGAATGCCTCCCTTACCCAGGAACTGGAACTGGAACTGTTAAAATTACTGAATTGCCTGAATGTATAAATAGATCTATTTGGGATTGACCATCCCCAACTGGGTGAGTAGCGCTCACTGTGCCTAGGCCAGGACAACAAATGTTTATCATGTCGGAACAAAATATTGGGTGCATTTTTATTAATGCGAAGGGTCCTTATTTGTTGTGGGCTTAACGTGTCAAGTGTCAGTTTTGGGCAATAGAAAATGTAGTAACCTTTAAGTATCGATGCTATGTGCATTACTACTTCAGTGAATGTTTATTGTCCAAACTTAATTTATTTAAACCTGTGAATTCACCAACTTTATGTTGACTCTCTAAGCATGTTTTTCTTAGGAAACTAAAGCATGTATTTGATGTGCATGGAGTCCAGCATCATGATAGGCTGCATTTATAGAGCTCATCTGGGGTTTTATAAACGGGAAAATCATCCAAACTGTTGAATAAATGTTTAAGACAATTTTTATAACATTTGCACTTTAATTCATGTAATAATTGTATTGATAATCTTTTATCTGTTGCTCTACATACTATCTGCTGTTGATCCACCTACGTGACACCCAAATATTATTTCTGTTGTATTTGACCAATTTGGGGGTGTCACATATGTAACAACAATGTGGAGTCCATTGAGCACATCTTTTTCTCTTGTGAAATGGTTGCTCAAATTTGGGGCATGATTCGCACTTGGTATAACATTGACCTTGCCACACCTTCCTCTTCAGACGAGCGTCCATGGCTAGATAATGTCACTGGCTTTCACGCCAAGAAGAAACGCATCATTGTCTTTATGTTCAGGATCGTGTGGAAGTATCGTAATGACGTTATATTTAGCTCTCACCATTTAATGAACAGTGATATTTATGATCATATTCATTTATATTCTTTTAACTGGTTAAACATTAGAGGTAGATTAGTTTCCAATTAAAACAAATGACTTTGTAATATGTTGTACTATTTTTGTCAATGATTTAATAGCCGGTTCAACCCGTCCGATTGAACCGGTCGGACCGACCGGTGATATTACCGGGTGGTTGTTAGCCGGTTTTCCGATGCTTTGATACTCGGATTGAACCGCCGGGTTTTAGCCAACCCGGATTGAACCGGTTTCCAGAAACCGGCCGATTTATACCTTTTCTTGTTGTTAACACATCACCGAAAACAATGGTGGAGATACATACGATGAAGGAGATAGAGAAAAGTCAAACAAGATAAGTGTATAGTAAGTGGTCAGGATTATTTTAATAATTAATTTATCTAAACATGTGAGTGACATAAAAAATGAGTAAGCGCCAGTCAATATATTTGATAGAAAGGACAAAACCAACACATTTTAGCCTATATCTAAATTTCTTATTTTTGTTTTCATGGTGTCAAGTATATATTCGTAAACATAAATTGTCTTTCAAAAAAATTAAAAACTGGCACTCGTAATATTTAAACATATTTATTTTGTATTCGGTATGCTAATTTTCAAATTCCGATATAAGCTATTATGGGGTCTGTGAATGTTTCGAACGATAGATTATTTTTTAGATTATTTTATTATAAACTGGTTTGACCCGACAGTTCAACCGATTGAACCGGTTGACCCGCGAACCAGTAGGTCGGCTGATTCGATTAAAAAACCGGTTTTTAAAACATTGATTTTTGTAATTCCTTAACATCTTGCTAGTTTTTTTTAATAAATAATCCGTTGTTCAACAGAAAAACCATATAAGATTTACTCATCCAATATGTACCTTTAAGTCAAGAAAAATCACTCTCTAGATTAACCTGAGCATGAAAGACCTTACCCGTATAGTAAAATAAGTTCACTTTTCTTTTTTTTTTTTAACAAAATATAAGTTCACTCAACCTAGCTAGATTCGTGTGTGATTTTGTATCAGTGCCCTTTCTATTTTGCCAATTTGGAAGCATAAACTTGTAGTCAAGATAACGTAAGGTGCATTTATAACGTATGGGACAGTAGATGGATCCACACGTGCAAGGCATTAAGTGTGAATATGAAATGTAGGCCAATACCCACACGTGAACTGGGTCATACAAATTTAGACTTTTTTGGGCATGTTAAATGGACCATACTTACATTCGTTTATGTCTCATTTTCGGGCAGCAGGTCCAATCTGAATGCCCATCAATTACACGCAACTATGAACCTTCTATTCGTCAAACGTACATGTATTCTTGCACACGCTACAATCTGCTACAGAAGAAATATGGCCCTCCACTAAAAACATGCCACCTCATTTCATCTCATAATTTTGACCTAATCTTTTGTTTCCTTGTTGCTTTATTTTTAGGATTTGTATCATTCACATGTGATATCAGAAAGGCGCGAAAACGTGTGCGGTAGATGCAAGAAGTTACAATTTTGTCTAGAGTCATTGAAAACTATGAAACGACTCTCGATGATGTATGATTGAGGTAAAATGTAGACAAACGGTAACACTTTTTATCCAAGATAGGAGAAGTGTTTTCGGAAAAACATTTAACCAAACGTGTAATGCACATGTCTACGGATTAATTATATTGTAAATTACACAATGCTGAAATTCATATGATACTGCTCTATATATATTGATTTGATTTGGTTAAAGTACTCAGCCAATGTAATGTTACGAGGTGCATTTTATAAGATTTGTAACAAATTTTACCGCGATAAATTCTACTTGTGTTTCGAGTTATCTACTTTGGGTTGGGTTTATTTACTTGTAACATGACGGTTTACAATGCCGGCAAAAATACATGGGGTTCAATTCGTCTGAAGTTCTGAACCACCTTGGGTCCGCCTTACTCACCGTAATTTACGTGTGCTATTGTAGATTAGTGTGGTACTTTATCTAAAATCAGTGAAAAACATATGACTATATCTAATTATGATCGGATAGGGATGGTAACGGGGTGGGTTTGGGGCGGGGCGACCATCTCCATCCTCAAACCCGATTAATAATGTTCTCTCTAAACCCGCTCTGATCCCTGTCGGGGATTTAATCGGGGTGTCTCATTAGGGCGCAATGTTCCCTCAAACCCGTCCCGTACTAATCGGAGATCTTATCGGGTACCCTATGTGGGTGAAATTTTCTATCAAAACCGCATAATTTTACATTTATTATTATTTTTATACTGGTAGAAATAAGCTTGAGTAATTATATAATAATAAATTATAAACAAGACTTATAAGGTTTAAAACGATACTATTATACATAAATAATGATATGTTACACCACGAAGAACTTACAATACATTAAACAAGTTTCTGTAATAACAATTTGCAATATTGAAAAGATAAAATAGTAAAGAAATATTTATTATGACGTAAATAGTAAGAAAATAATATATAAAAATACTTATATTTGTATATATGTAAATTAATCGGGCGGGACGGATCGGGACCTTATTCTGCGCGTTTGCCCCAAACCCGATTAAAAATCCCCGTTTAAGCCCCAAATCCGCCTCATAACTCAATAAAGTTAACCCGCCCAGGTTTCAGGTTTCCCCGTCGGGTTCGAGTTTTTTTGCCATCCCTAGATGTTACATCATGTATGTCGATAATATATGTATCATAAACAAGGATTAACCCAAGAAACATATGTGGATCCAAATTCTAATGGACTTAATTAGTGAAGTTCATGTCTTAGATTGAGTCTACATACTTGGTTATAGCTCCAGTGTGTCTTTTTCTATCGTTTCAACATTTTAGGGCTTTTGCCCGCGCTTCATCGCGGCGGTTTTGGTAAGGTTTTTTCGGGGACGCTACTGAAGGAGTACGTAAGATCTGCAATTGAAAGCCTAATGTGTAAGATCTGCAAGTGAAAGAGCTGCAAATTCATCTTCACATCCCGAAACAAATCTGTAAGATGATGAGTTGTATGCTCGCCAAAACAGTGAAGACCAAGAAGGATCTTATCAGAACTTGGCCTTTAGGATCCTCCCTTATGTCAATATTCAGGAGTGCTGCATCATTTGCCCCGTCAGCCTAACACAAACATACAAATGACAATCTACTCATATTAGCCGGTAAATGAGAATAACTTACAATAGTTTCATACAGGGGATTCAATACCTTGAATAATGGCAGACGCGACGCGTCCCTCTCGAAGCCTCTCTTTCGTTTTCCTTCCACTTGCACCTCACCTTGAGCTGCATGATATATAAACAAAATGAACTTCAATTTGCACCACATTTATAAGAAATTAAGCATCTAGTAAGTACAGTGAGGACGAAAAGTGAAACATCTTTTTATTTCAAAGCATCTTTTTAAGTGGCCTTACGTTTTGGATGAAAGTAATTGTTCTAAATCCCGTACTACCTGAAACCTATAAGAAACCTATAAAAGTAATTGTTCTGCTACATCCTATAACGCATTAGACACACAACACTACAAAGCAAAGTCATATTTTCATGTCCCACGTGAAACAGATCATGCCATTTTCATTTGAAAAGAAGTTGTTTAAATCGACATTGCCCTTTGTTTCTGATAATAACTTTTAGAGTTGCTGCAATAGAAAAACGCTTTATGAGAATATGATAGATTAGTGGTCATTTTCACCATTTTACTTGTGCGGTTTTATGTCAACTCCGAACACCCATTTATACCACCGAAAACTCGTTACAAAACCATCCTGAACATTCCTTTGCTGCTGCTCTTTTGCATCAGGCCACAATTTAACCCTAGCTCTCAATCACGATTATTCACTTAAATACTTACATATAAGCTAGTAGTATCATTTTAACCGGAAATAAGGACATATATAAGCAATCCCAAATCCCAAATACTTTAACGGGAAATAAGTGATTCCAAACACTATTAGCCAAAGCCCATATTTTGGAGGTCTAAGGTGGAGAAAGAATAAAACTATAAAAACACACGAACAATGCAACTTACTTATTAGGAAGACCAATATAATGCTTACGAACACCATCCACAGATCACAAAACATTCGGATACCTTTGCACCTCATATCACCCTACCAGCTCACCTTTCTTTCGAGCATCAACTTCAGCAGGAACCATCTCTGCTCCTCCCCCTTCAAATCATCTCTATCGCTTTAAGTCACTCACAACCGCTCGTGTATATGTGGTAGTTAAAGACATACTCATACCTACAAAACAAAACAGTGATATGTAAGCATTGGTGCCGCCAAATACATACAATCAGTCACAAAACATGTTTTTGTTTTCTTTCTACGCAACTTCATATGATACATAACAATATCATATCCACATTAAATAACAACCAGCATGTGGGTAACAAAAAATTAATATATCTAATTACATGTATAAAGGACATATCCGAAGCCGATCTTTTCCATAGAAACTGCCAATTTAACATTGTCGACCGACTCATTCTTTTCACCCACGGTTCACAATCTGTTAAACGGAGATTTATTTGAAAGAAAACTCTAATAGCTTGCAAGAAACTTAAACAAATTTTCTTGAAAATTAACAGCAAACAAAACCAAAGAACATACATTTCATTCCTCGACAGCAGCAATCCTCCACCATCAAACCCACATCCAGACCAGCCAACCAGCAACGTCGCACCAACAGGCCCGATATCAGCAACACGTAAGGAACCCGTGTCATCAACCTGCATCAACAAACTCGATATCGTAACCCGTATTGGCAAAACGGTAAATGGTAAAAATAAATATCAGGAACTCATTAGTAGTAATTATTAAAACTTCTATTGTCTAGTTTTGTAAATATCATATATTTGACTAATAAAACTATTTTAAATTTTTCACATTTGAACTATAAATGGAAACATTTTCTCACAGTATATGTTAAGCCGATGCCCGGTGAAGATTGTGCCAATGAAATATGTGTTCCATCCCGAAGCTTAATCCTTGGAGAAGTAATAGGAGATCCATTCGGCGATCCGTATGTTCTCAGGGGTGGTGGAATTGTTGTCTGATAAGCCCATGCATAAAACTCCGTAAAAACGGCAAGTAGTATCATCCTCAGCAAAACGAAAAACCATCAAAAAATTTTGTGTTCCCATATATATGGATAGCCTTCGAGGGAAGAGGGGGCAGTTTGAGATGTTTAGGCTATTGTGAACAGCCCAAACATCTCAAACTGCCGCCTGGTTCCCTCGAAGGCTATCCATATATATGGGAACGCAAAATTTTGATGGCACTAAGCCCTCCTGAAAGATTACCACTATGAATGAGTACTCAAATTACGATAATACCATATACAAATCTAATGATGTTGGTTTCGGCTATATGATCTTTGTTTCGGCTCATATATGGGTTTATGAGCTTATATTTGATACGCCACAATTTTTTGCTTGTTATGAGGTTTTAAGTTTATATAACTGATAAGACGCAAAGAGATAAGCTCATGAGCCCAAAAGTAACAGCAGTAATCCTATTGAAACATGCCCTTAGTATAATGTAAAAGTGGTGAAAGTGCCTTTACCTTTTGAACATGCAGCTTCCATGGTATCCCCTTGTAGTTGATTGTGAGGCTATGGCCGATGTTTCGATAAACCTAAAGAAGAACCATGAATGGAAAAACACTTTTGAGTTTCAGTTAGTTAGGAAATAAGTAAGAAAACATGAGCTTATAGTATACAATAATTTACAGCCTACCGAATATGGGACAATTGTATATTAAAAATCCTGCACATTTTAATAAAAAAACAGAATCTGCGTAGACTGTAAATGGGTCGTTTCGAGCACTTTCTATTTAAGATTATCTAAACATGCTCACTTGAAGAAAAAAGGTAACAAAAGTATGAAAATAATACTTAAGACGTACTGAAACTACAATCTATGGCTATAAAATTCTAACCATGTGTGTCTGCTCCAAGATCTTGCTCGGCGCTTTATATTGGGGATGTTTGTTTTGGCTTATAAAACGTAACCCCATTTCGGCTTATATTCCATAAGCCCCAATTTTTTTGGCTTATTAAGAAACGTATGGGCTTATATATGTCTGTTATATCATGAAAACTGAAATAACTAAACTGAAATAGTTAGAGTTACACCGATTCCCGTATATTTATCAACAGTTTAGCAATAATCTGTATGCCAAACATGATATTAAAGCATTTCATCAGTAACTACAACAAATATCGACACTGATTCTCAAACTATTCATCCAAAACCGAATTTTATACTCATGATAAATAACCGCATTTATAATACATTAGTTAACAGGCAACAATCTGTGACAATCAGATATAATTTTCCAATAACTGTTTATAACAGTGTAAAACTTATCTTCGATATTTAAATCATCAAATACCTAAACGTATTTCATCACAGTAATCCTCGTGCTAAGATCAACATAGAATGAAGTAATTAAAGTGAAAAACTATACACCGATACTCAAATATCCATTCCAAACCTAACTTTAGCACCTTAACACTCATCAAGTTAACATCAAAATATAGAGTGAGGGTGAGAAGAACGGAAAAAATACTAACTTTAGCACCATACGTCGCTGGATCTGTGGTCTCGAATTAATTTAGATGAAGAAGATAGATGAAGGGATATAGTAATTAAAAAAACGTCCCCAACAGAAAACATCAAAACTATAAGCAAACTTGAAAACCCTCCAAATTCATAAATTCAAAAGGGGTTTGCCACTTTGACTCATACAACATATGCAGAGATTAAGACCTTTGCCAATTACTATTAGCATTGCCTTAGATAAATTATGATAAACGGCAAGCGGTTTCGGCATTTAGTTATGAATCCATGGATCTGGGGCATCACCGTTTTACTACTAAATAAAATCAAAAGATGGTTTGTACATACTAATAACGGCATATATATATACTATTATCAATGTAATGTGCTTACATGTCGCAGGATCCGTAAGTTGATATCGGTTGTAGATCGTGAGCACTTATTGGGTTGTGACCAATTCAGTAATTATCAGCCTGCAAAAAGATTCAAAACTTTATTAGAAAACCACAATATTGTTACAAATCCGTAATTTATAGTTTTCTGAAGAAAAATGAAAAGAAAGAAACATGAATCATGAAATAGATTAATTCATATAGACGACACGTGCAAAGCTAATTTTACCCGTACCTCTTAAACTTCTGTTCATCGCTAAAAAAGGCGTTGTTCATGTTTTTTAGTTCTGTAGAAAAAATACAGTGACACGCAAGGAAAAAAATGTGTACATATATAAGCCGAAATAAACATCTTCGAGCCAGCCACACATTAAAAAAATAGAGTAACACGCACGGGAAAAAAAATGTTTGCATACCTATAGTTTTTGGCTGTAGTGCCAATGCACGTATCATTGATAATTTGTAATGATCATATGTAGGCTCGGATAGGGCGGTGTTTAAGGAAAAGAGGGAATACGCGCCATGGCTGCAACCGACCCAGGTTGCCCTGCCAAGATACGCGCAATCTCAGCTCTTGCCTACGCCGGTCAAACTCATCACCGCCTAAGGAACATCGGGTTAAGAAAGAAAGGTCGCCCGACACATGTATTTTTTATTGCTGCATTGGGAAACGGAATTCTCCTCTATTGTTAAGGAATTGAGCAGGAACGCAAGGCAACAAAGGGTCGGTAAAATCAATAAAGGTGGTCTCTAATTTTTAGGCTCAGATAAATGACCAATCGGATTTAAGGATATGTCCATCATGGCTGCAAACATGGGAAGGTTGTCCTGCCAGGCAGCACATAATCCGAATTCTAAGCGATTTAGCTTAGCGATGTCCAAAAACTATCATCATTACCATTTCAAAGCATTAACGGTGGTTATACAACGATAAAACAAAAGCATCATGCACATGTGGGTGAGAGCCTCAGAAGTTATAACCGGTTTTTTTATTACATTCAAATAAGACACGTTTCTACGGAAAAGGTACCCCCACCATGGCTGCATCTCTACTGAGCTGCCCCGCCAAGATATGGGATGACTCAGTCCCATCGAAAATTACAGGAATGTAACCTGCAAGTGTATTATTTTAGCAAATGAAAGATGCCAAGGCATTTAGGAGCCGACATCTTCCTGTTATTAACCTATCACCCTCCTTATACAGGGGAAGAACGGTTCTCAATGAACAGTGGTTCCCATGACACCCTTATTAAATAATCCTATTTTTTCCTCCACACAAAACCTCTCCTCCCTCACAAACTTTACACACACAAAGCACACACCATTGGTTTCCCGTCCCATTTTCAGCATTATAGATTAGAAACATGCATGATCCATTGAATAAACATTATCAAGTTAACCATATGAGCACATGTAACTGCTTGCTTTGCAGATGGTACAGACCCCAATATGAGTCACACGTTTTCTACCAAAAAAAAGTGAAAACATGTATTATGTTACTTTCAGGCTCAGATAAATAAACAATTGGATATCACGATATGGCCGCCATGGTTGCAACCTTAGCAAGGTTGCCCTCCAGGAGGCACATAATCCAAGTTCTGATCGAATCTGGTTAGACGTGATCAAATCAGATCATCATAGCCCGACATTCCTAATGAGGCATCATCACATACCCATATCTTATGCAAGTACGCTTAGTACTCTCCCACAACAACCGACACAGTGACAAAAAAAAGAAGCCGTAAACCCTTTAACTGTTGTGGTTTCACAGTAGCAAAAAAAACAGATGCAGCCTTAGCAACAATTTCAAGTTTATAACGCCTAGAAACCCCAAGAATCGAAGCAAACTACCAATAGCAAATATAAAGAAAGCTCATGATCACCACACTTTATAGGTAAATTCAATTAATCAGAAAGATCAAGAAAGGTAACATAAAAGGTTCATTTTTAAGCCTAATAAGGCCAAACAATACCGAATAACATAAAAGTAACTAACCAGAAAGAAGAAATACCATAGAAACATCAAAACCCCTGAAAATAATTAGGGTTCCAGCAAACCCCAAAAATTGAGGGTTTCAACCAATAAATCCTTCATTCGACCAGAATCAACAAGTTGTGCAAACAGGCAATGAATCCCAACAAAGCCCTAAAAACCCCTAAAAATAATTAGGGTTCCAGCAAACCCCAAAAATTGAGGGTTTCAAAGAATCGGCTGAGAAAAATGAGATACAAAATATTCATTATTTTTATTGGATATTATTGCGTGTGTGTGTGAGGAGTAGAGAGATGTGAGGTTGTGAGAGAGATGTGAGGCTGCGAGTGTGTGAGGATTTTATTAGCAGGAGAGATGTGAGGTTGTGAGAGAGATGTGAGGTTGTGAGTGTGTGAGGAGTGAATATAATATTAGGTATTAGAGGGGATCACTGTTCCTAGGGGAACGTGATTCCCCTCTATTATAAGGTATACAATGTATGTGTATACAGCTATAAGGACAACAAATTTTAATACAAAGGTAGCAAAAAGCTAGAGAAAATTCCTACTTCAATGCACTACCCATGAATGGAATGTTTTGATTTCATCTATTTTAAAGTTTGTTTGGGATTGAAACTAGACCTAACCAAGGGCCAAGCTATAGCCCGTCGCAGTATAAGTTTTTAATTAGGACGTAAAAAGTATAGATCGATGTTCTATCAAGTTAACATAAACATGACATGTAATATTCTCTCACGAACAAAACACTAGGGTTAACTGCGGGATCCGATCAATCTTTTGTTTGTAAAAAAACATGACCGGTTGTTTTCGCACTGATTTGAGATAAAACTCATTATATTAAAAAAGAACATATATAGTTAAAAAAATAAATCATATATTTCCAATTTCATCAAATGTCAAAGCATGTGTGGCATTTAACCAACCAGAAGACAAATACCCCTTAGCTCGCTATTATTTTTACCTCGCTGGCATGAACCGGATAGAACGCCGAATGTCGTTATTTCCCGTTTTATGTTATTAGAAATTTGATAAACAAATTTTTGGTTGATCATTGTATCTAAAACCAAGATGAGTATTGAGTAGTTATGTTATAAATGATTTTGACTTTGAGTTAAGGGCGAGCGGTATGGTGAGTTGGTGGCTAACATTTTTGTTGGGATTATGAATACTAGTTGAACTATTTTTGTTGGGATTTTGAATACTAGTTAAACTATTAATTATGATGTTAGTAGTAACTTCACTTCTCGAACAACTTGTGTAAATCTTGTGATTAAACCCTAGATCCAAACCTTAAGTGAGATTGTGTAAGGATCGGTTTAAAGAACGTTACAAGACAATAATAGAAAATCACCCAAAACCCTAATTAGGGTTTAGAGTTAGTCAAACCAAGCAAGGGGACAAAACAAGAACTAAAACCTTGACAAAAGTATCAAGGGTTTAGTATAAAGCTTAGATACTTCACAAAGGAGTATCAAAAGGTAGTCGATCTTGCAAAGGTTTACACTTTAGGTGATTTAGGGTTTAGAAGGGTGTTTGGCCGATTAAAATCGACCGGCTGGGGGGAGGGAGTGTCGAAAATTATTAAGAGGTGTGGGGGGTATTTATAACCTTCCTACCTCCTTAGTTTTCTTGGTCTCTACTTCAAGTTTTCTAATTATAGTAATTATTTAGCTTAGAAATTAATCAAGAAATCATTCTAGAACACCCTTTGGTGTATTCGGCCAACTAGGGAGCCCATAGTTCCTAGTTGTGACTTTTTCATCCCTCTAATTTTAATCACGCACATATCTTAAATTAATTAAACACGTAACTAATTTAAATAACGTTAATTAAATAATTAAGTGAAGTTTTATTAAACATTTAATAAATAATAAGCATATAATAAAGTGTGTTCTCCATGTTGAGTGTGTGCCCCCGATAGGTTCACTCATTCCCGATGGCTAAACGATCGCATATCCCGACAGCTCTCACTTGAGCGAGTTTAAGATATATTACGTTCATAATAAAGTATTTAGCAACACTTTATGTAAAACCCGCATGCTTTTACCATGAATAGTACCGTTAAGATCGTACGTACTAGATTAAAACTTTCCTTTTATAGCATGATTACGATTACGTGTTAGGATTTTGCGTATTACGTACGTGTTAGAACACGATAAGTATTTACTACGCACGAGCACGCGATAATTAATTGACAATAATTAATCACGAACATGCGATCATGAAATCATGAACGTAATTAAATCACGAACTATTATTAATTATGTATATATATTTATTAGGAGCGTAAATAAATATATCAGGTCACGATAATTATTTAACGAGAACATATTAAACGCGAACACAAATAATCACGAACGAGTAACTAAACATCGAGACACGGAAAACGGTACGGATACCCCATGTGGGGCCCCTACCCGCGGCAACAAGGGAGAAATGGGCCAAGCCCATTTCAGTTTTCACTAAAAGGGGGTTAAGGGAAAAACACTACTCATTTTCACTTTACAGAGGATTTTCACAAAAACCTAAAAGTTCTACTCCTCCTTCTTTTTCTTCTTGGCCGCCACCCTCAAACACACCAAAGGGGTGTTAGTTGATCTTTGATCTTGGAATTTTTGCTAGTGTTCGTGTTTGTTCATCATTGTTTAGATCCACGCATTCGGTAATTCTTTTAACCCTTTCTTTTGATTTAATCTTTTAAATAATTAAGAACATGATATGTTTTCTTAAAAACCTAATTAAATCATAGATCTAACATGAAATTGGTTTTGGTATAAATCAAAAGGGATGTTTAAGGGGTGTTTGTTCTTGGCCGCCGCCTAAACCGAACCCGAGAGGGTCTCGGTTTGGCTATTTGACCACCACCGAGACCATATGGTCCCGGTTGGTTGGTGTGGGTCCCACGGCAACAACAAGACAAGGGTAACCCCGATTTGGTTCGGGGTATGGTGTCGATTTCATGTCCGGTTCATGGTTCTTAGTCAAGATCCGGTTCACGGTGTATGTTAAGATTATTATTTTTATGATCTTATGTTAAAATTAAATTAATGAACATGACATGATTAATTTAATAACATGACTTAGGTTATATTAATTATTAAAATCATGAAATTATTAACCTAAGTATTTTATATTTTAGACTTATAATTAATTAATTATTTAAAAACCATGGTTATAATCAATTAATTAACATGACTTAGGTTATATTATTAATAAATAATAATACATGGTTTAACCTAACTGTTAAACTTTATTTAATTAAAAACATGATATACTTTAATTAAATATTTTAACCTATAGTTTATTTTAATTACATGAAATAATTAATAAACTATACACTATATCATATGACTTAGAAAATAATCATGAAAACACTTAGGCTTATATACTTAGCTTATTTAACCAGCTTATTTCTAATTATGGAAACTTTATATTTTTAGAAACTTAATTAAATAAGGCAGCTAATCTATTTATGGAAACTTTCTATTTTTAGAAACTTATTTATTTCAGGCAGCTAATCTATTTATGGAAACTTATTTAATTAAGATAGCTGATCTATTTATGGAAACATTTTATTTTTAGAAACTTATCTATTTTAAGCAGTAACTCTATTTTTGGAAACTTTCTATTTTTGGATACTTTCTATTTTTGGAAACTTTCTATTTTTGGAAACTTTCTAATTTTGGTAACTTTCTATTTTTGGAAACTTTCTTTTTTAGGAAACCTGCTATTTTTGGAAAGTTACTTATTATTACACAGTAAGTATAATAATACATGAAATACCAGAAATACTTAATCAGAGTAAACAGAATATAAGATAAACACAGTTTAAGGCTTTAAACAGTAAAACATGATATGAACATATAAAATAAGCTAAGACATGACATAAAACCAGTTACGTATTTAGTAAGCAGATACTTATTCATGTATGTATTTATGTAGCATTAGTGATACCGAAGTAGGATTCTCCTCAGTTCATCTTCTTCGTTCACTGGACATAAGGTACGGATTCCCGTCCTTTCAGTATGGACATTATTTTCTTATTAGGATTCCCCGTATGCAGCCAACTGTTTTCCCGTAGTATAAGTTTATATGTTTGACTTACTTATGTTTAATTTAGAATACCTATAGCCATATACATGCATGACCAGTTTCACCTAGTTATGGAGGTACCATAACCATAACATTAGAGGCACTGATGTTATGACTTCACCACAGCGGAGTGATTGCTCGTGGCGTCCCTTCAGCTTTTGGCCATATTATTATATTTATCATGTGGGGCGTATGGGTGCATCCTAGTTACATGTTTCAGTCAGGATTCCATGGTGAATGTGGTGTGTGCCTTGCATCCTTCACAAGGAGCTGATCCCTCCTACCCAAAACCAGTATATTAAATTGGAGGCAACCCCTCTAATTTGCATGATGAGGTCACCCCTCCAAGTATTCATGCACGGTGGATTTTCATGACCTATATTGGCTAATGGTAGAACATGTTAAACAGTTTTTATAAGATAAACATAAGGCTTTTCAAACTATAAAACCAGTTTTATCAAGACTTAACCGGGTTATCCAGGACTTAGTTTCTTCTGCTATTTCATGTTATTATGCTTATATTATTCATGCTATAATTGTATATCCATGCACTGAGCGTTATGCTCAGCCGTTTTTCCTTTTATGTTCCCAAAACGGCAGGTACCCAGGACTCGAGCATTTGGAGGACGTGCATAGGATGGAAGCTGCCATAGACTTCTTTTCCTTTTTGCATTCATATACTTATGCTTGTTTAGTCTTTCATTCATTTCTTTTGCTTTATTATGTTTTGAGCTTATGTTTGGGAACCGATGTTTGATTCCGGTTTACCCTATGGCCATGTAATGTTTTAGACATTTATCCTTGTATGCTTTGATGACACGCCATAATTACGCGTGACATTCCATTATCAAAATGGGGTGTTACAATTATGGTATCAGAGCCAAGGCTTCGACCTGTAGGCTCTAAAACTCGACCTATGACTAGTGGGTAGTCACCAGGAGCTTCCTAAGCCAACGTTTGTTATTCTACGTATTGATGTTTTCAGCGCATTGTTGCTTTAACCATGACGTTTTCAGCACCTTGAGGTTTTAACCTTGATGTTTTCATCGATATTGTTTTACTAATATGGATGGACAACCGTCATTCATAGGTAGTTATGTGTCATTATTTCATATATAATGTTCCTCGTGAACTGTGGCTATGTGGACTGAACCCCAATAGTTCATAATTAGTCACATAAAATTTTTTTCTGATAAGTTTTGACAAATGAGTTTCATTTAATTATGTTTCATGCATCATTGTTGCAAGAATTATGACTAAGTAATGGTTGGTATAGGACTGGCCCTATTTAGTCGCATGTGTTTTTATCGAAACTTTTAACTTTGGGACCGACCCATAGGTGTCCCCTCGCCATGTCTTTTGTTTTGGGACCGACCCATAGGCGTCCCCTCGCACATATAAAGGTTTTTATAAACTACATTACGCATTCATGCACTGTTTTTCATGCATAAATTTTTTCTCATGATTTATTGGCATATTTTTTTTTCATGTCCCCTCATAAGATAATATGTTTTTATGTCAAGTATGTTTTCATATTGTCATGGTTAACTCAGTTTCATGCTGATTATGTTATACACTCCTTCATGTTAAATCGTTTCATGTTTCTTCATGATAATTTCGTCTTCATGTGGATTACGTCTTACGCCTCTTTTGTTATTTATGTTTTCATGCAAGGCATTGTTGGATTTCATTGAATCCTGCTTTCATGATAGTCATGGTTGGTTTTCATTGGTCATGCTGTCAGGCAAATCATCGTTGAATTTTGTGTAACCACACTTTAACGTTTCTCGTTATAACCAAAATGATGTCTATGCAAATAGTGCCAGGTTATCATGAACCGTTTAACCGATACACTTTCCTTAAATCATGATAAATGATCGACCCCATACCGATCATTTCATGTGTATTCCACGTGTACTCCACGTACCGTATTTCATGTGTATTACACGTACCTTAATCCACGTGTATTTCACTTGCAATACTTCACGAGTATTCTCTTGTCGATTCTGAATCACCTCAGACGTATTTTCAATTGTTGATATTCTACAAGATTGTTGATGCCGCTCATAACTTGGAGATGTTACTAAAGGTTGATGCTGCTGACGTTCGGAGACGCTACGAGATGCTGATGCTGTTCACAACCTGGAGATCCTACAAGACGAAGACAAAGGCGTTAGAGCAAAGCAATTGGACGGGAAGATGCTTCACCATCAGATGATTTCCATCAATCATTGTCCCAAATTCTTAGTTACATGTCACACATCATTCAGCTGTCATTTCAGCCATATGAGTGCAAACCGGTACCAGCCGGCCACTCAGCTGAATAGTTACATGAATCACGGTCATGAGAATGACCATCATGGAACTGACAGACAGGACGATAGTAACCACTACCATGACAGCAACTATCCTAGAAATCACAACCGAGACTTCAGCCGCGAGCGTGATCAGACATACAAATGATCAGTAGTCCAACCGATCCGCCAATTCTGGCACAATAACCTGATATTGTAGTTCTATTGTTTTTACGTCTCGAGACACACGTCAAGACATCAGTCAAGACACATGTCTCACGTATACTTTCTGAAGACACATGTCAAGACACCAGTCAAGACATATGTCATGCTTATAGTTCCAAGACACGAGTCAAGACACATGACTCACGTCCAACTATGGAACATTTCTAAGAAATTCAGGGTACCCTCCAAGGGTATATCCATTTTATTGTGCCATGTATTAATCAGGCCACAAGAATTTCAATACCATTACCGGCGCATCAGTGAGAACTGTCACGTTGCCGATGTCACTTTCATTTCTTTCAACCACATTTCATATATTCATGACCATGAAGGACGCCTTTCATATTCCCACGTATACGAAGGTTTTCCTTCAGCTTAATGATGAGATCCAAGCTGCTAACGCATTTCCTCGGACATACACGAGTTGAATTTCATTCTAATTATGGACTATGAACAGCACACCCTGCTACGATTCATAATTATGTATAGTAATGTTCAGGCTCTTGAATACTTTCAGCTTGATTTTTCCATCAGGAAAATCTGTACAAATTATCTGTGCTTACAAGCATGTGCGTTGTTAGCCATGGTCGCTAAAATTTTCTAGCTGTCAGTTGATTATTCCAAGATCTTCTCATACATTTCAGAAGAACCTACAAAGAGAAGGACGGTACCATGAGATTATGTGTCGACTACCGTCGACTTAAACAAATCACCATTCATGACCGTTATTCTCCTCCACGTATTGTCAACATGTCCAATAGACCTTATAGTGTTAATCACTTTTCCAAGATCGAACTCATGATCATGCTGCTAACAGTGACGAGTGAAAGAGCAGGACATATCCATGACTGCTATTCGTACACGACTCGGTCATGCTAGATTTATGGTTTTGAATTAGTCTCATCAATGCTCCAACGACATTATAAGAATGAGTTTCCATGAACTCATAGCAAATTCATCAGTGTTTTCATTAAGGATAACCTGATTTCCTTTAAGCCTAGAAAAGAACAGGAAGACCATATCTGCACTATGTTGCAAATTCTATGACAAGAGAAATTTTACCTTGGAAATTTTTCCAATATCAATTCTGTTTGATTACAGTGACACGCTGAATCACATGGGTTTCTACGGTTAATCTTACCATGACTCAGCTTATGCGTAAAGGAGAGAACCCTACACTACATTAGGTGTTCTAGAAAATCCTACGCTAGGAGAAGTCTAGATTCAGAGACTCAGAGTTTCGCAACTCCTATGTATCAAGTTCTGCGAAGAAAGATACAGCTACGTTCATATCTAAGTACCTGACATACCAACAGGTTAAGATAGGACACCAACAGACTGGGATGTTTTCATCATCTGATATTGTGAATTGAAATGGGACAAGATCTCCATGGATTTTGGTTACCAGATTAACGCAAACTCAGAAGAAGCATGATGCTATCTGGGTTATTGCAAACAGTTTGATCAAGTCTGCAGAATCCTTACATCCGCAAGGATTTCAGAACCAACAGATTGATCAGACATGTTTCATCCAAGGCTCATCCGATCACTTGGCAATCCCTCAGTTATCGGGTCAGATAAAGATTCGCAATTGTACTCCTTAATTACTTCACGTCTTCATCCTAATTCCACGACTTGCTTTCGCGCTTGCGTTCATGACACTATTCACGTTCATGATGGTATCTCAGCTTACAATTTTGTGTTCATTTTTCTCATTCTGGGAAGTTTTGCAAGAACTTGAGAGACCAGACCCAAGTTTAGTATAACTCCCTATCCTCAGATAGACGTTTCTCGTCATATTCTATGTCTCACCTTGTAGCGTTTGCCGTTACCGCCATTATATTCTATGTTCACGATATGTTTCACATGTCATGTTCATTCCACGTTCCTCATATCTTGATCAAGATATGTTACACGTATCATGGATCACGATATGTTTACTTATACTACACTCGCCATATCTCCACGTAGCACGTTCAAAAATTTTCACGTATCACGTTCAAAAATTTTCACGTACTACTTTTCTTTATGTCTCGCGCATCGTTTCTAATTATCAGTTAAGTCAGATTGTCTTGCATCGTAACGTTTTAGTTGCCCTTACACGTTAATTCTAATTCCCTCAATCAAATTTAGGGATCTACCTTATGTCGATAACCAAGAACTTCTTCTTATTTCAAGTCAAGGTCAAGAGGACCAAGATTTATCATTCGCGTCAAGATCTTGTGGAGGAACCGTTCCAAGAGGGAAGCCACTTGGAAACGGACAAGTTCATCCAAACTTCTTATCTGTTTTTCTCTTATCAATTAGATATGTCCTTTCAGTCACGTCACGTTCCATGTCCTTTCAAGACATGTCACGTTCCGCGTTCCTTCTGCCAGCTCACCTGCACGTTCATTTATCTTACATACCCTCTCAGTTTGATTCGGGTATGTTTCTCTTTCAGTACGTTATCTATAATTCGGGGACAAATTTTTCTTTTTAGGGGGGAAGAGTTGTAAAACCCGCATGCTTTTACCATGAATAGTACCCTTAAGATCGTACGTACTATAATAAAACTTTCCTTTTATAGCATGATTACGATTACGTGTCAGGATTTTTCGTATTACGTACGTGTTAGAACACGATAAGTATTTACTACGCACGAGCACACAATAATTAATTGACAATAATTAATCACGAACATGCGATCATGAAATCATGAACGTAATTAAATCACGAACTATTATTAATTACGTATATATATTTATTACGAGCGTAAATAAATATATTAGGTCACGATAATTATTTAACGAGAACACATTAAACGCGAACACAAATAATCACGAACGAGTAACTAAAAATCGAGACACGGAAAACGGTACGGGTACCCCATGTGGGGCCCCTACCCGCGGCAACAAGGGAGAAATGGGCCAAGCCCATTTCAATTTTCACTAAAAGGGGGTTAAGGGAAAAACACTACTCATTTTCACTTACAGAGGATTTTCACAAAAACCTAAAAGTTTTCCTCCTCCTTCTTTTTCTTTTTGGTCGCCACCCTCAAACACACCAAAGTGGTGTTAGTTGATCTTTGATCTTGGAATTTTTGCTAGTGTTCGTGTTTGTTCATCATTGTTTAGATCCACGCATTCGGTAATTCTTTTTACCCTTTCTTTTGATTTAATATTTTAAATAATTAAGAACATGATATGTTTTCTTAAAAACCTAATTAAATCATAGATCTAACATGAAATTGGTTTTGGTATAAATCAAAAGGGATGTTTAAGGGGTGTTTGTTCTTGGCCGCCGCCTAAACCGAACCCGAGAGGGTCTCGGTTTGGCTATTTGACCACCACCGAGACCATATGGTCCCGGTTGGTTGGTGTGGGTCCCACGGCAGCAACAAGACAAGGGTAACCCTGATTTGGTTCGGGGTATGGTGTCGATTTCATGTCCGGTTCATGGTTCTTAGTCAAGATCCGGTTCACGGTGTATGTTAAGATTATTATTTTTATGATCTTATGTTAAAATTAAATTAATGAACATGACATGATTAATTTAATAACATGACTTAGGTTATATTAATTATTAAAATCATGAAATTATTAACCTAAGTATTTTATATTTTAGACTTATAATTAATTAATTATTTAAAAGCCATGGTTATAATTAATTAATTAACATGACTTAGGTTATATTATTAATAAATAATAATACATGTTTTAACCTAAGTATTAAACTTTATTTAATTAAAAACATGATATACTTTAATTAAATATTTTAACCTATAGTTTATTTTAATTACATGAAATAATTAATAAACTATACATTATATCATATGACTTAGAAAATAATCATGAAAACACTTAGGCTTATATACTTAGCTTATTTAACCAGCTTATTTCTAATTATGGAAACTTTCTATTTTTAGAAACTTAATTAAATAAGGCAGCTAATCTATTTATGGAAACTTTCTATTTTTAGAAACTTATTTATTTCAGGCAGATAATCTATTTATGGAAACTTATTTAATTAAGGCAGCTGATCTATTTATGGAAACTTTCTATTTTTAGAAACTTATCTATTTTAAGCAGAAATTCTATTTTGTAAACTTTCTATTTTTAGAAACTTTCTATTTTAGGAAACTTTCTATTTTTGGAAACTTTCTATTTTTGGTAACTTTCTATTTTTAAAAACTTTCTATTTTAGGAAACCTGCTGTTTTTGGAAAGTTACTTATTATTACACAGTAAGTATAATAATACATGAAATACCAGAAATACTTAATTAGAGTAAACAGAATATAAGATAAACACAGTTTAAGGCTTTAAACAGTAAAACATGATATGAACATATAAAATAAGCTAAGACATGACATAAAACCAGTTACGTATTTAGTAAGCAGATACTTATTCATGTATGTATTTATGTAGCATTAGTGATACCGAAGTAGGATTCTCCTCAGTTCATCTTCTTCGTTCACTGGACATAAGGTACGGATTCCCGTCCTTTCAGTATGGACATTCTTTCCTTATTAGGATTCTCCGTATGCAGCCAAATGTTTTCCCGTAGTATAAGTTTATATGTTAGACTTGCTTATGTTTATTTTAGAATACCTATAGCCATATACATGCATGACCAGTTTCACCTAGTTATGGAGGTACCATAACCATAACATTAGAGGCACTGATGTTATGACATCACCACGGCGGAGTGATTGCTCGTGGCGTCCCTTCAGCTTTTGGCCATATTATTATATTTATCATGTGGGGCGTATGGGTGCATCCTAGTTACATGTTTCAGTCAGGATTTCATGGTGAATGTGGTGTGTGCCTTGCATCCTTCACAAGGAGCTGATCCCTCCTACCCAAAACCAGTATATTAAATTGGAGGCAGCCCCTCTAATTTGCATGATGAGGTCACCCCTCCAAGTATTCATGCACGATGGATTTTCATGACCTGTATTGGCTAATGGTAGAACATGTTAAACAGTTTTTATAAGATAAACATAAGGCTTTTCAAACTATAAAACCAGTTTTATCAAGACTTAACCGGGTTATCCAGGACTTAGTTTCTTCCGCTGTTTCATGCTATTATGCTTATATTATTCATGCTATACTTGTATATCCGTGCACTGAGCGTTATGCTCAGCCGTTTTTCCTTTCATGTTCCCAAAATGGCATGTACCCAGGACTCGAGCATTTGGAGGACGTGCATAGGATGGAAGCTGCCATAGACTTCTTTTCCTTTTTGCCTTCATATAATTATGCTTGTTTAGTCTTTCATTCATTTCTTGTAGAATCTTGATAACCTATGAATCTATGAAGTGGGTTGATGTTTTTCTAGAGAGAGAAACTAGAGAGAGAAACTATGTGTCTTTTTATTAAGTAGAAACTTGAAATGAACAACAACCAACCCCTTTCCAAGGAGGAAAGGGGTATTTATACTTCCAAGCCACTAATGGACTTAGGCCGGCCCATGACAAGCCCATGGGCCGGTTCTTACTTAGCTAAATAAGTAACTATTAACTACGAGCTATTACAACATAAATAATATTGTGGAGTGACCGATACTTCTAATATACGTTAAAACGTATTTCTAATAATCTCCCCCTAAGGGAGGTCACTCCACGTTACAAAGTTCTAAACCTAGCATACTATACTAAGTCTTCGTTCTTTACCTCGTAGTCTTTTCTTCTTTTTCTTTTTGTTGTGAATATGTTTCTTGATCTTTTAGGCTTTGGCTTGAGAGCATTGTTATTTTGGCCTTTCACGTGCGATCTTTGCCTTCTTGTGAAACTTGCCTCCTCGTGACTTCATGTTCCACACACTTATATCTTTTTGTTGAATTCTCGAAAGTTTCAGAGTTTGGTACAGCGGAAGACTTTATCTTGTACTTTCTTGAATTTTTGCTAAACTTTGATGCAGAAAAACATAAGCATGTGGGAACGACTTCTACAGGTACACCGCAACACCACCGTCTTTAACTGGTACACAGCAACGCCACCGTCTTCAACAGGTACACAACAACGCCACCGTCTTTAACAGGTACACAGCAACGACACGAATAAAATAGCTTTGAACATTTTATTCTAATTCGGTAGCATTTTACCTCCGGTCGGTGAAGACCGTTGGACGATATTAGATATCGTACCCGTGACGGATAGTTTCAATTAAGTAACTTCCTGACAGGATTTCGCGGGTAAACCCGTTCTCTTTATTCGACCGTCCAAAGCTGACTGCGAACATAAAGAGTGAATCACTTGGATAAATTATCCTTGTGATTTGAAGCCGTCAATTCATGGAACCTAGAACAAGTGAATTTCAATTAAGATTTTCACCATCGTTGCTTTCCAGTTGTCACGAGCTCAATTCATAAAGAATCTTGCACGTCACCTACCAAGTGCTGTTTGATGTTAACACTAGAAGGATTTCCACTCGTCACTGTGATCAATAAAGAGTCACTCTGAGTGTTCTGGCAAGATCATATGATAATGCGTAGAGGCCTGGAACGAGTTTAAGTTCAATTAAGAATTAAACCACTGTTTCTTTCCAGTTTTTCACAAGATTGATTCTAAAAGAACCGCACGTGTAACCTACCATGAGCTTGTTTGATGTTGGCTCAAGCAGGATTTCCATCTTCATTGTAGTACTTGCGTATTACTCGGATGTTCTGGCAATATTACAAGAATACTGCGTAGGACTCATAAAAATCTCTTACTTTTCACAGTGTGTGAGAAAGCAAGGAATAAATGGAAAGTGTCCTAATGAGAATTTTAATGATCTCTTGGCTCTAGACTCGATTGTGCGTTTTGATTTAGTGAGCGATGGCTGGAGAGGAGTGCCACCTTTTTAATACCAGTCTATTCAGAGTGAATAAACCAATAGATAACGTGTTGATCTCCGTGTGATTAAAACAAATACCTTTTGAGAGATATTTGAGTTAGCTGGGAAGGGTTGTGCATTGCATCACTGGGTCCATGACGTCTTTCTTCAATATCAAGAATCAATAACAAAAATGATCTCAATAGCATATGTATTGACCCAGTTTCTACCTAAAGTTGTAAAGAGGGCTTCTTTCTTTACACCCTTTATCTTTACAATTCTTTTTCATTCTTCAACCCCTTCAATGCTTACCAATACGTCATCACTAGCACCTTGTTGTGATTGTTCCAATGCTAGCTTAAGTACTTGGTCGGCATTCAGCTACGTTCACATTCTTTCTCCATCTTTCCTAGGACTTCTAATTTTATCTAGGGAATTGTCCTTGGGAAGATTCCATCGGCTCTGATGAATCATTGGACTAAACCTATTCCTACCACCCTTTTGTCACCACATCGTCGTGAATTAAGCGTGTTTTGGGAAAGTATAGCCACCATGAAAAACCATTGAAAATCACATAAGGTACTTGTGATATTGAAATCAAAAGTTTTGTACCTTAGGTGTTTTGTTCATCAAAAACGCTCCCCCTTAACACGTGCTTTACACATATTAAGTTGGAAAATCGTTAAGTCTTTTTCATCTTTTAGCCAAGTATCATTTAAGTCTCCTTAATCCCATTTTCTCCCCTTATCCAAAATGTTAACCATTAATATTTGGGATATTGAATGGATTAACCGGTCTTTGGGTAAAAAATGAAATCGATGTTTGGCCATTGAACATGTTAATGCTCCCCCTTAAATTAATAAGGGATAGTTGTAGTGCTTTAGTATGATATATTTTGAAAGATTTAGAATCTCGTGAGAAATTCTTGAAAAATTATCATACCTTAACACTACATCAAGCCGTAAAAGCACAATATTCACAAATATACATATTCACAATTAAAAACCAATATAAAGTGGACCTGAAATGTACGACCCATTAAATGGATCGTTGCAGTAACTTGTGGTGCACTCCATATGGTCTACCACCAACGAATCTTTCTAAACTCCTCACCAATCTACGTTCACGGAGCTTTTGATCGATCTTCTTGATCACATACTTCGCCATTTGCCGATAACCCTGATGCCAATCCTCAGTCATCTCTGGTAAAGTCCCACCCGAATTGAGATGATCCAACTTTCCTCTGACGCAGATGAGAGTCCCATCACTGTACTTATAAAGCTCACCCACCCTCATAAACTTCATTAACCCTCGACTGTTCAAGTAGAAAATCCCACAATTCGGAACAGAAATGCCGGTATAGGGACATCTGTTGACATGTTGAGGTAACACTTGATTCACTGGACGGGTTAGGTTAAGTTTCCTTTGGTAACTTTCGACTCCCAACTGAAGATCTTCAACTCGTTTCTTGATAACAACGCTTCGTGTGAACATACGAAGTGCTGTATTCAAGGCAATGAGGTCTTCACGAGAAATATGTGTGAGTTGATCACGGGTCATTAGAAGCAACATATCTTCGATATCCTCAAGGCGAATGATAGAAAAATCTCCCTGCTGGATTTTGTATTCTCTGTCATCCTCCCTTTTCAAATGAATCTCCGTCACATGATAATAGCCATTCTTGGCTTCAGTTTTCAGCAATAAAATACTGGAGATGCGGATATCAGATCTAACATTGCTTCCTGAATTGACTAAGCAGCAACCCCTGTACGCCCTTCGGACTCGTTCGTCCCAATGAGATGCACCTATAACAGCATACATATCATAATTACGAGTTACCCTTGGGACCCAGAGTCAGTTTACCTTTTCCTCGATCCAGGGTATTGTCCCCCAGTTGGCAGCTTTCAGCAAGGTCAAGGAGGTTGCGTACTTTGATGAACCCTTCAGAAGATACTCAAGATCATAAGTGACGAAGAAGTCGAGAGCAATCTGATTATCTTGAGTAGGATCAAGTGGAGGTGGAGCTCTTTCTGATTCATGAAGACCTGGTCGTTGAACGGTATTCAGAGCTTTCAAGATCTCATCAGCATAATACTCGAACTCCATTCGGGTTAACCTGGTTTTGGCGCGAATTCTCTTATCCTTCAGCGCTCTCTTCACCAAAGACGGAGTAACCAAAGTCTTATACTCATGAGCCAGAAATGCACATAAGTCAACTGGACTGCGGATACGGAGATATAAAACATCTCTGTCAGCGTCTGTGATCGGATCATATTACGCCGCTGCCGTGATCCAAGCCTGTGGCGGTGCAGTCTCGTCAATCTCCAACGTGTCTGCCCAGTCCCGTGTGCTTGATTCAGGAACAGTAGATTGTGGTTCTTGTTGTAGAGGAGTGGAAACGTGAACATTTGCTGGTTCTGATTCAGGCATCTCGGCGGTGTCATGAACGGGTGAGTGTTGTGCAGCTTCAGGTTCAGTTACCGACTCTGCAATCACAGGAGCAACAACAACAGAACTAACAGGGCTAGTGGTAACAGGTATAGATACAGCGATAGATGTACCGGGAATCGATGATGCCGTAGTAGCATTCACATCGTGGCGCCACTTGGTTCGTCTTGATTCTATTGAGGTAGATTTTTCTTTATCCGCAACATCTTTCTTAGACTTGGTTCTAGACTTAGCAGGTTTCTTTGAGCTGGCAACCTTATCCCCCTTTTCAGGCTGTTGACCCCCATCATCATCCTCATCGTTATCCTCGTTGCTCCCCTTAGCACTCTCCTCATTACCATCACCACCATCATCACCATCATCATCATCATCATCCTCATCATCATCACCATCATCGTCATCGTCATCATCCTTTTCTTCTTCTTCTTCTCCACCTTCTTCTTCACCAGTACCCTCTTCTTCACTTTCTTCCCTTTCTTCCTCAGGCAGAATATGGTATGGTACCACACTTCTAAACGTTTTAAATAACCTATCATCCTCCATGATAGCGTCATTCAGGGATTTGTAGAGAGCCCGTTGAATCCTAGATTTATCAAACGATCCAAGTTCCCTCATACGAGCTTTCAGGATCTTCTTTAATTCAAAATCCGTTAATTCATAAGCAATTTTGTAGGCGGATTCTGAAGGATTGGATGACTTGATCATCAAGTTATCAGCCGCGAGTGTCTTCAACTCATCACGCAGTTTAGGCATAATGGATTCAACGGATTCTTTCACTCTCTCTTCAACAGAAGCTTCAAGTGCTTATTTTTGCTCCTTGTATTTATCCCTCATCGCTTGAAGTCTGGTGATTCGTGCAGCATGCTTATCAGCTTCAGCCTGCTTAACCTGAGCTAGTTCTTCTGTATGAGCTTTTCGTGTTAACTCCATCTCTGCAGCGAACTTAGCAAGCATCTCTTCTTGGGCTTTCTTAGATGCTTCTTCACTTTGAGCTCGTCTATGTAGCTCTTGGCGAAGTTCATCCATCTCTCTTTTGTGATTATCCGTATGTTTATCCAACATTTCGGCCATTACAAATACAGCCATTGAAGACGTTGCAGAGCTGCTCTGGGTTGAGTGAAGAGGCTCGGTTGTTACTACGGTACTAAGGATGGGAGTTATTGGTGGTGGAAGGAATGGTGTTGAAACCGGTCGGGTTGGTAAAGGTTGTATTGGTGGAGGTTGAGTTACTAAAGGTTGAGTAGGTACCATGATTGTAGGAGCACCGGACTCCTTTTCAACACTTGCTGAAACAGGGATGGATGTCTCCTTCGAAGTAGAATACCGTTCAGGTGACCCAAACTCATCAACATCCTCTGGCTCCTCGTACTCTTCTTCAATATTCACCTGTGCACCTGAACCACTACCTCCCGTATCTTTCCTACTCCTTTCAATAGCTATCTTCATTGCTTTTCTCTCAGCCTTGTTAAGAGTAGGATCATCAACATCCTCTTCGTCGTGTAGAACTAACTCATCAGCCTTGCCCTTTCCCTTCTTAGCCTCAGTCTTCTTCTTCTTGGTTTCGGGTTCAGGTAAAGCAGCTGGTTGCTTGCGTTTACCTTTACTCTTGACCGTAGTAGACGAGTCTTCTCCAGTCTGAAGGTTTGCTTTTAGCTTCTTGATTTCTAGTTGCAGTAGTTTGTAATCAGCAGAACCTTTAATTCTATCAGTCAGAAGATGATCGGGAATAGGACCAGGAATAACACCACCAGATGGTCCTTCATGCCTTAGATCCACGATATGATCAGCCTCTTCAGTGTGATGACGACTTGCTGCACGCCTATCAATAGATACATCATTCTTCATACAATAATTAATGATAAGCTTGATAAACCGAGGGTAAGGAAAGAAGTTATTCTTCAGCTTCTTGTTTTGGAAGAGTTGAAAGGTGAATTCTTCCCACAACAATAATGCATAATCTGCATTTGCGCCTTTGTACATTCCATGGAAGATGTTCATTATTGGACTACGCAAAGCATCATGCCCAGATGTTTTTGGTGTAAGACATCGACTAAGAATACCCAACATCGCTCTCCAAGGTTGTCCTACTTTAGCAGTGGTAAACTCAGACGCAACTCGTATGTCAGGACATCCAATAGCATCGAACAACTCCACGAGTTCGTCTTTAGTAGGATCCCTCGAAAATGCCATACCTTTGGGTGAATCCCTAATGCCAAATATCTTACGGAAGTCTGATACAGTAAGTGTCTGCTGTTTGTTGTCGATGGTGAAGGTGATCTTGTTTGAAGTGCTTTCCTTGGTAGCCCAAAACTCATACATGCAATCATAAGGCACCGAGGCAGTACTTCTTAAGGCATTCTTGAAATGAGATTGATCAAGGATTGCTATGGCGACTTTAAAACCATGGTGAGTGGATTTTGAGACTTGCTTCAGCCGGTAATTGTTTGGTATGAACTTGAGGGTTCGTGCTTCAGCAATTGCGGCTGCTCTAGAGTCTTGGATTGCTTGTACTGTTATATTAGTCATTGTATCTGCTTAAGATAAGACATGAAAGGTTGATGCACAAAAATATATAGATATGTATCACTATTACTTCTAAGCATAACACATTTCAACAAGTACTTATAATATGCAAACACTATTAATCCAACAACTCTTCATCTGGAACATTCCTTCATTCGGAACTCTTCATTCGGAAGTCCTTCATTCAGAACTTTTTCATTCGGAAGTTCTTCATTCGGAAGTTCTTCATTCGGAAGTTCTTCATTCGGAACTTCTTCATTCGGAAGTTCTTCATTCGGAACTTCTTTATTCAGAACTTCCTCATTCGGAACTTCTTCATTCGGAAGTTCTTCATTCGGAACTTCTTCATTCGGAAGTTCTTCATTCGGAACTTCTTCATTCGGAACTTCTTCATTCGGAACTTCTTCATTCGGAAGTTATTCATTCGGAACTTCTTCATTCGGAACTTCTTCATTCGGAACTTCCTTCATTCGGAACTTCTTCATTCGGAAGTTCTTCATTCGGAACTTCTTCATTCGGAAGTTCTTCATTCGGAACTTCCTTCATTCGAAAGTCCTTCATTCGGAACTTCCTTCATTCGGAAGTCCTTCATTCGGAACTTCCTTCATTCGGAAGTCCTTCATTCGGAACTTCCTTCATTCGGAAGTCCTTCATTCGGAACTTCCTTCATTCGGAAGTCCTTCATTCGGAACTTCCTTCATTCGGAAGTCCTTCATTCAGAACTTCCTTCATTCGGAAGTTCGTTCGGAACTTTCCTTCATTCGGAAGTTTGTTCAAAACTTCTTTCATTCGGAAGTTGTTATCCATGTTCATTCGGAACTTTACAAACGTAGCCTATTAGTGATTAATCTAGTCGCGTTTGTGAGTTCTAAGGCAATCTAAGGCAATACAACATCTTCTAATGCTATTCCGAGCAAAACCCACCAAAAACCCCTAATTAATTTGATAGAGATGATTACCCGAATCAATTAGCTTGTTTTACATGATGAATTAGACGAATTAAAAGTTAAAGATTCGATGTTATTACCTTGTAGATTGAATGGAACAGATTTGGATGATTGAGACGAAAGTTTTAGAGAGCTTAAGTGTGTGTTAATGGCGGAAAATGATAAATAGAAACAGTGAATGAAAAAACGGGGGGGGGGGGGGGGGATGGGTTTTGGTTTGACTTAGGTCAATTTTTGACAAATTTCCCAAGTTGTCACTTAAGTCCCTAAGTTTTCACTCCTTTTCCTTTTTGGTTTATTACTTTTCATTTTTCCTAATCATTGTTAAACTTAGCCACTATTAACTTTCACACAACTTAGCAATCGCAACCTATTTGCAAGTCTCCAAAATCTAAAGCAAGTCCTATCACATTGAACGAGCCCAAGTCGTTTTCTAAAGCAATACCACTCATTTACCATTTAGCCATTAATTTTCCACAATCACTTTTGAAAAGATTGTTTTGATGACGAAGATAATTTAATATTTTCTCCCCCTTAAACGATGACCCGTTTTCTATTTAAAGAGCTGTAGTCATTGTTTAAAGAGTCAAATATTGATGAAAACATTTCCAATTAATGTCTTGAAAAAGATTGATTCGTGGTGGCAATAAGATTTCTCTTATTTTAACAAATTAATGCACTGAGACGTACACTAACTCGTTTTAGACCAAATTATAAAGTAAACTTGATCCCTTTGCATGATTTGGCTTGTAAATCATGCCCGAGAAAATTAATTCCCGTTCTGAGCCACTTCCAAGGAAATACGTGACTTTAATATGAAAACCGGGTTGTAGTCTGAAATAACTACAAGCCATAATGGGCATGTTTTAAAAATGTACAACTTTTATACGGACTCTATTTATGGCACCGTGTCAATATTGATCGACATTTCTAAGGCCGTAAATATTACCGTACTAAAAGACATGCCCGATTTAAAAACGAAAAATATTTTTTGGTTTTTCTTGATTTTACAATTTTTTATGGTTTTTGTAGGTTTTATATTTTTTATGGTTTTTCTTGGTTTTTATATTTTTTATGGTTTTTGTTGTTTATATATTTACGATAATATACATGATCACGAACAAAGGATACGCCTGAATAGTTTACCACTACTATTCAGCTGATTCTTCTGCCAATTCTTTGAGAGTTGCTGGAGTGAATGATTTCATGCCAAGCTTGTCGATCAAAAACTCGATTCGTCCTTGATCTAAGGCTTTGGTGAACATATCCGCCAGCTGATACTCAGTAGTGACAAAATACAGCTCGATCACTCCGTTCTCCACCTGCTCTTTAATGAAATGGTAGCGAATATCTATGTGCTTGGCCCGGGAGTGTTGAACATAGTTGCAGCAAAGGGCAATGGCGCTCTTGTTGTCACAATACATCGGGATTTTGTTAAATCCCAAACCGTAGTCAGTTAATTGTGATCTCATCCAAAGGACTTGAGCACAACAACCGGACATGGCGATGTATTCAGCCTCCGTGCTAGAAATTGCAGCGCTTTTCTGCCTTTTTGAAGACCAACTGATCAATCTATCTCCAAGGAGTTGCACAGATCCAGAAGTGCTACGCCTCGTGTCTTGACATCCAGCATGATCGGCATCTGCGTATGATATTAAAGCAATAGAGGAATCTTTCGGATACCATAGACCACGATGAAGTGTTCCTTTTAGATACCGAAAGATCCTTTTCACAACATGTAGGTGCTTTTCGGTAGGCCGAGCCTGATACCGGGCACACATGCATACAACAAATTGCAAATCAGGCCTGCTAGCAGTCAGATAGAGAAGGGTGCCGATCATCCCACGATAAAGTTTTGGATCGACAATAGTCCCATTCCTATCTTCATCTAACTTGGATTTCTCCACCATTGGAGTGTCCACGGGGTCACAATTTTCAAAGTTATATTTCTTTAAAGATTCTAGAGCATATTTGGATTGATTAATAAATATGCCTCTGGGATTCTGAGAAATTTGTAATCCTAAGAAAAATGAAATTTTTCCCATCATTGACATCTGAAAGCGTGTGGACATTATCTTCTCAAAGCGATTTGACAATTCTATGTTAGTGGCAGCAAATATTATATCATCAACATAAATTTGTACCAGAATCATGTCGTTGTCCTCCTTGAGAGTGAATAGAGTGGGGTCCACCTTGCCTTTGGAGAAGCCTTCCGAAATGAGATATGTTGAAAGGAGATCGTACCACGCGCGTGGAGCTTGTTTCAACCCATAGAGAGCCTTCTTAAGCTTGTACACATGATTAGGAAACTCCGTGCTAACGAACCCATCCGGTTGACTAACATAGACTTCTTCCCTTAGTTCACCATTCAAAAATGCCATCTTCACATCCATTTGATAGACGATCATGTTCATATGAGCAGCATACGCAAGGAATAGTCTAATGGCCTCCAATCTTGCAACAGGAGCAAAAGATTCTTCAAAATCTATACCCAAGGCTTGTTTATATCCTCTAGCAACCAATCTAGCCTTATTTTTTAATACTGCACCCATCTCATCAAGTTTAACCTTATAAACCCACAACAAAGTAAGGATGTTAACCTTGTCAGGGAGAGGAACTAATTCCCATACTTCAAGTCTTTGGAATTCATTTAGTTCCTCCTGCATGGCTTCAATCCAAGATGATTGAGTCATAGCCTGTTGCCAATTTTTAGTGGTTTGGAAGTGTTGATTCGGAAGATTTTTGCTTGGAAAACCTTGATTCAGAACTTTTTCCTTGATCCGGAACTTTTGGTTCGGAACTTCTTGATCCGGAACTTTCCTTGATCCGGAACTTTTGGTTCGGAACTTTTTGATCCGGAACTTTGGTTGATCCGGAACTTTTTGGTCCGGAAGTTTTTGGTTCGGAACTTCGTCTGGGTAAACAGAAACTTGTATGAGTACAGTCGATCAAAGAAATATGAAGATTAAACCCAGATTTTTACCAAATAACCCAAAAAGTTTTGTGATTTCTACAATAATAAGTAACAAATAATACTTATCTACTAATCCCAATCACAAAAACACCAAAAACTCCAAGAATCAAGATGGATCTTCTTAAAGAACACTAATACAATCAAAAACTAAAAAAACACACAAATCATTACCTTAAATCACCCCATAGCTCTTGATACCAAATGTAGAATCTTGATAACCTATGAATCTATGAAGTGGGTTGATGTTTTTCTAGAGAGAGAAACTAGAGAGAGAAAGTGAGAGAAACTATGTGACTTTTTATTAAGTGGAAACTTGAAATGAACAACAACCAACCCCTTTCCAAGGAGGAAAGGGGTATTTATACTTCCAAGCCACTAATGGACTTGGGCCGGCCCATGACAAGCCCATGGGCCGGTTCTTACTTAACTAAATAAGTAACTATTAACTACGAGCTATTACAACATAAATAATATTGTGGAGTGACCGATACTTCTAATATACGTTAAAACGTATTTCTAACATTTCTTTTGCTTTATTATGTTTTGAGCTTATGTTTGGGAACTGATGTTTGATTCCGGTTTACCCTATGGTCATGTAATGTTTTAGACATTTATCCTTGTATGCTTTGATGACACGCCATAATTACGTGTGACATTCCATTATCAAAATGGGGTGTTACACTTTATTCTAACAAAAAATGATTGACGTATAATTTCAAGAAGAATATCAGAAAAGTATAAATGGTATACGATTATATGACTTGCTAATAAGCATCCCTTTTTTCTAGTACCGTTAAACCATAGATATAGATCTTAACTCATTTCATACAGTTTAATTTTATTTCTCGTGAACGAATTAAATTCAGATATACCAAATGTAAACAAGAATCATCTTGCTTCACCCTTTGGTTACGGCCGTACAATTACCCGACTAATAATGGAGAGGATCCAGTGGTATAAACTGCACTATATAGAGTGGAGGAACAAATTCTATTTTGACTACAAGTGTCTGTGGACCACTGCTTCACAACACTTAATTATAACCTTTATAACTACATTATAAAGGATAACATTTAATTTATAATCAAGAAGTGATATTTACAATGCACAAATTTGTTTGCATTACAAGTCTAAGGATGACTTAATCACCATTTAAAAACCTTACTTATGACAAGGATCTAAAAGTAATATTCGAAAGTTCAGGGTGTTGATACGCATCCCTTATGAGTAACACATGAATTTGGTGGGAACAGTCCATAATATTCAAAGAATAATCAACACTCACATTTGTCTTAATGTAGACAATATTCCCATATTGCTAACCGACAATGGACATATTTAGAATAATCAAATATTCAAGGATTTAAATATATAAATATAGGACAACAGTAATTATATGAATAAAAACAAACATCAAGTATCTTTATTCATCAGAAAAAAATAAATGTCTTACAATCTAAATTATCCAAATACTAACATAACACATATTTACATGAGACTACTAGCTAGAAGCAATCCAATGTTTAGAGTAAGCATTGAATGCTTTTTGTGATCTAAAGCCTTCGTAAAAAGGTCAGCTACGTTGTCATCTGCGTGAACTTTATCCAGTGTAATGTCACCCAGTTCAATCACTTCTCGAAGGTAGTGAAATTTAGCACGATAATGTTTCACACCATTAGTGTTTCCTGGTTCATTATCTATAGTAATGGCTCCGGTATTGTGACAATACATCTTCATATGTTCATTATTAGTGAGAACATCACCGAGCCCAAAAATAAATTTCCTAATCCAAATGACTTCTTTTGCATATTCCGAAACGGCTATATACAGAGCCTTTGTAGATGATATGGCATGGATAGTCTGCTTCTCGCTTTTCCAGCTAACAACACCTCCATTCAGAATGAAAACATATACAGTTTGAGACTTTGTGTCATCACCATATGTCAGATATCCAACATCAGTGTAGCAATCGACTCTGAGCTCCCATTTCATGTATCCTCCATAAACGAGAAACATGTCCTTAGTATTTTTTAGATACTTCAGAATGTTCTTAACACATTCTAGTGTTGATCACTGTGATTCTGCTAAAAGGCTGGTCATGTTCTGTGAGAACGCGACATCAAGTCTAGTACATTTAACAACATACATGATTGACCCTGCTGCCGAGGCATAAGGAACCCTCTGCATGTGTTTCACCTCAGCAGGTGTAGAGGCACCTTGTGACTTACATAATTTTGGTTCAACTTGCATGGGGATGATTCCACGTTTGGAATTCTCCATGTTATACTTCTTCAGAATCTTTTCTATGTAAGCCCTTTGATATAAACCAATTAACCGTCTTGACTATCTCTTTAGATCTTGATTCCAAGAATATATGCAGCATCTCCTAGATCTTTCATTGCAAAACACTTTCTAAGGTAAGTTTTAACACTTTGCAACGTTGGAATGTCTTTCCTCATGAGCAATATGTCATTGACATACAAGATTAGAAAAACTACATTACTCCAGCTAGCTTTTATATATTCATATTGTAACACCCTATTTTGATAAATGGAATGTCACGCGTGATTATGGCGTGTCATCAAAGCATACAAGGATAAATGTCTAAACATTACATGACCATAAAGGAAATACCGGAATTAAACATCGGTATCCCAAAAGTAGAACTCATCACACACAAACATAAGTACTGTAAATGAAAGGACTAAACAATGTCCATGGAAATGAGTATCAAAGTATAAAGAAATGCATAAAGTAAAGAAGGCTAGGAAGCTTCCAATCCATATGCACGTACGCTTAAAGTCTACGAGCGTCCCTGAGTACCTGCCGTTTTGGGAACATGAAAAGGAAAACGGTTGAGCAATAAGCTCAGTGCACGGATATACAAGTAAAGCATGAATAATATAAGCATAAAAGCATGAAACAGCGGAAGAAACTAAGTCCTGGATAACCCGGTTATATCTTAGTAAAACTAGTTTTATAGTTTGAAAAGCCTTATGTTTATCTTGTAAAAACTGTTTAACATATTTTACCGTTAGCCAATATAGGTCATGAAATATCAACGTGCATGAATACTTGGAGGGGTGACCTCGTCATGCAAATTAGAGGGGCTGCCTCTAATTTAATATACTGGTTTTGGGTAGGAGGGATCAGCTCCTTGTGAAGGATGCAAGGAACACACCAAATTCACACTGAGTAATCTGCTGAAAATATGTAAACTAGGATGCACCCATACGCCCCACCTGATAATATGATAAATGGCCAAAAGCTGAAAGGGACGCCACGAGCTATCACTCCGCCGTGGTGAAGTCATAACACTGGTGCCTCTAGTGTTATGGTTATGGTACCTCCGTAACTAGGTGAAATTGGTCATGCATGTATATGGCTTTAGGTATTCTAATTAAACATAAGCAATTCAAAACATATAACAAATACTGGGGAAAACAGTTGGCTGCACACGGGGAAATCCTAATAAGGAAAGAATGTCCATACTGAAAGGACGGAGAATCCGTACCTTATGTCCAGTGAACGAAGAAGACGAACGGAAGAGAGTCCTACTTCGGTATCACTAATGCTACATAAATACATACATGTATAAGTATCTGATTACTGAGTACGTAACTGGTTTTATATCATGTCTTAGCTTGTTTTATATGTTCATGTGATGTTTTACTGATTTAAGCTTTATACTGTGTTTATCATATATTTTGTCTATTCTGATTAAGTATTACTTGTATTTCATATATTATTATACTTGTTGTGTAATAATAAGTGACTTTCTAAATATAACAGGTTTCCTAAAATAGAAAGTTTCCAAAAATAGAAAGTTACCAAAAATAGAAAGTTTCCAAAAATAGAAAGTTTCCAAAAATAGAATTACTGCTTAAAATAGATAAGTTTTCATAAATAGATTAGCTGCCTTAATTAAATAAGTTTCTAAAAATAGAAAGTTTCCATAACTAGATATAAGCTGGATAATTAAGCTAATTATATAAGTTTAAGTGTTTACTGATTATTATTCTAAGTCATGTGATTATATAGTATAGTTTATTAATAATTACATGTAAATTAAATAAACTATAGGTTAAAGTATTTAATTAAAAATAACATGATTTTAATTAAATAAGGTAAAATACTTAGGTTACAACATGTATTATTATCTATAAATAATGTAACCTAAGTCATATAAATTAATTAATTATATTCATGGTTTTAATAATTAATTAATTATATAGTCTAATTAAATAATAAATATTTAGGTTAAAATTCATGAATTAATAATTAAATTTATAACCTAAGTCATGTAAATTAAATTAATCATGTTCATGCCTTTAATTAATTTAATTTAAGTCTTGAAAAAAATAACATAACTTGTAAAAATCATAAACCTTAAAAAAAAGATTCATGAACCAGACCCGTGATTAAAACCCATGAAACGGACCCGTAACCATCACCATACCCCGACCGAGGTCGGGTTTTCCCCTTGCCTTGCTGCTGCCGTGAGACCATCACCACCATACCGAGACCATATGGTCTCGGTGGTGCGAAATAAGCCAAGCCGAGACCCCCTTGGGGCTCGGTTAGGCGTCGGCCACAAACAAAACCCCCCCAAACCCATGATTTGATTTAAACCCCATGATTAGAACATGTTTATATTACTTGTTTTTAATTTGTTTATTAAAAACATCATGATTTTATGTGATTATATAAATCAAAACATAAATGAAAAGGTTAAAGGTTATACCGATTACGTGAAATCAAGAAGGATGAACACACATGATTCCTTGCAATAAATCAAAGATCAAAATCAACCCGAATCACCCTTGTGGTGATGTAAACCCGGTGGCCAAAAGGAGCACCAAAAGAAAACTAGGGTTTTTATTATTTTCTAGATTTTGTGATAAATGAAACATGTTTTTCCCTTAACCCCTTGTTTAGTAAAAATTACATGGGCTAAGCCCATGTTTCTTGTGTAGCCGCGGGTAGGGGGCCCCACATGGGGTAACCCGTACCTTATTCCGTGTCTAAAATAATAGTGTGTTTTCGTGTGTTCTCGTGTTCGTAATTTACGTGTTCTAATTAGTTATCGATCGTGACTTAATATATTTATTCGTGTTCGTAATAAATATATATACATACGTAATATTAGTTCGTGATTAATTTACGTTCATGATTTCATGTTAATATGTTCGTGAATATAATTATTATTGGAATAATTATCGTGTGTTTATACATAATAAATACTTATCGTGTTATAACACGTACGTAATACTTGTAATTCTTATTCCTGAAACGTAAACGTGCTATAAAAGGAAAGTTCCAATCATGTACGTACGATATTAAGGGTACTATTCATGGTAAAAGCATGCGGGTTTTACACATATGGCTCATCGTGAATTTGACTAAAACCAAATTCCTTGATTTCATCATCAAATCATTTATTCCATTGCCTAGATGTTTGCTTTAGTACATAAATAGATATTTGAAGCTTGCATACTCGGTTTGGATATTTAAGATTGACAAAACCTTCAGGTTGCTTCATATAGACTTCTTCGTAAAGTCGTCCATTGAGGAAACAGATTTTAACATTCATTTTCCAAATCTCATAGTCATAGAATGCAGCTATGGCTAAAAGAATATAGCTTTGATATCTGCAACAAGAGAGAAGGTTTCTTCATAATCAACCCCGTAGGTTTAAGTGAAGCCCCTCGCTACATATCGAGCTTTATTGGTGTGTACATTTCCATCCATATCGGTCTTCTTTTTTTAACCACTTGCCACTAACTGTATTAGCATTAGGAGGAAGGTCAACTAAGATCCAGACATCATTGTCTTTCATGGATTGCATCTCCACGTTCATAGCATCCATCCATTTTTCAGATTCAGGATCTGACATTGAAGCTTTGTATTGATTAGGTTCACCATGATCCCCTAACTCATGTTCCTCAATGTCAATGTATAAACACATACGGTCAGGAGCACGTCTAGTCCTTGTGAATTACGAATAGGAGCAATAACACTTTGAGGTTCATCAATTTCTTGATCATCCTCTTCATGATCGCTAGTGTTTTCAGAAGGATGTATATCTTCATCTTGAATTACTTCAAGATCTTCTAAACTCCCACTTGCTTCTTGATTCATAAGATTGCTCTCTAGGAACTCAACATTACGAGCAACAATAACTTTGTTTCGAGTGGGTAGTAGATGGAGTAACCCACCGTTTACTCTGGGTATCCTACAAAGATACACTTAGCAGATCTGGGTTCAAGTTTTCCAGGTTTATCAAGTGTTTAACTCTTATCAAGAGCCTCACATCTCAGACCTTTAATTAAGACAACTTAGCGGCTTGCACATGCCATACTTCGTATAGAGTCTTTTCAACTTTCTTAGTTGGAACCATATTGAGAATGCGCGCAACAAAACTCAAGAGCATAACCCCAAAAGGACTTTAAAAGAGTTGTTTGAGCCATTATGGAGCGAGCCATATTTAGTAGGGTTCTATTTCTCCTTTGAGACACACCATTATGTTGTGGTGTATTTGGAGAAGTTCTATGGGCGATAATCCAAAGCTCCTTTTGATGATCCTAAAACTTAAACTCATAAATTCACCTCCACGATCATAACGTAGTGCTTTTATGGTTTTAACGAGTTGATTTTCTACTTCTTTTTGAAACACCTTAAATGTTTCAAACACTTTGTGTTTATGCTTAATCAAGTAAAAATAACCATAACGATTATAATCGTCAGTGAAAGTGACGAAGTATCTTGCACCTTGTCTTGAAACGGTTCTGAATGAGCCGCATACATCGGTGTGTATAGGTCCAAGCAGATCCTTAGCCCTCTTCACTTGATATGAATAAGATTTACGTGCCATCTTTCCAGATAAACAAGAAACACACTTGTCAAAGGATTCATCATCAAATGAGTTAAGGAGTCTATCATGTTGCAACTGCTTAACGCTTTTCTTGCTTATGCGACCAAGGCGACAATTCCATTAGAGTGTAGAGTCCAAGTTAGACTTGGCCATTTTGTTACTTACAAAATAAATAGAACTATCTTTTGCACTTGAATCACACATAAAAATTTCATAAATACCATCACAATGAATAGCACGAAATAAAACATATTATCTTTAGACACTAAAATTATTGCATTATTATAAAAAAGGTTAACAAAACCATCGTCATACAAACAGAAAGCTGAAATAATCCCTCTAGAAATAGAAGGTACGTAATGATAATTATTCAAAATAACTACTAGCCCACTAGGGAGACATAATTAAAAAACACCAATGGCTTCAACAACTACACGATGACCATTACCGACGTACAGATTCAAAGCTCCTAGATTCAGCTTCATACTTATCCTTAGTCACTAAGTAGTATTACATATGTCAGTATTACAACCAGTGTCATAAATCCAAGATTTATTAGGAAAAATAAAGAGTTCTTGATGAGACTTGTATTATACATGTTCTCATACCCTAAAACGGACTAAAAACGGATAAAATATCATAAAAACATGCCAAATACACTTGTATTGTTTAATTGTGTGTTTGCAGGCACGGATATCGAGAATTCACTTGGAAATCAATAATTCAAGTAAAAACGAACATGGGAAAAGAAGTTGTACAAAAGAACCGGACCGTATGTGAAATTACCAATTTATCCTTGAAGAATTGAAGCTTTAAAAGAATGGTCCCTCTACTTTGGAAGATTGTCACTTTATACCTAATAACGCCTCATTTATACCTAATAACGCCTCATTTATACATGTTTGCAATGAAGCTTTAAAAGAATGGTCCTTATTTGCTGTAAGAACCCGTACTTTCCCAGCATTATTCTGTTCTTTTATTCGTGTTTCTTGAATTTTCCAACGTATTACGTTTTCTTGTATTGTTATATGTAAATCCTGAGATCATGATAATTTTAATAAATTATACTTTTCAAGTATTTTCTGATCATTGCTAAAATACTTTATCTGGAATTATAAAATTTTTATTTTATTTTTCCATATTTATTTAAATCAAAGTTTTTGATTTAAAATCACCCGTGTGTGTTTTAGAACGAGTTTATTCAAAATCAATGAACAACGAGAATTCTTAGTGATCGCGATACCGACGGATGCCCAAAACTTTACATTCTATTTTTTATTGTTTCGATAATTAATATTTTCAATGATGTCGTTTTAATTGCGTGTTAAGTCGTGTCGGGAAACCATAATATCATATTTATGATGCATTTTAACTTTTGAAAAGTATTTTTACGAAACCCGATCCCCGTAAATATTTTCAAGATTTACTAATAGTCAATTTCTACCCTTTAACTTTTTTTAGTCCAAAGGTTCAAAGTTGGCAAAACTAGTCCCTCCATTACCATCATATATAAATCATTTTTAACCAAAAAAACACATACATACAAATAATTTACAAATTTTTTTATCACACCTCCCTTCTCCTCCATTTTTGCCGCCACCCTAAACACTATAAACCACCAAAAATCATCACCATCTATAATGATCTAATCAAAACTAAATTAAGACCACATCCTATAATCTTGTTGTGGTTCTTTTGATACCAAAATCAAACACATGCATCAACTTTCAAGAATTTTGTGATTTTATGGTTGGATTATGTTTTAAGCATCATGCATGTATTGATCTTGGCATGATCTTTATGTTTTTATCATAAAAAGGTTTATTTTTTATCTTTGATTTTTGTTAAAATTTGACTTGCAAGTGTTTTAGGAGTGCTTGGTTGATGTGTATGATATTAGAGTGATTTTAAAGGTATGGGAATGATTAGATTTGGTTGAAAAATTTATTTGATGTGATTTTTAAAAAGGGTATTTTGGACAGCAGGTTTAAAACAGTTTTTTTGTGGGTTTAAGATATGTGATAGGCTGAGATTATTTGATTTTGTTGTAGAGTTTTCCGAGACGCTCGTTTTGGTATAAGATAGAGCTTCTAACTCATTACGGATCAAAAGTTATGCTATTTTTAGTATTCGTGTATCGGGAGACGCAAGTCGGCATAATCCGAAATTGTGGCTGATTTTGGGTCGACTCTCAGGACTTTAGGCATAGTTAGATAAATTATACTACTGATTTTCAAAGTTCATAAACCTTATATGATGAGTCTAGTAGTGAGTTCAAAAGGTGGAATGTCAAAATAATACTTTTAAAGTGGAATAAACGATTTTACAAAACAAGTATACAATTTTGTCCTAAATTTAGAGTAGAGTAAAGTGTCGAGCTGATGGGTTTTAAAGTATGCACTTTGGCTCAAATTTTATAAGGGTCTTATACAGGTTATAAGTGACCTTGACACCAAATTTCATCTAAAACGGACAAGTCTAGATAGAGTAGATCGGTGTTTACATTCTGAGTGTACATGCTGATTGGTATTTTGGACACATAGTTCAATGCTCGTGTGGCGTAAGTTTGAGTATTCACTATCGGACATGGTGACTTACTCAAGTGCTTAGTCATTATATAAATGACTTAGCAACTGGCCCAAGTAAGGTAAAGGGATAGTTTGACTTACTTTGACTTGGCGTCTTATGACGGGTCAATTCCAAGTGTACAAGTGTTTAAACGAGTAGTATTGAATAAATGAGTTAGTATGAATTCATTTGGTTCGTGTCATTGGTTTTGAAATACGAATACTTTGAAAATATTTAAAGTCTTATTATACTTGGTATACAACAATATTTGAGTTCGAGTCTTAACGCGCGCCTTATTTTGATAGGTTGCGGTTTTCGTGTTTCCCGGGCATCTATATCGTCGGTGATCGTCTCACTACCATTGTTTCTACTCAGTTGCTGAGTACCGTGATTGACTTACCTCGTGGCTAAGTTGAGTTCATAGCCCATTTTTACTTATACATGCTTTCTAAACACGGGGTGAGATTTTACATGAAACGAATCTATAGGGCTATCACCTTCTTTGGCCAGATCTTTCAACATTTTCACAATTACAGTTCACAGCGCCTTTGACTAAACTAATCTAATAGAAAGTCAAGGGGCTTGAAAGCTTACCTGATTATTAGAGAAAGGTTTGGGCTCTACTCATCATAAGGAGATTCATATAAAATAAAAGGAGGTTTTTTTGCATTTTGCTTTTTTTAGTTCTCCTTTTTTAAACGGTATGCTATCTAGAACTTGTATGCTATCCAGAACGTGTATGCTTTCCAGACTTTCGATATTATTATTGCTTTTTAGTCTAGCCTTAATTTTTCTCTCCTGATCATGAACCGTTAATTTCGAATACTAAGCGCGAATGTTGTGGGTGGATCCATCGGGATTGACAATCCCCGTCCCGATTACCTTGACGCACTAATATTTGTTTATACTTGAGTATTTAGGCTGAATACTCCCTAGAGGAACTTACGTAAGTTAAGCTTCGGTTCATGAACTGAACAACAATAATTTTAATAGTTCGGACTATGGTTGACGTATATAACCATTTTTCCTACTGCTGTTTACAAATGAATGCTTGTGTTCCACACCTTCACTGCTAAACCTATGAATATCACTCAACTTTATGTTGACGATTTTACATGTTTAATCTCAGGTATTATTACTTAGCTTTGCTTGGATGAGAGCCCGCAAGATATTATCGCGGCTTGGAGATTTCTGTGATGCTCTTAAAAGATTGGCTTTAGTAAAAACTGTCAGAAGTTTATTCTATCTTTTGGACAATTTTATGTTATAAATCGTGATGAAATAATATATTTTTCCGCTTATAAAACTCTGGGACCTATGTTTAAAAACTCTGATATTTTATGATGTAATATATATGTTTTTATTATGTCAGCTTTATGTCAACTGTAATTCATTGTTTCTTGTACCATGACGTGTTACCCCCTCGTTGCCTAGTTGTTCCATGTCAGATTCTAGGGGTCTCACAGATTGGTATCAGAGCGATGGTTATAGGGAACTGGGTCTTTTTTCAAAACTTAGTCTATAACCGAAAGTTTAAATAATTCATGTTTTAAGTGTCAACCACAGAATCTGCCAATGTTTTTCGATATTTGCGCGGGTAACTCTCTAATCCTTATTATTTACTTTTAATTATCGTTGTAGCATTTCATCTCCTGATTACATGTTGAAATATTACTTTACCTTAATGACGATAATTACTATGTCTTTTCAAAGCCTTTGTGCTTCATGAATTATCATTGGATATTACTGTGATTACATCTGCTCGTACTTTCTTGAATTCTTGATCTTGTTGCAATGATTTTATATTGTTATGACGTTACGTACTTGTATTCAGAGCGCATATGCCACCGAATGACCTCATATACTCGTTCGTTTTGAACCGCATATTTTTCTTGACTCACTGTTACATGTTGTGCATACTCTCGTGATACCATTGTTCGGGATTGAATAAGTTCTCGATGAAACTTCTGATTTTCATTTTACTTGCGTGCGTGTTGATTTCATTATTAAACCTCTTTAAAATATCTATTTAGATATGCAGATTGCCTTCTGACCATTTGTTTTTAATGTCTTGGAAAATAGTCTATCGACCATTGTGTAGCTCAATGTGTCTTCCAGAAAGACTAAAGGACACCTTGTGAGTCACACGTCTCGAAGCATTCCTTGAAATTCGTGTTGAATAATATCATGGGTTTTCATAACCATGATTGACTTTTACGTCATCGTTTTACGCGACACCTGTTTATTGATTAAATATTATTTCATTGACCATTCTACGTTTCGATTTCGAAATTACAGCGTCCGTTTGTACCTTGAAAACATCATCGTCATCTTGAAATTCATCCTTTATTATGCGACGATTGTTTGGAACACGACTGTACTTCTATAAACTTGTATCATCCCTTTTCATTAAACCTCCTCGCTCCAGGAGTGTGACCCGTTAATGTTCTAATTCCTTCTTGGTATGTCTTGTGATTGTGGAAAATCATGCTGTCAAGAGACCTTCCTGCTTTGCATCTAGAAATCGAATGCGCCGTTTCTGATCTCTTAGATTTTCGTTGGTATTTTTGAATTATTTCTATACTGTGTTTTCTTTACATGATTAATTTTACAGTTTATTATTTTTCGTCTTTATGGAATCCACAGGACTTAGGTGTACATTAATTCTGGATTATTATGAAATTGGATATGATTTCAAGATGTTTAGAAAAATATACTGTTCGCAGAAAAGTTACATGTGATTTAACGTTGTCGAGAGAATATTTTTATAAACTTTAGACATAAAAAATATATTTCTACAGGCTGGGACGTTCATTTAGGACATAAAATCCGACCCGTAAATCTTAAAAACGAGGTACGCTCATATGAAATTGTAAAACTTTAGAACTTATTTTCTACATATTTCTAAAACATCATTTTGTTGACAGATTTAATGCAAGGGCATTTTCGTGCATTTTTTATCTGTTTCAAGTCTCGAGTAAAACTAGAAAGTTGTCTGAAACGTCGTTTTACACAAAATTGCTTTAGATTTCGAGTCTTAAAAATATCATTTAGCGAGTTAATGGGTCTGGTCAAACCCAAAAGTCAAAGTTGACTAAAAAGGTCAAAACTAATAGAAGTTAAAAATATGGTTTGAAGCATTTTAAGTTCATGTGAGCTCGTAAAATTTAACTAATGATACTTCACAACCATGAAACATTGATTGCGTTTGAAAACGTTTACAAATAGTTACTTGAGCTCGGTCATACATAAATCTTGAACTTTTAGGAACCAAGTGATTTGACAAACTGATGTTCTACTTTCTTAAAAGTGTATTTTTGTCAAATAAATTACAATGTGCACACCTACGGATTCCTTTATCCTTTCCTTTTATATATGACTTATGTCATCCTATATTGTCGTTCTTTATTTCTATCGTACCACTGATTCATGTAAAGATTTGAAGATCTTGCTTTCATATCGTTTGTTATCATCTTGACACGTGTCTCTTGACGATTCCTGCTAAACCTCTTGAAACCTTATCACCTTGTAACCATTTCATCGACTGTCTTGAACTACTCTTTATTACCCTCATGTAAATCACTCGCTATTTTACAAGTTATCATATAAACTCAAACAGATATTATTTGCAAATCATTTTACAAAATAATTTACTTGGGCTTTACAAGATACTTGAACGTTACTCTATAACATTAAATGACATTAATTTTACGATGTATTTTCATAAATTATTTTGATTCCTGTTTTTACTAATGGTATTATATGCATATTTTAAATAATATGACCTGTAACACTGGTTTGACGAAGCTAAGCATCGCATTGCTAGTCCTAAATTATGCATGGCCTGATCACCTATGCTTAATTTAGAAGGATCCATGCAAGACCGAATAGTAGTCGCCTTAAATATTTGACCAAGAATCAACTTTTTAATTATTTTCCTTAAAAAATTAGATAAAATGAAAGTTTTGAAAACTTTTACATCTTATGCGAGCAGCAACAGTTCGCGACATACACCTATGAACCCTTATCTTTTTTTGAACAAAGTACATGCCTCAAGCACATATTTCCTTACTCAACGATTTTTGATAAACTTGTTACCCCATCTTCCTCCGTGATACAATTCTCGTTATCACTTGTCTAATTTCTTATCATTGGTGCCAGACTTTAAAGTTTCAACGTTGTTATGCTTCTACATCAATCGACTTTCTCTATCTATTTTGGTAGACCATCGAAAACGTCTCTGGACGCGAATAGTGATTTATGACTGGACGTGAACGATAAATACGTGTAACTTCGCCTCTCATTGCTGATGTTGCTTATTTTACTGGAATTACTCTCAAGTGACTTCTTAAGAATTTTCTGTGATCCGAAAATTTATTGTGTGAATTTTCTCTTTCGATCGTGTATCGATCACCGAGAACTTAATAAGCCGTTGTTGGTGACACCAACTGCTCTCAAGAAGTGATGACTTGCTATAATCATTTGTTTCTTATTATTTTTATCATTGACGCGTCTATTCTATCATGTTTGTTAAGAATTGATACGACTTTCGTTTTATTCCCTTGTGTTATTGCTCGCATACAAATTATTGACCTTTATATGTCTCATATTCGTTGCTTTCTTGTCACTTTTTTTTTAAACCAGAATATGTCAAGTTGTATCTTTTAAAGTAATTGATTTTATCATACTTTATTTTCAATAGGGTGAAGGCTGAATATACGCAACTTATTTTTTCAAAAGTACTAATATACGCAATATACTTAGTTTATTCCTTATATACGCAAGATAATTTCATATTATGACCAGTCTACGTAATATTAACCAAAAACAACTTTAAAAAGTTTCATTTTGGTCGCTGCCGTCTGCACCATTAGTCCTTTAACATTTTTTGACTAGAAAAAGTTATAGTAACGGTACATTGACTTCTGCATTTACTTCCATCGTTAGTCCCTTGAGTTAACACCTAATATTTTTTAAAAAAAAATTCTACACGCTTTTATAAACGTTTTTTTTCGCGCGTTTTTATACGCACATTTTTATACACACGCTTTTATACACACATTTCTATGCACTTTTTTACACATGCATTTTTATGCACGTTTTTATACGCACATATTTATACACTCATTTGACGCACGTTTTCATACGCATGTTTGTATGCACACATTTTTATACATGTTTTTATACACACATTTTTACACACACGTTTTATAGACACGTTTTTCTACACACATTTTTATGCATGTTTCACATTTTTATACGCATATTTTTTTCACACGTTTTTATATATAAATTTTTATGCACGTTCTTATACGTGTATTTTTATACACAAATTTTTAATCACACATTTTGCACGTTTTTATATACGCGTTTTTATGCACATACTTTTATGCACGTTTTTATACATAGTTTTATATATATACACATTTTATGCACATTTTTATACACACATTTTTATGCACGTTTTTATATGCACGTTGTATGCACACATTTTTATACACTTTTTATACGCATCTTTTTATGCATAAAAATGTTTTGATGTACATATTTATACGCACATTTTTATACACACATTTTTACGCACATTTTAATGCATTTTTATACGAAATTTTTTATACATATTTGTATACACATATTTATACACACGTTTTTAAACACATGTTTTTATACTCATGTTTTTATTCACATTATACACATCCTTTTATACACATTTTTATGCACACTTTTTATACACACATTTTTATCAAAGTATGTGTGTAAAAACTTGTCTATAAAAACGTGTATAAAAATATGTCTATAAAACGACGTGTATAATACCTGAATAAAAATGTGCCTATAAAATGCGTATTTACAAATGTGTATAAAATGTGTGGATAAAAACGTGGGTAGAAAAACTTTCCTATAAAAACATGTATAAAAAATATGTGTATAAAAACCGGTGTAAACATGCATGAAAACCGGTACATATAAAAAAATGTATAAATATGTGTGTATAAAAACGTGCGTAAAATGTATGTATAAAAATGTGCGTATAAAAATGTGCATAAAATGCATCTATAAAAATGTGCATATAAAAACATGTATTAAAATGTGTGCATAACAACGTGCGTAAAAATGTGTGTATAAAAACATGCATAAAAATGTATGTATAAAAATGTGCATATAAATACGTGTATAAAAATGTGTGCATAAAAATGTGTATATAAAAACGTGCGTAAAAATGTGTGTATAAAAATATGCCTATAAAAATGTGTGTGTAAAAACGTGCACAAAGATGTATGTATAACAACGTGTGCATAAAAATGTGTGTAAAAATCGGTGTATAAAAATGTCCGTATAAAAACGTGCATAAAAATGTGGTTATTAAAACGCGTGTATAAAAAAGCCTGTATAAAAATGTACGTATAAAAACGTGTATAAAAATGTGTGCATAAAAGCGTGCGTATAAAAATGTGCGTAAAAAGTGTGTATGAATATGTGCGTATAAAAACGTGGGTAAAATGTGTGTATAAAAATGTGGCATATAAAGACGTGCATAAAAATGTATGTATACAATTGTGCATAAAAACGTGCGTATAAAAACGCGTGTATAAAAACGCGCGTATAAAAACGCGTTTATAAAAGCGTGTAGAATTTTTTTTAAGAAATATTTGGTGTTAACTCAAGGGACTAGCGATGGAAATCAATGCAAAAGTCAAGGTACCAATACTGTAACTTTTTCTATTGAAAAAATGTTAAAGGACTAACGGTGCAGACGGCAGAGACTAAAATGTAACTTTTTAAAGCTGATTTTGGTCAATATTGCGTAGATTGGTCATAATTGAAAGTATCTTGTGTATATAGGGAATAAACAAAGTATATTGCGTACATTGACACTTTTGAAAAAATAAGTTGCGTATATTCAGCCTTCACCCTTTTCAATATAATGAAATTATTAAATTAATTTATAATTTATAGCAATGATTTTAAATAACATGGAATATCAGATTTTCTCTAATGGTAACAATAAACTTGAGATTTTAACAGTAAATTCATACAGTCATCCAAAAGTTCTTTAGCCGATCAAGATAACTATTTTGAACTGTTCTACTTTTTACGTTGTAGTCTTGATCAAGAAAAAGATTTAGCAACTGCTTAACCACTAAATATATAGAGTGTGATTTTCAAATCACTAAACCTTGTAAATCATTTTCCCTTCTATTTCTCTTGTAATTAGATTATTACATTTTCAGATTATCATGTTTTACAAGTTGCGTGATTTGCAAATCCTGGATGATTACCAATCCTGATTCAATTTAACGCACTTTATCCGTTTAAGGAATTCTTGTGTTCAGTTCTATCTCTTGAATATTTTTCAGTACTGAAAGGTCATTATTCTAATCCGAGTTTGAAAATTTATTTGAAAAGGAATTAAGAAACTGAAGCGTAGTGAATTCCAATCGTGAAGGTATGTCGTAGTGCATAAATTACATGGGAAGCAATGAAATTGTTCTACACTTTGTGCCTCCTCTTGTTTGCATCTTCTACTATTTCCAGGAAAACTCTGAGGGACCAGAGTTCCATTAGGGGGGAAGACTGTAAGAACCCGTACTTTCTCAACATTATTTTATTCTTTTATTCGTGTTTCTTGAATTTCCTAACGTATTACGTTTTCTTGTATTCTTATATGTAAATCCTGAGATCATGATAATTGTAATAAATTATATTTTTCAAATATTTTCTGATCATTGATAAATACTTTATCTGGAATTATAAAGTTTTTATTTTATTTTTCCATATTTATTTAAATCAAAGTTTTTTATTTAAAATCCACCGTGTGCGTTTTACAACAATTTTATTCAAAATCAGTGAACAACGAGAATTCCTAGTGATCGCGATACCGACGGATGCCCAAAACTTTACATTTTATTATCGATTGTTTCGATAATTAATATTTTCGATGATGTCGTTTTAATTACGTGTTAAGTCGTGTCGGGAAACCATAATATTATATTTATGATGCATTTTAACTTTGAAAAGTATTTTTACGAAACCCGAGCCCCGTAAATATTTTCAAGATTTACTAATAGTCACTTTCTACCCTTTAAACTATCAAATTTCTTTTTAGTCCAAAGGTTTCAAAGTTGGCAAAACTAGTCCCTCCACTACCATCATATATAAAGCATTTTTAACCAAAAAAACACACACATACAAATAATTTACAAATTTTTTATCACACCTCCCTTCTCCTCAATTTTTGCCGCCACCCTAAACACCATAAACCACCAAAAATCATCACCATCTACTATGATCTAATCAAAACAAAATTAAGACCACATCCTATAATCTTGTTGTGGTTCTTTTGATACCAAAATCAAACACATGCATCAACTTTCAAGAATTTTGTGATTTTATGGTTGGATTATGTTTTAAGCATCATGCATGTAATGATTTTGGCATGATCTTTATATTTTTTTTTATCATAAAAAGGTTTATTTTTTATCTTTGATTTTTGTTAAAATTTGACTTGCAAGTGTCTTAGGAGTGTTTTGTTGATGGGTATGATAGTAGATTGATTTTAGAGGTATGAGAATGATTAGATTTGGTTGAAAAATTTATTTGATATGATTTTTAAAAAGGGTATTTTCGACAGCAGATTTTGTACAGTTTTTTCGTAGGTTTAAGATTTGAGATAGGTTGAGATTATTTGATTTTGTTGCAGATTTTTCCGAGACGCTCGTTTTGGTATAAGATAGAGCTTCTAACTCATTACGGATCAAAAGTTATGCTATTTTCAGTATTCATGTACCGGGAGACGCAAGTCGGCATAATCCGAAATTGTGGCTGATTTTGGGTCGACTCTCGGAGACTTTAGGCATAGTTAGATAAATTATACTACTGATTTTAAAAGTTCATAAACCTTATATGATGAGTCTAGTAGTGAGTTCAAAAGGTGGAATGTCAAAATAATACTTTTAAAGTGGTATAAACGATATTACAAAACAAGTATACAATTCTGTCCCAAATTTAGAGTCGAGTAAAGTGTTGAGCTGATGGGTTTTAAAGTATGAACTTTGGCTCAAATTTTGGCAGGGTCTTATACAGGTTATAAGTGACGTTGACACCAAATTTCATCTAAAACGGACAAGTCTAGATAGGGTAGATCGATGTGTACATTCGGAATGTACATGCTGACTGGTATTTTAGACACATAGTTCAATGCTCGTGTGGCGTGAGTTTAAGTATTCACTATCGTACATGGTGACTTACTCAAGTGCGTAGTCATTATATAAATGACTTAGCTACTGGTCCAAGTAAGGTAAAGGGATAGTTTGAGTTACATTGAGTTGGCGTCTTTTGACGGGTCAATTCCAAGTATCCAAATGTTTAAACGAGTAGTGCTGAATAAATGAGTTAGTATGAATTCATTTGGTTCGTGTCATTGGTTTTGAAATACGAATACTTTGAAAATATTTAATGTCTTATTATACTTGGTATACAACGATATTTAAGTTCGAGTCTTAACGCGCGCCTTATTTCGATAGATTGCGGTTTTCGTGTTTCCCGGGCATCCATATCGTCGGTGATCGTCTCACTTCCATTGTTTCTATTCAGTTGTTGAGTACCGTGATTGACTTACCTCGTGGCTAAGGTGAGTTCACAGCCCCTTGTTACTTATACATGGTTTCTAAACACGGGGTGAGATTTTACATGGTGGAACACAACCATTTAAAAACTGTATGCTATCCAGAACTTGTATGCTATCCAGAACCTGTATGCTATCCAGAACGTGTATGCTTTCCAGACTTTCGATATTATTATTGCATTTTAGTCTAGCCTTATGTTTCCTTTCCTGATCATGAACCGTTAATTTCGAGTACTAAGCGCGAATGTTGTGGGTGGATCCATCGGGATTGACAATCCCCGTCCCGATTACCTTGACGCACTAATATTTGTATATACTTGAGTATTTAAGCTGAATACTCCCTAGAGGAACTTATGTAAGTTAAGCTTCAGTTCATGAACTAAACAACAATAATAATAATAGTTCGGACTATGGTTGACGTATATAGCCATTTTCCCTACTACGTGTTTATAAATGAATGCTTGTGTGCCACGCCTTAATACTAAACCTATGAATATCACTCAAATTTATGTTGACGATTTTACATGTTTAATCTCAGGTATTATTACTTAGCTTTGCTTAGATGGAAGCCCGCAGGATATTATCGCAGCTTGGAGATTTCTGTGATGCCTTTAAAAGATTGGCTTTAGTAAAAACTGTCAGAAGTTTATTCTATCTTTTTGGCAACTTTATGTTATAAATCGTGATGAAATAATATATTTTTTCGCTTATAAAACTATCGGACCTAGGTTTAAAAACTCTGATCTTTTATGATGTAATATATATGTTTTTATTATGTCAGCTTTGTGTCAAATGTAATTCATTGTTTCTTGTACCATGACGTGTTACCCCCTCGTTGCCTAGTTGTTCCATGTTTGATTCTGGGGGTCTCACATTTGCTACGTAAATGAATAAAATATGTTATGAATTGTTACTAATTTGATGTATCATTGTTGTAGGAGATGAATAAACTTATGAAGGAAGAAATGGAAGAAAGAAGAAACAAAAAGGACCAATAAATAAATAAAGTTGGAAAAAGCCAATGTGCGGCGCACATCTCAAAAGTGCGGCGCACTTTAATTAAGTACGAATTTGGAGTACTAGGGCAAAGTACGACACACATCTCAAAAGTACGACGCACTTTGCAGTCTGTTACAAAATTTAATTGTAGTTATGCATGATATTCATGAGGAATTGAGCTATTTACTCATTACTTGGCTATGTTTTGGAGAGCTTATTTAACCGCAATTGTGGACAGACCATCCATATACAACATCACCAATAGTTCACATAGTTGGTGACTTCGAGGAAATAATATCAAGGATTCCTTAATCCTTAAAGAGAATTAGGAAGAGTTGTTTACAAGGTGAACTATATCTAGTTCATGCTTGTGATATTTTTGTGGTAAAAGGAAGTGCTAGTTGGAGCTTGATTACTTTTGTAATTTGGGAATCAAAACTTTGCACTTGGAACAATATTGTGATCATAATCGTCTGGTATAATTCTCATCTTCTATTAGTTATGATTTTCGAATTCAAACCTATTAAGATGTGTATTATTACTATATTTATGGAGTAGTAACTTGTGTGGATGGTTGAGGCTTGAATAAATCAATGAATATATAATATTAGCTTCGTAGGGGCGAAGTGTGGCGTACAATTAGATTTGTGTGGTGCACTTTTTCCCTGGTTCATGATTATAAGCATGGGTGATATGTTCTTGTGCTCGATACTATTATATATGATCATTGTTATGTATTTGGTTCACTCATGATTATAAAATGTTCGAAAGTGCTTATATGATTGAATGGATTTCATGTCATATAGTAAATGAATCTTGATATTTGACTTGTAGAAATTGGTGAATAAAATGCATACCAACTCTTATAAGATTTTGTTTAATGCTTTGTCATGGGTTCGAAAGAGTGTGGCTCGGCGAGTACTTGAATTATTGAAACCAACATAAACCGTTCTTAAGGCATTTGATATAACATGATTTATATGTCGAAAGAATTTCTTGTTATATTGAATAGTTGTTGCTTGTGTGACTAGTCATCCACATGTATTCATGCGTTGTTTATGTGCTTATAATTCATCTTTGCTATATATCTTTTCTATGTTTTAGCCTTAACCAAACATACCTTTTAATCATTTGATAAGTACCTCATCCGTCCCTAATTAAATATCCACGTTTGACTTTTGGAGTCATTCTTTTTCAACTTTGACCTTTAATTATATTGTTTGTATTATATAATACTTGATGAAAATTATACCAATGAAAAATATATTCCAATCCCAATTTAACATATAATATGCATCTTGTATTATATAACACAGACAAAATAATTTAAGGTCAAAGTTGAGAATGCTTGACTTCAAAAGTCAATAGTGGACATTTATTTAGGGACGGAAGGAGTATAATCTTTAGAACTTGTGACACTCTAGAGATAATTGTTTTTACAATTTAACAACAATCTCATGGAACGATTTGGACTTACCTCTAGACTTTACTATAAATGAAAGGGTATACTTGCCCGTGTTTGTGCTCTAGTCAATTGTGGTGATAATCTAGTTAAATATATTTAAGACTTGCTCAATAAACATCAATACCCCTTAAATATCAACAAGTACAAAAGGGGCCCCTTAAGTTTGAAGACTTAACAAGTTTAGCCCCTCATAGTTTAAAGAAATGCATAACCAGTCCTCCATTAACAACAAGGACTAACTTTACAAATGCCAAAGGACTTAATTTGCAAAGCTGCCACAGACTAGTGCAAATGTAAAAGGACCAAACCTACCATCCAACCAAAGTATTACTATACCTGGTCAAATACTCGGTCAAGTTTGTGAAATATGGAACTTATTAATAAAGGAACTTTAGACGTTTTTGTTTGTAAAGTTACAAGGGTAAAAAATGTCACAACCCCATAGTTTAAACAGATAATGGCGCTAAACAACAACTATTTGTCATTTGTGGATTAAACTCCACTGTTTATTAACCCCTCAACCCTAATCCACCCTAAACTCATTCCTCATTTGTTTCAAAGGGCTTTTGGCCAATTTTCTCCAGATTCAAAATTTAACAAATTGTTGGTTACTTCTATATTTCTTGCAAAATATTGTCCTTTCCAAGGTTTTCTAAAATAAGTCCTTTATAGTTTTTTGCTGAATCTTACCATGGCAAAAGCTACTTGCAAGCGCTTCTGACAAAGGGCTTACAAGTCAGTTATTGTTGCTTGTAGTTTGCTTTGTTCTTGATTGTTTCAGGTTACAAGAGAAGTCACGATTCATCTCTTTTCATTCTTCTTTGGTTCAGCTATGAACCACCAACAAAGAAGTGCACAAAGACATTCCTTTAAGCCCTCATAAGCTCTTTTGATTCCCTTTGGTTGCATCAACTTAGTTGACTGGGCCTGGATGTAGGTTTAGTCCTTGTAAGTATTTAAACTCCCTTAGTCACTTAAATATGTGTTTATGAATGAGTTTGTAGTTTTTTTCCTTTAAATGCTCTAATTGTTGTTTTAAGTGCTTATTTCATGTAGTTTAGCTTATATTTCATGCTTATGTTCATTCCTTTCTTGTTTAAGCTTTTATTTGTGCAAGTCCTTCATTAATTTTCAGTGTTCTACCTATTACGGGTGTTTGGATTAACTACAATTGAGGTTTAGGTGACAATAAGCCAAGGTTGTTTTGGTCTGTACACTTTAAATAGGTCTAGAATAGTCTTAATCAGGCCTTTGTTTGAGTACTTTCGTGTAAAATTTTCAATTCTCATGTTTTTGCAAAATCAGTTTAGTTGTTTGATGGACTTAGATTTTTTGTTAGATATAAATGATTTATGAGTTGTCTGATTTATCTGTACATTCATGTACTTGTCTAATAGAGTTAAGGATGAGTTAGTTGTGGTATGCTTGAATTGTTTCTTAAACTTGCATACACTTGTGCCTGAAATTGGTCATTTGCATCAGATAACATTTCTGCTTGTTTGATGAGTTTCAGCTTTAACAATTTAGGATCTTGGTAGCCTTTATACTTGTTTTGTTCTGTTTGTGTTTGTTTCTAGGTTTACAGCTTATGTGAAGCTTATGCAATAAGCCAAAAGTAAGCCTTATACCTAGAACAAGATTGTTTAGGCCAGTATTAGTACTTATCTTAGTTTTCCTTTTACTTTTTAAAATTTATTTGCATTTGTGGCTATCTAGTGTTTTCTGGGCTCTATTGGTGTGCTTATCTTGCATTTGTACTGTATCATCACCTAATAAGCATCAACAGTGCTTATTAGGATTAATTCTCCAATAACATAACAACTTGACTGCTCAAACAAATCACTCAGTGGTCTTAACCTCAAGACCACATCAAACAAGTCACAATTTTCCTTTTTATAGCTTATTATAGTCCCTGGTTGCCGTTTTTTCATTTTTGTCCAAGTTGACTTTTGTACAAAAGTGGCCATTTTGCTTATTTTAATTTTCAACTTTTCTATACATGCAACAACTTTTTTTATTCAATCTTATTTTTTATAGCTCATTATTAGTTTTCCAAAGTTTGATTTCACTAGGTTTAGGTTTTGCTAGGAAACAAATAAGCTAGCGTATTTTTAAGTTCTTATTTGTTTCTACATCTTATTCTAGTTAGCATATTTCACTTTTCTTTGTTTCATTGTCTTTTTAATCTTATGTCTTAGCTTTTTGCAAAAACCCAGGTCTTCTAATGCCTTAAAACTCTAAGACGACCATTTTCTCTTTTAGTGCTTTTTGTTTTTTTGCTTATTTTAGCTTATTTAGTTAATCCTTTTCAAAAATTATTTTTGAAAAGTTCTTATATGTCCAAAAGATTGAGGTCTGCCAAAAAGTAGGCAATAAGCTTGAGTTATTAGCTTATTGGGCTTATTCTGCCCAATAAGGTAGCTTATAGCTTATTTTTGGCTTATTGGTTTAGATTTAGCTTTTGGGCCTTTGTAAAATAATGTATAGAATTGCATTTTTTTCGGAGTAGTGTCTTAGATTTTTAAAATTCTCAAAATTTTATTTTGGGCCCATTTTAGGCCCCTTAAGCTATTGTTTTGGTTTTGGGCATGTTTGAAGCCCATTTAGGCATTTTTAATTATGTTATTTCATTTTTGAATTATTTAGGTTACAATAAATTAGTTTGCAAGTTTTTAGAATTTTTTTATATTTTTGATTATTTTAATATTATTTTTATCTCTATTTGTGTGCCCACGTAATTCGTCTTAGTTTTAATCCGGCATAATGTAGTTTCGTCTTTAATTTTCAAACCCTTCTTTTCCAAAAGGGTAACTAATCCAAAAACGTATATTGGCCCTATACCACACTTCCTCGAAGAACGAATCCTTCGGTTTTCAAATTGACGTACGGTATTCCTAAAACGACTTTCGGGTTTTAGCGTTTTATGTTTGAAACTTAATACTTACCATCATTTACTTTTTCCTAAAAGTATGGTGAAAAATAGTACATCTGTTGATACAAAAGTTGGGTGATCCTTGCTAGACCCGAATTAGGATTAATTCAGGTTGGCTGGACTCCGGCTCATGCACCAAGTGAAATATCTGGTTGGGATCCTGCACACTAAAATAACACACGTTAGGCTTACCGTGGGAATGTATCCCACGATTAGACTCCGGCGTGAGAGTAAGTAATCGGTTAGGGTTTTAAGAATCGGAGGAGTTGTGAGTGTGTAGAATGTATTCCTTATATAGGCAGTGAAACCCTAATGGGCTGTCACTGATGCTTCGGCCCTAAGGAAAGGATAAGTACCGGAATTAGATTGATTGTTATCTTCTAATTATGGTGATTGAATATCCTCTTCTTTGGGGTAAATCCTAATCATAGTAAGAGTATGATTCTGTCTAACCCTGTACCGGCCATGCCGGGCCGTGGGCCGCACACGTGTGTACGGTTACTGTTCATCTAAGCCCATAAGCTTAAATGACATTAATCCCACCCATCAGTAATGGGCCGGATGTGCGTAGTACCCGTGGGCCGGGTTCATGACCCGGCTGGGGACTATACGTCATCATGTCCCCCCAGTCTAGTTGTTACAGCCGTAGGTGTAACCTCTAAACTATACAATGTCACGTAGACATGTATGCTTTTAAGTTGTGCCGCACTAAAAAATAAGCCGACCGGGACAACTTTAATGAATGCATTAATGGTAGTCAATAGTCAGACGCACGCCTGCAAAAGTGCACCAGAAAGGCCCACCCTTGAGCCACGTAAAAACTGTCAAGAAGTGACCTGTGGGCCCCTTCTGACGTTTCAGAAGTGTCAGAAATCCCATCCGTTGGATGGGCGTAGTGGCTTACATGTGGCGAACATCCATGCTACCTCGGAAATCGAGACAACCCTATATAAGAGTTGGTGTGTGCTACTGTTACACACACAGTTTATATCTCATTCCGCCATTGTTATTCCCAAGATCATTCCTTCATACCTACGCTTCTTATCCCACGGATTTTCTCCACTACCGGTTAGATCATCACGCCTCTCAAATCCTTTTTATAAACCATGGTGAGGACAATCCTCTTATTACGGATGTCCTTAACGTGATGCCCGCGGAGAAATACATAGACTTTTTGTCTAAGTATTATATTCCTGAAAGCGTACATCCGACCTATCCAGGTGACGATGAAGCGATTACGGATGCTCCGAACGGAAAGATAGGCGTGTACACACGCCTATTTAATTCGGCTAACTACCGCATCCCTTTATCTAAGTTTTTTGTAGATCTGCTTCTATATTATGACTTCCACATAACCCAGCTTCACTGCATAGGGGCATGTAAAGTCAATCAGTTTGAGATTACCTGCAATACTTGTGAGGTAACCCCGACCGTGAATCTATTTAGGGTCTTTTACTCCCCCCAACTAGTGAATGGGTGGTTGTCGTTTAAGAAACGATCCGCGACCGCCCCCATGACATATAAGAAACCTTTAGATTCCCTTAAGAATTTGTACGACCATTATTTTTTCGTGGATGAGAAAGTATTCCCCACCCCATTTGTCCTCAAAACCAGAGCACCCAAAGACTATCCTCCCAAATCCAAATACTATAGTAGTAAGGATTTGAAAATTTTAGATACCCACCGCACAAAATTCCATAGGGGTTTGCCGGAGCACTTCCTGTGCCTAGTAGGGATCAACCGCTACTACTATGGGAGGGAGGATAGATATCCGTGCTTTCTGACCGAACGCATGCAGGGTAGGTCTTCTTATATTTTTAGATGTAAAAGTGTCTCATGGTACTTTGTGAATTTACTAATCCGTATGTATGCATATGTCCGCAGAGATGAAGCTGTTTGGTTTATTGCGCCAAGGCGATCCAAGCAAAGTTCCCCAGGGATCACGACCACTGAAAGAAGGTGAAATCCCCCTACTGGAAGCCACCGTAGACAAAACCATCCTGCTGGAAGAAACCAATGAACAACGATCAGATGAGGGAGAGCCCGTGATTGAGAAGTCCCCTCTTAACATCCATAATGAAGATGGTGAAGAACTGCTGTTGGAGGACGCCGTGCCGCACCAGGATGATGAAGAAGAAGAAGAAGAATTCACCAACCCTACTGATAATCGCACCGGTGATGATGAAGAAACAATACAAGCTTCTGGGTCCCCACAATCATCAAAGCCCAAATCCAGGAAACGGAAGACTACCATGAAGGTAGCAAAAACCCTAGGGGATGGGGCGGGGGTACATAATGCTCCCCCGAATAAGCTAAGGAAGGACCATCCGCAGTTCCAGGAAGGGAGCAACGCCTCTACGGCCCAGGTCGACCCTTCGCTACGCGCGGTTGAGCAAGTCTGGATGGCCACCCCTGTGAATGCCGTAGCTCCCACCATCACAGAACCCGTGACTGGCACTATGTAAGTACCCATTAATACTCCAAAGGATATAATCCATTAAACAAAACAAATAAGTGTTAATAACCGGGCGGACCCATCAACAGTAGCCCAAGAGAAGGAGGTGGAAAGGAAACCCTCACACGTGACATCAATGACACCTCCATCCCCTCCCGTAACTCATGCCGAGGAGCCACGTCCTAAGGGACCCGACACCAGCCTTCGCCTAGCCTGGAACTTGTCCAGCTTAACAAGGTTGGAGGCGGAGTCCGAGTGCACTGAATTCATTGAACACATCACTCCTCCAGCGCTGGCGCAAGATCTGGACGGACTAGAGCATGAGACGCCGCTGGAGCAGTTTGATGTATCCTTCGCACACCAGGTGACAGTTGGTGCGGCCCTAAGACGCCGTCTAATCAAAGCCTTGGCTAACGTGAGTCGTGCTGATAGAAAGATAGCTTGCCGCGAAGAACTGGTGGATAAGCACGAGAAAACTATCACATCCTTGCAAGCAGCGTTGGTCGTGGCAGTGTCAAATATCAAAGAACAAGCCCACCATGCCAACGCACGTGAGGAACGCATTGCTGAGCTGGAGGCCCTCTTAGCTGCATCCAATGAGAATGTATACGCTTACATTAACACTTATTTGTTCACGCAAAAAACCCACATTGTGTTTGTAGTAACTCCAAGTATCATGTATAGGTATCCGCATCCGAAGCCGCCACTAAAGCCGTAACCGTACAAGCCTTCAATATTGCTCAGGAGCGCGACACGCTGAAGGATGAACTTACACAGGCGTGGACTACCTTGGAAGATCAAGTTGCGGTAGCTAAGGGTGAACTAAGCAGGATGGCAACAGACTGCGCCGAAGTGCTGTGTCCTCCTTTCCTCACAACCATAGCTGGGCGTAGATGGATGATTGGCCAGGGAATGCGGCTTGCCGTGAGCAAGGTAACGGAGGCTCCTTACATGTTGTAGGCTTTCGCTGACGTTGTATCGGACGGTATTGACCGTGGTAGGCACGAGGGGCTGATCAAAGCTGCGGAGCTAATAAGCAAAAAAGAAGATATTACCCAACATGCCTACCACAACCCTCTTGCCGAAGATAAGATGACCGCATCAATGGCCGCCCTTGGGGAAATCCAGCACCCCTTCCTAGACGAGCTAGAGTCGCTGAAGGATGCTCCCAATGGGGGTAATAATGTCCAAGCTCATGGCCGATCCCATCCAACTGACCCTGCCCACCTACGACTCTGTGTCTAAAGTGATGAAAGGTGAAAAGCTGTTGTCCGAGGCGCTGGACGCGAACATGATCAGGGCACAAGATGGAAAGAATGGTCACGGGGAGGTCCTCCGCACCTTGATTGAAGAAGGGAAGAAAGAGATAGGAGAGTTCCTACCTCCTTTGTAATTTACATTGTAAACATTTGTACCATTTTAGTCCGTGCACGTACACGGTTAGGACTGATGTTAATGTGATAACTTGTTATATTTATGTAAGTAAGTTCGTGATGACCATGGCTATTTTTGAATTTGAAACTTGTGCATTTTTGTTTTTTTAGATATCATATACCTGTGTTGCATGACATGACACGTCTTACTCAAAAATACAATCAAGTCTATATTTTACTAGACGTGCGGCGTGCGTCTTTACAATGTAAAGCACTACGTGAGCGCAACATATGGAAACTCATCACAACGTCTTGTGAGTAAGGTGTCTAGTAAGGATACATGATCCGCGTCACTGGGGTTGCATCCCTCTTATGCGACAAGTTGAATTATTAGGTTCACTTAATCCTCTTACCCCGCCTGGAGGCGCATAGTACATGTACGGTATTGAATGAATGCATATGAATAAGAGATAACACATTATGGTAATAACAACTAAATCTATACGACAATAATCTGTTCATAGCATCTAAAAAATAAGACAATAATTTGCACAAGAACGAGCCGTGGAGCTAGCTAGGCACCACGACATTTTATTAGAACGTTTACGTTTTTTGTTTTGACAAGAATGGGAAATCCTATAAAACAAAGGGAACCTAGAAAGCATAAAAAACAAAACAAAGAGAACACATGGATCTTCATTGAAGCCAGATATAGCGAAGTGTCCATGTGGAAGCCGTAGCTTTTCAAAGATAGCACCTTTTAAGATTGCAGATATTCCATGTGTGTTCCAGGTCGCGGCCATCCATGTCACGCAACTTGTACGCGCCCCGTCCTAAGGCTTCCGTAACCTCATACGGTCCTTCCCTCTTAGGGCCCAGCTTTCCTGTATTCTCCGCTCGACTTGCCTCGTTGGCACAATAAACATAATCTCTCGGTCGAAAAGAAACACCTTTAACCTTGGCGTCATAATAAGCCTTCATCCGTGCCTTGGACTTGGCCTCATTGATAGCCGCTATTTCTCTTTTTTCCTCCAACAAGTCCAGATTAATCCGGAGTTGCTCGTCGTTTGTGACGACATTAACCTCCGATGTGCGGATGGCCGGCATTCCGATTTCTGCTGGTATAACAGCTTCAGTGTCGTAGGCCAGTGCAAATGGAGTGTCCCCATTGGCTGTTTTAATCATAGTCCTATGTGCCCATAGGACATGTGGCAGTTCATCTACCCATTTGGCACTTTGTTCATCCAAGCATGCCTTTATGCCTTCACCCAAGCTTCTATTTGCTCGTTCCACAAGACCATTTGTCTGCGGATGTTTAACAGATGCGAAGCGCCGTGTGATATCCAATGCTGCACACCAGTCCTTGAATGGATTATCCGTGAACTACTTCCCGTTATCCGAGATGATTTCTCCTGGTAAGCCAAAACAGCACACGATGTTCTCCCAAACAAACTTTTTAACTTGTTTGCCTGTGATGGATTTAACTGCCTTAGCCTCTATCCAGCGTGTAAAGTAGTCCATTGAGACAATCAAGAACTTCAGCCCCCCTGCAGCTACGGGGAAAGGTCCTGCAATGTCAATCCTCCACTTATAGAATGGCCATGGGGATGTAATGGGTGTCAGTTCCTGCTGCGGATGTCGTGGTACTGGTCTGTGCACTTAGCAATCACTGCATTTGCGAATCATGTCGCGTGCATCCCTATGCATAGTAGGACAATAGTATCCTATGCGTAGAGCTCGAGCTACTACAGGTCGGGGGCCCGCGTGCATGCCGTATAACCCTTCATGTATCTCACTGATCACATAAGTATCCTGGCATGGCCCAACACACCGCAACCACGGCTGTAAGAAAGAGCGCTTGTAAAGAATACCTTCTCGAAGCTCGAAGTGCTGCGACTTCCTTCTGATACACCGTGCCGCCTTTTCCTCGTCCGGAAGGGTTTCATTAGTCAAATAGTTGATGATCGGGGTCATCCATGTAGGTCCATCTTCCTCAACTATAGCTGCGACTTCCCCTTCCGTTATAGACTTTTCCTTTAGTATTTCTACCAAGACTTGCTTGGATAAGTGGGCGAAACTTGTAGACGCGATCTTGCTAAGAGAGCCCGCCTTCTTGTTTTCACCTCTTGGTACCTGCTTGATAGAAAACTTGCTGAAAGCAGCGATGAGTGACTTGACTTTCTCCAAGTATCGAACCATGATATCCTCCTTGGCTACGTAACCCCCTAGAATGTGGTTCGCGACAAGCCGTGAGTCCACGTAGGCCTCAATGTTGTGGACTCCCATTCTAGCGGCGATTTTTAAACCCGCAATCAACGCCTCATATTCTGCCTCATTATTAGTGGCTGTAAACTTAAAGCGCAGGGCGTGTGTAAACTTCATTCCTTCCGGATTCGTAAGGATGAGACCAGCTCCTGATCCATCCGTGCACGAGGATCCGTCCGTAAATAATACCCATGGTTCTGCTGGAGTTTCCTCTCGTTGTACGACCGGTCCATCCTCGTCCGGCTTCTCTATCAAGAAATCTGCCAAGATTTGGCCTTTAACAGCTGTCCTTGGCCTATAAGAGATGTTATGTTCTCCCAACAGAATGCTCCACTTCTGTAGCCTCCCGGCCACATCTGGTCTAGAGATGACTTGTTTTATTGGTTGATCAGCAATAACCACAATTGGGTGCGCCTGAAAGTACCGGCGTAACCGTTTCGTGGCGAACACTAATGCCAAAACCAGTTTCTCCATAGAAGAATAATTCAACTCCGGCCCTTGCAGTGTTCTACTTATGAAGTAGACCGGAGTTTAGACTGTGTCCCTATCCGTCATGAGTACCGCGCTTATTGCCCCATGTGTGGCTGACAGATACATGATGAGCTCCTCCTTAGGTCGGGGTGCCACTAGCATGGGAAGAGCTGCGAGGTGTTGCTTAAGCTGACCAAAAGCTTCCTCCGCTTCCTTTGTCCACCTGAAATCTCCCTTCTTGATACACTTCTTGAGTGTTTTGAATAGGGGTAGTGACTTCTCCATGGATTTCGACAAGAACCTGTTTAGCCCGGCCAGCTTCCCATTTAATGATTGTACTTCTTTTCGTGTCTGGGGAGATGGTAACTGTATTACCGCGTCTGTCTGACAAGGCTTGATGCCGTTTGGATCAATCATATATCCAAGGAACATCCCTTCCGTTGCCCCAAACGTGCATTTCTTTGGATTCAGTTTCATATTAATCCTCCTCAATGTGTCAAACGTCTCTTGGACGTCACGGAGAAGTACATCCTCCGTATGACTTTTGATGACTAAATCATCAACATAGACCTCAAGGTTGCGGCCTATCTGTGAGTCGAAGGCTTTATCAACTAGCCGCTGATATGTTTCCCCGATGTTCTTTAGTCCGAATGGCATTTTTGTATAACAGTATACGCCTTGACTAGTATGGAACGCTGTCTTTTCTGCGTCCTCTTCGGCCATCTGGATTTGGTGGTATCCTTTGTATGCGTCTAAGAAGCACTTAAAGGGATATCCACATAGGGATTCCACCTTTCAATCAATCTCCGGTAACGGATAGCAGTCCTGCGGACATGCGCCAACTCCCATCACGCTTCTTGACCATGACCGGATTGGATAACCACTCGTGGTAGTATACCTCGCGCATGATACCTGCATCCACCAATTTCCGTACTTCATCCAATATTACTTGGCCGCGTTCTGGTGACTGACCGCACTTCTTTTGCATAACGGGAGGATATCCCTGGCGGATTTGGAGTTTATGTTCTGCTATCGCACGCGGTACGCCTGTCGTATGCTTGGGGTCCCATGCGAATACATCTAAGTTTGCTTTTAGGAGGGAGCTCATGGCCCTCTTGCCGCTATCCGAGAGTGTTCCATCTATGGATACCTCTTGTTCCGGATAATCAGGATGGATTGCCACCTTCCAGTTGGGAGGTGGTGATCCATCCTTGGGGGGAACAGGTGGAACTGGTGTTGTCACGGCATGACATTCGGATGCTGGAATGATTGTGTTATAGATAGTGACAATTCCTCCTTCCACAGGGAATTTGATCATTCCGTGAGCTGTGGAGGGTACTGCCCGTATGGCCAGGATGCCTGGTCTGCCTATGATCCCATTGTATGGAGAGTGTGAGCGTATCACCATAAAGTTCATCTATGTCGTGGTGGAATTCTCTTCATTCCCAATGGTTACAAGCAGGTGCAGCTGTCCTATTGGCCAGATGGTGTCTCCACTAAAGCCGATGAGCGGCGACGTGGCCAGTACTAATTGGCTTCTTATTTCTGGTCGTAACTGTACGAAACAGTGTTCGTATAGTACTTCTGCCGATGACCCTCCATCCACATACATACGGTGGACATTGTGTGTTCCAATGCTTATCTCAATTGTGAGAGGTGCATCGGCTACGTCACTTGCCGTGATGGGAGGGAATGAGATTTCTCTGCCGCGTGAAAATTTTTGACTGATTTTCTGCCTTGTGCGGCGCTGCCTGGATTGGATCATGTATATAGTCGAGGTTTGTCCTTTTGTGGATCCTTCTTGTCATACTTCTTGTTGTCCTTTCCGTCCTTCCAATCCTTGACCAAATGTTTGAGTTTGCCTGACTTGATCAGTGACTCAATGTGCTTCTTGAGCAGGATACATTCATCCGTGTCGTGGCGCTTGTCGTTGTGGAATTCGCAAAAGCGATTTCCTTGACGACGGTCCACCGGAGTCGTCATTGGGGGAGGTCTCGGGAAGTTGGCCCCTTCTGTCAGCAAGATCTCCCAGAAGGACATCTTTAGAGGGGTAAATTTGTCCTCCGATCGTCCTCCTTTGTTTTGGTTCTTGTAGTCCAAGCTCCTCCCACTTCCCTGGTTGCTTTGACCACCCGACTGTCTCCTGGACTGGTCGTTCGATCGATAACTGTTTCCTTTTGAAGGGTAGGCCGCGGCTACCGCGGTTTCTCCCTCTTCCTGACCCTTTCCATAAGGTCGTCAAACTTCTCTGGTCGCTTGTCATTGAGACGTCTGATTAATTCCCTGTCTGTTATGGCGTGCATGTAATCGGAAATTTTTAGAAGTTCCGACATTGTCTTTGTGCGTGTGCACTCGTCATTGAAGCGTTCGGTGAAGGCCTCCGTAGATTCCCCAGGCCGTTGCTTGACGGTTGCCAATGAGACCGGGTCCCTATTATACTTATTTCGCTGAGTATAATTGTTCTTGAACGCAGTACGCAGTTCAGTGAAGCTATCAATGCTTCAGGGAGGAAGTCCCTCAAACCAATCTCGAGCATTGCCGATCGAGGTTGAATTGAACATCTGGCACCATATGGGCATAGGCCATCGTTTAATTTTCGCCTGCGTGTCAAATATTTTTAGGTGATCATCCGGATCACCAGACCCATCATAAGTCTTGACACACGCCGGCATGCGACGCTTCGTGTCCTTGGAGTAATTCCGTATGCGGAGGGTAAAAGGATCTTCCCTAGGATCAGCCCATGGACGGGTGAGATTAGGATCACACCATGGGCGGGAGAGATCTTCTACTTCCGCCTCGCGAGAGTAGGGGCCGCCGTAGTACTCTTTATTGTCTGGTGGCAGTGGGGGAGTACGCCTGGATCAGCGACGCTTAGGTGGATGGTCATCCGAATCCTCTCCCGATAGACCGGGAGAAGGGGGCGGTGCCCCATTCTTTGGCGGAGGATCGCTCTTGTGAGAAGAGCTAGGAGCCTTCTTCCCGGTATTCATCCTGTTCCACACGCTTGTGCGGCTATTAGTTCTGGTTAGCTCCAGATCTGGTCGTTCGGCTGAGTCGTCGGACCTCTCTCCCTCCTCACGGAATTGTAGTAGTTCCTGCATAATACGATCCCTTGTGCGTTCGAACACATTCCTATGTTGGGGAGTTTCCTCAAAGAGGTTTCGTTCCTGGGGTCGTGTCCTTCGCTTGAGTCTAAGGAGAGGTGCCCGGTCCAGCACTGCCAAAGTTGAGCCTAGATTAGAGGTTCCTCCCTAGGTTCAACCTGGATGCGATTCCTGGGACGATCCTATCGAATTTCTGCATGAGTACTCGAGTGAGATCTTCCTCACTAAGTGGTTCGACCTCTACTTCTTCCTCGGTTGATGGCCTGCGCGGCTCCTTATTAGGGGGCTTAGACGTGCTCCCTGGATCAGGGTTTTCCAAGGTCGAGGTTGGTGGTGGGGTGATAGCGGACGTGCCTGCTCCACCCATGGACTGAAAAATGCTCCGGTTATTCGGTCCACCTGTTTGGTTGCCGGGGGACTGAGTGGGAATGAGTATCCCGTCTCCTGTGGACTTCCGATTCGCAGAATTTGTGTTCTTGGGGCTTCCTTGCGAATGTCCTTTCGTCATTGAGAGAAATTGAGATGAGATTTGCTCTAGCTTAGTGTATTGGTCCCAAGGATGGCGCCAACTTGTTGATACAAAAGTTGGGTAATCCTTGCTAGACCCGAATTAGGCTTAATTCAGGTTGGCTGGACTCCGGCTCCTGCACCAAGTGAAATATCTGGTTGGGATCCTGCACACTAAAACAGCACGCGTTAGGCTTACCGTGGGAATGTATCCCACGATTAGACTCCAGCGTGAGAGTAAGTAATCGGCTAGGGTTTTAAGAATCGGAGGAGTTGTGAGTGTGTAGAATGTAATACCTTTGTTGAACCCTTGGGGGTTCCTTATATAGGCAGTGAAACCCTAATGGGCTGTCACTGACGCTTCGGCCCCAAGGAAAGGATAAGTACCAGAATTAGATAGATTGTTATCTTCTAATTATGGTGAGTGAATATCCTCTTCTTTGGGGTAAATCCTAATCATAGTAAGAGTATGATTCTGTCTAACCCTGTACCGGCCATGCCGAGCCATGGGCTGCACACGTGTGTGTGGCTACTGTTCATCTAAGCCCATAAGCTTAAATGACATTAATCCCACCCATCAGTAATGGGCCGGATGCGGGTAGTACCCGTGGGCCGGGTTCATGACCCGGCTGGAGACTATACGTCATCAACATCAATTATGGCGCCGCTGCCGGGATGGTTGGTTAGCCATATATGTTGTTTGTTTGAGTAGACTACGTTTTTGACCTTCCATTATTAGGAAGTGTATAAATTATGAATACTCATTTTCATTTTTCTTATGAGCCATATAAATAAATAGTGTAATTAGAGAACTCTAATTACACCGTATCGTTTTTATTCGTTTTTATTGTATATATATATTACTATATTGTATTTACGTAAAACAAATAAATTCAAAATATCTCCAAAATAGTGAAAACTCCCCCCACTTATTAACGATCCGGTAATTTTTGGTGGTATCGATCAAAGACAAGTTTAAGGAAAAATAGATAAATACTCTTAAGAGGTTTAATCTCGATTAATACAAACTATAAGGTGGGTGTAAGGTGTTGATCCATTTGGATAGATCTATATCCTGTTAAGGATTGCACAATAGCTTGCAAACAAACTAGAGCACTTGAGAGACTCTTACTGAACTCTAATAAGTTATGCGGAATCTAACTTATAAAATAAAAGAAGAATAACAGTATACTCTAACTATTTGATTCTCTATTAATCGACTTTGGCAAAGGTACATGTAACTCATCGTACCTATGTTCCTTTTATAGTACAAGGAACCCTAAAATAATCTATTTAGATAAACATATCACATGTGATATATTCTCAATATTCTACTATGATAAGTATATCTCACACAATATACTCTCTATATACTATGAACATATCTTTACTAAAGATATACTCGTCCTTATCCTACTTAGCAGTACTTACATTAACACTAACGGTACTTAGCATGTATCGCGTTAACATTAACAGTACTTACTAACACCAACAGTACTTGCACGGTACTTGGTACTTTACAATAATTCCTAACAATCCTCCCCTAAACAAGAATGATAACTCATTGTCTTCTTGTTTTCTGTGTGTTGAATGTATAAGAATACATGTCTTCAAACTTCACTTCAAACTTAGATTGAACTTGGTAATCCTGATTTTGTGTACCAACTGAATGTATCTAAACACTTCTTTGCAGATCTTCTTCTGATATAGTGAACTCCAAATCTTCATTTTTCTCTTCAAAATGTGATCTTCTGTGTCTTTGAACATTCTTTGCAGCAACTATGTTATCTTCATATATTAGTCTCTTTCATCTTTAAGCTTTTACTCTATTTGATGATGACAAAACTCTTCTGCAAAAACTCCTTGATAAGCATGGATCTCCTTAAACATGTCATCAATGTTTGTTTAATAATATAATAGTCCTTCTTGTGTCTTCTCACCTGAAATAAAACAGTTAACAACAAACCAATTTGTATCAGCATCATGATTTTTAGCAAATTATCAGCTATCAACGGATTTGATTTATTCTTTTCCAGTTAGCCGTACACTCGGGAATAGCCAATACTTTATTCATCAAGAATAAGGTGTACATATAACCCTACAACTTTTGGTAAACCGTCAACCATTTAACAGATTTGATAGAGTCTTTACCTAGAACCGTTTGCCCTAGGACTAGCTAACTCTTCACTTCTAAGCATGGCAAATTAATGACCATGTAGTTTTTAGCAAACTACCAGCTATCAACGGATTTGAGAAGTCTTTACCACAAACCGTTTACTTATGGATTAGCCAGTTCTTATGTTTGTTAGACATGGTAAACTAAGAACCATTTATGAAGTGTGAGTGAAAGTCAAAAACTTAAGGCTCGTTTTTAGCTTCCTCTTCTCTCTCCAAATCCTTAAGCTGTTGTTTGGTCATTCTTATCAACTCCAAGGTACTATTGTATTCCTTTGAAACTTCTAGTTGCATATCCAACATTCTTTCTAGCAATCTCCTTCCAAAAGGATATCTCTTTTCTTGAAGCATATAGTAGGTAACATCATCTACATCCAATGTATGTATTCCACATGATCTATAACATCTCCAGTAAGTAGGAACCTAATTCTCTAGGTCTTTCAATTATTGATCAATATTGTGTGGCTCATACATAAACTTGAATTCATGAAGCAATAGTGAGACACCTTCTTTACCTTCACTTCCTCCTTGGACAAACCTGTGAAGATCTTGAATATCTTGTCTATCAAGTATATGAAGAATGTCTTCCAATAACCTAAACATCCTAAATGTTCCATTTGACCTGGTTATTCCATGAGCTTCCAGTCCTTGATTTGTAGCACATGTCCATCTTGTTATTGACGACTTCTTTCCTAAGATCTCTGTATCTATACATTGTTCTTCAAATTCAACTATCTTCAAGTACTTTCTGTAGCTCTCATCAATATCTTCATCATCAGTTGTAGTTTTACCTTTCTTCTTTGCTAGTTGCTTTTTTCTGGTTAATCTTTTTCTTTTAAGACTTTTGGAGGTTTCTTCTATTTCAACAAATCCTTCCTCCAAATCAGTATGTACCGTTGACTGTGTATGTACCGCTAGTACATTCCCAGTCTTTTCAATACTTTACGCTTAATCCCATTCATCCAATCCTTGAGTTTGTGCTTCATTTGGAATCTCCTTAACCTTCTTGTTCTTCTTAGCATAGGTGGTCTTGATAGGTGGAGAACCTCCTTCTGATCTAACAGTACTTTCATCATCAAGTCTAGGGGTATTTTCAAATTACCTTTTGTTGTCCAAGATGTCTCCTAACATCTTCAATATCCTTTTTGTCCTTTTCAGATCCAATCTTAACAAAGTTCAATTCACTCCTTTTGTGTTGTTCATACAAAGAATTAATTTCATCAAAATTCTTCCTGACTAGTTGTGCATGAGTAAAGTGCTTCACCTTCTTGAGGTAAGACATCATTTGATTCCTTAGCTGCCCAGTAGTTGGAGGCTTAAATCTCTCCAATCTTCTTTTCTCTGCAATGAACCTTTGTTGTTCTCTGACTTAGTCATCAATCAACCTTGCTTTTTCTTCCTCTTCATAAGCATGTCTCTTTTCAGTTAACATTGATTCAGCTAGAAGTTCACTTGCTTTGATTTCAACTTGAATTCTAATATACTCCTTTGCATTCATTTATTGCTGCATCTTTTATGCTTCAAGTAATGCTTGCTTAGCTTCAAGTTCTTCTTGTTGCTGTTCTTCATAGAGTCTAGCTTGTAACATGTAGGCTACTTTTTCATCATGATCCATTTGATGAAACTTCTTCATGACTGTATTTATGTCATATGAATCATTTTCACCCTCTTCTTCTGATTCAGATTATAGCTTTTTCTGATTCAGATTGTAGCTTCTTCTTGCCCTTGTCCTTTGGGTCAATCTTAGGTTGTTTCTTAGTAAACCTTTAAGATCTTCTCTCTTATCCCTCATTGGGTTGTTGACCTGGTAGAACAATACCTTTTGTAATAGGCTGTGAAGTTTGTACCTTCTTGCCTTTATCTTGGACTTTACTGGCAAGATTTGATTGTTCCACAGTTTGATCTTTTTGTACTTGTGGATCAACAATCTTTTCTTGTTGTGGCTCTGTTGTTAAAGTCTCTTGAGTTATCACAACTTCTTCTTCTTGTGCCTTCTTTTCCACTTCTACTAGTCTAGCTTTTTCAGCTGAACTTTTCTCCTTGAGACCAAGCAAAAGATTTGCTAAGGTCTCACCTTGTCCAAAAGGTGGAGTAGAACTCTCCTCAAAAGATGGCAAGGAAGATCTTTGACCAGCAGTACTTGCACCTAAAGCGGTATTTGAGTCATCAGTAGTACTTGGATCACCAGCAGTACTTACTTCACCAATAGTAGACACATTTCTATCATCAATCACCAAGGTGTTTTCAGACACCTTATCCTTTTCAGAAGTTATCTTTTCAATCTCCAATTCTTCTGTCTTGTCTGACCCATCATCTTTCTTTGAAGTTGGTAGTACTTAGGCTGACTGTTTCTTTTGTGATTGTGGAGTTGTGGAAGAAGGAAATATTTGATCTATCTCTTCAAGCTTCTCATAGAAATTATTCCAATTGGCTTCTTGGAACTCTTGTTCTTGTGGTGGTGGTGATTGTGGCTGTGGTTGCACTATAACCACATCTTCTTCAGCCGTTGATGGATTTTGTGGTTGATCTTCCATGTTGATGTCTTCCACATAATGTTCAAAACCATCATTAGCTTCATTAGCTTCAAAATTCTGTTCCTTAGAATTTGTTTCTTCCCTAATGTTTGCTGGTATATCAAAAGAAGGATATGCTTCCCCTAAATTCCTCCTATGTTTGGTTGCATTCAGTTGCTTTCTCCTGAAGGCCCTTTGCTTTTGCTTCTTGATCTGAGCCTTTTGAATTGCCCTGTGTTGCCTGATCCAAGGAGTTGCCCTGTTTCTAAGCTTTTTAAGCTTGGCTTCTAGTTCTGCAATTCTTTAATCTTGTACAAGCTTTGCTTCTTTTAAATCCTGGACCTGTTTAGATAAGCTTGTACACAAAGCAGTTAAATGTGCAATATCCACTACCTCTGTTGCTCTGGCTTGTGGAGAACCACTAGCAACATGTGTGTGAATCATCTCATCAGAGATAGGTTGATCATCATCATGATGAGAGGAAGAAGATTGATCTTCTCTAAAGGGTTGGGGATTTTGGGGAGAGGGAGTTTGTTGAGGTTCACTAGTTGAACTAGGATCCTCACCCTCTATGTTAGTCTCATCTGCTAACATGTGGGGGAAACAATGGTGTTACAGTCCTTGTAAATGTAGCACCTTTCTTGAATAAAAAAGAAAAGTTTCTCTTAGTAAAAGTAAGGACATCCCATGTGTCTAATGAGGTAGTGAGGTTAGAGATTTGGTCTTGAATTAGTGCCTGAATAAATCTAGGATACATCAGAAATTTATTAGAGGCATATAAATTCCTATTCATACCTTTAAAAATCAATCTTGAAAAAATAAAAACTCTGTTATTAGCCAAACAAATACCAGCTGATGTCAAAGTAGCAGGAATTTGATCAAAAGAAGTGCTTTTAGAGCGTAAACATTGAATGATTGTATGAAAAAGCAATCTCCATTGAGGTGAAAATAAACCCTTAAAGAAAGTAAGACTCTCCCTACCACCCTCATATCCCATGGCTGCAAGGCCATAATGTATTTCTGTGTTAGTAAACATACTAGTCCCATTAGCATCATTAAGCCTTAAGGATGCTCTTAACAGTACTTCTGTAACATAAATATTCCTACCATTAACCCTAGCTCTAATTCAGGGTTGATTATGTCACGTACCAGCAACAACAATATTCCAAAATTGCTCAACAAGAGGAATAGATACAATAGGACTTACAGTAAGTGCATATTGTACGCGACTTCGAAATAGAATGTCAAGAATCTCATGAAAACCATTAGATTCATAGTTCTGAATGATCTTAGCAACCTGATTGTGTTTTGAGATCACTTAAAGAGCAGCCATTGTTGTTTTTTCTGAACGAAGATGAAGATTAGAGTTATAGAATCGAGGTGTAAAAATAAAATATTAGGTGAATAAATTATGTAACTGGGGTTGGCTTATATATGGGAAGCAAACCCAAGCGCGAAGAAACTGCCAATTTTAAGAAAGAGACCCTCTAACGGTACAACGGTTATATAGCGGTACATGGAACATAAGCCGGTACTTCAATTTTTCCTAGCGGTACTTGGTTTCCAAACGGTACCTCAAGAATAAGACCAGCACATGTAATCCACTATCATTGTAACCTCTTTTACCTTGATTAAATAACCTGTAATCACACCAAAAACAAATACAAACGCTATACAATAAAAAGTAGCATAAGAAGTGTACAGTTATTACCTCCCCTTAACATATGCAACAACTATTGGTTAAGCATACCAATATGTGTTACCAATAACTCAAATCTCTTAGTTTCAAACGCCTTGGTCAATAAATCCTCTACATTGTTACCTATATGGATCTTCAAAACCTGAATAAGCTTTTTGTCATAAGCATCCCTTATAAAGTGTTGTCTTATTTCAATATGCTTAGTTTTGGAGTGAAAGACTGGATTTTTGACAATGCATATAGTACTTTCATTATCAATGTAGATTTTGGTATTCATGAAGTTGAAACCATAGTCTAACAACTGATTCTGAATCCAAAGTACTTGTCCACAACAATGAGCAGCAACTACATATTCAGCTTCAGTTGTAGAAGTAACAACAATAGTTTGCTTTTTACACTGCCATGATATGAGTCTTCTTCCTAGTAATTGACAACCTCCTGTTGTGGATTTCCTATCATGATTAGCTTCAACATAATCACTATCTGAAAAAGCTTCCAAATTAGAAGTAGAGTCTCTAGGATACCATAAACCTAAGTTAGGATGTCCTTTGAGATACGTGAAGATCCTTTTCACATCATGTAGATGTGAAACCTTTGGATTGACTTGAAATCTGGAACAAGCACACACAACAAACATAATATCTGGCCTTGAAGCAGTAAGATACATCAATGAACCAATCATTGATCGATATAAATGAAGATCAACATCTTCACCATGTTTATCTTTTGACAAAGACTTCTTGGCTTTAAAAGGTGTACTTGTACTCCTTGTATTCATACCTGAAAATTTCTTCAAGATTTCAGCAACATACTTATCTTGGCTGATAAATATTCCATCGTTCCTTTGTTTGACTTGAAGTCCAATTAAGAAAGTAAGTTCTCCCATAGAACTCATCTAAAACCTTCGTTTCATTAAAGATTCAAACTCTTCACACCATGAATTCTTAGTTGAACCAAAAATAATGTCATCTACATATACTTGGACTAAGATGATATCCTTGGCATTCTTCTTGATGAAAAGAGTCTTATCAATGATCCCTCTCCTATATCCATGTTTCAAGAGAAAATTGGACAGAGTTACATACCAAGCCCTGGGAGCTTGATGAAGACCATAAAGAGCTTTAATAACTTTGTAGACTCTATTGGGGAACTTAGGATCTACAAAACCTATAGGTTGTGAAACATATACCTCCTCAGAAATAGTGCCATAAAGAAAAGCACTTTTCACATCTATTTGATAGACTATAAAACCCATATATGATGCAAAAGCCAAAAATAACCCAATGGCTTTTATCCTTGCCACTGGTGTAAAAACCTCATCATAGTCTATCCCTTCTTCTTGTCTATAGCCTTGAGCAACAAGACTATCCTTGTTCCTCACAACAACACCTCTTTCATCCTTTTTGTTCCTAAAAATCCACCTAGTACTGATTACTCTTTTTCCAGAAGAGAGATCCACAAGAATCCAAACCTTTTGTAGTTCAAATTGCATAAGTTCTTCTTGCATGGCATCCACCCAACTTTCTTCATCAAGAGCTTGAGAAATATTCTTAGGCTCTACATGTGATTAGAAACAGGTAAACAAACAATGTTGAGTATCTTTATGATTTGTTCTCTGTTGTTGCTTAACATAACTCACAAGTGCATGAGTTTCAGCACTAGCTTTAACTTATCTCCTGGTTTGCACAACAGACTTTGGGTCTCTAATGATTTGAGCTATAGGATTATTGTTGTTGACTCTATGAGTAGGAATAGGACTAACTGGTATTTCAGTATCCAATTGAAATCAGTCACATCACCCTGCTCATCATAGGAAGCATTTGAGAAAATTCCCACCTTTGAACTAGTATAAGGATCTTCATCATCCATTGATTGAAGAATGTCTTCTAGTGAATCAACAGATTTTGTAGAAATAGTGTCAGCAGTACTTGTTGATGAAGTACCACTGGTTTGCAAATGTACTGCTGAACTTGTGATTCTAAAGGTTCTTCTCTAGAATGCTTAGCATGTGATGTATCATTCTTTTCTTGATCCATAAGCCTCTGAATTTCATCATGTGAGGCTTGATCATCATTTAGTATCACTGGTTGCTTCTTTGGTGGGCTTACTAATGTAGGTGATACAATAGGAAAATTTGGTACATAGATATGTATATCAGCATCATCATCTTGAGTGTCTTATGTAGAAGGATTCACTTCTTGAGTACATGTAGTTGCTGCAATCGTCTTTTTACCTACATTGTTAGTTTGACAGTCTTGTTGCATAGAATAGTAATCCATGGAGTTAGTTAGATAATCCAAATCAAACATCCAAGCATAACCTATTCTTGGAACATTGGGCTTATTTTTCAAAAAGTTGACATGGGCATTTTCCTCAACCCTTCCTGATGTCAAATTAAAAACCCTATATACTCTACTTTACAAAGAATATCCTAATAGATATCCTAAATCAGATTTCCATCAAACTTGCCCAACTGATTAAGAGTATTCAGTATAGAAACATGACACCCAAAAGGTCTTAAGTGACTTATGGTTATAAAATGCCAGTCAAAATTTCATAAGGTGTTTTGTTATGAGGCTTAGTTACCAAAACTCTATTTAGTACATAACATGCAATATTAATTGCTTCTATTTGGGAAAAGGGAATCAGGCAGCATAGTCCTAGCAGCCTTAATTAGTATCATATTTTTCCTTTCAGCCACTCCATTTTGCTGTGGAGTCCTAGGATTACTAAATTGTCTCTTGGTCCCTTTAGACCTATAGAATTCATCAAACTTATCATTTTTAAATTTTGTCCCATTATATGTCCTAATGATTAAGACTTGTTTAGTGAATTACTTCTTAACTAAGGTGACAAACTCCTTAAGTAATTCATTGGTTTCATTCTTATGTAACAAAAAGAAAACCCAACTAAATCTACTATAATCATCAGTTATGACTAGGCAAAAGGTCTTGTGACTAATACTCCTAACAGAAACTGGACCAAACAAATCCATATGTAAGAGTTGTAAAGGCTTAGTCACTGAATTGACAGTCTTGGTCTTACAAGAGGTTCTATGTTGTTTACCTTTTTGACAAGCAGTACATGTGAGATCATTTTGAAAATATTTGGTAGGTAACCCTCTAACCAAATTTCCCTTAACAAGTTTTTTAGGTTCTTAAAGTTCACATGACCTAACCTACTATGCCATAAATTAGACTCATCATTAGAAGCTTTATCTAACAAACATGTAATACAACATGTTGGATTAATAGTATGAAGATTAAAGGTATACATATTTTCTTGCCTGGGTACTTTAAGCAGTATCTTGAGATTCCTTAGGCATTTCAAAATCTTTGGAGGGAACCAAGCAGTCTGTATCTGTAAAGAGTACCTTGTTCTTTTATCACACATTTGTGATACTAAGAAAAGATTGAATTCATTTAATTCTTTAACAAAGAACACATCTTCAAACTCCAACCTTCCAGTGTTGATATTTCCTTTGCCAGTAATCCTACCTTTACTTCCACCAAAGGCTACTGGTCCACCTCTGAATTCTTCAAAATCAGCAAAGAAATCTTTGTTCCCTGTCATGTGCCTTGAGCATCCACTATCTATAATACCTTTGTCTTTGAATTCATTAATCAGATGCTCCTACACATATAAAAACCTTATTAGTTTTTAACAGGGACCCAAGCCACATTTGGCTCGAATCTTGAAGGACCTACATACTTAAGTGTTTGGTATGTAGTTTTACCAGTAAGACTACAAAACTCTTATATTTCGTGGTTCCAGTTAAATAGTCATAGACATAAGTTGGTTCATTGTCTTTGGACCTTTTTGACTTAAGTACCATTTTAGTAGTACTTGGTTGAACACACGATTTTTGTCCTTTAGGAACCCACTTTTGCACTGGTTTATCATAAGTCTTACTTCTAGGTGATTTAACAATCTCAAATAGACTCCTAGAAGGTTTATGGGACAGTGGTTTTCTAGACTTTTGATAAGCGGTACATGTTTTAGTTCTAGCAGTACTTGCAGGTTTTGGTATGTCGGTACTTGAAGAACTTTACTTTAAAGGTACTAGACCTTGTTTCATAAGTACTGCTCTGGGTACAAAGTCTTTGTAGGTTTGAGGGTGACTAACTTTGTTAGTTTTTTTAGCTTATTTACCCTCTGTGCATTACCCCATTTAGGTTTTTCATTCCTTGGTCCCATTTTCCTTTTACCCTGTGCATTTTCCTCATGACCTTTCTCTGTGACCCTAGTTGTAGCTTTTCGTTAGCAATTCTATCTTCATGCACAATACAATCTATGATAGAATGACTTAAGCTACCACACACATAACATCCTCTTCTTTTCAAAGAAGATCCAAAAGGTAAATTTGACTTAGTATTTTCAAAACCTAACCCACCCTTTTGGTATTTCCATGATGTTTTGTATTTCTATCCAATGCCTTATTAGGAGATTTTACCTACTTAAGAGCAGAACTAGTTGTAGGCACATGTCCCTCAGGCACCAAAGTGCTCATCAAAGGTAGATAGACAACCTTTTTGGTCATAACAAGTTCATCATGGGTCAAAGTACTAGAGTTTGACTCTGAATCATTTGTCTTTTTACCATAAACAGCTTTTGACTCATCTAACTCTTCTTTTATCATTATTATGGGGCATGTAAATTCCTGATAAGGGTGGAGGAACTGCTTTCATTCCTTCGACATACTTATCTTTTTCAGGATTATTTTCAGAATCACTAGAACCATCAAAATTCCCTTTTGATAAGTCCTTGTCTGTCAGAGTTATCCCAGGTTGGTCCTCTATATACCCTAGGCCTATTTTATCATAATACCCCATTTTTGAATTAATCAGCTTACCCATAACTTTTGAAGATTTTTCCAGTGATTAATTACTTCCCTTTCATTATACAAACTAGCTTTCAAAACTTCATTTTCTGCTGTAACTTTCACAGTTGTTTTTCAAAAGCTTTGATAGACACATCTTTTTCTCTCATTTTAAGAGTCAAAATCCTAATTTTCTCTTCATAGTTTTACTGAACCTTTTGATACAAAACTATATTTGCTTCTAACTTAGAAACACCTTGTTTAAAAGTATTTACTTCTACAATGCATGTGTTTACTTTTTGATATTGTTCCTCAAGTTCTACTTTAAGACTATTAAACTTAAGAACACAATATTTAGAACAGGGATGTACCTCAGTGTCTTCACAAGAAAGAGCCATTAGACCATGCTCTTCTTCTTCTTCATGTGTATTAGTCCAGTTTACCACTCCATCTACTGTAACCAAAGATTTAGTTCCTTTTGGACTCCATTGACTTCTGCTATCTCCCTTTGGAACACTTTTAGTGACACTTAGGCTGGTCCTATTACTGTTCTTAGACTTATGACTGCTACCTTCAGCCTTTTCTCTCTTGCATTCCCTGGAAAAGTGCCCAAGTCTTCCATATTTGTAGCATTCAACTTTTGATTTGTCATACCAAAATGGTTCATTTAGGTCAACATTCATCTTTCTTCCAGTCCTTTTATAGAGTCTATTGGATCTAACAGAGACCATGGCAGCTTGCCATTTTAGATCCATCTCTTCAATGTCAGTATCATCCATTTGGAACAGATCATTAAGAGTCAGTCTTGGTCTGTTGTCTTCTCCAGCAAAGAAAGAGAAGGAATCATTCTCATTTAATAATGATGAAGATCTTCCCTATAGATTTTGGGTCATAGATGGACTATTTTTAGTACTTTGAGGATAAGTACTACTAATTGGTCCACCAATAGTACTTTGGAAGTAAGTATCGATACTTGATCCACCAGCGGTACTTTGAGAGTATGTACCGCTGCTTCCTTCTGACACAAAGGCCAAGTTATACTTTGGTACTGATGCTTTAGCTGGCTCAACACCTTTAACATCCATCTCATATTCTCTGAGATTATTATAAAGATGATCAAATAGAGTAACATCCAAATCATCTCTTGTGATGAAGTGCATAGCCATCACTTTCCACTCTTGTAGAAATCCTCTTAAGAACTTTAGATTAGCTTCTTCATGAGGAATTATCAGTCCATGAACTGCTAATTGAATAAGCAATTTACTGAACCTTCCATATCTACTATGGATCCCTTCTGAACTAGAAATTGAAAAGTTATCAAATTCTTGTTTCAGAACAATCTTTTTCATCTTCTTAGATTTGTTATTGCCTCTAAATCTAAGTTTGATAGCCTCCCACATAGATTTGCATCCTTGTAATGATGAAAGCTAGGTAGAATGTCTTTTGAGAGTGCCATAGCTAAGGCAGTTCTGGCCTTTCTTTCTCTGATCTCAGCTTGTACCTCTTTAGCAATGATAACAGGCAAAGCATAACATGTACCATCAGGCAACCAATGCAGTTTTTAGGAGTATTCCCATTCTTAATGACTTGCCACAGAGTATGATTTGTGTGATTCATATAGTGTTTCATTTGTATAGCCCAAGTCTCATAGTTATCACTTTTGAGAATGGGGAGTTTTACAACAGATAGAGTAAGGGAGAAGATGTAGCTGATTGTGTAGCTACTGCTTGTGTAGTTTGTGTAGATGGTGGAGGTGGAACCACTGGTGCAGGATGCACATCTTGAGGTTGTTCTTGTGGTATAGGATCAGGGATTGGAATTTCTTCCAACTGAGGATGATGTTCACCAGATTAAGACATTTTGTGAGTTTTTGTGAGTGGAGGTTTTTAGGGTTTTGTTCTTCTTATTTAGAGTTTCTCAAAAAGCTATGATACCACTTGTTGATCCCTTTGGATATATCTATATCATGTTAAGGATTACACAATAGCTTGAAAACAAACTAGAGCACTTGAGAGACTCTGATGTTCGTTTGCAAGTCTTAAATTTATATTACAAGGTTTAGACAAAACAAGGGACTAGAAGACAAACACGGGCAAGTATACCCTTTCGTTCGTAATATAGCTTTATAGTGGTAAGCTAGGATCGTTCGCTGAGACTTAGTTTCGTTTTGGTAATCAAGATAATAATTGAAGAAAGAAATAGTTGGAATAATATCAATAGTAACAAGTATGACTAATATGGGATAGTTCGTATAAGTTCGTGATGATGATAATAATGATCGATATATGTTTATGTAGGTAAAGAGTGATAATACTTTTTCGTCAAAACGGCGTTTACACAATTTACTTGGGTTGATTCAAGACTTACGTTTACTTAAGCGACTAAGCTCACAACAAGTTGCCAACGAGTTCAATATTTTATCAAGTTTCTAAAGCGAATCTCTCCAACCAAAGATTCATGACCATAGACATGTTCTTCAAAACTTATTATAACAATTTGCGTTTCTCAACGCCAAACTATCGTAACAAATCAACTTAGATAAAATATGGTTTATAGAACTAGGTGGTAAAATGGTTCTACAACATTAGCTTGAAATCATATATAAATGATAATATCATAGCATCATCACTAATTATAGTCACATACCCATATAGTCACAAATAACTTAGCCTAACATAGTAATCAAAGTAACAATTAGAAAAGAGTAAGAGAACATCATACTTAGATCAGATTGAATAAACGAGTACACAAGTGTCACGATTGTATCGTTCCTTCAAGAATCGAAGAGTGGAATACTCTCGTTACAAGTATCTCCCAAAAGTGGATAATACTGAAATTTTACTCAGAAAGCTAAAATACTCGAGCTATGGAGTATTGAGAGAGAGAGAGAGGTGTGTGCAAAATGAGTGGAAGTGGCCTCTATTTATAGTGCTGTCTGGGGTCAAATGTGCGTCGCACTTCTCCGAAAGTGCGCCGCACTTTGGAGACGTGAATGTGCGCCGCACATCTGTGTTTGTGCGCCGCACTTCTGGGCGATCCAGAATCTTCTTTCAACAACTTTGGCTTATTTGCATATTGAGACCCCTTCTTTGTATATCTTCACTTTGCTCCTTTAAACTTTATATCTGCATATAAAACACAACATATTAAGTATCGGAAGCTCTTATTTATACTACAAAATGGCATTATAATGATAGATTGAATATGTATAATTAGGTCGTTATCAAATTCCTCCACACTTAACTATTTCTTGCCCTCAAGCAATCAAAGCCAAAAGACAAATTCAATTTTAAAAATGCTTTTAAGTGTTGTGAAGTATGATAGGAAAATGATTTAATTTTTATGAATAGGAAAAGCAAATGACAAAATAATTTCAGCACCTCACGTGGATAGTGTTTGGATTTTAAGTTCACACAAATGTCACTCACAAAGGGTAAATGTAAGGTAACACTCAATTAGCTCGGACATAAAATAGATAACTACCATAGGTTTGTACATGACACATAAACATAACCGTTGCGACGTGAGCACCAGATAAATTTTTAAAGAAGCAAAACGTGATAGATGATATGGGTGTAGGATCAAAAAGTATGCCTTTGTCAAAGTCATAGAACAAACTATACTAGAATACTTGACTATTTTTTTCTTTCTTTTTCATACATCATATTTTTTTAAGAGAACATCTTAATCTTTATTACTTGACAAGTGGTTAGGCATAATATATAAGGATATTGGCACAATGGATAATATAACAAATGCGTATGAGTGCGACATATATTAGTAAGCCAATGTAACTTAACTAAAATGTTATAAGGGTGATTTTATTTTGCTTCCCTTCGGAAATATCTATAAATTAACCTCAATGCGGTTTAGTAAATGATGATCAAGCACAAATTCTGAAGCATACTAGATTATCGGCTTTCACACAAAATAGAGAAATATAAAGGCTAGGTTTTTCTCACATATTTGGGTGATGGTTTTTGTGCTTAATTATAATGTCAATCAATGAGATTTTTACTTTGCTAAAAACTTATTTATTTACAAAACATATTTTTTTATTATTTTTCAAAAAGATTTTCATGTGGAGAAATTTATTTTAATTTTTTATTTATTTTTTCTATTTGTTACCTCCTCCACACTTAAGTTGAACATCGTCCTCGAGGTGATAACTGATAAAACATTTAAAATAGGAAAAATACAAAGGGAAACGAGAACTTCTCGGGGCTTAGTAGAAAATTGCGGGACTTCGAGAGATGAACCCAACTTAGAGCTCTAGTTTGCTATTTTTCTGCATGCTATAAAACAAAACAAAACAAAACACATGCAATATATACAAGGAAAGTTTTATTTATTTACAGGTCCTCTTCCACACTTAAGTTAAAAGGTGGGGATAAAATATGGATTGCCTTCCGAATAGCGCTAAGTTTAGAGTCTTCAGCCAGACTAAGCTACTCGGATCTAGTTTAAGAAGAAAGGAATTTCTTCTCCTTCGATTTCATTACAGTGTTCTTCTTCATGGTAGAGCTTAAGTCTATGTCCATTGACTATAAAAGTGCTATTGTCTCTACCGTAGAATTCAACATATCCGGATGGATATTGGTGTTTTACTAGATAGGGTCCAGTCCATCTCGAAGTAAGCTTAGGTTGCTTGAATTTATATTTCGAGATAAAGAGAAGTACCTTTTCTCCTTTTTTGAATTCTTTTCTTTGTCGTAATTTGCGATCATGCCAAACTTTGGTTCGTTCTTTATATAATCGTGAACTATCATAAACGTGATGTCAAAATTCATCTAACTCATGAAGTTGAAAGTTACATTTTTCTCCGGCTGCAATAAGATCTGGGTTGCAGTTCTTAAGTGCCCAATATGCACGGTGTTCAATTTCTATTGGCAGATGGCATGTTTTTCCATACAACAGTTTGTACGGTGTGGTTCCAGTTGGTGTTTTGAATGCGGTACGAAAGACCCATAGAGCATCTTCTAATTATTTAGACCAACAAGCAGGGTTGTTTTGAATGGTCTTTTCGAGTATACGTTTGAGAGCTCTATTAGTGTTTTCAACTTGACCACTCGTTTGTGGGTGGTAAGATGTGGAAAATCGGTGGGTCACTCCATATCTTTTCATAATATTTTCCATTAGTTTGTTATAGAAATGAGTTCCTCTGTCGCTTATTAATGCTTTTGGAATTTCAAAATGACATAATAATTTATTTAAGAATGCGATAACAACTCTTGCATTGTTTTTTTGTAAAGCTTGAGCTTCGGCCCACTTCGATACATAGTCGACGGCTACTAAAATGTATTCACATTTATAAGATTTAGGAAATGTTCCCATGAAGTCGATACCCCAAACGTCAAAAGATTTCACAGACTTGGATGTTGTTTAGAGGCATTTCATCTCTTTTAGAAATATTTCCAATATTTTGACATGCTTCACATAGTCGTACTAAGGTATGAGCTTCACGAATAATTATTGCCAATAAAAGCCAGCGTCGAACACTTTTTTAGCGGTGGTGTTCGCAGCATAATGTCCTCCGGTCGGTCCGTGGTGACATTCATCGAGAACTTTTCTAGATTCGGATCCGGAAATACAACGTCGGATTATTCCATCGGAACAGATTCAGGATCGTCAAAAAAGTATTTTTTTAATTCAGAGAAAAATCTTTTCTTTTGTTGGTGCGTCATTCCCTTTCTTAAAATACCTACAGCCATATAGTTTGCAAAGTCTGCGAACCATGGTGTTTTGCAAAGTCTGCTCATCAGGAAAATCATCGATTTAATCATCGATAGAATCATCATTCACTATGCGAGATAAATGATCGGCAACAACATTTTCAGCTCCTTTTTTATCTTTAGTTTCCAAATCAAATTCTTGTAAAAGCAATATCCATCGTAATAAACGAGGTTTGGCGTCTTGATTTTTGAACAAGTACTTTAAAGTTGAGTGATCGGTGTAAACTATTGTTTTTGACAATACAAGGTATGATCGAAATTTGTCAAACGCGTAAAGTACAGCCATGAGTTCTTTTTCTGTAATTGTATAATTTTGTTGGGTTGCGTTAAGAGTTCTACTTGCAAAATAGATGGGATGAAATTGTTTACCATCTTTTTGTCCAAGGACGGCTCCAAGGGCATGTTCACTTGCGTCGCACATAAGCACAAATGGAAGGTTCCAATCAGGGCTTGTAATAATGGGTGTGCATGTAAGTTTTTCTTTAAGTGCTTCGAATACTGAAAGACATTCGTCGTTAAAATTGAACGTTCTTTCTTTTTCTAAAAGCTGAGTTAAAGGTCTTACGATTTTCGCGAAGTCTTTGATAAACGGAAAAAACCGGCATGACCTAAGAAACTTCTAATGCCTTTAACATTAGTAGGTGGTGGGAGTTTTGAGATCACGTCTATTTTTGCTTTGTCAACTTCAAGGCCGGCTCCAGACACTCTGTGTCCTAGCACAATTCCTTCTTTAACCATGAAGTGAAATTTTTCCCAGTTTAGCACAAGATTTGCTTCTTTGCATCGTGCTAACATTTTATCGAGATTGTTTAGACATGTGTCAAAAGAATTTCCAAAGACGGAGAAATCGTCCATGAATACTTCGACTGATTCTTCAATCATATCATGAAAGATTGCAATCATACACCTCTAAAAAGTAGAAGGTGTATTGCATAGACCAAAAGGCATGCGCCTATTAGCGTAAGTTCCAAATGGATAAGTAAACGTGGTTTTCTCTTGATCCATAGGGTCGATAAGGATTTGAAAGTATCCAGAAAAACCATCGAGGAAACAAAAGTATTCATTTCCTGCGAGTCTTTCTAACATTTGATCCATAAAGGGTAAAGGAAAATGATCTTTCGCGGTTGCATCATTTAGTTTTGGATAATCAGTACAAACTCTCCACCCGGTGATGGTTCGTATTGGTACTAATTCGTTATTTTAGTTAGTTACTACAGTGATACCTCCCTTTTTAGGTACACAATGAATAGGACTAACCCATGGGCTATCAGCGATTGGGTAGATTATTCTAGAATCTAAGAGTTTAAGGATTTCTTTTTTAACAACATCTTTCATGTTAGGATTTAATCTTCGTTGTTTTTCAACAATTGGTTTCTTGTTATCCAAAAGTTGGATTTTGTGTTTGCAGAACGATGGACATATGGCAGGAATGTCAAAATTTTTCCAAGCAAAAGCTTGTTTATGCTTCTTGAGAACGTCATTAGATCGTCTTTGTGTTCTTCAGAAAGTTGGGATGAAATAATTACAGGGAGTAATTTTTCTTCGTGAAGAAACACATATTCCAGATGTTCAGGAAGAGGTTTAAGTTCTAAATCTGTAGGAGGTTCTTCGACAGATTTCTTAACTTTGAAATCGGTTTCAAAAGTTATGGTTTCAAATGGTGTTTCAATTTATTTTTCCATTGTTTCGATTGGTTCATCAGAATGGTCGGCTATGAAGGCATCAAATTCAGCAAAAAGTTCTTCTTCGAGGATGGTTCCTTCGATAGAATACAAAATTTCGCTTCCTTCATCAAGAAGAGCGTCGAAATCGGCTTCAATGATTTCTTCAATGACATCGATACTAAAACAAGTATCGTCATTAGAGTACGAGTGTTTCATTGCTTCGTCGATAGAAAAAGAAATTTTATCTTCTCCAACTCCAAGGTTGAGTTGTTTTTGCTTTACTCTAATTATAGTGTCAGCTGTGTGTAAGAAAGGTCTACCAAGGATAAGTGGTACCTTGCTATCTTCTTCCATTTCTAAGATTACAAAGTCAACAGGAAAAACAAATTTTCCGACTTGTATGAGCATGTTTTCGGCTATCCCCATTGGGTATTGGAAAGAACGGTTCGCGAGTCGAACGCTCATTTTTGTGGGTTTTAAAACATTTTTAGAGAGTTTAGCATACAAAGAGTATGGCATGAGGTTGATACTTGCGCCAAGATCGGCCAAGGTGTTGCAAGAGTATGAGTGATGGAAACTACATGGGATTAGGAAACTTCCAGGATCTCCTAATTTTGGTGGTACTTTGTTTTGGACAATGGCAGAACATTCATCATTTAGAAAAGTTGAAGAAACTTCTTCAAACTTATGCTTGCTCTTGATAAGTTATTTGATAAATTTGTCATAATTTGGCATTCCAGCCAGAACATCGACTAAAGGCATGTTAATTCGAACTTCTTGTATTAAGTCGAGAAATTTACCATACTTAGCTTGCATCTTTTGCTTGCGTAAGCGTTGTGGATATGGTACTTTTGGTTTATATGGTTTGGGTTTTGGGTTTTCAGTTGGTTTGGTATGTGTTGGTTGGGCTTCATCCTCATTATCACTATCGAATGGAATTTCGATTGGTGTAACTTGAGTAGGTTTGGTAGGTGATTCGTAAGATAAACCGCTTCGCGTGAATACGACATTAACATGCTCGTTACGAGCTTGTGGGGGTTGATATTTGTTGTTGTTCTTGGGATTTGGGTTGGTGTTGCTTGGTAAAGAACCAGAAGCGCGATTCGATTGTTTATCGGCCAAACGATCAAATTTAGCTTCAAGGTTCTGAATGGAAGCTTGGTGGTTTTTGGTCGTAGTTTCGAACTTGGTTTTGAAGTCAGTGAATGTTTCTCGAACAAAAATGTTGGTTTTCCTTTGAGATTCTATAAAGTTGTCGATTTTGGTTTCAAGGTTGTTTTTGTCTTTGGTTTGAGTGGGTTTCTTTTCGTCTCGATCATAACTTGGTTTATCATTTGATCTCCAATTATCGCGGTCACGATTACGATAATCGTTATAAAATCGAGTTCGACGAAAGGTATTCATGAAGTTGGCTTCTTCTTCCTTCGTCATGGGTGTGTCATTGTCATCACATTCACTAGAAGGGTGGTTTCCTCCACAGTGTTTGCAGGTTTTGTTTTTCATCTCTTCAGTTTTAAGTGACATGGCATCCATTCGAGCCATAATTTTCTCGGTATCGGTTGGGTTGTTGCTTCCTTCAGCAAGAGCTACGGTCTTTCGTGGGTTTTTGTTTTTGTGATTTTTGGATCAAATCAAGCTTAAATAGGACTTTCTTATCCAATAATTGGTAAGCTTGGTTAGGGTTTTGTAAAGGAAAATTCCGCCCGTTGCGGAATTCAATGCATCTTGGGTAGCATCATCAATACCATGATAGAAAATCTTGATTATTTATTCTTTCTTAAGTCCATGACCATGGCAGTTTCTGAGTAGTTCTTCCATTCTAAACCATGCGTCAGTGAGAGTTTCTCGATCTTGTTGAGAAAAGCTTCGAATTTCTCCGAGGAGTTTTTCAAATAGGACAGGAGGAAATAATCGGCTAATGAAAGCAGTTCTAAGACCTTCCCATGTTCGAATGGTTCCTTCGTTAAGTTCATCGAGCCATGACTTGGCTTCTTCAGTCAGGGATGATGGAAACATCATGAGTTGGACGGCTTCAGCTTGTCCTTGTCCATAGTTGAACATTTTACAAATTCCGCTGAATTCGTGGATGTGTTTGTAAGGATCGGTTTTGATTCGACCATCAAATTGGTTATTTTTTACAAGGGTTAAGTGGTTCCCTTTGATTGCAAAATCATTTGTAATTTCAGGTAAAACAATTGCGGAGCCAGGAGTTGGTACTACATCTCTATCGGCTGACCACATTGGTTCATCATCAGTGTCCGACATTGCATCGTAACGGTTGATGAGTTTGGTAAGAAATAGGATTTTTGAAAGGTTGTCAAAAGGTTGGTAGATTATTCGAGGTTGAGTTTGCTCGTGCCTCCTAGCTAAAGGTACACGGCGATGAAGTCTATGTAGCCTTCGATTAAGGGTACGTTCAGGTTCTGGTAACGGTGATGTTGGAGTTGTTCCGGATGAACGGGTGTGCATCCAATAAGGTTTTTGGTGTTTTCAGTGGAAATGTGCGGCGCACTTTTGGGTTTGTGCGGTGTATTTTGGTTCGCTACAGGAAGTGCGACGCACTTTTTGGTTTGTGCGGCGTACTTTCTTTACTGCAGAAAGAATTTTGGTTTAAAAATGAGTGGCAATGGTTCAATTTCTTCAAGGATTATACGAATTTAGTTACAAAACAGGATTATAAGTCCCCAGCAGCGGCGCCAAAAACTTGATGTTCGTTTGCAAGTCTTAAATTTATATTACAAGGTTTAGACAAAACAAGGGACTAGAAGACAAACACGGGCACGTATACCCTTTCTTTTATATTATAGCTTTGTAGTGTTAAGCCAGGATCGTTCGCTGAGACTTAGTTTCGTTTTGGTAATCAAGATAATAATTGAAGAAAGAAATAGTTAGAATAATATCAATAGTAACAAGTATGAATAATATGGGATAGTTCGTATAAGTTCGTGATGATGATAATAGTGATCGAGATATGTTTATGTAGGTAAAAAATGATAATCCTTTTTCGTCAAAACGGCGTTTACACTATTTACTTGGGTTGATTCAAGACTTACGTTTATTTAAGCGACTAAGCTCAAAACAAGTTGCCAACGAGTTCAATATTTTATCAAGTTTCTAAGCGGATCTTGTTGGGTCCACTAGATGTGGATCTCGCAGCCTGTTAAGGATGGTGAACGACTTCTGTAATCACAAGTCTATTCACAGAGAGACTCTTAATGAAACATACAGTATAAGTGCGGAATACAAATACTATGAACAAGAAGAAACAAAATAACTAAATAACTTGATCCTTACTAAGGATTTCTACTATTAATATGAAATGAATAATGACGATGAAGGTGTGTATAACCCTTCTGCCAATGGTTCCTTTTATACTACAAGGAAACCCTAATACTACATCAAACCAAAACGTGTAACTTCTAATATGCATATCATTTCCTAACATATATCATGCATGTCCTAACAAACTACTAAGAATAATAAAGTTTGACTTTCTACTAGACCAGGAGCACGTATTGCTCCTACTACTACTAGGACCAAGAGGAACTACATACCTCCTAGCTTATCTATTACAAATATCTATTCCAGAGGTCCTAACCATCCTTCCCTAAACTTGAATTTGACTGGTTGAGTTCAATTTTCTTGGTAGATCTTGCAAAACAGCTTGAGGATTGAAACAACAGCACAATCAGCAGCAATATAACCATCATCATTGAAAACACAAATACTGTTGCAACGAGTAACACCTAGAAGCTTCTTGAAAGCTTGAAACAGATCTGCACCTTGTTGAATCTTTACAGCAACATGAGAATATTTGATGAGCCTTTACCAAGTAGCTGCTCGCTCTTGGGCTAGCTAGTCTTTGTGGTGGAATAAGCATCACCCTGGGAGACCAGAACCCAGCCCAACTCTTAGAACGTAAATCAATGGTGAGTGTGGGTACCCTCATGATTTTGGGAAAATCATCACAGCCGTCAACAGATTTGATACGAGTCTTTACAAGAGGTCGTACCCTTCCGGACTAGCCAACTCTTAGCAATAAAGCATCGGTGAGCTGAAAACCCTATAGCTTTGAGCAAGCAATTACAGCTATCAACGGATTTGATATAGGTCATTACCAAGAGTCGTACCCCCTTGGACTAGCCACTTTTCAGTCTAGGACCAAGGCAAGTGAAAACCCTCCAATTTTGGGTAAACTGGCAACCATCAACGGATTTGATAATCACACCAGAGCCATACCCTCATGGTGAATCAACTCTTTCTTATCTGCAAGACATGGTGAGTTGAGCACCATTTGTTGTGTGGACTAGGTCCAACACCAGAAGTACTTCGCATGACAGCTCAAGTGTGAAAATGCCAAGTTGAAAACAGTTTCATGATGGAAAAGTGTAAGCAGATATTATAGGATTTACAAGTTTTGAAAGTCCATAACATGTTAAAAGTATAAGCAGATATTATATAAAAGTATTTTTTTAAACAACTAACTAAAGTAAAATGTGAGTCACCAATCACTGTACATATTGGTGAAAAGAATGTATGTATAACAAAAAGATAGAAGAAACAAACCAATCACATACTAGAAGCAGAAACCTTGTCTACATGCAGCCGAGCTTGAATTCCCTCAACTAAGGTAGTGGCCATGGCAGACTCGTTACCAGAAGGAGCATTAAACACCAGTAGGTGGCACTCCAGCATAGCTTCCATGGTAGCAATGGTCAATGGATACTCCACATCAATAAGCATAAACACAACAGCACCAGACTCTAGTTCTAACACATGAACACCACACCCAACATATAACTTCCACCTCCTTATCACCCAGCGAGGTTGGTCCTTCTAGATGCCAACATGAGGAGAATCAGGAGGGGAATCCAACATTAACTTCAAATCACCCCAAATAGTCAACCCGGGCCAGTCAGGAAGCTCACTAGGAGACTTAGGAATCTCAGCATCAACCAAACCATACAACAGCATAAGATCACGACGCTCCACCCACGACAAAATACGTTGCAATCCAGAGACATACCGGGTGTAGCCATCACTAATCGTAATCTTATGAGTAAAGGTACCACGAGAAATGGGGGATGGCCGAACCTCCCAAGCCACAATCAAGCCTTTACCAAGGGGTAACTCAGACTCACTATCAAAAGCATCATCTATGAGATTGGCAGGATCACTCTTCTCAAATGGGACACACTTACCACGACGAGCCTTCTTCTTCCGAATAGAACGACAAGGGGCGGGGACACCAGAAGTAGATTCCTCCTTAACCTTGACATCAGCAGTAGCAGCAGTAGCAGGAACAAAGTCATCAACAACCATAGGATCAGAAGTGGCTACACCAGCTGATGGAGTAGGAAGTGGTTCAGTCACCGATGTGGGTGTAGGCTCAATAGCAGGAGTAACAGGTGTTGTAAAACCCGCATGCTTTTACCATGAATAGTACCCTTAAGATCGTACGTACTAGATTTAAACTTTCCTAGTATAGCATGATTACGATTACGTGCTAGGATTTTACGTATTATGTACGTGTTAGAACACGATAAGTATTTACTACGCACGATCACGTAATAATTATTTGACGATAATTAATCACGAGCATGCGATCATGAAATCATGAACGTAATTAAAACACCAACTATTATTAATTACGTATATATATATATTTATTACGAGCGTAATTAAATATATTAGATCACGATATTTACGTAACGAGAACACTTAAAACGCGAACACAAATAATCACCAACGTATAACTTAACAACGAGACATGGAAAACGGTACGGGTACCCCAAGTGGGGCCCCCTACCCGCGGCTACAAGGACAAATGGGCCAAGCCCATTTGTAAATTTTTACTAAAAGGGAAAAAGGATTTTTCACTACTCATTTTTAGTTTTACAGAAGATTTTAGAAAAAACCTAAAACCCTCTTCCCTTTTCTTTTTTGTGCCGCCACCCTACAAACACCACAAGGAGGTGGTTGTTGATCTTGGATCTTGGATTATTAGTTGGTGATCGTGTTTGTTCTTCGTCCTTTTGATCCACGAATTCGGTAAATCCTTTTTAAACTTTTTTTTTTGATTTGATCTTTTAATAAATCAAGAACATGTTATGTTTTTTTTACAAAAACCTAATAAATAAACATGGATCTAACATAAATTGAGGTTTAATAAAATCAAAAGTATGGTTTAAGGGGTGTTTGTTTTGGCCGCAGGCTGCACCGAACCCGAAGGGGGTTTCGGTTTGGCCAACCGACCACCACCAAGACCATATGGTCTCGGTTGGTGGGTGTGGGTCCCACGGCAGCCTCAAGACACGGGGTACCCCGATTTGGTTCGGGGTACGGTGTCGATTTCATGTCCGGTTCAAGGTTTTGATTCTAGATCCAGTTCATGGTGTATGTTTAGTTTTTATGTTTTATGATCTTATGTTAAAAATTAAATTAATAAAATGACATGATTAATTTAATAACATGACTTAGGTTATTTTAATTATTAATAATCATGAAATTAATTAACCTAAGTATTTTATATTTTAGACTTATAATTAATTAATTATTTAAAAACCATGATTATAATTAATTAATTAACATGACTTAGGTTATATTATTAATATATAATAATACATGTTTTAACCTAAGTACTTAACTTTATTTAATTAAAAACATGTTATACTTTAATTAAATATTTTAACCTATAGTTTAATTTAATTACATGGAATAATTATTAAACTATACATTATATCATATGACTTAGAAAATAATCATGAAAACACTTAGGCTTATATACTTAGCTTATTTAACCAGCTTATTTCTAATTATGGAAACCTTCTATTTTTAGAAACTTATTTATTTCAGGCAGCTAATCTATTTATGGAAACTTATTTAATTAAGGCAGCTGATCTATTTATGGAAACTTTCTATTTTTAGACACTTATCTATTTTAAGCAGTAATTCTATTTTTGGAAACTTTCTATTTTTGGAAACTTTCTATTTTTGGAAACTTTCTATTTTTGGAAACTTTCTATTTTTGGTAATTTTCTATTTTTGGAAACTTTCTATTTTTGGAAACTTTCTATTTTAGGAAACCTGCTATTTTTGGAAAGTTATTTATTATTACACAGTAAGTAGAATAACACATGAAATACCAGAAATACTTAATCAGATTAAACAGAATATAAGATAAACACGGTTTAAGGCTTTAAAACAGTAAAACTTGGTAAGAACACATAAAATAAGCTAAGACATGACATAAAACCAGCTACGTATTTAGTAAGCAGATACTTATTCATGTATGTATTTATGTAGCACTAGTGATTCGGAAGTAGGATTTCTCTCAGTTCATCTTCTTCGTTCACTGGACATAAGGTACGGATTCCCGTCCTTTCAGTATGGACATTCTTTCCTTATTAGGATTCCCCGTATGCAGCCAAATGTTTTCCCGTAATATAAGTCACGTGTTTGATTGCTTATGTTTAATTAAGATTACCTATAGCCATATACATGCATGACCAGTTTCACCTAGTTATGGAGGTACCATAACCATAACATTAGAGGCACTAATGTTATGACTTCACCACGACAGAGTGATTGCTCATGGCGTCCCTTCAGCTTTTGGCCATTTATATTATATTTATCATGTGGGGCGTATGGGTGCATCCTAGTTACATGTTTTTAGTCAGGATTTTATGGTGAATGTGGTGTGTGCCTTGCATCCTTCACAAGGAGCTGATCCCTCCTACCCAAAAACCAGTATATTAAATTAGAGGCAGCCCCTCTAATTTGCATGATGAGGTCACCCCTCCAAGTATTCATGCACGTTGGATTTTCATGACCTATATTGGCTAATGGTAAAATATGATAAACAGTTTTTATAAGATAAACATAAGACTTTCAAACTATAAACCAGTTTTATCAAGACTTAACCAGGTTACTCGGGACTTAGTTTTCTTCCGCTGTTATATGTTATATGCTTATCTTATTCATGCTTTATTGTACATCCGTGCACTGAGCATATTTGCTCAGCCGTTTTCCTTTTCTATGTCCCCAAAACGGCAGGTACTCAGGGACGCTCGTAGACACTAAGTGTACGTGCATATGGACTGGAACCTGTCTAGCCTTCTTTACTTTATGCATTTCCTTTCTTATGATACATTTGCTTTGGACATTGTTTAGTCCTTTCCTTACTATACTTATGTTTGTGTGTGATGAGCTTTACTTTTGGACTACCGACGTTTGATTCCGGTATTTTCCTTTTTATGGTCGAGTAATGTTTAGACATTTTTCCTTGTATGCTTTGATGACACGCCATAATTGCATGTGACATTTCCATTATCAAAATGGGGTGTTACAATTATGGTATCAGAGCCAAGGCTTCGACCTGTAGGCTCTCAAATATGACATGTGATTAGTGGGTAGTCACTACGGTCTTCCTAGAACTGACAGTTGTTTTCATGCATTCATCATTTTTTAAGCATACATATACATGTCATTTTCGCAGATTTTTGACTAAGTAATGGTTGGTACAGGACTGGCCCTATTTAGTCGCATGTGTTTTATCGAAACTTTTAGATTTGGGACCGACCCATAGGCGTCCCCTCGCTATGTCTTTTGTATTGGGTGAACTGACCAGAGGCGTTCACTCTCGAGCATACAAAAGTTTTCATAAAACTGCATCATGCATTCATACACAAAATTTTCTTGCATAAATTTTCTCGTGAAATTTTGGTATAAATTTTTTTTTCATGTATATATATATTTTATGTTTTGATCTGTTTAATCATATGTTTTATGTTATACTGTCAGATGGTTCTCACACGCGAATAGGAACAGCTCAATGCTGCAATTCAGGCCGCTATGCAAGCTTTGCTTCCTCAACTGAGGAATGACATCAGGGCTGAAGTTCAAGCTGCCAACAATCAGCAGCATAATCAGGCACCTCCTCCTCCTCCTCCAGTGACATTAGCAGTATGGCTGGAGAGATTCAACAAGCTCCGCCCTCGAGCTTTTGAGAAGACAGATAGCCCCAGCGATGCTGAAAGCTGGTTGGCTCACATCGAGAATATTTTCAATGCTATGGGTTGTGACCCCGCATACAAGGCGAGGTTGGCATGCTATCGGTTCGAAGGCGATGTACTCAACTGGTGGTTAGCATTGATGCAGTCTGAAGGTGGTGACAGGTGGGTTGCTGGTTTGACCTTGGGCTCAGTTCAAGGACAGGGTGATGGAGCAGTTCTTTCCCAAGGCTGAGCAGGACAAGCTCAAGAGAGAGTACCATGGGATCCGACAGAGAGTTGTGGAGAATAGCAACGAGTTTATGCAGCGCTTTCTTCGCTTAGCTGGTTTCCTTGGTGCGGCAGCAGGTACTCCTGAAGAGCAGGCACATCACTTTAGATGGGCTCTTCGCACATCGGTCGCAAACAATCTGGTGTGTGCTACGTTCAACACTGTAACACAAGTGGCCGATGCAGCACGAAAACTGGAGATGCTGCAGGAGAGAGATGAGTTCAGGGAAGCTGAAAGACCCGACAAGAGGTAAACCTTTGTATTCAAGCGGTGACCAATCCGTATACTTTCCATATGTCAATTATTCATCTCCTTAAATGTATCTTTCAGGCAGAAAACTGGGGACCGGTCTCAGCCGGCTACTCAGCAGCAGCCTCATCAGCCCAAGGGAAACGGTCAGACTAACGACCGTTCTGCTACGGATAGGCGTGGTGGTAATGATAATTACCGTAACAACGCTGGGCACTCCAACAGCAGCAGGTCCTAATACTTAAGCATTTCCTTATGATTTCATGTTATAACTCATATTCTGACACTTTAGCAAAACTTCTACCAGGAACCATGGAAACGGTAGGGACCAAAACCAAAGAGGTTCACAGCCTAGCCGTCCAGCTATCACTGGTATTCCATCTTACGATTATCCGCTTTGTCCTTTGTACCCAATTATCATGTCTTATGTAAAATGTTTCATCAGGTTCCCAGCCAGCCAGAGCACCTGCTGGAGGATACACTCATCCTCTTTGCTCTACTTGCCACCGTAGGCACCCAGGACCATGTCGCCGTAATACTGATGCGTGCTTCAAGTGTGGTCTTCCTGGCCATATTATGAAGGATTGTCGTAAGGGCGAGATGGAGGGTACATCAGGACATGCTGATACCAAGTCGCCTCCTACTACCGGGCGTGTCTACACGACATCTCGAGACCAGGCCAACAAGTCTACATGTACCATCACTGGAATCTTGTATATGTATGGTCAAGCTGCATGTGTTCTTTTCGATACGGGTGCTACTCACTCGGTTATTTCTACTGCTTATGCTAAGAACATTAGGATGCCTCACTTGCCACTAGAAAATAGGCTTACTATTTCCACGCCTTTGAGGGACTCTGTATTAATCACCCATGTATACAAGAGTCTTCCCCTAGAATTTGACGATAAGGTTCGTCCTGTCGACGCACTTCCGCTGGACATGAATGACTTTGACATGATTTTGGGCATGGATTGGATATCCAAGCATCATGCTACCATAGACTTCCATTCATATCGAGTTATCTTCGGTGATGTTAATGCACCAGAGTACATTCATAATGGGTTCATACCCGGACGGTCTGTACAAGTCATATCCACCCTGCAAGCGCGTGCACTACTGTCACATGGCTGCGAGGGTTATCTAGCTATGGTTCACGACATGGATGCTGAATCCCCATCAATTCAGGATCAACCTATAGTGTCGGAATTCCAAGATGTTTTTCCAGCAGAACTTCTGGGCATAACACCTGCACGAGAAGTGGGATTCAGTATCGAGTTGGTTCCAGGAGCTAAACCAATCTCCAAGGCTCCTTATCGCATGGCTCCCATAGAGCTGAAGGATCAACTGCAAGAACTTCTTGAACGAGGCTTCATTCGACCGAGCGCATCTCCATGGGGCGCACCGGTCTTGTTTGTTAAGAAGAAGGACGGCAGTATGCGTCTTTGTATAGACTATCGCGAGCTCAAAAAGATTACCATTCGGAATAGATATCCACTGCCGCGTATTGACGACCTGTTTGACCAACTCCAAGGGGCCAAACACTTCTCCAAGATTGATCTTAGGTCAGGCTATCATCAGCTACGGGTCAAGGAGCAGGACATCGCTAAGACTGCCTTTTGTACCCGTTATGGTCACTATGAGTTTGTAGTTATGCCATTTGGCCTGACAAATGCTCCAGCAGTGTTCATGGATTTGATGAACAGAATCTTCCATGAATTTCTGGACAAGTTCATCACTGTTTTCATCGATGACATCCTGATTTTCTCAAAGTCCAAGGAGGAACACGAAGACCGTCTTCGTACAGTATTACAGATTCTTCGCCAGAAGCAGCTGTATGCTAAATTCTCCAAGTGTGAGTTCTGGTTAGACAAGGTGGCATTCTTAGGTCACATTGTATCAGCAGAAGGAATCACTATGGATCCAGCGAAGGTTGAGGCCATTACTAAGTGGCCAAGGCTGACATCAGTGACGGAAGTCCGTAGTTTCTTAGGCTTAGCTGGCTATTACCGTAGATTCGTGGAGAACTTTTCCCGCCTAGCACTACCATTGACCAAACTGATGCGGAAAGGGGAGAAATTCGTCTAGACTGAAGATCGAGAGAAGAGATTTGAAGACCTGAAGCAGAAGCTAGTATCTGCACCTATTCTTACTCTACCATCTGGTACGGGTGGATTTCAAATCTACAGCGATGCATCGGGGAAGGGACTTGGCTGTGTTCTCATGCAACATGGGAAAGTGATCGCGTACGCTTCACGACAGCTTAAGCCTTATGAAGAAAATTACCCCACGCACGACCTAGAACTTGCTGCAGTCGTGTTTGCATTGAAGATATGGAGGCACTACTTATATGGAGAATCATGTGACATTTTCACGGACCACAAGAGCTTGAAGTATATCTTCACTCAGCGTGAATTGAACATGAGGCAGAGAAGATGGTTAGAGTTGTTGAAGGATTATGACATTAATGTACAGTATCATCCCAGAAAGGCAAATGTAGTAGCAGATGCTCTTAGCAGGAAGTCCGGAATGATCAACGGCATTAAGATCGAATAGAAAATCATCAGAGACTTGGAGCGACTAGACATCGAGATCATGGTACGTGGACAGCACGGTTACTGGGTTAATCTTAGAATCGAACCCGAGTTACTATCTAAGATCAAGGAAGCCCAGAAGGATGACGGAGAAATCTGGGCGATAGTACAGAATTTGGAGAAGCAGACCGAATTCAGAGTAGATGCAGATGGTATCGTATGGCAGGGCACGAGACTTTGTGTTCCTGATGACCAAGAACTCCAGGAAGCTTTGTTAGCTGAAGCTCATAGCTCCCCATTCTCTATACATGCTGGTTTGACTAAGATGTACCATGACATCAAGCAGTACTTTTGGTGGAGTGGTATGAAACAGGATGTGGCCACTTGCGTCTCCAAATGTCTTACTTGCCAGCAGGTTAAGATCGAGCATCAGCGATCTCGCGGTCTCCTTCAACCGTTAGATATCCCAGAGTGGAAGTGGGACAAAATCACCATGGATTTTGTTACTGCTCTTTCGCCTACCAAGAGGAAGCACGATGCAATTTGGGTTATCGTTGATCGACTTACCAAATCAGCTCATTTCTTACCGATCCGCAAGGAAGATTCGGTAAGTAAACTCTCAGATACGTACAGAAGAGAGATCATGAGACTCCACGGTGCACCATCCAGCATCGTCTCAGACAGAGATCCTCGATTCACTTCGCGCTTTTGGAAAAGTCTGCAGAAAGCTTGGGGTACACAACTTAAGCTTAGCACGGCTTTTCATCCTCAAACGGACGGACAGTCGGAGTGAACCATTCAGACATTGGAAGATATGTTGAGGTCATGTGCGTTGGAATGGACGGGTGATTGGGACGATTACATCTGTTTGGTGGAATTTGCATACAACAACAGTTGGCACGCAAGTATCAAGTATGCTCCATTTGAGATGTTGTATGGCAGAAGGTGTCGCGCCCCAATCTGCTGGGATCAGGTTGGTGAGCGAACACTTGAAGGACCGTAAATCATAGAGACGACCAATGAGAAGATCGCAATAGCTAAGCAGAAAATTCAGGAGGCACGGTCACGTCAGAAGAGTTACGCCGATAAGCATCGTAGGGATATACACTTTAATGTAGGAGATCACGTCTTCCTTAAGGTTTCGCCGACACGTGGTGTTAGACGCTTCAGGATTAAAGGGAAGCTCAGTCCTCGTTTCATCGGACCGTTTGATATCATTGAACAAGTCGGTGAAGTATCTTACCGATTGGCGTTACCTCCGCAGCTTTCGCATGTGCACAATGTGTTTCATGTGTCCTTACTCAGAGGGTACCAGTATCATCCCCTTCACATGGTTCAGTATCCACTGGAACAGATACGTGAAGATCTTACTTTTATAGGAACCCGAACGAGTTCTTGACAGACAAGAACGAGTCATGAGAAAGAAGACGATTCCATTCGTCAAAATTCTATGGAGGGATCATACCGAGCGGGAAGCCACTTGGGAAATAGAAGAGTCTATCCAGGCTTCTTACCCTCATTTCATATTTTGAATTCGGGTATGTTCTTCTTTTCTAGTTTACTTTATCTATAATTCGGGGACGAATTATTCTTTTTAGGGGGGAAGAGTTGTAAAACCCGCATGCTTTTACCATGAATAGTACCCTTAATATCGTACGTACTAGATTTAAACTTTCCTAATATAGCATGATTACGATTACGTGCTTGGATTTTACGTATTACGTACGTGTTAGAACACGATAAGTATTTACTACGCACGATCACGTAATAATTATTTGACGATAATTAATCACGAGCATGCGATCATGAAATCATGAACGTAATTAAAACACCAACTATTATTAATTCCGTATATATATATTTATTACGAGCGTAATTAAATATATTAGATCACGATATTTACGTAATGAGAACACTTAAAACGCGAACACAAATAATCACGAACGTATAACTTAACATCGAGACACGGAAAAAGGTACGGGTACCCCAAGTGGGGCCCCCTACCCGCGGCTACAAGGACAAATGGGCCAAGCCCATTTGTAAATTTTTACTAAAAGGGAAAGAGGATTTTTCACTACTCATTTTTAGTTTTACAGAAGATTTTAGAAAAAACCTAAAACCCTCTTCCCTTTTCTTTTTTGTGCCGCCACCCTACAAACACCACAAGGAGGTGGTTGTTGATCTTGGATCTTGGATTATTAGTTGGTGATCGTGTTTGTTCTTCGTCCTTTTGATCCACGAATTCGGTAAATCCTTTTTAAACTTTTTCTTTTGATTTGATCTTTTAATAAATCAAGAACATGTTATGTTTTTTTTACAAAAACCTAATAAATAAACATGGATCTAACATAAATTGAGGTTTAATAAAATCAAAAGTATGGTTTAAGGGGTGTTTGTTTTGGCCGCAGGCTGCACCGAACCCGAAGGGGGTTTCGGTTTGGCCAATCGACCACCACCAAGACCATATGGTCTCGGTTGGTGGGTGTGGGTCCCACGGCAGCCTCAAGACACGGGGTACCCCGATTTGGTTCGGGGTACGGTGTCGATTTCATGTCCGGTTCAAGGTTTTGATTCTAGATCCGGTTCATGGTGTATGTTTAGTTTTTATGTTTTATGATCTTATGTTAAAAATTAAATTAATAAAATGACATGATTAATTTAATAACATGACTTAGGTTATTTTAATTATTAATAATCATGAAATTAATTAACCTAAGTATTTTATATTTTAGACTTATAATTAATTAATTATTTAAAAACCATGATTATAATTAATTAATTAACATGACTTAGGTTATATTATTAATATATAATAATACATGTTTTAACCTAAGTACTTAACTTTATTTAATTAAAAACATGTTATACTTTAATTAAATATTTTAACCTATAGTTTAATTTAATTACATGGAATAATTACTAAACTATACATTATATCATATGACTTAGAAAATAATCATGAAAACACTTAGGCTTATATACTTAGCTTATTTAACCAACTTATTTCGAATTATGGAAACCTTCTATTTTTAGAAACTTATTTATTTCAGGCAGCTAATCTATTTATGGAAACTTATTTAATTAAGGCAGCTGATCTATTTATGGAAACTTTCTATTTTTAGAAACTTATCTATTTTAAGCAGTAATTCTATTTTTGGAAACTTTCTATTTTTGGAAACTTTCTATTTTTGGAAACTTTCTATTTTTGGAAACTTTCTATTTTTGGTAACTTTCTATTTTTGGAAACTTTCTATTTTGGAAACTTTCTATTTTAGGAAACCTGCTATTTTTGGAAAGTTATTTATTATTACACAGTAAGTAGAATAACACATGAAATACCAGAAATACTTAATCAGATTAAACAGAATATAAGATAAACACGGTTTAAGGCTTTAAAACAGTAAAACTTGGTAAGAACACATAAAATAAGCTAAGACATGACATAAAACCAGCTACGTATTTAGTAAGCAGATACTTATTCATGTATGTATTTATGTAGCACTAGTGATTCGGAAGTAGGATTTCTCTCAGTTCATCTTCTTCGTTCACTGGACATAAGGTACGGATTCCCGTCCTTTCAGTATGGACATTCTTTCCTTATTAGGATTCCCCATATGCAGCCAAATGTTTTCCCGTAGTATAAGTTACGTGTTTGATTGCTTATGTTTAATTAAGATTACCTATAGCCATATACATGCATGACCAGTTTCACCTAGTTATGGAGGTACCATAACCATAACATTAGAGGCACTGATGTTATGACTTCACCACGGCGGAGTGATTGCTCGTGGCGTCCCTTCAGCTTTTGGCCATTTATATTATATTTATCATGTGGGGCGTATGGGTGCATCCTAGTTACATGTTTTTAGTCAGGATTTCATGGTGAATGTGGTGTGTGCCTTGCATCCTTCACAAGTAGCTGATCCCTTCTACCCAAAAACCAGTATATTAAATTAGAGGCAGCCCCTCTAATTTGCATGATGAGGTCACCCCTCCAAGTATTCATGCACGGTGGATTTTCATGACCTATATTGGCTAATGGTAAAATATGATAAACAGTTTTTATAAGATAAACATAAGACTTTCAAACTATAAACCAGTTTTATCAAGACTTAACCAGGTTACTCGGGACTTAGTTTTCTTCGACTGTTATATGTTATATGCTTATCTTATTCATGCTTTATTGTACATCCGTACACTGAGCGTATTTGCTCAGCCGTTTTCCTTTTCTATGTTCCCAAAACGGCAGGTACTCAGGGACGCTCGTAGACACTAAGAGTACGTGCATATGGACTGGAACCTGTCTAGCCTTCTTTACTTTATGCATTTCCTTTCTTATGATACATTTGCTTTGGACATTGTTTAGTCCTTTCCTTACTATACTTATGTTTGTGTGTGATGAGCTTTACTTTTGGACTATCGATGTTTGATTCCGGTATTTTCCTTTTTATGGTCAAGTAATGTTTAGACATTTTTCCTTGTATGCTTTGATGACACGCCATAATTGCATGTGACATTTCCATTATCAAAATGGGGTGTTACAGGTGTGGTAGTACCAACAAGAGTGGGAGTAGCTTTAGCAGTGGTGGTAGTATCAACAGTAGAGTGAGTGGGATCAACCTTTGAAGAGGTGGTGGTGGGAACAGCAGTAGAAGGTGCACTAGAAGATGGAACCCCAGAAGTACCTTCTTGAACAACCGGCGAAGAAGTGGGAGCAGTAGCAGACATAGAAGTATGGACAACACGAGGAGGTGGGTGATAGATAGCATGTTCAGGCGCAGGTGTATTCCTATGCTTGATCATCTTGCTTTAAAGATCTTTAAGCTCATCAAAAGATAGCCTCCTCACCCTCTCCCATGTCCACCCAGTCTGATAATAAGCAGCCGATTGATTCTTAACATACTGCTGCATCAACCGTCTCTCCTCAGCACGCGACAAAGGTCTGTTACGGCGTTGTTCACAAAGCTGGGCAACAAGAGTTTCATGTCGTTTACGCATCAATGCCATTGCCCGTTGAACACAATTGCCTTGATTCACATCTGCACCCAACAAATCGGTGAATTTAGAGTAGTCTGAAGTGAGGATGGCAATCACATTCATCTAGTCATGGTTATCCTAATACATGGCATTGTGCCTCAGTTGCTCACGTCTCTAGTGTTAGAGGGCTTCATCCTCAGCCTTAGCTTGATGGTCAAGCTCTTCTTGCAATCTTTGAGCAGCCTCTTCCCCTAATCTTTCTTCCTCTAATTGTCTGCGAGTTCGCTTTTTGGGAGGAGAGGGTGCATCAGTCATAGGGGCTTTGCCCTTGGGATCATGAGAAGGACCAGCAGTAGGAGATGAAGGACCAGTAGAGTCATCCATTGGCTTGGGACCAGCAGCAGCAGTAGGAATGCATGAAGGACTAGGAGGAGCAGGCAAGTCATCACTTGGCTTATCAGCAAAGGCAGCCCTTGCCAAAATAGTCAACCCATCATCCTCTTCATCTTCATCAGAATCAGTTAGCACCACTTTCTTCCTGTGGCGCTTGAGCTGCGTCTCCAAGGATTTGACCTTGTTTGCCAATGGGAGCATGAAATCCCTTGTGAGCTTGCGGTGTTGGTTGAGCTCATCTTCCAATGAATCAATCTTGGCATAGTACCTGTGGATAAGAGCAAGCAAAGAAGTCAAAGTAACAGGTTCCTCAGCTTCCCCACCAAGAGGACTCGGTTTAGAGGATGCATCATGAGGACCAGAAGCAACTGATGGGTCATCCATATGGGCATGAGAACTAGAAGGCTTCTCAGCAGAATGGGGAGCTGGACTAGGAGGGGAAGAATCAGCAAATGGGGACTCATGTGGGCGAGAAGAAGGGGCAGCCTTTGAGGTAGATGGCATTTCTACCACCACCTCTCTAACTGGCTCCTCAACCTCCACATGAGGCACACCAGTAATAGGATCATCCTCCAATAGAGGTTCCTCCTCGGCTTGACCAGCTAGAGGAACCACATTGGGACCCCCTTGGGCAAAGCCCAGCATAGCATCAGTGAGAGGCCTCAAAGGACCCTTATAACCAAGTGCCATATTCGCATAAACCTTTGGAGTAAGCTTAGGGGGCACATATTCCTTCCTATTCCTAGGTAAGCACATAAGAACCTGTTGCAAAAACCTAGGGTACATCAAGAACTTCTTCCTAGAACCAGTGTCACTAAGATTACTAATTATGCCATCAAACAGGTAACGAGAAAAGTTAAAAGTGCGACCCTGAGCAATACATATCAAACCAGTAGCAAGGGGGATGGGAAACGCATCCCAACTCCCAGATTTTGGACTCGAACAATGAATCAAAAATTGAACCAGCAGATTCCATTAAGGGGAAAATCTATTTTTCTGGAAGTTAAACTCCCCCTCATGATTATAACCTATAGCAGCCATACCATCCAACACCTCTGAATTGGGAAGAGAGATAATGCCATCTTCATCTTAGAGATGAAGGGCAGACCTGATGGATGCCTCAGACACCACATAAGAACGACCATCTATAGTAGCATGGAGCTCTAATGGGTGACCCAAAACAACATTGGTGTTGGCAGTTGCCCAAAACTGACGGATAACAGTATCATACACATTGGGGCAAACAGCAAGAGCATACCTTAGATTGGAAGCTTCAATATATTCCAGGATGTCTGTGAACTCGTCTCTTTTAGGACCTTCGCTAAGATAGGCCACCTTGTTATGATCAGGCTTGTACTGGAGTGATGCCATTGATGATGATTGAAACAGTGGAAGATGAATGATTGAAGAGGGTGAAGGGTAGGAGCGTATGTGTGTGTTTATGTTTTGATAATTGAGTTAAATGAGTAATTTGATCATAAATAATAGTCACAAAACTGTTCATTGACCCCTAATTATGGGGGTTACCCTTTCAAAATTAAGTCATTAATGCTTCAGTAACCACTTGCCCCTTAAACCATTATTTGTAAACCCCGGTTACCAAATATAAACAAAAGATGTGCACCAGAAGTAACTCGCGTTGAATGAAAGTTAAAACGCGGAAAGGTCAACACTAGGAGCAGCGAGTGGTCAACGAAGTAAACAGTGACCCAAAATTGATACTAGAAGCCAACCACAAGTGAAGAATAAGGGTTTGTACCCACTAGGAGTAACCAAAATCTTCCACTAGAAGTTGCACACACTGCGAATACCCATGAAAACTGTTGTTAGAAGCTACCATATGTATGACTGTACAAGTAAATATGTACAATAAGCCTCCCCTTAGGCTTAGCCTCTCCTCAATCCTAGGCCTCAAGGATTGACCATACCAATGTGAACCACCAAGTGGTTGAATATCGGACCATCAAATGCTTTAGTCAATCAATCAGCAACATTATCATCTGTATGTACTTTAAGAATCTGTATCAACCTCTTCTCATTGGCACCCCGTATAAAAATGGTGTCGAATCTCGATATGCTTGGTTCGTTGATGAAAGACGGGATTCTTCACAATGCAGATAGTGCGTTGATTGTCGATGAAAATTTTGGTGTTCATGAAGTTGAACCCATAATCCAACATCTGATTTTGTATCTACAAGACTTGTCCACAGCAACTAGCAGCAGCTACGTATTCAGCTTCTGTTGAAGAGGTAGCTACTATTGTCTGTTTCTTATATTGCCATGAGATAAGTCTTCGACCCAAAAACTGACAACCACCAGTAGTAGACTTCCTATCATTATTAGCACTTGCATAGTCACTATCACTATAGGCTTCAAGAACAAAAGGTGATTCCCTTGGATACCACAAGCCTAGCTTGGGTTGTGCCTTGATATACTTGAAGATTTTCTTGACTGCATTCAAGTTAGATACAGTTGGAGCCACCTGATGTCTAGAACAAGCGCTTACTGTAAACATAATGTCCGGACGTGATGAAGTCAAATACATGAGTGAGCAAATCATTGACCTGTACATGTGAACATTTACCGGAGGATCTGGCTCATTCTTGAGTTTGACTTTAGTGACTTTATAAGGTGTTGCTGCTGGTCTAAGAGGTTCCACATCAAACTTCTGAATGATCTCATGAACATACTTGTCTTGACTAATGAAGATACCATCCGTCTGTTGCTTGACTTGAAGACCAAGGAAAAATATGAGTTCTCCCATGGCACTCATCTGAAATTCGCCTTTCATTAGCTGTTCAAACTCATCACACCATTCCTTCCTAGTAGAACCGAAGATAATATCATCCACATACACTTGAACCAGGATGATGTCCTTGGCATTCATTTTAAGGAACAATGTTTTGTCGATAATGCCTCTTTTGTAGCCGTGTTTTAACAAGAAAGTGGACAGACGTTCATACCAAGCTCTAGGAGCCTGATGTAGTCCATACAGTGCTTTGACCACCTTGTAGACTTTCTTGGGATGAATTGGATCCACAAAACCCTTAGGTTGAGTGACATAAACTTCCTCGTCAATCTTGACATAGAGAAACGTACTCTTGACATCCATCTGAAAAACCGTAAAACCAACATAAGAAGCAAAAGCCAAAAACAGACGAATGGCCTCAATCCTAGCAACAGGATTAAAGACTTCAACATCGTCAATTCCTTCGAGTTGTGTGTGACCTTGTGCGACCAGCCTAGCCTTATTTCTCACCACAATACCCCTTGCATCTTTCTTGTTTTTGAGAATCCATTTGGTACCAATTGCTGTCTTTCCATCTGGTAAGTCAACTAGGATCCAAACATTCTGAAACAAGAACTACTGCATCTCCTCCTGCATAGCCTCAACCCAACTTTGATCCTCAAGAGCATGTGAGACTGACTTAGGTTCCACCTGTTAAAGAAAACAAGCAAACAAACAGTGAAGAAAGTCTGTGTGATTATTACGCTTTTGGTCTTCAATGTAGCTCACAAGAGCATGATGACCAGACGTTGCTTTCTTATGCATGCGGCGAGTCTTGACAGTAGAACCAGGATCCCCTATGATTTGAGTAGTAGGATGGTCTTTGTTGATCTGCTGAACAGGAGTATGAGCTACATCAACTTCTGATGCCAAGTTATTAAGATCCCCAACAATGTCATCATCATATGAAGCAGAGTCGAAAATGCCATCTATTGGTTGCTTATGAATATCATCCAGCTTAGTAGACGTTTTCTTTTTATAGTTTCCCAGGTCAGAAGGACTAGAGAACCTAGTTGTGGAAGCAGGATCACTAACTGGACTACCAATAGGTGTTAAACTTGCACTAGGAGTAACACTAGGATCATTAGGAGTAATTGGTACAACAGGAGTACTCAAGGGAAACTCAAAGCCTCCTTGAGTAGCTGCTGTAGTAGCATCTAGTTGTTGCTTGAGCAGTGTGTCAAGAGCTCCTTGTGAGTCCACAATGTCTGAAGAAGAAGCATCAATAGGAGTAGCATTGGTATTGGGAGCGACTGTGGTGGAATAGGATGGTACAACAAAAATGTCATCATCCTCATCGGAATCCAAAAAGCTAGAAGTAGCACCGGCACTAGAAGTTGCAAACACTTGTGGACCTGCTTCTTGGTTAGTTTTGAAACGAAAATATTCTAATGAGTCACTAAGATAATCAAGATCAAAATACCATTCAGGACCTTTGCCTTGGATGTTAGTCTTCTCCTCAAAGTACCTGAGATTTATGGTTTCAATGACACGCTTGGCATGGAGATTATAAACGCGATAAGCTCTTGAGTGAGCTGAATAACCCACAATGTAGCCTTCATCTGCCTTGCCATCAAATTTCCCCAAATAGTCACTAGTATTCAGAATGGCGACAGGACAGCCAAATGGCTTCAAATGAGCATTGCTTGGGACTTTGGCTGTGAGTAGCTCATAGGGAGTCTTCTTATGAGGATTGGTAATGGAAACCTTATTCAACACTTAACTTGCAGTGTTGACAGCTTCTGTCCAAAACATAGTTGGGAGCTTGGAATATGCAAGCATAGTTCTTGCAGCTTCTATAAGAGTCATGTTCTTCCTTTCGGCAACACCATTCTGTTGAGGAGTCCTGGCAGCACTATAATCTCTTTTGATTCCTTTGGAGTTTCAAAGTGCTATGAGGTCTGCATTTTTAACTCTGTTCCATTGTCACATCGGATACCTTTCACCTTCTTGGACAACTAATTCTCAATGAGTGTAATGAAGTCTTTGAGTATGGAGTAGGTCTCACTTTTAGCAGCCAGAAAGAAAACCCACGTGAACCTGCTATACCCATCAGTTACCACAAGACAATATTGTTTATGGTCAATGCTCCTAATGGAGGTAGGACCAAATAAATCCATGTGTAGTAGCTGCAATGGTTCAGTTATGAGGCTGAGAGCAGTAATGGCCTTGAAGGATGCTTTGTGTTGTTTGCCTATGTTGCACGCAAGGTAGTTGATGTCATTTCTGAAAGTTTTGGGAGGTAAACCAGAGACCAAGTTCAAATTCGCCAGTTTGTGAATGGTCTTGAAGTTTACATGTCCCATCCTTATATGCCATTTGGTGGCTTCATCTTCTTATGCTTTGGCAACCGAACAAGCTAGTTGACCAGTAGGATTAACTTCATTCAGCTTGATGCTATAGAGGTTATGTCTTCTAGGGATTTTGAGTAGAACTTGGGAGTCATCCGGTAGCTTAAAGTCTTTGGATAACACCAGTGCTTCAGTATTCGTAAAGAGGACAAACTGCTTTTTGTCACAAATCTGAGAGACAGAGATCAAGTTGAAGTGTTGAAGTGCTTCCACATAGTAAACCTGCTCAAAATTAAGGTTAGGTGTCTGAATAGTTCCTTTGCTAGAGATCCTTCCTTCACCACCTCCAAAGTACACTTTTCCGCCTTGAAATGGTACAAAGTTAGTCAAAAGTCCTTTATTTCCTGTCATGCTCCTAGAGCAGCCACTATCTACTATTCAAAGACTTGGATCTTGTATAGAGTAATCTACAACAACAGAAAAGTTATATGCAAAAGTTAGTGTCTTAAGGGGACCCAGACCTTTTCAGGCTTGAGTCTGCCTTGTGGATCTTTAGTAGATAGCCAAGAAGATTGATGAGATCCACTATTGTTCTTAGGTTGCCTGTTCATCATATGGGTGTTATTTTGTGACCAAGAACAGCCTGCTGAGGGCTTAACAGCAGAACCTAAATGCCCAACCCAAAATGTATTTTGTTTGAATTAAAATCATAATTCTGATTAAAGTTCTGAAAATAGTTGCTGGTTGGTCTATCATAGGCATAAGCATTGATTCTCCAAAGATTAGAAGCTGAAGGAGAGGACCTTCTAGAAGAAGAATAAGATTGGGCACATGGGTTTAATCTTCTAGAAGAAAAAGGAGCAACTCCTGGAGGACCATGAGCAGGATAAGCTTGACAACCAGAAGTCGGTTGATCATAAAAATCACAATCCTTAATCAAATAAAATTTACTACCACAAACAAAGAATATTTTAAAAGACCTTTTATTCAAATGACATTGTTTCACACTGCTAAACTTATTACAAATAATTCAAGGAGAATCAACATTCCTAGGACTCAACAAACTAGAACTAGAAACAGTGGAAGTAGAAGTAGAAGCAACTCTCTCATCACTCATCCTAGCACTAGTAGCAGCAGGGTCATTTGTCTTGGGACTCAAAGGTCTTGACTCTTCACTTGAACTACATGATGCATAGTCACTGGCCTTGTCACTGAAAGTACAAGAGAGAAAGTCATTAGTATTAGTAGAGCTTTTTGGAGACTCATGCATCTATGATCCATCCAAGTCAGTATGCCTAGATATGGGCATAAAAGTTCCTGTAAGAGGTGGAGGAAAAACATGCATTGCTGCAGGTGGTTTAAACCTATTGTAACTAGGTTTTCCCTCCTCCTCCTTGTCAGGATCAAAGACACTTGAAAAAGATAAATCATATACATCTATAGAATCAATATATTTATCAAAGCCTAATCTTCTCTTAGTCCTACCAGACATACTACTATCTATTAACTTTGAAAGATTCTTGGGTGCTTTTTGCCATTTTTCAAATCGTAAAAGTGTAGCATCCAGTTTTTCTTGCATGTCTTGCTTAGCCTTAATACTGTCATTGTTAAGTTTTTCAGTATATGTAAGCATGTTAGTGGTGTTCTCTAAATCAATGCTTAGAATTCTAATCTTATCCTCATATTCGCGTTGAGTATCTTGAAACCACTTCTTTTGTTGTTCCAAAGTTTTTAGATAACTCTTATACGCTTGAACTTCTAAATAATATTTGTCATTTTGTTCATTTAGTTCATTGTATTGAGTCAAGAGTTCTGAATATTTATCATGACAACCAAGAGGGCAATTTTGTACCTGGGGCAAGATTCCCATAAGAGCAAATTCTTTTGCTTCCTCGGCATCAGATAGGTGCCCAGCAATCATAGCAAATACATTAGTATAAGCTTCAGCTGATTCTAAGGTAGCATTCTGATGATCATTCCAGTTAACCATGGAGTCAACAGACACCAAAGCTTTCTTTTCATCCTTGAGCTCTTGAACCTTGAAGGCTGAATACCTGTTCTTCTTCTGGTCATTTTTGTTAGGGCATTCCCTAGCAAAATGTCCTTCCTGCTGGCAGTTATAGCATCTAACCTTGCTTCTATCAAACCTGGCTGGTTCTCTTGGGTTGTAGTTGAATTTTCGACCGGCTTTCTTTTCAAACTTATGAACCCTGAGAGTGAGCATAGCCATCTGCCATTTTAGATCCATTTCATCCAAGTCAAGTTTATCAACCTGTTTGAAATCATCAAAAGCAAGTTGTTGTTATGGATCAACGTCAGCAACAAAAGAGTGAAGAACAGCTTCTACCATGCTACCAATCTTGGCTTTTGATTCAGGAGTAGAAGTATGTTGGGATGACAAAGTATAGCTTGGGCTAATGGCATAGGACATTGGACTAGATCCCATGGAACTCACAAAAGCAGAGTTAGCAGGAGTAGGAAAGGAATCACTTGAGTACCCTCTTACGTGAGACTCAAAGGTTTTGAGTTTATAAAACAAGTCACCAAAAGAAAGATAATCAAGGCCTCCTTTTGCCTTTAGAAAGATGACTACCTGATTCCATGAGTAAGGCAGGGCTCTAAGAAACCTGGCATTGATGTCTTCATTGTCAGGTTTAGACCTGAGTTGATTCAATTGGCTAAGAATCTTTTGAAACCTGTCATACCCTTGATGAAGACCTTCTGTTTCAGAAATCTTGAATTCTGTGAATTCATCTCTCAGCATTGATCTGTGCATCTTCTTGGATTCCCCATTCCCTCCAAATCTTGCCTTTATTCCATTCCAAATCTCCCTAGCATCATCCAAGTGATAAAAATCACCCACATGGTCATCAGGAAGGGACTGAAGCAAAATAGTTTTTGCTTTGATTTCCTTATAAACAGCAGTGATTTCTTCATGAGTTTTAGGATCAAGAATGGTGATATTACCATTCTTGTCTCTACCAGTAGTTTTCTTGTTGTTGCCATTCTGGACAATCTTCCAAAGGTCTAGATCAGTATTGGTGATTCAGCAGTCCATCTTCATGGCCCAGCTATCATACTCATCCTTCTTCAAGAGTGGTAATTTTCCATTAGTATTGGAAACAATAGCAAAGATTTGCTGTGTTTGCTGTGTTTTTGAGGTGCTAGCTTCACCTGTTTCAGTAGAACTAGAAGCAGACATGATTAAACAATGATGTTAGTAAAAAGAAAAATTGATTCTTCTTGAGCAGAGACTCTCCTAGGCTCTGATACCACTTGTTGGGTCCACTAGATGTGGATCTCGCAGCCTGTTAAGGATGGTGAACGACTTCTGTAATCACAAGTCTATTCACAGAAAGACTCTTAATGAAACACATAGTATAAGTGTGGAATACAAATACTATGAACACGAAGAAACAGAATAACTAAATAACTTGATCCTTACTAAGGATTTCTACTATTAATATGAAATGAATAATGATGATGAAGGCGTGTATAACCCTTCTGCCAATGGTTCCTTTTATACTACAAGGAAACCTTAATACTACATTAAATCAAAACGTGGAACTTCTGATATGCATATGCTTTCCTAACATATCTCATGCATATCCTAACAAACTACTAGGAATAATAATGTTTGACTTTCTACTAGACCAGGAGCACGTATTGCTCCTACTACTACTAGGACAAGGAGGAACTACATACCTCCTAGCTTATCTATTACAAATATCTATTCCAGAGGTCCTAACAGATCTCTCCAACCAAAGATTCATGACCATAGATAAGTTCTTGAAAACTTATTATAACAATTTGCGTTTCTCAACGCCAAACTATCGTAACAAATCAACTTAGATAAAATATGGTTTATAGAACTAGGTGGTAAAATGGTTCAATAACATTAGCTTGAAATCATATATAAAGGATCATATCATAACATCATCACTAATTATAGTCACATACCCATATAGTCACAAATAGCTTAGCCTAACATAGTAATCAAAGTAACAATTAGAAAAGAGTAAGAGAACATCATACTTAGGTTGGATTGAATAAACGAGTACACAAGTGTCACGATTGTATCGTTCCTCCAAGAATCGAAGAGTGGAATACTCTCGTTACAAGTATCTCCCAAAAGTGGATAATACTGAAAATTTACTAAGAAAGCTAAAATACTCGAGCTATGGAGTATTGAGAGAGAGAGGCGTGTGTAAAATGAGTGGAAGTGGCCTCTATTTATAGTGTTGTCTGGGGTCAAATGTGTGCCGCGCTTCTCCGAAAGTGCGCTGCACTTTGGAGACGTGAATGTGCGCCGCACATCTGAGTTTGTGCGCCGCACTTTTGGGCGATCCAGAATCTTTTTTCAACAACTTTGGCTTATTTGCATATCGAGGCCCCTTCTTTGTATATCTTCACTTTGCTCCTTCAAACTTTATATCTGCATATAAAACACAACATATTAAGTATCGGAAACTCTTATTTATACTACAAAGTGGCATTATAATGATAGATTGAATATGTATAATTATGTCGTTATCAAACTCTTACTAAACTCTAATAAGTTATGCAGAATCTAACTTATAAAAGCAAAGAAGAACAACAGTATACTCTAACTATTCGATTCTCTATTATTCGACTTTGGTAAAGGTACATGTAACTCATCGTACCTATGTTCCTTTTTATAGTACAAGGAAGCTTAGAATAATCTACTTAGATAAACATATCACATACGATATATTCTCAATATTATACTATGATAAGTATATCTCACACAATATACTCTCTATATACTATGAACATATCTTTACTAAAGATATACTCATCCTTATCCTACTTAGCAAGTACTTACATTAACACTAACGGTACTTAGCATGTACCGCGTTAACATTAACAGTACTTACTAACACTAACAGTACTTGCACTTGTTGTAAAACCCGCATGCTTTTACCATGAATAGTACCCTTAATAACGTACGTACATATTAAAACTTTCCTTTTATAGCATAAACATGTGTCACGATTAGGAATTTCAGAACTTATGTACGTATTATTATTACGATAAGCATTAAGTACATGTTAATACACGATAATTATTATCAATAATAATTATAATCACGAACATGAAATCATGAACGTAAGAATCACGAACATATAATTATGTATTTACGTATATTATTAATACGATAAATATCGTTACTTACAAGTAATTATAAATAACACGAATAATTAAACGTAACACGTAAACACGAACACGTAATAATTAGACACGAGAAAAGGCTTCGGGTTTCCCTTGGTGGGCCCTACTAGCCGCGACACAAAGGAAGAGAGGGGCCCAGCCCATTTGTTTTTACCAAATAACAAGTAAAGGAAATATACTTTTCATTCACAGGAGATTTTTAAGAAAATCAAAAACCCTAATCTCTCTCTCTCTCTCTTTGTGGCCGGTGGCATAACAACACCACAAGGGTGTTTGGTTGATCTTGATTAAACAAATCATTAGAGCGTGTTCGTGTGATCATTGTGCATTCATTCCACGTGCTTTGGTAATCCGTAACCCTTTTGTTTTTTTCTTATATTTAATTAATCATAACAGGAACATGTAATTAAATAAAAACATGATAAAAACATGTCATGGGATCAAGGAATAAATTAAAAGGGTTGTTTCGGGTTGTTTGTTTCGGCCGCCACACCAACCGAGAGCCAAGGGCTCTCGGCGTCTTTGGTTCGTACACCAACCGAGACACATGTCTCGGTGTGGTGTTGGTGTTCGGGCGACAGCAAGGACAAGGTACCCCGACTTGAGTCGGGGTGTCCTTGTGGTTTTATGGGTCTCGACAGCAAGCAAAACCACCACCACCGGCACATAGCCGGTGGCTAGGTTGGTCTAGCAGGGGGAATGCAACGCGGCGCAGGGGCCACCGGCACACAGCCGGTGGGAACCCTTGTGGTCAGCGGCTAGCCGAGAGCAGGGGAAACCAAGACCACCGGCTTAAGCCGGTGTTAACTTACCAAAAGCAGGGGCAACTGGTACAAGCCGATTTGCCATGGTTTTTGGGGGTGTTTGGTTTGGACCGGTTCAAGGGTTCACGGGTCCGGTTCACGACACGTTTTAATTAGTTAACACACGGGTTCGGTTAATGATTATTTTTACAAGTCTAATTAGTTTTACAAGTATATTATTTTTACAAGATAATTAAATTAATTAATACATGACTTATAATTAATATAATTAAACATGAAACTTAGGTTATTATTATTATTAAATAATACATGTTTTAACCTAAGTATTTATTTATTTATTTTATAATATAGTATTAATTAATTATTAAACATGACATATAATTAATTAATAATCATGACTTAGGTTATATTAATATAGTATTAATGTAAAACCCGCATTTAAAATCCAAGAACATTATTTATACACAGTCTCAATTTTATTTAAGACGTGACGTAATTAATTATTCAGAAAAATAATTAATATTAGCTATTCAGATATTACTCGTTTTAAAAAGCCACGAACATTAATTTACGCAGCCTCAATTTAAATAAAAAGTTACGTAATTAATTAATAATCATGACTTAGAGTAACACGAGAATGTAATACGAACACGTAAGTTTTATAAACACGAAACAAAAAAAAGAGTATGCATGTGTTGGTTTGAGCTTGCGGCACAAAAAGGGAAGAAAGGGCAATGGGCCTTAAGCCCAGCCCGTCTTGAAACTTCACCATGGATTTGTAAAACTTCATTTCAGAAAATATAGAAAACAAGTACTACGGTTTCTGGTTGTTGTGGGGCCGCCAAAAGAAAGAACACAGGGGGGTATCAGATCTTTTTTTTAGCTTGTTAATTCATGTGTCATTGTTGCTCATCTCTAAAATCATTAAGGTAATTCTCTTTTTTTCTTCTTGTTCATAATGAATCACGAATCCCACATGTATAAACAAGAAAAGAAAATTGTTTTATTTAATCAAAGGGATGATCACGAAATAGCATAGATTGGGGTCGACCGAAAACCAACACCATCAGCGGGACGTTTTTGGTTTTGAAAGCAGTGGGACACGGAGGGAAAACAGGGTGTGTTTTATTATGCAGTCGGGGGCAAACCAGGGGACAGCAATGGCTACGCCATTGCTGTCGGCGGGAATAGTCGGACCAGAGCAGGAAGGGGGCGGTTTGGTTAACGGTGGGAACCAGTCTACAGTCGGCGGCTGGACTGGGCTAACAGTGGGATCGAGCAGCAGCCAGTGGCTGTTTTGGACAGGCCATTAGCAAAGAAACCACAGCCGCAGGGGGCTGTGGTTCATGTTTAGGTTAGTTATTTTGATCTTAGTGCAACCGAGTCGCTAGGACTCGGTGGGATTAAGTCAAGGGCTCGTCTAATCCAAAGGAACATGGGGGATGTTTGTTTTAAAACGGTTAAATTATTTTGGAATAATAAATAGTTAATTACATGGTGAACAAGTTTAAATTAAATTAACTAAAGCTTTTAATTTAATTATGTAATTTTCAAGATTTTAGTAAAGTTTATTTTCATGATGTATTAATGATCAATCGGTTAAACCACATTATGTTATTAATAACTAATTAACTATAAGTTGACATGTTACGTTAGTTATGTTATAACTTTACTCTTTTCTAACTCTTAATTAATCAGGACTTTTTAGATATATTAAATAATCCTCAGTTATATAATAGGCTTATTAAATCAGCTTATTACCATTTTTAGAAACCTTCTATTTTAGAAAACTTTGTATTTTTATCAGGTTACTTATAAAAGTAATATAATACTAGAATACAGTAAAATATACTAATCAGGATACAGTATAATATATAGTAATCAGAAGTATAGTATATACGCTAATCAGTAAATATTTAGAGAAGAGTCAGATTTATCAGAAATACACCAGAACAGTCAGATTTATCAGATTATATACAACACAATAAAATAATACAAGAACATTTAAAACAAGCTAAGAACACTCAGAACGAGTAAAGTATACAGTAATTAGACAACTCATTCACGTCTCTTATTTATGTAGTATCCGTGAAGTCGGAGTCGATCCTTTAGCTTTCATTCTCGTTTCATTACTGGACACGAGGTACGGATTTTCCGTCCTTTCAGTAAGTACTTCCTTTCTATGCATGATTAGGATTCCCCGTCAACAATACATGTTATAAATTATCAGAAATTATTTGAATAACTAAGATATTGCCTGAACCTTATATACAAGCATGACCAGTTAGTTGTACTAGTTACGGAGGTACCGTAACCATGACACTTGAGGCACCGGTGTCATGACTCACCTGTAGGAGAGTGATATCCTGCAGCGTTCCATTCAGCTAAGCTTGGCTTTTTTATCAGTATTAGTATTGGGGCGTATGGATGCATCCTAGGCTTATCAGTTTACAGTTTATGAGGTGAATGTGGTGTGTGCTCTACATCCTTCACATTGGAGCTGATCCCTCCACCCAGTACCTTATATAGAGGTCACCCCTCTACAGCATGACGAGGTCACCCCTCTATTTATTCATGCAGCAGTTGTTACATCACATGACCTATATAAGCTCTTGGCAATTAAAATACAGTAAATGCATGTTTTCAGATTTAACAGATAATAGTTCAGCTTTTTTATTTATAAATCAGACTTTTTAGATTGTACATAGATTTCCGCTACAACTTTACTTGTCAGTCTTACAGCTTCAGTATTTTATCATCTGATTCATTTTAGTATTTCTTATCATGCTTTATATCCGTTCACTGGACGTTATGCTCAGTCGTAGTTCCTTTCATGTTCTAACGGCAAGTACACCATGACGCTCTTAGGATTCTGAGAGCATGTGCATTGGAGGGAAGCTATCCAGACTTCTTACTTTATGCACTTCTTACCTTATTCTACTTATTTGGACATTCTTTAGTCCTTTCCTTCAGTATTTTACTTTTCATGTTTTGAGCTTATGTTTGGATTACCGATGTTTGATTCCGGTATTTCCTTTATGGTCAGTTAATGTTTTAGGACATTTATCTTATGCTTGGATGACACGCCATAAATATACGTAACGGTCCACTTATCCAAGTGGGGTGTTACAATTAATACATATTTTAACCTAAATATTTTATACACTTAAATTTAATTAAATCATGCTTATATTTAATTAAATCGTATAACCTATAGTTTATTTAATTAACAGAACATTATTAATAAACTATACTTTAACTACATGACTTATGATATTAATCTAGCTTAATTCTAAATATGGAAATTTTCTAATTCAGGAAACTTGCTATTTTTGAAAACTTTCTATTTTTAGAAACTAATCCAGTTTAAGCAGTAAAGCTATTTTGGAAACTTTCTATTTTTGGAAACTTTATACTTTTGGAAACTTTCTATTTTAGGAAACCTACTATTTTTAGAAAGTTACTTATTATTACACAACAAGTATAATAATACAAGAAATACAAGTAATACTTAATCAGAATATACATAATACATGATAAACACAACATAACATTAAAATCAGTAAAACAAGACATGAACATATAAAACAAGCTAAGACATGATATAAAACCAGTTACGTACTCACTAATCAGAATACTTATACACGTATACTATTTATGTAGCATTAGTGAGATCGAAGTAGGGCTTTCTTCCGTTCGCCTTCTTCGTTCACTGGACATAAGGTACGGATTTCCTGTCCCTTCAGTATGGACATACTTTCCTTATTAGGATTTCCCCGTCTGCAGCCAACTGTTTTCCCAGTATTTATTTTATATGTTTGATACTTATGTTAGAAAAAGAGCCTAAGCCATATACATTCATGACCAGTGTCACCTAGTTATGGAGGTACCATAACCATAACACTGGAGGCACCAGTGTTATGAATTCCCCACGGCGAAGTGATTGCTCGTGGCGTCCCTTTTCAGTTTTGGCCATTATATTATATTATCATGTGGGGCGTATGGGTGCATCCTAGTTACATGTTTAGCAGTATTATCAGAGTGAATGTGATATGTGCCTTGCATCCTTCACTAGGAGCTGATCCCTCCTACCCAGACTATTTAATTAGAGGCAACCCCTCTAATTGCATGACGAGGTCTCTCCTTCAAGTATTCATGCACGGTGGAACCTCATGACTTATATGGGCTATTTGGCTATTTAAATAGATTTTCATAGAAACATAAGTCTTTTCAAACTATAAAACCAGTTTTATGAACATAAATCCAGATTACTTAGAACTTAAGATATTCTGCTGCTATTACTCTTATATGCTTACGTTATTCCATGTCATACTTGTATATCCGTGCACTGAGCGTTATGCTCAGCCGTTTTCCATTCATGTTCCCAAAAGGCAGGTACTCAAGGGTGCTCGTAGACTTTAAGCGTACGCGCATATGGATTGGAATCTTTCTAGCCTTCTCTACTTTATGCATTTCATCATACATTTTGATACTTATTTCCATGGAAATTGTTTAGTCCTTTTCCTTTACAGTACTTATGTTTGTGTGTGATGAGCTTATACTTTGGGGTACCGATGTTTGTTTCCGGTATTTCATTTTATGGTCATGTAATGTTTTAAAACATTTTCCTTGTATGCTTTGATGACACGCCATAATCACGCGTGACATTCTATTTATCAAAATGGGGTGTTACAATTATGGTATCTAATAACTATATTGTACTTAGTTATGAAGGTTCGATTGTTCCAGTCTTTTCGAATTGATTACTAGTAATTAGTACGACTCAGTCGTTCTTGGTGGAAAAGAAAATGGTTTGATTATCTATTTTAAACTAAAAGCAAATATGAAAATGTCGTTGAGTAGAGATAAAAACTTTGAAAATTAAACTAAACATTACGGGTTAAAAGTAAATGATTAAAAGCTTAAAAGGTAAACTTAAAACTTAAAACGTTGTAAAAATAAAAACTTAATAAAAATGCTGAAAAGTTAAATTGGAAATTAAATTAAAAGAAAGTACATAGAAGGTAAAACTCAATCCCATCGGAATGTCATCGGAACCCCGTCGGAATGTCGTAGTCGGAATGTAATCGGATCCACTTCTATCGGAATCCTAATCGGAATAAATGAGAAAGAAATGATCGGAATATCAACAATACTACTGTCGGAATAATTAAATAGTAAAGCTATCGGAATGTGGTCGGAATGAAAGAAAAAGGATTCTATCGGAATGCTGGTAACAACAAGCTATCGGAATATCAAAGAATCCCCCCCATCGGAATCCAGATCGGAATAGTAATAGGAATACAAAACCCTATTCCGATACAATGTATCAGAATATAAATGAAGCAGTCGGAATATCAAAGCCCTAATCCGATGTGTGATCGGAATGCTTGTCGGAAAGAGAAACCCCTTTCCGACAGCTTATAAATTCGAAATAAGCCAAGTTTTTAAGCTACTTGTAATAAACTCAAACCAAGACTTAACCAAATTAATAATAAGCTGAACTAATAAGCATAAAATAAGAACTTTCAAAACTTTCAATAAGCAAATCTTTTAAGACAAATTTTAAAAAGACAAAACCTTTAAGAAAACTTTTAAAGCAAATAAGCTAAATACAAAATAAGCCAATAAGCATGATAAGCTCAAAGCTTAATCCGTATAAAAACTTAGAGATGAACAAAAAGATAAACTTTTTAATCACGTAAGCATCAAGATGAAACAAAATCAAAGATTATCACTAATCAAGATCAAAATCAAAAACAAGAAAGGTAGAAGAAGATTAAGATAAAAACAAGATTAAACTCTCAAAAGTAAAGATTCGATTCAAAACAAGAAAGGAATAAAAAGATGAAGTTCTAGTGAGAGAAAGTTAAACACTTTCTCTCTCTAAAAACTAAACTACTCAAATTGAAAATGAACTAATTAACTAACACCCTCCTAATGTGTCATTAGGATGGTATATATAGGAGGTTTGGAGTGCATGTGTTGCTTCCTTCTTTCTTTCTTCTCGTCTCGACTTGATTTAAATTCTTTGTCTTTCTCGACGTCGTCTCGGGATTTGTCGATATAAATTGAACTTGTCTTATAATTTTCTTCTTATATTAGACTTGAGTTCTTTGACTTCATTAAAATTCTGTCTTTAGACTTTTTCTTCGATAAATCTTCAGAATAGGCCTTGGACTTCCGTTCTTTTTACACTCTTGATCTTTTGACTTCGTCTTTTGTCGTTTTCTTCGATAAAAGCCCATGATAGCCCATGTTTTCTCCCTTTTTCATATTTTTATCCTGAAACACAATAAAAACACAAACCACGCATAATTCTGACTTATACGACATAAAATACACGTTTTGGTCTTGTTATTATTGGAAATAAGTGGTAAAAGGATAAGTGTTTTCACACTTATTAGTATCAGAGCCAAGGCTTCGACCTGTAGGCTCTCAAAACACGACCTGTGATTAGTGGGTAGTCACTATGGTCTTCTTAGAGCTGACAGTCGGTTTTCATGCATTCATTGTTTTCATGCATTCATGTTATATGTCATTGTCGCAGGTTTATGACTAAGTAATGGTTGGTACAGGACTGGCCCTATTTAGTCGCATGTGCTTTTATCGAAACTTTTAACTTTGGGACCAACCCATAGGCGTCCCCTCGTCATGTCTTTTGTTTTAAGTGAACTGACCATAGGTGTTCACTCTCGCGCATATAAAAGTTTTCATAAAACTACATCATGCATTCATGTACTAGTTTTTCTGCATAAAATTTTTCTCATGATTTATTGATATAAGTTTTTTTCATGTATATATTTTATGTTTGATCAGTTTAATCATGTATTTTCGTTTTATACTGTCAGATGGTTCTCACACGCGAGCAGGAACAACTCAATGCAGCAGTCCAAGCTGCGATGCAAGCTTTGCTTCCTCAGCTGAGGAACAAAATCAGGGTTGAGGTGCAGGCTGCCAACAATCAGCAACAGCACCCAGTACCTCATTTTCCTCCTCCAGCAACATTGGTCACATGGCTAGAGAGATTCAACAAGCAACAGTCTCGATCCTTCGAGAGAACTGATAGCCCTAGTGAAGCTGAAAGTTGGTTGGCTCATATCGAGAAGATATTCGATGCAATGGGCTGTGACCCCGTCTTCAAGTCGAGGTTGGCCTGTTACAAGTTCGAAGGCGACGTGCTAGGATGGTGGAAGGCAGTCAAGCAGTCTGAGGGAGGTGATAATTGGGTGGATGGTTTGACTTGGGCTCAGTTCAGGGAGTTAGTGATGGAACAGTTCTTCCCCAAGGTTGAGCAAGACAAGCTGAAGAGGGAGTACCATGGAACCAGGCAGAGAGCTAGGGAGAACATCAACGAGTTCATGCAGCGCTTTCTTCATTTGGCTGGTTTTCTTGGCGCAGCAGCAGGTACTGCCAAAGAGCAAGCATACAACTTCCGGTGGGCTCTTCGTACATCAGTCGCCAACAAATTGGTGTGTGTTACTTTCAACACGTTGGTACAAGTTGCCGATGCAGCATGTAAGCTGGAGATGCTGCAAGAAAGAGAGGAGTTTGGGGAAGCAGAGAGACCCGGGAAGAGGTATTTATTCGTTATTCAGCGGTGACCATTTCGAATTCATTCAGTATTATCCAATATTCATATCTCCTTTTAAACTGCATCTTTCAGGCAGAAGACTAGGGACCGGTCTCAGTCGGCTACTCAGCAACAGCCTATTCAGCTCAAGGGTAACGGTCATACTAAATACCGTTCTGCTACGGATAGCCGTGGCGGTAATGATAATTACCGTAACAACGCTGGAAACTCCAACAGCAGCAGGTCCTTACACTTACTCATTTCCTTATGTTACATGTGATAATTCATAATTATGACACATTAGCAATCTTCTACCAGGAATCATGGTAACGGGAGGGAGTAGAACCAAAGAGGTTCACAGCCTAACCGTCCAGCTATCACTGGTAATATATCTTACGATTTTTCCGCATTGTCCTTTTGTACCTATAATCATGTCTCATGTGTACTTTTCCAAACAGGCTCCCAGCCAGCAAGGGCTGCTGGAGGCTATACTCACCCTCTTTGCACTACCTGTAACCGTAGGCACCCAGGGCCATGTCGTCGCGACAGCGACGCATGCTACAAGTGTGGCCTTATTGGTCATCGCATGAAGGACTGTCGCAAGGGCTAGATGGAGGGCACATCTGGACATGTTGATTCCAAGACGCCTCCTACTAGTGGACGCGTTTACACGACTTCTCGCGACCAGGCCAACAAGTTTATAGGTACCATCACTGGAATCTTGTATATGTATCGTCAAGCTGCATGTTTTTTATTTGACACGGGTGCTACTCATTCGGTCATTTCTACTGCTTATGCTAAGAATGCTAGGATATCCCTTATGCCATTAGAGAATGTTCTAAACATTTCCACGCCTTTAAGAGACTCTGTACGCATAACCCATGTGTACAAGAGCCTTTCCGTAGAGTTTGACGACAAGATTCGTTCTGTTGACGCACTTCCATAGTATATGTGCGATTTTGACATGATATTAGGCATGGACTAGCTATCCAAACATCACGCCACCATAGACTGCCACACATATCGGGTCATCTTCGGTGATGCAAATGCACCAGAGTAGATTCACAACGGGTTCGTACCCGCAAGGTCTGTACAAATCATATCGACCTTGCAAGTACGTGCACTACTGTCACATGTTGTGAGGGCTATCTTGCTACTGTTCATGATTTGGAGGCTGAAGCTCCATCTATCCAGAATCAGCCGACCGTGTCAGAATTCCCAGACGTATTTCCAGAAGAACTTCCGGGCATACCACCTGCTCGTGAAGTGGAGTTTAATATTGAGCTCGTCCCAGGAGCTGAGCCAATATATAAGGCTCCTTATCGTATGGCTCCCATCAAGCTAAAGGAGTTAAAGGAACAACTTCAGGAACTGTTAGAGCGCGGTTTCATTCGACCTAGTGCTTCTCCATGGGGCGCACATGTTCTGTTCGTAAAGAAGAAGGACGGCAGCATGCGTTTAGGCATATATTATCGTGAGCTAACAAGATCACCATCAGGAATAGGTATTCGCTGCCATGCATTGATGACTTGTTTGACCAACTCCAAGGGGCCAAACATTTCTCCAAGATTGATCTGAGGTCTGGCTATAATCAATTATGGGTTAAAGATCAGGACATTGCCAAGACTGCTTTCCGTACACGTTATGGGCACTACGAGTTTGTAGTCATGCCTTTCGGCCTTACCAATGCTCCAGCTGTTTTCATGGATCTGATGAACCGTATCTTCCATGAGTTCCTGGACAAGTTCGTCATCGTCTTCATTGACGACATCTTGATTTTCTCTAAGTCCAAGGAGGAACACGAAGACCATCTTCATATAGTATTACAGATTCTTCGGCAGAAGCAACTGTATGTTAAATTCTCCAAGTGTGAGTTCTGGTTAGACAAGGTGGCATTCTTAGGTCACAGTGTATCAGAAAAAGGAATCACCATGGATCTAGCAAAGGTTGAGGCTATTACCAAGTGGCCAAGACCGACATCAGCGACTGAAGTTCGCAGTTTCCTAGGCTTAGCTGGTTACTACCGTAGGTTCGTAGAGAACTTTTCCCGTTTAGCACTACCATTGACCAAACTGATGCGGAAAGGGGAGAAATTCGTCTGGACTGAAGAAAGAGAGAAGAGCTTTGAAGACCTAAAGCAGAAGTTAGTATCTGCACCAATTCTTACTCTCCCTAGTACAGGTGGATTTCAGATCTACAGTGATGCTTTAGGGAAGGGAATTGGTTGTGTTCTCATGCAACATGGGAAAGTGATTGCGTATGCTTCACGGCAGCTTAAGCCTTATGAGGAAAATTACCCTACGCATGACTTGGAACTTGCAGCAGTCGTGTTTGCATTGAAGATATGGAGGCACTACTTTTATGGAGAATCTTGTGACATCTTCACAGACCACAAGAGCCTGAAGTACATCTTCACTCAACGTGAACTGAACATGAGACAGAGGATATGGTTAGAGCTGTTGAAAGATTATGACATTAATCTGCAGTATCATCCCGGAAAGGCGAATGTAGTGGTAGATGCACTTAGTAGAAAGTCCGGTATTATAAACGGCATTAAAATTGAGGAGGAAATTATAAGAGACTTAGAGCGACTAGACATCGAGATCATGGTACGTGGACAGCACGGTTACTGGGCTAATTTTAGAGTGGAACCTGAGTTACTCTCTAGGATCAAGGAAGCTCAGAAGGATGATGGTGAAATTTGGGCGATTATTCAGAACTTAGAACAGCAGACGAAGTTTCGATTGGATGACGATGGTATCTTATGGCGGGGCACTAGACTTTGTGTTCCTGATGATCCTACTCTCAGGGAAGCGTTATTAGCTGAATCTCATAGCTCCCCATTCTCCATTCATCCTGGTTCGACTAAGATGTACCATGACATCAAGCAATACTTTTGGTGGAGTGGTATGGAACAGGATGTTGCTACTTACGTCTCCAAATGTCTTACCTGCCAGCAGGTTAAGATCCAACATCAGCGGTCTAGTGGTTTACTACAACCTTTAGACATTCCAGAGTGGAAATGGGACAAAATCATCATGGATTTTGTTACCGGTCTTCCGCAGACAAAGAGGAGGCACGATGCGATTTGGGTTATCGATGATTGACTTACTAAGTCAGCTCATTTCTTACCGATTCACAAGGATGATCCCGTCAGTAAACTCGCCGACACTTACAAGAAGGAGATCATGATACTTCATGGTGCTCCGTCCAGTATCGTCTCGGACAGAGATCCTCGTTTCACTTCTCAATTCTGGAAGAGTCTGCAGAAAGCTTGGGGTACAAAACTTAAGCTTAGCACGGCTTTTCATCCTCAAACATAAGGGAAATCAGAGCGAACGATTCAGACATTAGAAGACATGTTGAGGTCATGTGCGTTGGAATGGATAGGAGACTGGGACGATTACACCTGTTTGGTAGAGTTTGCATACAACAACAGTTGGCACGCTAGCATTAAGTGTGCTCCATTCGAGATGTTGTATGGCAGAAATGTCGCGCCCCAATCTGCTGGGATCAGGTTGGTGAGCGAACACTTAAAGGACCAGAAATGATAGAGTTGACCAACGATAAGGTCGCTGTAGCTAAGCAGAAATTACAAGAGGCACGTTCACGTCAGAAGAGTTATGCCGACAAGCATCATAGGGACTAACATTTTCACGTAGGAGATCACGTCTTTCTTAAGGTATCGCCTGCACGTGGCGTTAAGCGTTTTGGAATCAAAGGGAAGCTCAGTCCTCGATTCATCGGACCGTTTGATGTCATTGAGCGAGTCGGCGAAGTATCTTATCGTTTAGCGTTACCTCCTCAGCTTTCTCACGTTCATGACGTTTTCCATGTGTCCTTACTCAGAGGGTACAAGTATCATCCCCTTCACATGGTTCATTATCCACTGGAACAGATTAGGAATTTCAGAAGTTATGTACGTATTATTATTACGATAAGCATTAAGTACATGTTAATACACGATAATTATTATCAATAATAATTGTAATCACGAACATGAAATCATGAATGTGAGAATCACGAACATATAATTATGTATTTACGTATATTATTAATACGATAAATATCGTTACGTACAAGTAATTATAAATTACACAAATAATTAAACGTAACACGTAAACACGAACACACGAACACGTAATAATTAGACACGAGAAAAGGCTTCGGGTTTCCCTATGTGGGCCCTAATAGCCGCGACACAAAGGAAGAGAGGGGCCGAGCCCATTTTTCTTATACCAAATAACAAATAAAGGAAATATAGTTTTCATTCACAAAAGATTTTTAAGAAAATCAAAAACCCTAATCTCTCTCTCTCTCTCTTTGTGGCCGGTGGCATAACAACACCACAAGGGTGTTTGGTTGATCTTGATTAAACAAATCATAAGAGCGTGTTCGTGTGATCATTGTGCATTCATTCCACGTGCTTTGGTAATCTGTAACCCTTTTGTTTTTTTCTTTTATTTAATTAATCATAACATGAACATGTAATTAAATAAAAACATGATAAAAATATGTCATGGGATCAACGGGTAAATTAAAAGGGTTGTTTTGGGTTGTTTCGGCAGCCACATAAACCGAGAGCCAAGGGATCTCGGCGTCGTTGGTTCGCATACCAACCGAGACACATGTCTCGGTGTGGTGTTGGCGTTCGGTCGACAACAAAGACAATGGACCCCGACTTGCGTCAGGGTGTCCTTGTGGTTTTATGGGTCTCGGTAGCAAGCAAAACCATCACCACCGGCACACAGCCGGTGGCTAGGTTGGTCTAGCAGGGGGAACGCAATGCGGCGCAGGGGGCCACTGGCACACAGCCGGTGGGAACCCTTGTAGTCAGCAGCTAGCCGAGAGTAGGGGAAACGAAGACCACCAGCTTAAGCCGGTGGCAACTTACCAAAAGCAGGGGCAACTGGTTCAAGCCGGTTTTCCATGATTTTTGTTGGTGTTTGGTTCGGACCGGTTCAAGGGTTCACGGGTCCGGTTCACGACATGTTTTAATTAGTTAACACACGGGTTCGGTTCATGATTATTTTTACAAGTCTAATTAATTTTACAAGTATATTATTTTTACAAGATAATTAAATTAATTAATGCATGACTTATAATTAATTTAATTAAACATGAAACTTAGGTTATTATTATTATTAACTAATACATGTTTTAACCTAAGTGTTTATTTATTTATTTTACAATATAGTATTAATTAATTATTAAACATGACATATAATTAATTAATAATCATGACTTAGGTTATATTAATATAGTATTAATACATGTTTTAACCTAAGTATTTTATACACTTTAATTTAATTAAATCATGTTTATATTTAATTAAATCGTATAACCTATAGTTTATTTAATTAACAGAATATTATTAATAAACTATACTTTAACTACATGACTTATGATATTAATCCAGCTTAATTTTAAATATGAAAAATTTCTAATTCAGGAAACTTACTATTTTTGGAAACTTTATATTTTTAGAAACTAATCTATTTTAAGCAGTAAAGCTATTTTTGGAAACTTTCTATTTTTTGGAAACTTTCTACTTTTGGAAACTTTCTATTTTAGGAAACCTTCTATTTTTAGAAAGTTACTTATTGTTACACAAAAAGTATAATAATACAAGAAATACAAGTAATACTTAATCAGAATACATGTTAAACACAGCATAACATTAAAATCAGTAAAACAAGACATGAACATATAAAACAAGCTAAGACATGATATAAAACCAGTTACGTACTCAGTAATCAGAATACTTATACATGTATACTATTTATGTAGAATTAATGAGATCGAAGTAGGACTCTCTTCCGTTCGTCTTCTTCGTTTACTGGAAATAAGGTACGGATTTCCCGTCCCTTCAGTATGGACATACTTTCCTTATTAGGATTTCCCCGTCTACAACCAACTATTTTCCCAGTATTTTTTTTATATGTTTGATACTTACGTTAGAATAAGAGCCTAAGCCATATACATGCATGACCAGTGTCACCTAGTTATGGAGGTACCATAACCATAACACTAGAGGCACCGGTGTTATGACTTCCCCACGGCGAAGTGATTGCTCGTGGCGTCCCTTTTTAGTTTTGGCCATTATATTATATTATCATGCGGGGCGTATGGGTGCATCCTAGTTACATGTTTAGCAGTATTATCATAGTGAATGCGATGTGTGCCTTGCATCCTTCACTAGGAGCTGATCCCTCATACCCAGACTATTTAATTAGAGGCAACCCCTCTAATTGCATGACGAGGTCTCCCCTCCAAGTATTCAGGCACGGTGGAACCTCATGACCTATATGGGCTATTTGGCTAATTAAACAGTTTTTCATATAAACATAAATCTTTTCAAACTATAAAACCAGTTTTATGAATATGAATCCAGATTACTTAGAACTTATGATATTATGCTGCTATTAGTCTTATATGCTTACGTTATTCCATGTCATACTTGTAAATCCATGCACTAAGCGTTATGCTCAGCCGTTTTCCTTTCATGTTCCCAAACGGCAGGTACTCAATGGCGCTCGTAGACTTTAAGCGTACGTGCATATGGATTGGAAGCTTTCTAGCCTTCTCTACTTTATGCATTTCATCACACATTTTGATACTTATTTCCATGGACATTGTTTAGTCCTTTTCCTTTACAATACTTATGTTTGTGTGTGATGAGCTTATACTTTGGGGGTACCGATGTTTGTTTTCGATATTTCCTTTTATGGTCATGTAATGTTTTAAGACATTTTCCTTGTATGATTTGATGACACGCCATAATCACGCGTGACATTCCATTTATCAAAATGGGGTGTTACACTTGTACTAACAGTACTTGATACTTTACAATAATTCCCAACATAAGGCGGTTGTTATAAAATACAACCTAAAGAAAAAGGCTCCTAAGTGCTTCGCGCCGCCTCGTTTCTCTGCTCGCTTGTACGTACTTTGAAAGTGAGGACTAATTAAGGGTTTGGCACTCAAAGTATTATTGATCTTATTTTTTTTCTTATATTATTGAACCGTCGAAACGTTTTGATTTTCAACCAACGTTTAAAAGTCGAACGAAAGTTTTTACTTTATGTAATTACTTTCATTTCTTTGGATTCTCTAATCGAGACTTTGATTTGATGAGAGATTTTTGTGGATTAATCTACGTAATACACCAAAAAACCAAAAAAAATTCGAAAAATAAAAAAGAATCTTCTTTGCTATCCCCCAATTTATTTCATTAGTGTATGCGCACTCGATCGACTAATTATCCCACTGTGAATTTGAACAACGCTACGGCTTGACGTAATCGACATCGAAGGAATCAACAACAACAACTTCAACCTAGAAAAATGGAACCCCGAGTTCTTGCTATTTTTGTTGAAACCTAAGACGAGGTGGCTGAAAACCGTATAATGATGGAGTCACTCCAAGCACCCACCGAGAGTTATGGAGAGGCGATCGTGATTCTCGATATTGAAGCGGAAAATTTTAAAGTTAAATCGTGAATGTTATCGTTGATTCAAGCAACAAAGTTCAATGGCTATGAGAAGGATAATCCTCATGATCATATTCGGAATTTTAATCGTCTTTTGGCTACTTGCAAGTTTAAGAACGTTGATTATGATGCTACTAAGCTCATGCTTTTTCCTTATTCTCTCGATGGCCCCGAAAAAATTTGGTACGAGAAAGAACCACCTTGATCCATATTGACGTGGGACGATCTCGTTTCCAAGTTTGTTAATCATTTTTTCCCGTCATCTGAAACCATGTTTTTCAAAAACGAGATCACGAGGTTTACCCAAAAACCAAATTAATGGTTTAGAGAGGCGTGGGATCGTTTCAAGGAATTTCTTAGGCAATGTACTCATTATGGATTTACCGAGTTTCACCAAATTAACACTTTTTATAACAGTCTTAATCCTAGCGAGCAAGATTCATTAAATTCCACCGCAAGTGGAAACTTTTTGTGTAAAACTCCGAGAGACGCGTTAATGATTATCAAGAATATATCGAAAATTTTCCAACTTGTAGGACACCGATTGTTTCCAATGTCGCCATTGTTAGTTATGCTAATCGCGACATTGAGAAAGTTGATGCAAAGGTCGATAAATTAACCGATGTGTTTACGAGCTTGTTGGGTGAATTAAGAAAGAAGGACGCTCCTGCTACGGTGAAAGCAATTGAGGTTTTGTGTATGTTTTGTGGTGGACCTCATAACTATTACGAGTGTGCGACTACGGATGGCCAAACTTCAAGCGTTAATGCGATTTTTGGAAACTATAATCAAATCAGAACAACGCCGGTCCACCACAAAGGAATTTTAATCAAGGCAATAGTTTTAATCAAAATCGAAACAATTTTCAAGGAAATCAAGGGAATAATTACCAAGGTCAAAACTTAAGATTTCAAAATCAAGGTTTTAACAACTATCAAAACCTAAATTTTAATCAAGTTCAAATGGTAATTTTCAAAATTAAGAGAATTTTCAAAGCGGTAATCAAAACCAAGGCAACTTTAATCAATATTAAAACGGTTTTTCAAATGAATTTCAAGCATACATGAAATCAAATAAAGCTAATATGAGAAATTAGAAGGTCAAATTGGTACAATGAAAAACTAGTTTTCCAATATTTTGAAAGGTCAAAGTAATAAAATTGAACAAAATCAAAGTAAGCTTGAGAGTATGTTTACGGCTATTATAAACAAACCGTCGAGTTCGGGTCCGTTAGCTAGTAACAACATCCCCAGGCCAAAGGAACATGTTAAAGACACTACGTCTCATGGAAAAGGTCGTGTGATTACCCCTACCCTTGATGGCTTTACCGTTGTGCATTCGTCTCTACCCTCGACCTCAAAGACGTCCTCATGTGCTAAGGTCGACGGGAAGAAGGTGGCGACAATGGACGAGATTACATATTCTTTTTCTTCAAAATATACTATTTCTCCTTCTACTTCTAAACCCTCTCGTGTATCTCGTATCCCATCCACCGTTCAAAAAGAGAGTTTCATTGACCTAACCAAAGTCCACCTTGAAGAAACTTGTGACGCGGTTTTTATAAGGAATCCTAAAAAGGATATGTCTAAGAAACAAGAAGATCCGGGCCGGTTTCTCGTTCCTTGTGAATTTCTCGAGATTGAGGAATGCACAGCACTAGCCAACCTCGGTGCTAGCATTAATTTCATGCCTCTTTGTATTTGGAAATTGATGAAACTGCCTAAGCTTACCCCTACGAATATGGTCATCGAGCTAGCCAATTTCGCCCTTGATAAACTAATAGGTATAGCTGAGGACATATATGTTCAAATTGGAAATTTCACGTTTCCCACGGATTTCATTAATTCCGACTACGAGTGCGATCCTAAGTGCCCTATCGTTTTAGGTAGACCATTTTTATTGACGACGCGAGCCCAAATCGACGTTTTCGACGGGAAACTGACTTTACGTTATGGGGATGATAAGATGGAATTATTAGCGGATAAATCGTAAGATCAAAACAAAACTGATGATTCTCAAAATAATACTTTTCGAAACAATCTTTCTCAATTTGAAAATAAAAGATTATATGAATGTTTTGAAAGAATTAAAACGAATGGTTTTAACGATGACGGTTTTAATGATAAAGAGTATGCCTATTTAATTGAAAAAGGTTTACAAAAAAGCATGGACAAATCGTTTTGGGATTTATTCTAGGGTTGGAATGAAAGACCAATGCGGGAGGAAAACGTTAGTTCTATCTCGACAATGACCAATGAGAACTCGATATCACCACCTCTAAAGGACTATGACTCATTCAAGACTCAACCTTCACCCATTGAAGTGCCTTCTACTCCTAGCCCCAAAAATTTTAAGGCTAAGGAAGTAACCAATTAACGAGGCAAAATCACGCATCATTAAAAATTCTTATAAACCTAGTCCCATGACTTATAAGACTACGATTGTGACCTTTGAGAAATCTCCTCATGAGGGTGCTCACATTGATTTATTATTTGATCCTCATGGTAATTTTGTCGAGATCAAGCGAATACTTCATAATCCATAAGCCATTTTGAGGATTCTCCTATGTATTCTTCAAATGACTTTGTGTTTGACCTCTAGATCAAGGCTCAAATTGAAAGAGAACTTGCTCTTATGCCTCCACTTCCCCCTAGAAGTGAGGTTGATGTTGCCAATCTTGAGGCCAAACTTGATGAGTTGGAACGTCTTCTTCATGATGACGAACCTTTTCCTTTGACACTAATCCTATTCTCGAGGAGTTACCTGATTAACACTCCTCCATTGAGAATGACGATAACCACATTCTTAGGGATTTACCTCATAAAAAATCCCCACCTAAGAATGATGGTTTTGTGCTTGATCGTAATATTTTCGAGAGAGTTTCCAAAATTTGCAAAGACGGTTTTGACAAACCTTGGTTTGATGAACCTATATTTGATGAGGAAATCGATAATATTGACGATCTTGCATAAGATGACCTTTATGTTGACCCGGAGGGGAAAGTTTTCTTTTGTGGTACACATTTTGAAAATCTTTGTAACCCCATCCCACCCATGACTTAAACCTTGAGATCTTTAGTCTGCATAACATCGAGTTCGAGACGCCTAATCTTTTTAGTGTGTCAACCAATGTTTTAGAGACACCTAATGTTTTCGACTTTATAAATGGCAAAACGGGTTTTCATACTGAGAAAAGTGACAAAGTTTTTGAAATGATTAATTTAAATGAAGATGGTATGTGTGGTTTTAGTGTGGGGGAAGCCCCATTTGTGTCCTCCCACTTCTCCACCGAGGACGAGATATTTGATCATGGAATCGCAATTTTAGGGAAATCTCGGTCTTCCACTGATGCAACAAATGGAAATTCTACTATTTTCTTGGTGTGAGTCTACCTCGAGTAACTCAATCTTTTGACCTACCCAATGTTCCACCCTTCTCCTCTTTATCTATTTTCTTTTGCCCCATTGGGGTTGTGCTCAAAGTTTTGTTTTCTCGTCACAACAACGAATACGTCATCTTCGACCCCGGTATTTGCATCATCAACAGACTTAGTCCTTAAAATACCGGTTGTTTTTTGGCTTTGTCCATCATGTAAGACCCATATGACCTTTACCATGATTACCTATGAATGATCACATTTATGGGGATTTGAGTAGAGCTCTTGACTAGGTTATAAAAAACGAGGTGCCTCGTGGAGGAGTATCATTCTTATCCTTGTACATATTATCGCTTTCTAATGTAGTTTAATATGAGGAGACTCGTGCTCTTTCGACCCTTGTTTTCGTGGTTGTTTGTGATTGTGATTATCTAGGAATCATCGTCATCGTTAAAGCCTCTCGTCGTTTTACGTATCACTCGATATTCGATCATTTGCTTTGAAGAACTCAATATCTTTCTATACTAACGTTTATCTTTTAGCACACTTTATAAACGGCTCTTCGTCTCTAGTATGGGGGTGTTCCACCCTTAGACTCGAAACATTGAGGACACTATTTAGTTTTAGTATGAGGGTAAATAGATACTTCGCTTTGCTAAGTCTTCACGCAATCCATTTTTCATCGTCTTGTTGCTAATAAGTGCCAAAAATTGGCAAATTTAAATTTTTTTCGGCTTTTTCGTAAGTGTTTAAGACACGAATGTAGTTTTTCCGTTGGTGAGAATAAGAGTAATTTTTTACTTACCGGGCGTGTTGAACCCTTAGCTTCGTTTCTTAACTATATTAGGCTAAGTCTCATTAGATTGAGGACGAGAAATGATAGATTCAATTATAAGTCACTATGATAAACATAAAGTATTCGTATTCTTTCAAAAACTCATGTGGTTTAATTGTTTGCCTATTCTCCCATCGCTTGTATATAAATAAATTGTTAATAAATATTGACTTAGCAGTTTGACCATTATTGTTGGTTTTTAGCTAATTCTAGTAGTTTCCATGTAATTAAATTAGGAAGACATTAAAGAGTTCGCCAGCGTTACGGATTTGAAGTATTGGTAACCCAAATAATCGAATTTTTTTCAATAATAATTTTAAGTTCATCTCACACAAAATTAGCAAAAATTTGAAGCCCACTAGGCCAAAAATCAATGAGAAATCAAAGTGAATATCTTAAAACCCTAAATCTTTAAAGATACAAAATTACCTGTCGAGGTTGAGGGTACGTCTTTGGCCATAATAAACACCTCCTGGTGACGATAAATAAAGGGCAAGGCAAGACCGAAGCCCTAAAAAGAGGAGGTAAATGAAAGATAATAAAGCCTATCCAGTAGGGGGCATATAAAAGTCTTGGTACTAAGTCAAATGTTCAAATCCGTTGTAAAACCGCGTTTATCGAAACTTTCTTGTAGACTTAATTTTTTGACATCGTTATATATCACGAAAGGCTATTAATTTAATGATATTGCTTACACCGTTACGACTTTATTTTTGGACCTAATCTCTATTCATATAAGTCAAACATGCATCTTTGTAATCATTAAGACAAAAATAAAATATAAGAGATACCCATTAGGAATAAGGGAGTCTAAGTACGTGATTAAGGCATATGAGTAGTATTAGCATTACTAACTTATAAACGATAATGATCTTGTTTCATGCTTAGCATGGAATTGAATGAAAATCGAGGATGACGAAATTATTTCTATGAATCATTCACGTGTTCTTGTTTTATGATCCTAAAAGCCACTTTTACGTGATAAAAATAATACATTATGTCCAAAACGCATCTAGATAAGTTTAACTTCAATAAATGTTGAATAAAAATGAATTTTGGAAGTGCAACGATACTTTAATTTACGCGAGGACACGACGATGGCTTAGTATGAGGGAGTGATGAGACTCGTATTATACATGTTTTCATACCCCAAAATGGACTAAAAACGGATAATATATCATCAAAAATGTGCCAAATACCTTTGTATTGTTTAATTGTGTGTTTGTAGGCACAAATATTGAGAATTCACTTAAAAATCAATAAATCAAGCAAAAACAAACACGGGAAAATAAGTTGTACAAAAGAACCGGACCCGGATGTGAAATTACCAATTTACCCTTGAAGAATTGAAGATTACAAAGAATGGTCCCTCAACTTTGAAATATTGTCCTTATATCCCTCAAATATAAAACAAGTACAAAGAGGGTCCTTAAAGTTTGAATACTTGACGAGTTTAGCCCCTCAAAGTTTAAAGAAATGCATAAAAAGTCCTCCATTAACAACAAGGACTAACTTTGCAAATGCCAAAAGGACTTAATTTGCAAAGCTGCCAAGGACTAGTGCTAAATGTGGAAGGACCAACCCTGCCATCCAACCAAAGGATTACTATACCTGGTCAAACACTCAGTCAACAAAACACAAGGACTAAGTTTGCGAAATATGGAACTTATTAACAAAGGAAATTTAGATGTTTATGTTTGCAAAGTTACAAGGGTCAAAAATGCCACACCCCATAGTTTAAACAGATAATGACGCTAACCGACAACTATGTGTCATTTGCGGATTAAACTCCACTGTTTATTAACCCCTCAACCGTAATCCACCCCAAACCCATTCCTCATTTGTTTCAAATGGCTTTTGGCCAATTTTCTCTAGATTCACAATTTAACAAATTATGAACACACCCATGTGTTTGCTTTGGACGCATCCTCAATCAAAAACTCCACACCCATGTGCCCTACACCAAAAAATGATGTTCTGGAGATACAAGACAAATGCAACATAGAATGGACGCCCATGGTTCATTTTTGTGCTCTCCAAACCAAGATTGAAGGTTAAGATCAAAGTTTACAGCTCATCAATCACATGAACTTACTTGGCCAATTTCAAATTCAACATCAATCCAAGAATATCAAATATTCTTCAAAGGGCCTTTATGAAACTTCACAACATTAGGTTTAGGGTTTTTCTCCACAATGTAGTTCATTTCAAGTAGTATAAATAGTTCGTGTAATAGTTTAGCCAAATTGTTCCAGTTCTTTGTATTTTTTAAGATTTTCGAACTTAGTGTAGTGAAGTATTTTAAAGCAATGCAATTGAGCCGAGTTCTATTTTATTTTGTCTTTTACATTTTTAGTCTATTTAAATTTCTACACATTTAAATTTCTTGTTATTTCAAATAGTATTCTCAAAAAAAAATTTGGAAAAGTGTTTTGAAGATCCAATATTGAGCAAGAAACTTCAAGGATTGACTGACAATCAAGGCTTGAAGTGGATTGTTGAATATTGTTAGTTTCTTGTTGGTTACTTCTATATTTCTTGCAAAATATTGTCCTTTCCAAGGTTTTTGTAAAATCAATCCTTTACAGCTTTTTGTTGGATCTTACTGTAACAAAAGCTACTTGCAAGCTCTTTTGACAAAAGGGCTTACAAGTCAGTTATTGTTACTTGTAATTTCTTTGTTCTTGATTGTTTCAGGTTACAAGAGAATTCACAGTTCATCTCTTTTCAGTCTTCTTGGGTTCAGCTATTGAACCACCAACAAAAAAGTGTACAAAGACATTCCTTTAAGCCCTCATAAGCTCTTTTTAGTCCCTTTGGTTTCATCAGCTTAGTTGACTGGGCCTAGATGTAAGTTTAGTCATTGTAAGTTTTTGAACTCCCTTAGTTACTTAAATCTGTGTTTATGAATGAGTTTGTAGTGTTTTGCCTTTGAATGCTCAAATTGTTGTTTTAAGTTCTCATTTCATGTTATTTTAGCTTATCTTTCATGCTTATGTTTAGTCCTTTCTTGTTTAAGCTTTTTTGTGCAAGTCCTTCGTTAATTTTTATTGTTATGCCTATTAGGGGGGTGTTTGGATTAACTGCAATTGAGGTTTAGGTGACAATAAGCCAAGGTTGTTTTGGTCTATACACTTTAAATAGGTCTGGAGTAGTCTTAATTCGGCCTTTATTTGAGAACTTTAGTGTAAAAATTTCAATTCTCTTGTTTTTTCAAAATCAGTTTTAGTTGTTTGATGGACATGGATTTTTTTGTCGGATAAAAATGATTTATGAGTTGTCTGATTTATCTGTGCATTCCTTTACTTATCTGGTAGAGATAAGGTTGAGTTAGATGTTGTATGCTTGAAGTGAGTCTAAAACTTGCATACATTTGTGCCTGAAATAATTAATTTACATCAGATAACAATTTAGGATCTTGGTAGCCTTTATACTTGTTTTGCTCTATTTGTGTTTTTTTAGGTTTACAGCTTATATGAAGCTTATGCAATAAGCCAAAAGTAAGCCTTAGACGTAGAATAAAATTGTTTAGGCCATTGTTAGTACTTAGATTAATTTTTTTCCTTTTTAAAATTTCTTTGCATATGTGGCTATCTAGTGTTTTTGTGTGCTCTATTGGTGTGCTTATCTTGCATTTGTACTGTATCATCACCCAATAAGCATCAACTATGCTTATTGGGCTTAATTGTCCAATAGCATAACAGCTTGACTGCTCAAACAAAGGATTAAACGGTCTTGACCTCAAGACCACATCAAACAACTCACAATTTTCTTTTTTATAGCTTATTATAGTCCCTGGTTGCCTTTCTTTCATTTTTGTTCAAGTTGACTTTTGTTTACTTTTGTAAAAAAGTGGCCATTCTGCTTATTTTGATTTTATAACTTTTCTAGACATGCAACAACTTATTTTTTGTATTCATTCTTATTTTTTATAGCTCATTATCAGTTTTCCAATGTTTGGTTTCATTTGGTTTAGGTTTTGCTAGGAAATAAATAAGTTAGCTTATTTTTAAGTGCTTATTTGCTTCTACAGCTTATTCTAGTTAGCTTATTGCACTTTTCTTTGTTCCATTGTCTTTTTAATCTTATTTCTTAGCTTTTTGCAAAAAAAACCAGATCTTCTAGTGCCCTAAAACTCTAAAACGACTATTTTGTCTTTTAGTGCTTTATGCTTATTTTAGCTTATTTAGTTAATCTTTTTCAAAACTATTTTTGCAAAATTATTATAAGTCCAAAAGATTCATGTCTACCAAAAAGTAGGCAATAAGCTTGAGTTTTTAGCTTATTGGGCTTATTAGGCCAAATAAGGTTGCTTATATCTTATTTTTTGCTTGGATTCAACTTTTGGGCCTTTGGAAAATTGTGTTTCAAATTGCATTCTATGTCTTAGATTTTTAAAATTCTCTAGTTTTTATTTTGGGCCCATTTTACGCCCATTAAGCCACTGCTTTGGTTTTGGGCCTGTTTGAAGCCCATTTAGGCATTATTTAATTATGTTTATTTTCATTTTTGAATTACCTAGGTTAAAGTACATTAGTTTGTAAGTTTTTATAATTTTTCATATTTTTATTTATTTTAATATTATTTTTGTCTCGATTTGCGTGTCCACGTAATTCGTCTTTGTTTTAATCTGTCGTAGTGTAGTTTCGTCTTTACTTTTCAAACCATTCTTTTCCAAAAGCGTAACTAATCCAAAACGTATATTGGCCCAATACCACATCTCCTCGAAGAACGAATCTGTCGGTTTTTAAATTTACGTACGGTATTTCTAAAATGAATTTCGGTTTTTAACGTTTTAGGTTTGAAACTTAATACTTACCATCATTTACACTTTTTCCTAAAAGTGGTGTAAAATAGTACATCAGTTCAAGAGTGAAGATACCTAAAGTGATAGCTTCCTGAAATAGCTTCTTTTCTTCCACAACTCAGCGAGATACTCGGGACAGTTTCTTCTCCAATGAACAATATCACCGCATTGGTGACAAATGGAGTCCTTAGCATGATCTATTTCTTTGGTGGAGGAGGAATCTTGGTTCTAGGAGTAAAGCTTGCTACTTTCTTCCATTTGCCTTGATCTTTCCCCTTCGCAACACTAGACGGTTTAACCTTATTACGGTTTTGGATCATTCCTGCTTTAATAACATGTAGAGTAGGTGAAGCTTTCTTTGGTAACGTTTACTCATGTAATTTGAGCATGGCATGAAACTCATATATAGTCTTTCCCAAGCCATGCATATTATAATCTTGCACGAACCTATCATAATCCTTGCTCTGTGGGACTAAAATTAGGCTGACAACAAGTTTTAGTGACATGGGGTGACCGACACGTTCCAAATTCTCTATGTAGCCCTTCATCTTTAAGACGTAGGAGGTCACAGATTGTATTTCTTCATGTATACACGAGTGAAAAGCTCGCACAACATCAAAAAGTTCGATATGCCTGTTGGCAGACTATAGTATTTAGTTCCTCCATAATAGCATAAGCTCCACGGCCTTCCAGATTTCTCTGGAGTTCAAGGGACATGGTCATAAGCATGAAGCCACTAATTTCTTTAAGCCGTTTAAGCCAGAGATTGTGATTATCTGGGTTGGGTTCAGGACCTTGTTGACCAAGAGGAATATACGGGAGATCAGGAATAGGTTACTCAAGGTAAGGCAACAAATCGTCGGTCTCTAGCACGGTCCGAAGAGCACGGTATCAGTCAACGAAATTGCTTTCAGTCAATAATATCTTCTCTAGGAAAGACTTAACAACCGAACTGTTTAAGCAAGAGTTTGAATTATTCATTTACAAAATAAAAAGTTCAAACGATTAGTATTTCCGATAATTACATTCTCGAATAATTAACTACCCAATTAATCATTATGAGACTAGGATCCTACTTGTCCTCTCACTCATTATTAAAAGGTTTGACCAATTAATAATAATTAGTGTAAGACGTAAACGTCGAACGTTAATTGTATTACAAGTGCAACTCTTAGAATTTATGAGCCAATTCATGAATTTATTATTCTAGAGTGTTTGAAAGGGACAAAAATTTTAAACTAGCATGTCAATTGAAGATGTGTGTGATCTATTATCAGTATATGTTGTAAATAAAAATAGACATTTGAGTATAATGTAAACTTGACTTTAAAGTCAAAGAGACACAATTCTGATGACATTAGTGAAAACCAATGTTTTAAAACCCGGTTTTTTAGTTGACTCGGTCTAGTGATCGGTTCACGGGTCAACCGGTTCAACCGGTTGAACCGTCGGGTCAACCCGGTTCCTTATATATGTATATTTTTAATATTTTTAATGTGTAGTATTTATTTTTTACTCGCTAGCCTTAATTTTTAGTTTTATATTTATAATATTATTGTAAAAATATGAAAAAATAATTAATTTATACTTACAATTTGTAATAGATTATAACAAAACAATATTAGTAAACATTTTAAGTTAGTTTAATTTTAATTTAACTAACACTATTAATCATTACTTCAATATATATCTTTAAAACTTAAAAATATTTCTAAAAAAAGAGTTTTTGGAATCTTTTTTTTATAAAAAATTGTGACCCGGTCGGGTTAATCAAACCGGGTCAACCCGGGTTAACGAAAAACCGGCGGTTCAATCCGGTTCTCAAACAAGAAAAAACCCGGTCACATCCGGCCCGGTCTCCGAGCCGGTTCACGGTTCAACCGGTTCAACCGGCCGGGTCAACCCGATTTTTAAAACATTGGTGAAAACAATGACACTCATGAAATAAGCATACCAGTGTTCATACTTCTTTACATTATCAACCATTGAGCTTTGACCATATAAAATAATAAACAAATGATCTTTGTACAATGCACATTAGATTCACAATTCATGTAATCATTTTTGTTAGCACAAACAAATTCAATGTATGAGTTATTATAACCAATATTTATGCATTTTTTTCATTATCCATTGAATATAAATTGACAGCAATATTTTAATTTTAAGTGTTTTTTTACATCAGTCATCATCCATCTCATAAGAAATAGTTTCGACAACTTTCCTGATTTAATATAGCACCAACTGAAATAGAAAGAGCCAAGACTCGAACACTAAACCTTTTTCCCACAAAATAGTTTCAAAATTCATGAATTTTTAAAAAATGGATACCAACTAGCTCCTTTTGGTTTCAATACAATGATTTAAGCTAGGAGTGAAAAATTAAAAACGGGGTGGTGGGATACCCTATAGCGGCGCACATGGAATGGGGTTTGACCTTATGGTGACACTCTCTTAACAATTTCACATGGACCATCTTCAACCTTCTATCGAACCACATGCCATATGGACCTACTCATATTCGATCGTTTATATTTTTATTCTATGGAAATGAGGTTTATGTAAATAAATAAGTTGGTAGGGACTTTGATTCTGTGTATACTAACTATGTTAATTAGATTTTTTTTTTTTTTTTTTACACAGTATATTTATAGTATTATGAGGACGCTCCTCTCCTTAATCTTAACAAGTTTATAAATGTGTATATGTTCGGTATTTTTTTATGTTAATTAGATCATACTGTAGTTTTTATGCTGGAAAAGTTCATAAATTATAAGAGTATATTCAATGTTAAAAGTTTTAAAGACTTTTTGTATTTTAATAAGTTTTTAAAAAAATTTCAATTTTTTTAATTTAATTAATGTTTAAGTCAGTTATGCTTTATAGCTTTTTACAAAAGTTTAGAGTTAACCAAATTATTTGTAAAAAATCTTTTCAAAACTTAATGTCATAGTGATAAAAAAAAACTTTTTCAATAACTTCTTAAATTTGTAAAAAATCTTTTGTGTTTTTTAGCATGGTAGATGTTCTAAAGACCTATTGATTATTAGCTCATAGTACCATATAGATGTTGTTGTCAAAGTAAATGTGACAAGATACTCACACTTACAGTTTACTGAGTACTATATTGTACAATTAAGAAAATAAGAGAAAGAACGTACAATAAGTAAATCTTAAATGCATGCATGGCATAAATACATAGGGCATGCTTAATTTGGCAAAAAAAATCTCAATGTCTAATGCGATTAACTGATTTCGAAAGTTTTATTAAGTGTTTATTGTACAATAAACTAAGATCACAACGACTTTAACTTGATATAGTACGTCATACCCGCAAATTTGATTCTTGCACGCTCACAAAACCGACCGTAAAACTTACAACTTCTCTTACGGAGAAATGAGCTCGGCCCGAACCTTCCGAACACAATCCCAGCCACTTACTGCAGTATCCGGTAGAAAACTTGTGCATAGACCGATCTTTTTGCAAACTGGCTATAATTTTATGGGTTAAGTCTATATAATAACAACATACTTTTTAAAATGTACAAATATCGTACGTATACTTAAGAAACTATTAATATCATATACATGCTTTCAAATTCCGTTATGTTGTCATCATAAACTTAGTTTTAATATATAAAAGTTTACATCATATGCCATGTGTACATGTCATGTTGCTACATGCTCCATCTTTAAGTGCCATGTTGATTTTCTTTTTAGCTATTGATTTGCTATATTGTAGATAGTATTTGTTTTTTTTAGCTACTAAAGTAGTGCATGATTCATCTCGTGTGATGTGAATTAAACAAGGAGTCATGACTCATGACCAAGAAGGTATTTGATTTTGTTATATTTTCTTTAGTGCTAATGTAGATTTGTTTTATGAAAGCATGACAAGTACAACAACATAAGTGACTTTATTTGTCAAATTGACGATTTGGTGTTCTGATTATAATTCTGTTAAAAAAAACACCTTGTTCAAACTGTTAACAGTACCAATGGGTATTTACATTTAACTTTTTAGAGTCATTTTTTTTTTAACCTTCAACTAGTTTATTGATGAATACTACTGTTTATCTCTTAACAGTACTCTTTCTTATGATGAAAAATCGACGCACTGCATATATTCTGTTACTATGTATCATTTAAGGTATAATATCAGAACGAAATTAATTTGAAAAACGTATATGATTTTGGTATTTTCAAAAGTTCGCGCGTATGATATTGTACATTTAAAAAAGTATGTTACTATTATACGCAGAGGCGGAGCTACAGGGGGGTCACAGGGGTCAAGTGACCCCCCGCCCCAAAAAATAGTAGTGTAAATTTGTTACATATTTGAGATATTTTTGTAAATTGACCCCCAGAAAAGTGTTGCTGTATCTAAATTGGAAGTCAGAATCAATTTTAAGACACCTTTTACAATATGAAATTAGTTTTTATTTGCTGGAAAGATGAGTAATAAGGAAGCCATGGATGTAAAAAGATATGCAGTGGGTGGATTGTAAGAAGATGATGAACAGGAAGTTTAGAAAAAGTCAAAAAGTAGGTTTGTAGTGGAATGTCATGTGGGTTACAAAGTGACAACAACCTAGTTCTCTATTTTTTTTTCTATTTTTAACTTAAATCTTTGTTTGTGTCTAAATTAGTTTGGTTATAGATCACTAGATTTTTTTACCCTTACTTTTTAGCTGCTGTAAAAAAAAATTTGACCCCTCTCAATTTTTTTTCTACCTCCGCCCCTGATTATACGTACTTGACTCTAATTTTATCACATGTGACGTAACACATCGAAAAGCTCGAACCGGCCATGCATGTATATGAATTTTTTGTCACGCCAGATTAATTCAAACCCAAGCCAACTGTGAACTTATTAAAATGGAACATAACTAAGTGTGAAACAATTGCTTCAGAAAGAGTGAAAATATAACCATTATGTTGTTGAATTAGCTTACTATATTTCAGAACTAACGTATTGAGTTAGTTATGTAAAACAATGGATATATATATTTAAATAAAAAGAAAACTTTATGAATATTTTTACTACAGTAGTGGTATTATTACTTCATTATTTTAAGCGTATTTATATATCCAAACTATAATATTATTGGTACGAATAATTTGCCCATTTCTTGTGTGACACAAACTCTCACTTCCCTTTTCTTCTCCAATAATATTTCACCAACAACAAGCACAACAAGTGTGTGTGAAAAAGATGACATCGTTTGACGAAACTGAGTTACGGCTAGGATTACCGGGCGGTGGTGGAAACAAGAACATCGAAGGCGTGGGGGCTACCGCGGTGCATAACTCCGGAAAGAGAGGTTATGATGAGACCATCATGGATTTGAAGCTAAAACTTTCATCAAATGATCAAGAAATTACAAAGATTGATCATGAAAAGAAGCATGCCTCTGCTAACCCCCCTGCCAAGTAAGTTTTTAACTCCAATTTAGGTTAATTTCTTGCGAAAAAACGAAAGGAATAATGCATCTTATGTATAAAAGACCAGATGAATTATTACATAAGGATTCTAACATTCATTAGCCTTAAACTTTTTACTAAATTATGCAATGTAATTGCATACAATTCCATCTAAAAATAGAAAGTTGCAGATTAATGATTTATAAACCCTATACAACTTTAGTAATGTTAGAGCATATTGGTAAAAATCAACTATAAATCACATGAAAAGTGTCTTTAGTAAATTGGTGTCAAGACATGAAGCTTTATGTGTTTCTTCCTGCTAGGAATTGTTTGCATGTGTAAGACGCGGAGATGTAAGATTCACCTATATCTTTTGTACTTAACTGGTTTTTGAAGTAATAAAATTTACCGTGGAAACCATTTACCAAAAAAGACATGAAGCTACTCCAGATTCTTAATCGTGTTTCTATGGGGCCATTTTAAGATTGTATTGATGTAGTTTTGATTGCAATATGCTAATTGAGAGATGTATTTCTTTCTCACTATGTATCATGTTACTTGTGGGTCATGTTGTAATATGTTATCTCAATATAAAGTTGTTCAAATAATTGTTGTAATGAATTATAGGGCACAAGTGGTAGGTTGGCCACCGGTGAGATCTTACCGAAAAAACATGTTGTCAGTCCAGAAGAAGAGTAGCTTCCACAACGACGAGGAAGGCAACGATTCTTCAGCGTCATTTGGGACGACCAAGGGAAATGGTGGGGGAGGAGCCGCGTTTGTGAAGGTGAGCATGGATGGAGCTCCTTACCTTCGTAAAGTCGACTTGAGAATGTACAAAAGCTATCAAGATCTCTCTGATGCTCTAGGCAACATGTTCAGTTCCTTCACTATTGGTAATTATTTCATTATCGTGTTAATTAATTAGTTTTGCGTGTTTAAATAAGGGGTTTTAACTTAAGTACTAACAAAAACCCGTCATGCATGACGTTCTGATATATTATCCTAAGTATCTTTTGCATTATCATTTCTAAACACAATCTCAAGCATCCTTTAGTCACTACATATAACTAATTAATCAATGAAGATTGTCTAAATTTTTGGTGAACATAAATTATCTAGGAAACTGCGGGTCACAAGGGTTGAAGGATTTCATGAACGAGAGCAAATTGATGGATCTTTTGAACAATTCGGACTATGTCCCGACCTATGAGGACAAAGATGGAGACTGGATGCTCGTTGGCGATGTCCCTTGGGAGTAATTTTTCGTTTAATCATTAATAATTCTTTGAATTCAGATTAGTATGTATGTATACCAATTTACTCACACTTTCTCTTAATTTTTCATCAGAATGTTCGTTAATTCGTGCAAGCGTTTACGTATCATGAAAGGAAAGGAAGCAATTGGACTTGGTAAGCAATATTGAATAGTTTATACCAACGTTAATAACATATCATATGTCGATAAATAGAAGAATAATCTAATGATTCCCGTTTAACTCAAATTTTCAGCACCGAGAGCTATGGAGAAATGCAAGAACAGAAGCTAAAGATCAACTTCGACATCTTGTTCTTTCGATCTTTGCGTGGCATATGAGATCAAGAATACTCGAGATCGATTGATCGGGTGAGCAGATTGTAGAGTTGGTATCGATCTGTACGTATTATTTTATATAGAATTTTACTTCATGCTAGGAACTTTGAATGTTGATTTATACATATGTGAGAAGTGTTATGTGTTTCTAATATAAACTTGAGTGATTTGAATTATGGACATATAGGGTAAGCAACAATAAAATCTTGTATCAGTAACTTATATATGTGCTTCCAAAATCAAAGGTTTCTACCCTTTGTTTTGGTAATTTGTTGTTATATTTGAGTTATATCTTCTTACTATGCTTCTTTTGGTCAAATATGTTAGATCAGAACTAACAATAAGGTAGAAACATAAAGGGAAAATTCTTGAAATGACCAACAACTTTCCCAAAATACATCAACTAAATGAGAATTTCTCAAAATGTCTTATGCAACTTATGGAACATTTCCAAAAGTGTCAAAATTTTGGGAAAAAGATTAAACTTTTTTTTTTCCATTTTGGGAAAAGTTACATAAGTTGCATAAGTTGTATAAGTTGCATAGGGCATTTTAGAAAATTTTCATTTAATTGGTGCATTTTAGGAAAATATGTGCAACTTTGTGGCATTTCAAAATTTTTCTCAAACATAAATCATAAATACAGAGGTTATTTTGATTTTTGTTTTTAGTGTAACAAATCAATTTTCGCCATTTATTATCTAAGATTAAAAAAATAAAAAAGATTATTTTTTGTCAAAATATCCAAAATTATAAAAAAACAAAAGAATTAAAGTTATAAATATAACGAAAATTAGTGATATTTCACTATTAATAAATAATAAAATATCAAATAATATAATGAAATATAAATAATGATATTTTACAACATACGTACTAGTTATTTTGTAATATCATAAGTGTTATTTTATTGTTTTATCACTAGTGAAATTTTATTGTTTTATCAATAGTAAAATATCATTAATGATAACTAGTATTTTGTCATATTTACATCTTTAGCATTCCACTATTTTTTTACATCATTAAATCAAAAGCAAATGTAAAACGAAGATTAATATGGTATCTTGTAAAAAACAAGGTCCAAAATAACTTATCTCAAACCATAAACTACGAATGAATGGATTATGAATATGAAATTATATATCAATCCACACTATTTAATCTTAGGAGGTTTTTTTTTTTTTTTTGCAAAATGCATAGGCTTCTCTTTTGTTCCTCATTTCGTAATGATTGTTAAAATTATTAGTAGTAGTTAGCATGACTAATCATTAAGACTCAACAATCAACATTACCTTTATAGTAGCATATCTGAAAACCCTAGCTACCAAAACAGAATGTCAATTTCAGTTATACTGTTTATTTCGTGTGATGTAATATATACTTACCAGTTGATGATTTATGATTGACTTGATGCGTACTACAGTCCCATTTGATGTCACCTTCCATGAATGGTTGAACCTAGAATATAAATGCATCATATAACGCGTAACTATGGAGATAAAATACAGACTAATTATATTATATGACAGGTTTACTGAATGCATGCATGATAAATAAATAAGAAATTAACATATTTTGAATTCTAGTTTATAAATTTTGTGAGACATGAACATGTGCATGTCATGGGAGGGGCATGCATTTAATTTGGTTGGTCGGGCCATGAATAGAATTTTGTATCTTCAGCGAATTTTAATTTTAAAAATGATATATACACAAATAACTAAAGTGTGTATGTATCATATAAATAGGGGTTTTCAACTTAAAATTGTCATGTTATATGTGATGTTTATATATTATACGTTTGAAATAACAAATTAATTGCACGTACAAGTAGTTAGTGGCAAAAATAGTTAGCTTTTTGACATTGAACTTGAGTTACGACGCATGAGCTTATTATAACATGAGCTAATTATTTTTTATTAGAAATAAGTCTCGTTTTGCTGACATATTTTAAAAGATTATGTTTAAAAAATAAGATGTTAAATGAAATGCTAATTAAACTAACATGTAAAAATAAGTTCAATCTACATGTTTCGATATTTAGTTCCAACAACCCGCTACAACAATCTACTCCGACTCCTGTGCTCCAAAGAATGTCAAACATACTATGTACCACTTTTAACAGATTCTTTGGAATTTTCATTTGAGAAAAAGAACATATTTAACCAACAACATGATGATAACTTCTCAAATAAACTATCACTACAACAATTTTGAAGCCTAGGGACGACTTATTCGTCCCTAGGTAAGCCATTTTTCGACCCTAAACACCTAGGGACGACTAAATCGACCCTAGGATTTTGTGCCTAAAAATTCGTCTCTAGAATTCTAGGTATGACACCCACCCTTTGAAACCTAAGGACGACTTTGTGGGTCCCACTACCCACTACATTGAATATATTGACTAACCTAGGGACGACTTGCCTCTGCAGCTTAGGGTCGACAAAGTCGTCCCTAGGTTTTTAATAAAAATAATATTTTTTAAATTTTCAATAAAAATTCTTTTTTTAATTATTTTTAATAAAATCTTTTTTATACAAATTAATAAAAACATTTTCAGAAAAAAAAAAGTTAATTATAATCCTAGGGACGACTAAGTCGTCCCTAGGGGTTAAAAACTGGTGGAATTTGGCTAACCTAGGGACGACTAAGTCGTCCCTAGGTGTACCTGGGGCTAAAAAAAACTGGGTTGTTTTGCAGTTTCCAGATTTTTTCTGGAACTTTTTCCGGACAAAATCCACAATTCAAAATGGCAGAATTCGACAAATACAGAATAATAACAAATCAATAAACGTTACAATACCATATTAAGATAAATTATCCAACATCACGATACAATATTCATCAAATACACTTATTCAAACCTAAATCAAATGTTTCACACGCTACAAGTCTCAAACTTTATTAAACATGCATAATAAGAAATAATACTACCACAACCTCTACTCCGCATCCTCGTTAGGTGAAAAGTCGCCTTCCTCCTCGTCACCCCCCTCGTCACCCCCCTCGTCACCCCCCTCGTCACCCCCCTCGTCATCCCCCTCGACATAACCCTCGTCATTCCCCTCGTCATCGCCTGATAAGTCGTCACCACTGTTTTGTACATTCCTATCTTGACCCAACTCGTCAACGGACCGGTAATCGTGCTGACGGGGATTTATGATTACACGAGAACCTCCAGGTATGGATTGTGAAGTAGAGCCGATCTCATGAGTTGAGTGTGTGGTGGGACGATAACAATGGTTAAATGTGTTGTTGGTGACGGGAGCAATAGGATAAGTGCCGGTATAGGGAGGTTCGAGTGGTTGGAGATGGTCGGGCAAAGATGGTCGGTATGGGTCGATGGAAGGAGGTTGCAATGGTTGTGCCCAAGGATAGGTGGTTGGACTAAATGAGCCCAATCAGGAGCTAGGGTGGGCATAACAAAGGGTCGGGGCGGGGGTACAAAAGTAGGAGGGTTAATTGGGTGATCAGTATTTGATGAGTTGTAGTTCTGGAAAAACTCACCCAATTGACTCTGATATTGCGCCATATGCTGGTACGACGTCTGAGTATATTGTTGTGCCGCATCTGTCTTTAACGCTGCCAAGTAAGCCCGTTGCTGCGCCTCCTGATTCTCTTTCCTCATCAGCTCCATCTGTTGCTCATGTCGTTCCATCATTTCCTGAAATTCACCACGAGAGGGAAAATCCGGTCGAGCTGGAGCACCGCGCCTGCGATAAGTTACAACAACAATTTTTCATTATATACAACAAGACATAAATATGAACAATTGATTTACATTTTGTTTTATTGAGGATATATAACCTGCGAGAAGTGTTATTGGCACCACCCGGTAACTTCCTGCCTTGTCCCGACACATTTTGCTTATTTTGACTTGGCATGATTTCAGCCACTATTTGTTTATCAGACATGTGCGGGACGACCTTGGCTTTCACTTGGTCACTGAGGGCTTTCATCTTCAGCTGGGAAAGAAAAAAACGGTTTAAAACAAATGAAATTAGTTACTATGGCATGTACAGAGTTATATATTACTTACATATCTTTCCTCGTTTTCTTTACTTTTAAACGTGCCATTACTTGAGTGCCCCTTCCTCCATGTTTCAACCAGGTCCTCGTAGACCCCTTCATTGACTTTCTGTAAAATATCAAATAAATTAATAACGAGCTATAATAAATAAACAATATAAACGCTTTTAAATAAAATCACAAAAATTATAAAGAGTCTTACATATTCATTCCTTCCTCGCCCGAATGGTTTTTTGCCTTGAGTGGTCGGTACCGTGTTTTTGGAACGATTAACAGTATTAACCTGACTTCTTGCCACCCTCTTTGGCTCTGACCACCACTCAACCAAGTCAGCCCAATCACCTTTGGTTCTATTGTCCCACACACTCTCCGGCGGTACATGTTCTTGTGCTAGTGCGGGCGTCTCATATTTCGAATAATAATCTTTCTTGATCCTGTTCTTGTATTTTCTATACAGCAACCTTTGTTGGAGTTCCAACACAAGCTTAACCCGAGTCGACACCTCATACACACCACTGCCACACACCACCTCAGTACGATAATTGTACCATGGCTGGAGGTCGAAATATGTCTACATAAAAACATATGAATTTAAATAAACAAACAAATTAAACATAACACACATATCTAAATGTCGATAACAATAACAATATAAGTAAAATAAACAATTTTGACCTCAAGTGTAGGATAAATATGAGCTTTATCAGATTCTGGAATTTCGTTCCATTAGTAGTTCAGGGGAAGTCTCCGGACTAATTCCCCCATAAGATGAGACAACAGGGATGCATAATCTCCCAGAAAATGGAAGGTTTGCAGATCTTTAAATTCAAAGCCAATTGTCAAAGGTTTTTCGTGATTATCTTTGTACGCCTTCCTTAATTTTCCTAGGTTGGTCTCAAAGCGTTGATTTGAACCTACAAAAGATATGTTATTTACTCGTAAAAATTCAAGTGACATAAATTATAAATATCAGTGTTATAAAAAAATATAACGATTTCTTACGCTGACACTAGGCCGGTACAGGACGTGTGGGCCGTCTGGGTGGACTTCCACCAGCATCCCTACCGTGTGATCTAGGAGCTACACATGTCATCTGTAAAATAACAAGTTCATATCAGTATACACATTTTATCAGTATACACATTTTAACATATAAAAATATTTTCATTAAAAAACAAAGTTACACACAATTTAATTAACCAATTAATACTAATACACAAATTCATATCAATATACACATTTTAACATATAAAAACATTTTCATTAAAATACAAAATCACACATTTAAACAAATAAAAACAACTCATCATCATTTAAGCGTATAACAATTGTTTCATTCAAACTACAACTTAAGCATATAACAATCGTTTACAAATAAAAAATTACACATTAAAGCATATAACAACTGTTTCATTCAAAATACAACTTAATATCAATTGTCATCTTCAGAATCATCGCTAGATAAAACTTCTTGAACATCATTATTAGGGTTCACTTCATCATCATCCGACACTAAATCATCATCATCAACATCACCAATGACGTGTGCAACTACCTCATCTTCAATATTAATAATATCATCATCAACCGGTGCGGCGTCTACTTCCGTTGGTTGAGTATTTACACTCAAATCCGTAATACCCAAATTAGGCAAAGCAACAGACAGTGTAACATCTGATGAACTGCTACCATGTATAACATCTTCATCGGATTCTGCCACATCTCGATGATAAACCTGTTCGACGACCTTCCAATGAAGCGGTCGTCTAGCAAGGTCTTCAAGGTAGAATACTTGTGTTGCTTGTGTCGGGAAAATGTATGGGTTATTTTGGTGAAATAGCCTATCGGTCAAAATGTGATGTATGCCTTGCTCAGTGTAAGAACGTCTGTTGCGTTTGGTGCAATTGGTAGGGTTAATTGTGTCAAACCATTTACATCGAAACAACAAAACCTTGCGGTTGCCGATATAAGTGGGCTCCAGAATTTCTTCGAGTTGACCATAATACATCTCTCCATCAACCCCGGGTGTTGAAACTCCGCTGCATTGAGTGGTACGAAGTATATCGCGTTCACGTACCACAAACTTCACACCGTTCACTATGCAAGAGGGGTATGTACATGAACTAATAGGTCCACATGCCAAAGAGAATAACTCGTCACTACAGCCCACACTCACTTTTTTTCACGAGTCTACAAAAAAGAGATACAAAAAGGTTTATTAGGTGAGGAATAACTCCAAGGTAATATATCTAATGTATTTACCATGTTATTAAACCACGCGGGAAAACTCGTTTCCACATTATCAGGCGCCTCTCTGCAAAGGTTCATGATATTAGCAGAAGTCATCGAGAAAGAAGAATTTTCAAAATTATAAAATAAAAAAGGAAGAAACATACTCGTTGTAAGCCGAGATGTCTGCTTCGACTTCAGGATTGTTGTTAAGTATAAACCACGTAACTGCCTGCATGTCGTCATTAGTCATACGAGTTGGTTTGATTCCACCCGTCGGTGTGCATACGGTCCGGAACACCTCAAATTTATCTGGTTGTCCAAGCAAATCGTCTTCATTTCTGCCAAGGCGGTTAAATCTCGTCTCGACATCCTTAAGGTAATACGAACAAAAAGTTAATGCCTCTTCTGCAACATAACCCTCAGCAATAGAACCTTCAGGCTTTGCTATTTCGTACATAATTCTTTAGCTTTTTCATGTATCTTTCAAATCGATACATCCACCTGCCGCGAGTAACGGAACCTAGAATAGCCTCATCGGGTAGATGTATAACCAAATGAGTCATTATGTCGAAAAAAGCAGAAGGAAAGATTTGCTCTAAATTAACCATCATAATGATCAATTTGTTTTTAGCTTCTTTCATGTCCTGCACAGTCAAACTTCGAGCACAAAGCTGCTTAAAGAATAAGCAAATCTCGATTATAGGTTTTGCAACGTCTTTGGGCAAGTATTGTTGCACTCCATAAGGAAGTAACCGATGCATCATTATATAACAGTCATGAGATTTCAAGTTCGTTATATTGTCATCATCAGCGGTCACTTATTTCTTGAAGTTGGATCCAAAGCCATCAGGTAGTCTGACTCCTTTAATGAATTTACAAAAAAGTTTTCTTTTTTCTGGAGTGAAAGAGAACTTTGGATGAGGCTTATCGAACTTCCCGTTATCTTTTTTAACTAACCACAACTCCTTTCGAACTCCCATTTTTTACAAGTCTAACCTTGCCTTTGGCGTGTCTTTAGATTTGTCGTTCTATAACAGGGTATTCAGTAAAGCCTCAAGGAAAATCTTTTCGATGTGCATGACATCGTAACAGTGTTTTAGTAGAAGAAAGGGTCAATACTCAAGATCCCAAAAGATAGAACGCTTACTCCAGTTCAATTCAACATCTCGATTATGGGGGCGGTTCTCTTTGAGAATTGGTTTATGTTTCCCCCGTTTACGTTTAAAGACTTTACTAATCTGTAATTGGATATCAAGTTCTGAAAACTTTCTTGGTTTAGGCTTATTTTCGGGAAAACCGTAGAATTCATTGGATTTTTTCCGATCTGGATGATTTGTTCTTAACCATCTTCTGTAACCAACATAAACGATTCTGCTGTTGATACGCATCGATTGAGTGTCAACATTACAAGTAGGGCATGCGAGGTACCCTTGCCCAGTCCACCCAGACAAACTACTTCGAGCTGGAAAATCATTGATGGTCCATAAAACCGCCGCTTTCATTTTGAAATGAGTACCCGTAGCAGCGTCTTTCGTCCAGACTCCCTCCCATAAATCTTTGAGTTCTTTAATTAGAGGCTGCAAGTAAACATCAATGTCCTTTGCAGCTGATTTAGGGCCGGGAATTAACATCGTCAACATTAAAGAAGTTTCTTTCAAACACATCCACGGTGGTGTGTTGTATGTTGTCAATATAACCGGCCACATGCTGTAAGTTTGGCTCATCATGCCATAAGGATTAAAACCATCAGCAGCCAACCCTAATCGAACGTTTCTAGGGTCACAAGAGAACTCAGGTTTCATCATGTCAAAATATTTCCATGCTTTGCCGTCACAGGGGTGATTAATTTTACCGTCTTCCTTAGACTGTCTGGTCGCATGCCAAGTCGTCCACTTTGATATGTATTTTATGTTGAACATACGTTGTAGTCTAGGTGTTATCGAAAAGTAACGCACCACCTTGTTGGCAACTAATTGCGTCCCCTTTTTCTTCTTTGGGTTTTTCCATCTACTCGCGTTACAGATTGGACAAGTGTGCCTCGCCTTGTTTTCCGGTGATCCCCAATATAAAAAACAATCATTTATACAAGCATGGATCGATTCGTATCCTAACCCGATCTTTTTGTATGTCTTTTTTATTTCATAGTATGAAGACGGGAAATTGTATCATTTAATAGGGGAACATGCCTTTTGGAGAAGAGCTAGAATTTTGTTAAACCCGGCATCAGTTATTTTGTGTAAAACCTTGATGTGTGAAATCTCTGATGTAAATTCTAATGTGGTCATATCACAACCCGGGTACAACTTTTGGGAAGACCTAGCGAGTAACTCTTCAAACTCGTTACTAGGACCCGATGTTTGGGTTGGTTGAGGACCGGTTGTTTGAGTTGGTGGAGTTTGAGAGGGTGTAGTTTCAGATGGTGGATTTGGAATATTATTTGCAGAAATATCTTCGAAGAATGCATCCATGGGAATTCGATCAGGTGAATGTGGTAATAGTGGAGGTAACGGAAGAATTGGTTCACCGTGATATATCCAAGTGGTGTAACGTTTGTCAAACCCGAATTGGGATATGTGCCTCAATTTGGCCGAGGGTAACCAACGTTTCACGGTTACAACAACGACTACATGGGTAACGGAGCTTTTGTGAGATGGGGTGCAAAAAATTCTCACAATCCTGGATGAATCCAAAAAGACCATCTAAAAAGTCATTGGAATTACGATTGTTTACAGTGGTCCAACTCTTATCAATTGTCATAACTGCGTTGCAAATAAACATACTCAGATAAATTATTTTTTTATACGTAAAATGTCATACTAACAAAATGAATACGAACTCTCTTTTTTCTTCCTAGTGCAACTATGGAAGGAAATCCTAACCCACCTTTTGAATGTTTCGTCCCATATATGAATGCGTATAACCGGTTTACTATTTGAGAAAATTTCGGCAGCATTTCCCCTCTACTCCCCAAATATGTGTTTAAAGACATATTCGTAGGAGTAAAGAAGAAACACTGTCGAAATCATCTCAAATAATAACCAGTTATACGCATTCATATCCTAAATGAGACGAAACATCAAAAAGCAGTCCCAAACAGGGGACTTTCCGAAATTAATTCCTAATAAATTAATTTCGGACGGGTTTTCTATAGGTTGATTAACTTCGGACGGGAATTTTCCGAAATTAATCGATAAATCCTAAAATATTCCTAAAATTATTTACTACAAAAGACTAACAATCATATATCATATATATATATAATATAATAAATATATGCATAATATTAATTACACACCTCGGTCACGGCTGAAATAAGCAAAGATAGAAAGATAGAAAAAGAGGTCCGGGTGAGAAAGTTGTCCCGACTGTCCTGGTGCTAACCAAACACAAACATAAAATAAAAAAAACCTAAATTAGTTGGTTTCCGAAATTTTATCTAATTTGAAACAAACACTAAAATAATTTCAAAAAAAAACATTACCTTTTATACGACTGTGACTCGGATCTCGGTTCTTGGCTCGGTTTCCTGCTAACTCGGTTGTGACTCGGGTCTCGGCTACGACAAACATATCAAAAAAAATTAAACTTGTGCCTACATATATAAGCCGAAATCCCTATATAAATATTAAGCCGAAATCAAGTATATATATATATATATTAAGCCCTATACTAAGCCGAAATCAACTAAGCCAAAATCAACTAAGCCTAAATAAGCCAAAATCAACTAAGCCTAAATAAGCCGAAATCAGTTAAGCCTAAATATAATCCGAAATCATAAGCCCCTATATTAAGCCGAAATCATAAGCCCATATATAATTCGAAATTAAGCCGAAATCACACAAATAAAATAAGCTCATAAGTATTTATATAATTAAACAAAATTTTGCGAAATAAAATAAGCTCATAAGCCTAAATATAACCTGTGGTGGTGGTGGCTACTGCTGCTGTCTATGGTGGTGGTGGCTACTGCACCTACTGTTGTCGGCGGTGGTGGTGGCTACTGTTGTCGCGGTGGTGGTGGGATGTTTGGTGGTTGCTAGCCAAAAAGTCACATTTAGCAAAATTAATAATTAAACAAAATTTAAAATTAAACAAACAATAACATTTAGTAAAATTAAACAAAATTAAATCAATTACCTTCAAAATTAAATCAATTATCCCGAATTAAGCAAAATTAAAACAATGAGTGCTCGTGTGCAAGTGTGAACGGGGATGGTTGATGGTGGTGGGCTGAAGTGGTGGTGGAGATGAGACGAATGGAGTTGAAGTGGTGGTGGTGGTGGTGTAAAGTGGTGGGTTGATGAAGATGAAGATGATGGTGGTGGGTTGGTGAAGATGAAGATGATGGTTGGTCGGATTGATGAAGATGAAGAAGGTGCGTGGTGTTTGCAATTCGTCCCCGGTTTTTTTTCTTTCTTTTTAACAGTGAATGAGAGATGAAGATAAGGATAGTATCTGAAATTGAAGCCTAGGGACGAATTTGCCTTTGTATCTTAGGGACGACTAAGTCGTCTCTAGGTTAATTATAAATGTTTTTTTTCGTCTATTAATTGAAACGTAGGGACGACTCTTGACACCTAGGGACGACTAAGTCATCCCTAGGTGTATACCGGGAAATCTCAAACCCAAGCGGGTAATTTTGGCCAAAAATTTCAACTTTTCCCAAAATATTGCCAAGTGTTTTGGAGGGTTTTTTAGGGACGACTTATCTTTGATATTTAGGGACGACAAAGTCGTCCCTAAGTGTTTTTCAGGGATTTTTACATTATAGCTTCTATGTAATAAAATTGATAATATAAATTAATAATAAAAATCAAAATAAATTATTATAATTAATATTAAAATATACGTTATACTTAGTTTGTAATAATTAATAACCGATGAATCCATATGTTACGGTTATACGTTATAGGTTAAACCGATGAGTCCATATGTTACGGTTATACGTTATAGGTTCAACCGATGAGTCGATATGCTAGGGTTATACGTTATAGGTTCAACCGATGAGTCGATATGCTATGGTTATACGTTAGAGGTTCAACCGATGAGTCCATATGTTACGGTTATACGTTATAGGTTAAACCGATGAGTCCATATGTTACGGTTATACGTTATAGGTTAAACCGACGAGTCCATATGTTACGGTTATACGTTATAGGTTAAACCGATGAGTCCATATGTTACGGTTATACGTTATAGGTTCAACCGATGAGTCGATGTGCTAGGGTTATACGTTATAGGTTCAACCGATGAGTCGATATGTTACGGTTATATGTTAGAGGTTCAACCGATGAGTCGATATGTTACGGTTATACGTTATAGGTTAAACCGATGAGTCCATATGTTACGGTTATACGTTATAGGTTAAACCGATGAGTCCATATGTTACGGTTATACGTTATAGGTTAAACCGATGAGTCCATATGTTACGGTTATACGTTATAGGTTCCACCGATGAGTCCATATGTTACGGTTATACGTTAGGTTAAACCGATGAGTCCATATGTTACGGTTATACGTTATAGGTTCAACCGATGAGTCCATATGTTACAGTTATACGTTATAGGTTAAACCGATGAGTCCATATGTTACGGTTATACGTTATAGGTTAAACCGATGAGTCCATATGTTACGGTTATACGTTATAGGTTCAACCAATGAGTCGATATGCTAGGGTTATACGTTATAGGTTCAACCGATGAGTCGATATGCTATGGTTATACGTTAGAGGTTCAACCGATGAGTCCATATGTTACGGTTATACGTTATAGGTTAAACCGATGAGTCCATATGTTACGGTTATACGTTATAGGTTCAACCGATGAGTCCATATGTTACAGTTATACGTTATAGGTTAAACCGATGAGTCCATATGTTACGGTTATACGTTATAGGTTCAACCGATGAGTCCATATGTTACGGTTATACGTTATAGGTTCAACCGATGAGTCCATATGTTACGGTTATACGTTATAGGTTCAACCGATGAGTCCATATGTTACGGTTATACGTTATAGGTTCAACCGATGAGTCCATATGTTACGGTTATACGTTATAGGTTCAACCGATGAGTCCATATGTTACGGTTATACGTTATAGGTTAAACCGATGAGTCCATATGTTACGGTTATACGTTATAGGTTAAAACGATTAGTCCATATGTTACGGTTATACGTTATAGGTTCAACCGATGAGTCCATATGTTACAGTTATACGTAATAGGTTAAAGCGATGAGTCCATATGTTACGGTTATACGTTATAGGTTAAACCGATGAGTCCATATGTTATGGTTATACGTTATAGGTTCAACCGATGAGTCCATATGTTACGGTTATACGTTATAGGTTCAACCGATGAGTCGATATGCTAGGGTTATACGTTATAGGTTCAACCGATGAGTCGATATGTTATGGTTATACGTTAGAGGTTCAACCGATGAGTCCATATGTTACGGTTATACGTTATAGGTTAAACCGATGAGTCCATATGTTACGGTTATACGTTATAGGTTAACCGATGAGTTCATATGTTACGGTTATACGTTATAGGTTCAACCGATGAGTCCATATGTTACGGTTATACGTTATAGGTTAAACCGATGAGTCCATATGTTACGGTTATACGTTATAGGTTAAACCGATGAGTCCATATGTTACGGTTATACGTTATAGGTTCAACCGATGAGTCCATATGTTACATCCGGGTTCACACAATGATCACTTCAAGTTAAGTATCAAGTCATTGTGTGTCTCAAAGATAGTTATAGTTTGTAAATAATTTGATAAAATAATTCATTAGTAACTAGATTGAATAGAAAATGTGTTAGAAGATGAGTATTAGTCAATTGTCATTATTACAAAACTAATCATGATTATACAGTAAGAGTGTAAGACAATATGTTATTATTGCTCTGAGGTGACCATTAAACCTAGAATACTGAGCTTAAGCATGTTTAAGTGATCAAATATTGGCGGGAAATGTTGGCGGTAAATGCTGGCGGGAAAATGTTGGCGGGAAAGCTAGGGTCGACTAAGTCGTTCCTAAATGTGTCGACCCTAAATTTTTATCTTTATTTATGGTAGCTCTTATCCTCACAAACTCTTATCCTCTCATACCAAACTCACCACCACCACCACCCGATTTTGCATAAGATGGATCCGCTTGAAGCTTATAAGTGTACATGTAGAAAGGGATATATTGTGTTGAGACAGTCACATCAACCTCATAGCTTTGGTAAACTTTACTATGCATGTCCTCTTTCGAAGGTAAACAATCTAATGTTTTAGTTATGTAATACGTGTGATTATTAAAATGACATGTCATGTTATTTGTTTACTTTGTAACAGCCAAAAACAGATGATTATGGATGTAAATATTTTAAATGGAAGGATGATTTTGATCTCGAACTCCGTATAAGATCTTCCCCTGGATCTTCAACACCCACTGAGTGCTCTAATTGCAAGATCAAAGATCTAAAGATAAAGATGCTAGAGGCAAGATTAGAAATGGAAAGGCATCCTGAAGACCACGCATGTCAATCGGCTGCAATACTTCATGAGCTTTTAAATGAAATGGAAAATCTTAGCTTTGAGTAGTAATCTGTTTGTTATTTTAATGTGTTAATTTATATTTTATTATTATGTGTTAATCTGTACGTTTAGTTTTAACTAGTTTGTGATGTGTTTTTTTTCTTATTTATGAATCTATTATCGTTGTAATATATATGTTTAATTAAGCGCGTGTTTAAGTGTTAAATATATATTTAAAGTTTTTTTTAAATACGTATAAGTTTTTTTTAAATACGTATAAGTTTTTTTTAAATAAATATAAAGTTTTTTTTTAAATATGTAATGTGATTTTTTTTAATATGTATAAAGTTTTTTTTAAATATGTATAAAGTTATTTTTAAATATGTATAAATTTTTTTCTAAATATGTATAAAGTTTTTTTTAAATATGTATAAATTTTTTTTAATATGTATAAAGTTATTTTTAAATATGTATAAAGTTTTTTTTAAATATGTATAAAGTTTTTTTAATATGTATAAAGTTATTTTTAAATATGTATAAAGTATTTTTTTAAATATGTATAAAGTTTTTTTAATATGTATATAAAGTTATTTTTAACTATAATAAAGTTTTTTTTTAATAAAATAATTAAATTAATTTTAAATAATTTTAAATAAATACAAGTGACAAAAAACGGAAAAATAAATTTGCCTTATCCTAGGGACGACTTAGTCGTCCCTAGGTTACAAGGGCCCCACCTTTGTTTTAAACTTTTTTAAAAAAAATATTTATATTAATTTTAAATAATTTTAAATAATTAAAATAGATAAAAAAAACTGCGAAAAATAAATTTTCTTAACATAAGGACGACTTAGTCGTCCCTAGGTTATGTGGGTCTCACTTTAAATTTAAACTTTTAAAAAAATATATTTATATTAATTTAAATAATTTTATACAATTAAAAGAGATAAAAGATATATTTTTCACTTAGGGACGACTTACTCGTCCCTAGGTAGTGTGGTCCCCACTTTGTCCCCACAGCTATTCTGACTTTGTTTTTCTTGTAAAGCTGGTGAGGTCCCCCTTAATCTAGGGACGACTAAGGGCTTGTTTCTTTTTTTGAGTGCTTCCATATTAGACTCTTAATTAGTCTCTTAGTGGGAAGAGAGATATTTGTGTGAGTGTGGAACAAAATGTTCAAAATGATTTGAGCCCACAACTTTTCCCACTAAGAGGCATAAAAAGAAAAAGAAACACCCCTAAGTCGACCCTAAAAAAAATGACCTTAAACTCATTATTGTTGTAGTGTATGCTTGCTTATTCGTGCATGCCTCCATGGCCCCATATACCCTATGGCGAATCTCAATATATCCGATCTTATTCTCTACAATATACTTTGCTCGACTAGCTCCCTGCAAAACCATTATTACGGTTCAAATGCGTATCAAAACTTGAACTGATTAAAGATCCCTACCTTATGAAATTAAGATCACGTCGAACGATCCTTCTCTCACACAAAACTCTTGTTGTGCATGCATGTCGACGACACGACTAAATCAGTCATTACAACAAATTAGTTGATTTTTCACACTTATTATAGCACTTGTTCACACTTTAAAATGTTCAAATTTAAAAAATTCACCATTTTTTTAGTGTTGTTGGTGTGAACAAATTGAGTGTAATAAATAACTTCACACTTTTAAGTGTGAAGATTTTTAATACTTCACACTTTTATATATAAACTTTTTATTACTTCACACTTTTTAATACTTTAGACTAAGTTTATCCACGATCTTATCCAACCGGTCGTTGGGTATAAAGTACAAAAATAACTGATATTATATTGAAGTACACAAAATGAAGTAACAAACCATCACGACCTGGTCGTTTCGTGACTATTGAATCTCTGATCCAACCTGCCATATGTCATAACATGAATGGTCAGTCATATCAAACTCTTTAATATTTAATTTACCTTGTATTTTAAATTTCTTCATAACCTTCATCTTAATCACTAACAAATACTACCAGAAAATATAAAACTTTGAAACTAAGTTTTGCCTTCATTACTTCATCTACATCACTGCGTGAGTGTTGCCATCGTTGTTACGTGTTAGATTAAGTTTCTCTGTTTAATAAAAGAAAGCGGTTATGAAAAAGAAGATTATACAGTAAAACCTAATATACATATAACTAATTTACGGAATATTATGTATTAAAGGCCTGTTTTTATGTGAAGCCCAACATAATTTATACCAATCTGTTTTAAAAGGCCCATTGCAACAGATTATTATTAAATAAATATTGTATTTAATTTAAAGTTTTATTTGATATTAAATTTTAAAATTAAACTAAATATAAATGAAATAATAATATATTAGGTTGGGTTGGATTGTGGATAAATTGTAAAAAGGTTGGGATTGATTGTATGAATTGTATGTATAGGTGGATGAGTAAGAAAATAATTTTTTAATAGGGGATTGGGTTGGTTTGGGTTGTGAATAAACATGGTCTTACACTTACAAATGTGAATATTTTATAAAAAAAATTCACACTTTTTATAGTGCAAAGAAAAAAAAGTGTGAACAAACCCTAAATTTTTTTGTAATGAGTAGTCGAGGCCGGTAGTTTCTTTGGACCCGTAACCATAGTGGGATCATTCAATGTTCCAATGGTATATAGTACTTTTGGTTATTCTTAGGCAAATCGTCACCAATTGAGTCTGATAAATCGGCGATTGTACGTACCTCTCTCAATCTTAAAGACGTGCTACTTTCGAAGATAGATCCAGCTGATCAATTTGGTCACAAATTTACTCCTTTAGATACGATAGATGGATGCCTTTGCATACTCGACAAGTGTGGTGAGATTCAATGTGTAAGTAATGAAGGAACAAGGTGTTGAAAACTCATTCATGAAAAGATGGTCATTCACATTACGTATAGAAGGTAATTATTCTACCAACTTATACCATTGCATATTTGTGTTTTGGATAGTGGACAAATGTTGTTCATGGGTTGCTACCACCATATCTACTAAACATCGAATGATTCGTCTAAGCAGCGATATCATATGCTTCATGTAACAAAGGAGATGGCATTGAGGCGTGGAGAGTCTGGTCTCACCTTTAACATTGTCATCTACTTTCTTATCCTTTTAGTTTATGTTTGGGGGTGACAATTTCTTTTGATTGGTCTCATTGTTATTATGGACATCTAGTGGCATGTATCGTTATGGGTTTAAAAGTTTATGATTTATTTTTTTTAAATAATGACGAAGCATCTTTATTAATGATTAAAAGTTTAATTACATAACTGTAGAAGGCAAGCGAGCAACAAGTTGCGCCGCAAGCCCTTTTTAAATTGCAAAGCTAATTCTAGTAAAAATCACATTTGTGGATTTAGGTGTCATAACGTTGCTATTCATAACGCGCTGAACTCTATTCAGAAACTCCACCGCTTCAGGTGCAAGAAAACCGAAGGTATCAAATGCAAAAGGAATAAACACGTGTTGATTTTCAATGCATGTTTTTTCGTGTTTTGTCACTTTGCATTAGGCGGCTTTCAAAGCAGCCTGACCCGCTGTAAAACCCCGGCTACTCATCCCCACAAGAGGAGAAACCCCAGTCAGATCCACACATGCATGTTTTCCTCCAACCCATCCAAAAACCATAATGTCCGCCGGTCTTAGTGTGGATCTTCCATCTACCGGGTCAGTCAAGAAGTTCACAGGTGCTTCTTTCTTGGCGGAGATACCAGCACGTCTACATATGTCAAAAAGAACATCTCTAACCATATCGTGTCGATACTTGAAGCCCGGGAGCTCTTTACAATGAACCGCATGTTCCCGAAAAGAATCCAAACATGCCTTGCGACAAACATGGCACATTGTATCAGCCGGAAATAATGGGATCATGAGGCGATACTTAAGAATAGAACGGTATTCCACTGGTGACATATGTTGACCAAGCCCGTCTATAGGGATAGCTAGTAGGAAATCCTGAGCATGTGACGCGCGTAAACACTCAAAAACCGCTTTCTGCCTCAAAGTCATATCAAAGTAGACCTCCATATCCTTGACCATTTCACTAAAAAGGGTAGTCGCCAATGTTTGTTGGGTTTTAGAGGGGGCGGTATCCTTATTAGTGAAACAACTAAAATCAAAGCTTGGAATCTTATCACGTAGACAAGCTAAAGCAGAAGCATAATCATCATCCATACCACATACGCCACTGTCACGTAAAATGTGATCTTGTAACACCCAAGATTGGGCCCTCGAGGCCACAAAAGCATATGAGGAGGCCTCTTTTGCCGAGTACAAACCCAAACCACCAAGACGAATAGGTAAAGAAGCAAATCGCCACTGTAAGTCTCCAAAGAATGGCCCTCCACAAACCACTATGTTCTCAATTGACCCACGCAAACCCTTGTCAAAAAACAAGGCCGCATCCTCCATGTGTACAGGTTGGCAAGTCCTTAGCCCAAAAAAGAGTTTGGAAATACCCATGCATGATCGAAGTAAAAGGAGCTCACTCTGCGGGTCATGTAACTGTGGAAGAAGGCTCATCAAATCAACTGCATTCGCGGCTCTCCTCATGGCCATCCCTCTAATAAAATTGGCGTCTCTACTAACAGCTCCCCCAAGAAGCTTCACACCCGAAGACGGTCTCCGAATATCAATAGGAAACAAACCATCACGGACCTTCACACCATTGCACGAGGGCCAAAATACCTCACACCATTGCAATTCCAAACAACAGATATATTTGGATTGTGTTGAAAAAGTTTGTGTTTGCTGCTACTATATATTTCTTACGGCAATGCCTGCAGAATTGCCTGTATCGTAAGCAGCTTAAATTCATAGATGTCTATATGCACATAATGCAGCCTTGCTACATGATCAGCTATAACTGGTCTAGTTAGTCAGGAATGGAATGCTTTATTTAGGTATTAGTTGATTCCATGTTGGTCCAAGGAAATGCAGTTCCTGCATCATAGTAATCCATATTTTATGGCAATATAGTGCTATTCTGTTCTGAGAAATGACTGGTTCAACATTACTCAATTTGGGTTGATGGGTTGTGCATCCTCAAATCCGGATTGTGGAATCTAAGTATCATACATTGCGCTACCTTGTTAAAAGCCATGTGATGCCATCGCTTGACTACCTTATAATTTAGTGATTAATATATTTCACTTTTTGATCAAAAAATGATTTGGTTCATGTCACTATGCTGCTTCTGTAGAGACTAGAGCATACTTGCCGATACAAGCCATCTACATGTATGCGGCCTAATGCATGGGACAGAAATAATGGTTGATTACCAATTCAGCCTTGATTTCGGCAAGTTAAAGGACTAAACCAATTTTGATATTTTCAATTTTATATCAACGAGTCTTGATCTAATTGCATTCAACATGTACGTAACAGTGTAACACGTCTCAACCAAAGGATTAAGCGCGGTCGTGGACAAATCTGTACTGCGTATGAGTAAACAAAACAATATTTCTTGATGATATAGATTTTAAATCGATGGAAGGTTGTTCAATACTTCGATCAAAATAGGGATTGCCGTAATCACTGAAATTTCAAGTATTCCAAGTATCATGACACATAAACATTAGACTACCTAAGAACAACTGCTGCATTTCTAAGATCAAGATAACTTTGCACATACTTGTTCGGAAGTGATCTAATTAGCTTGAACACTTCAGTGTTTTCATACCGCATATGGGTTCTTGGGTCATTATAAGGTGCCTGCATTCCCAATCATAGAAATATTAATACTGCAAATAACATGTACATATTGAATGACAGACCCCAGAATTGCAGGTAAAAATACTCCATAGATGTTGGGCAGAGTCAACAATGTAAATGCATCGAAAAAGTCAAATGGGTCAAGTATATCAAAAGGAAAGAAAGTCGCCTAAAGTGTATTTTTAAAATCTTAGATTGTTAATCTGATAAAATAGTTTTGTTCCAATATTTAATACATCAACAAATTATACTAGTAGTTCCTAAATTTATCCAAAAAATACTTGTTTTGGCCTCATTTACCCTGTTACCCCACCTGCCGGGTTTGTCCCTCTAAATTATCTAGAAACTAAAGTTTAACAGGAGTTTTTCAACATGATCAAGTGTAAGTACAGGATTCATTCCTAGATGATGAAAACCTAAGTGGGAAGTAGAAATACGCATATAAATCATTAGCATTCATCTGAGCATCAAATTGATGACGTTCTTTAAAAATATGGAAAAACGCAAAGGTTAAGATTCAGGATGATGTTACCTTTCAAAACCATCAAATTGATTAAAAATGTTGAAATATAGTGTTGAGCTTATGACAGATTTTGTACTAATGACATTGGATACTTTGAGCTTAGCACGGATTTTGTACTGAGAAAATCGGATTTGCTAGGCCTTCATGCATTTTTTAATTGTATGTGGACATTAAAGAATGAAAGCCTCGTAACCCTCGTTCCTATAGCTAGAACCAAGAATTGGTACAAATGAGGTGGTAAAATGGCAGGTCCAGGTAGAACGGGTAACACACCAGAATGAGTAAACTTTGCATATGATTGGATTAACTACATATTTGTTATAAATAGAACGACTCGTCGTTTCCTTTTATCAAATATCTTGATTTAACCCATATGAGTATATAAAGCATAACTTAATTTCTAATCCTTGACGTGCATAATTAAACTATAATCATCGCAACAGCATGCATCTGTTATAGCATAAACATACTAGGATAGTAGGATCCTTTGCGGGGTTTTTTTAAATACGAAGAAATACTGTCACATCTGTGTAAATTAACTGATACAAACAAAGCTAAAATTATGGCTATCCGGACACAAATATATGACTACCCCTGTTGTTAAACAAAATACTGCAAATAGTCGCAATATCCAAGAAGTACATACCTCAAATTCAGTTATATCACATATTTGCCTCTGAGGGTGCATGGAGGGTGGCGATTCAATATTAACATCTGCAAGATGATATACAACCTCACACGAGTAGAAAGGGCAATACTGACAACCCACACAGCATATGTTAAAAGCAAAACTAAAATTATGTAAATCATAACAAAAATCGAATTTTATATCTCAATATATATGAGACGTATTGACCTGCTTGAAATAGCCTGTAGGGGTGTTTGGGATTACTTACCGGACGATTTCATTTCATAAAAACATAATCAGTTTTAGACTTTTGTGTATGGACGAAGGCAAACTAATTATGCTTACCTAATTATTTGACGGCTAAACATCCAATTTAGCACAATCAAATACAGTAATAATTAGAACGCCAGGCCCTCATAAAACTAATTATCTGATTATCTTCGAATTGTTTTGTTACACTTTTATCATAAGCATTGTCAAATATCCCCACTGTTGTATAGCGGGTTGTTTGGTATTGCTTATTATAAACCCCTCATCGGATTAAAGGAGGGTATTTCAGACTGCTTACTTATGTTTCTCCTTATAGAAAAGCACTTATAATTATACAACTTTCGTAAGGGGGTGCCTGTTTCGGCTCATATAGCCGGCTTATGGCTTATTTGGTTTTGGGCTTATGTTTCATAAACTCACTTTTTTGTGGCTTATTTTGAAACTTTCCGGCTTATATAAGTTTATTGTGTTAATAATAATATTATATAAGTTTCAAAGTAAGGCACAAAAAGTGAGGTTATGAAACATAAGCCGAAAACCAAATAAGCCATAAGCCGGCTAATATAAGCCGAAACAAACACTATATATCATAAAAAGCGGTTCATAAACACAATCCAGACATGTTTATACCAAACCAAACCTTAACCAGTTTATGGACTATGGACTATGGACTATGGACTATGGACTATGGACCATGGAGGCATGGAGCATATAAAATAGTAAATGCATCAAAGAAATATCTATTTTTCATTTAAGAAATCATGTTAAGGATTAAAAGAGTTACAACAATGCATTGCATCTTTATTGTGAGAACATGGGCATATCATAAACTTGTATCCCATGAAAATGTAAACTAAAATTAGGTCTTTGAGCCTATAACTACCAACATCCTTACAGATAATTTGGAGATTTGATGCATTTTACATCATACAATAACTTGATACACCCATGAATGAATTTATCTACTGCACATAGTTTATAGGTTTTACAGTAAATACTTTAGGACCCTAGGTGTCTTTATTATTCCACTAGCACGGTGCATCTTCGCTTTCGAACTGTGCCTTTGCCATAATCTGGTGACTGCCGAACATTAAGAAATAACTCATAAGCCAGTCCGATAGATGAATCTAAAATTATACGAATAATGCAGTTTTTTTCCTAAAATCCTTAGCATGATTTAAGGTCTCAGTCCTGATCCATATAATGGATCGAGCAGGACTATCCTGTATGATCTATCTCAAAAGATAAGGCTCATAAATTTTTTGTATGGAAACAAAAGATTATGATTGCAGAATATTGATTTGCAGTCTATACCATGCCATTAACTTTTTATATAGGGCCCTTTTATATATGTTATAAAATGGACAAGAAAGATTAATGCAGTGACCCAACTCAACCTGTCAAGTCTCAGTCCGTGCTAAAAAATACCATTTTAGCCCATTTCTAATTGACCAAATTTACCCACCCGCTCATTTTGGCACCAGTAGGGTCAACATCAGTTTTGTAGCTTACCGATTGGCTAAAGGAGAATGGAATTCCAACTCTCTTAGAACCATCAGCCATCCTTTTACGAGAATAACTATCTTCTGAAGGAGCAGGGTCATTGGAGACCTGAGAACAAAAAACGAGCACAGCACTAAACTTAATTAGTGCAGAATTCCAAGGACAAGTGTATAAAAATCTACAGATGACTAGAAAGTGATGCCCAGGTTAGCAAATTATAACATTAAAACAATGCGAGACTGCCTCCGAAGCATTTAGACATGTTATAAAGCAAAGCATTCTGTAAAATAACTTCCTAAATTCTGCTCCCAATCTGACCATCACATAAAACATGCTAATGTTGTTCAACTTTAGAGAAAAGTATGATATGGTCATGTTCAAGCTATTACAAAAAATTGATAATAGAGAATTGAGAAGTTCGGTTTAAAACCTTAAATCTAAAAGTGAGATTCATTTTGCTGTGGGTACACTTTCTTATCAGGATAACAAAAGCAAAAAAAAATTTGAAACAAAGCATACAAGTTAATTCACCTGGGTTTGAACTGCTTGAACCACCACATCTGGGCAACCAACAGCATGCACACTTTCCAGCTTAGAGCATTGCAGCACTAATTTTTCTGAGATTAGACAAACTTAAGTATGTTAAAAAAAGGAAAGCCTGTGATATTAAATTATTATCATCTTATTGATCAGAACAGCAAGAATTACCTGGAAGCAGAGCTTTGCAAGAGTTCAGGTTCAAATCGCTCAGATTTGGGCAATTTAGATACAAAGACTGCAATATTTGATATAATCAGAACAAATATCGAACTGAAATGTAGAATTGAAAACATCGACTTTTCAGAATCTTACATCGAGACTAGAGCATCCCCATAGGCTCAGTTTTTTCAAACGAGCATGTTTTATGAACAGCTTCTGATGTATAAGATGCAGCTTGCTGTTTGGTGATACTTGTGAGTCAGAATCACTGTTTGCTTCACAGAATGGGGATTGAGCATCTGGCTCACATATTGTCATCCCACAGTCCATAAGTTCCAAAAGAGGCAATTGGGCTGTGGCAAACTGAATACCACCTGATGACAAAGAACAAAAGCTATGGTTAGATTCATTAAACAAGATAACTATCATACACCATATCTCAGATTCTGGACTAGAAAAATTACTTGATGTGATGTTAGGACACTGAGAAATGAGGAGTCTTGTAAGTGTATCAGGGAATACATTGCATATCATTCCAATACCGCTGTCGCTGATGCTAGATCTGTAATTCACGAACATCAGTTAATATAGAGTACATATACACTGATACAATAGATCGGCTAAAAGAGCTCAAGAGGTAGCCACAAACTCATAACTCACAAATCATGATGTCAGAAGGCAAATATGTAAAACAAAACTAGCAGAAAGGCTTACCCACTGAGGTCAAGCAACTCTAGGTTCGAGTAGCATTTTGAAATTGCTACTACTGATGCATCAGTAACTTCTGGTCCAAATACAAGTGATAGCATGCGCAGTCCCCTGAAATGAAACCAATAAATTGTTATGCCGTGTGTCTAAATATTAAGTAAGGCATTGCAAATGTTTCATTAGCTAAAATTGCAGGTTCACTAGTCACAGGGCAATTTATATACCTTAAATTTGCAGCAGTGAGAGAAAGCACAACGGAATGAGATAGTTGAAGAGAAGCAATCTGAATATATTGAAGTTTAGGGCAGCTTCTTCCAAGTCCATCCATCATAGATGTAAGATCAGTGCTATCATTCTCTTGACGAGAAAATCTAAGTGCAATCTCATTCAAATTGGGGATGTTGAAAACCTATTTAAAACAAACAAAAGGAATGTAAAATAAGCATCATTATAACAAAAACCATCACATTAGTAGTTATCCATATGATGCCATTGAACAAAAAAACTTGCAATAACTAAAAGCAACTTCAAGACCCATACCATCTTTGAAAGTGAATGGAGATCTGAGAGCCAAAGAGTGGATAATGTGCTGGAGCAAAGGACAAAACCCCCAAGGTTAGAGCACCCCTCCACCTTTAGAGTTGTGAGAGAGCGCTTGTCAGCAACAAAACGACCCAACTCCTCCCTGCAATCGTATATAACCAAAATCACATTCAGGCGCTGATGAATGTTTTTCTTGGTTATTTGTAACAAGACACAAATGTTTTCTCATCATCCAAAAATGGAATTGCTAAGATAATTGAAAAACACATTTAGCAGCAAACAGATATCTACTATTTATCCATAACAAAGCATAATCAATTTACATGACCTGCAATTAGATCAATTCCAAATTACTCTCTAATAAGATGCCTATGCCTTAAGCCTCATTAACCACATTGTGTTAATACACCAATACACATACATTCTTATTACTTAAATATGGGGCTAAAAACATCCAGAAGCAAATAAGACACATTGAATTAATAAGAACGTTACACCAAAATTGAAATTGCTAAAAGAATTCAACAAGCATATATGTAAACAAATATCAATTCAGCTACAGATAGATATCCTTATATCAAAAACAAGCCAAAATACTCTTTTATAAGATCCCAAATAAACTACATTACTCAAAAACACATACAACACATAACTATAAGGTGGGTTAAGCGGGTGTTTGGATTGGTTTATCAAAAGAGCTTAGGCTTTTTTTTTACAAAAAGAACTTATGAGCTTATATATCATCAAAACATGTATCTTCAAAAAAAAACAAGTAGTTTTTTAGATTAGCCTATATAGTTTCAAAATACAGTCGTTAAAATGACTAACTAGGTTGTTTGTTTAAGCTTATATGTTGAATTATGAGCTTATTAGGTTCTTAGGCTAATGATTAATTAAGCCCCAATTTTCCAGATTACTTTGAGACTTGTGAATTTATATAAACTTATTACAATAGGATCAACATATAAGCCCATGAGTCTCAAAATAAGCCAGAAATGTGGGCTTATGAAATATAAGCCGTAATCAAATAAGCTCATAAGCCTAAATATAAGCCGAACCAAACACCCCCAAAATATAATCCAAAATCAAAAAAGCTTGTAATCCCAAATTGGTAGAATTACTTACAAAACAAGCAATTTCTATTCAACCATGTACATATCAGAAAAATAATTCGAAGATATATTCCCATATACACACAAATACAATCTCAAAGGACAATGCAAACACAGATCTACCCAAATACAGCACAATATAAACAGATCAAGAACTATACCCAGTGATCCGATTAAACGCTCCTTCGCACATATAAATCTCCAACAACTCGAGATTCGGACAGGCAAACGCAATGCAAGCCAACATAGTCGAATCCATATCACTGCGAAACAATAACAAACCACACGATCTAACTAATCAACAACTTAATTAATTAATCACATAAACACTAATTCAAAAACAGATCTAAAGCTTATATATACTATACCTTTCCATCGTAATAACCAATCTAACAAGCTTATCGCACTTCCGCAACACCGAACCAACGTACCCGACCTGAATCTTCCCCGGAACCTTAATCCGCAACTCCTCGGCACATCTCCACATCCTTTTACTCAAATCTCTCCATCCTCGACACACTTTCGCACACGACAACAACGAAGAAGGCGGTAATCTCCTCATCACTTCCCACACCACACTTATCGGCATCATCCTCCCACTCACCTCCATTTCCACCTCATCATCCAACACCTCCACCTCATCACCCCCACCATCCACCTCACCACCACCACCATTAACAACCGCCACGTCATCTGCCACGTCATCGTCAATAATCTCAACTTCTTCAACTTTCACCACCGCTTTCGACAGATCCACGTCATCAAACGACAAAGCACGCCGTAGATTCGTAAAAGGACGGATTATCGTCAACGGAGATGCAACCACCTTCTCCGACGAAGCCGCCACCACCACGGCGGATGACGTAACCGAATCCGACGGAGAAGCGACTGAAGCTCCGTTATCAGCCAGATGACACACATGCCCCTTTTTCGGCATACCGCAACGGCCACAGTTATAACTCCCACGGCGCTTACCGCGTTTCGCTAAATAAGCTTCATTCGCAACACACGCGCCGTTGCCGTTGTTGCCGTTGGTGTTAGCAACAGGATGAGGAAGATGGCCTTGCATAGTTTAGATTTAGGGTTAGGGTTTGGTAGTGTGTGTTTAGGTGAAATGATAGAAACTGTGTGTTTTTAGTTTTTGGGGTTGGTTGGTTGGTAAGAAATGAAAGAAAGATATAAATATAAATAAATAAAAAATGTGTGTGTGTGTGAGAGGAGCGGGAGATTTATCGAAGAGTTCGCGCCTTGAGGTTTGAGTTTTGGAAGAGGAGCGTCTTTTGGTTTTGGTTTTGGTTTTGGTTTTGGCTCCTTTTTTTGTTTTTAAAGCACGTGATTTGGTGAGGGGGATTTACGGTTTTGCCATTGGCGCCTGCAATTGGAGGAGATCTATTGTGTTTAATGGTATTAAATAAATGCTTTATTGCTTTTTAAGAAAGTTGATGATTAGTATTATTTTTTTGGTTTCATGCATTATTATGAGTGTTTGACTATATTTCTAGAAATTAGTTTATGTATTTTCCTAACAATTATACTACATTAATTTGTTACTTTTGTCATTTTAATAGTTAGTGATTCGACTTTATATTGATATTTAATTGGGGAATATGTAAGTCTCGAACCTTCTTCTTAGGTGATAAACTTTACTTATGTTTCTATTTAATTCGGACCTCTAAAAATTTTTTGTGATACTCGAACTCAAAACCTCTCCAAGGTTATTTTTGGTGGTCAACTGAGCTAGCTATAAATGTATATTTATTATATTATCGGATGTTGCAAAAGTCTAAAAGGTCGATTAATCGTTGTCTATGTGTTACAAAACAATCAGCCTTGTTGATTTATGTAGATCGTTTAAATATATCGGTCGATTGTGGTTAACGGAGATTAAAGACGGTTAATGGTGGTCAAATTTGTTAAAACCATGTCACTTTTGTCGAAAATACTCAAAACTTAGTATAAATTGGTTTTGATTGTTTATAATAGTTGTTTACGTTAATTACAAATTGGTTTTTAACAAAAGTTATTGACGAAAATATTTAAAATCATCATAAATACTCTATATTTTTTTAAAATGTCAATCCAGTAATAATTCACTATATTATCGGGTGTTGCAAAATATAAAAAGCTAATTAATCGTCACCTATGTACTACAAACCAATCAGACTTGCCAGTTTATGTAGATCGCTTAAACTGAACGATCAATTGCGATTAACATAGATTAAAAACGGTCAATGATGGTCAAACTTGATGAAAACGTATAATTTTTGTCGAAAATATCCAAGGTTTACTATAAAGTGGTTTTGATCGCTTATAATAGTTGTTTACATTTATTACAAATTGGGTTTTAAGCAAAATAATGTCGAAAATATTTAACTCGTCATAAATAACTAGATTTTAGAGAAATGTCAATCCAATGCATCACTGTTCAAATTCGCCTAAACCGATTACAAACTACAAATTAATCGATCGACCGTATAACCCTTCATGATTTTTGCAACCTTGATTTTACCTATTTCCCATTATATTGAACACTTTTTTCAAGATGAATATGGTACAATTAAAACAATAATTTACTTTTGGTAAGTTATAAATATATTTTCTTTTTGTTTAAAAAAATACTTTTTTCATTAATGTACTTTTGATGAAATTACTATTTGGCGCCTGCAACAAGAAATCTACGTGTTTAATGCCAAATATCATTAGTGTTGTATTTTTGGGATATGATTTGATTAATGATAACATTGCAATTTGGTAAGTTAATAACTTGATAATCACGTGTAATGTATTTTAGTAGTTTTATTCTGTTGATTTGTGGATTAGGAGTAGGGTGTCAATATTCCCGATCTACTCGAACTCGACTCGAACATATTTAGGTCAAGTTACTCGAGTTGAAATTTTGATTTCGGTTAGTCGATTAACCCGATTAACCTAAATATAAAATCGGGTCGGTGTCGAGCATAATATTTATATCTAATTTGGGTTCAGGTCAATCCGATTGATCCGAATAAGATTTTTTTTAATTTAAATTTATTATAAATTTTATTAAAAAAATAAAAAAATTATAATTTACCCAAATTTGGGTTGACCCGAATTCGACTAAACCGACCCGAATAGACCCAAACCTGAGTAACCTAAGTTTAAATCGGGTTGGACACTGAGTAAATTATTTTTAGCCTTAACATGAATTCAACTCGACCCGATTAACTCGAGCCTGACTAACCCAACCCAACTCTCACCCCTAGTTAAGAGTGGATCTTCAAGAATTTAAAAGAGTTTTGCTAACCAAAAGTTAAGTTGTGACTAATATTATTTTAATTGAAAATCAATATATCAATCATTTTGTTAGAAATATATTTAACAAAATAAATGTTCAAAACTATTTAATTTATTACTTTGCTTTTTTCTTTTTTGTTAAAATGAGAAAAAAAAATTAAAAGTTTGTCAGCTAAACGTCATATCATTAGCTCAAACAATTTGTTCACACATCAAATACATCATTTTTGGGTAAGTCCTAAGACCATCTTACGAACTGTATCGTTTTATTTTTTCATTTTTTCTAAAGGTACTAAATTTCGTTCACTAATTTATTTATTTTTGATTAAAAAATGACAAGTCGATAGTTAGTAATTTGAGTCTACAAAAACATTCAATCACGAGTATGCAAGAACCTTCGTTTTAGAGGATAAATCACGCTCATAAATCTATTTATTTCCCCTGTGAATGTACGTGATGAGACTCGACCTGAAATTTTGTCAAAGTTACCTCCCTAATGTCCACGGGGAAAATTTTCCATTCAAAATAAAAATAAAATATAAAACTTATAAAAACTTACGAAAATAAAATGGCATACGCGAAAATAAAAGACAATACCGAAAAATAAAAATAAAATCAATATGAAAATTAAAAAATACGATAATTAATTTATTGATAATATTTCCTCATTATTTCATTTTTTTATTGTGATGAGGCGACTTGTTCTTCCGACATACCATTAGTTTTAAGCGTGAGAGATATTACTTCTTTACAGTGCTTTGGTGTTCGATCTTTTCTTTTTCTTCTCCACCTCATACGTCGATTCTGGGTTTCACGTTGGCGTGTAACTTCGGCTTGTACAACGTCCGCTAAATCTTGTGAGTGACTTCCCACGGAGCTTGACATAGTGTCTGGTTTTTTCTAACGTGTTACGATGTTTGTCAAGGGGACGTGGACTCACATCATTGTTGAATAATTCGGCACACGTAGTCACATCATCTATATTAACTGGTTCAGATCGGATGAGTCCCATTTAGTGTGTGCCTTCAATAGACGCCACACATACTTTTCAATAAACCTTTTGGTCCACGTATATGAATCATCACAAAATGCTTGCCTACAAAATAAAAAAAAGCCGATTAATTGACACCTATGCACTACAAAGCAATCAGATTTGTCGATTTATGTATATCGCTCAAAGAGATCGGTCAACCGTGGTTAGGGAAAATTAAAGAGGGTCAATAGTGGTCAAACTTGTAAATCTTACAGAAAATATTCAAAATGTACTATAAGCGGACGCTTATAATGGTTGTTTACGTTTATTACAAATTGGCTTTTAAGAAAAATATTGACGGATATTTTTAAAACTCGTCAAAAATACTTAAATTTTGTAAAAATGTCAATCCAATTAATCATTGATTAAACTCGCCTAAACTGATTACAAACTGCTACCGCCTAATAATTCACAATTTTTATTGATATACCTATTTCACATTATATTAATATTTATATTTCATTAACTTGAGGACTCCACCTAACATAAAATGTATAAAATCTATTTGTAAACATTTTTACGAGACGAATAAGTGTTAAAAAGGTAATGTTTACTTTTATTAAAAGAAACGTAATATATAATATTTGATTTATTTCAAAATTATTGTCAATATATAAAAGTCGCATAGTAATAAAAGTGAGAGTATTTATACCTTTTTACCCATTTAATTAAATATTCTATTTAAAAAAAATATTAATTAAATTAATTTATAATAAGATAAACAAAAAGAATATATATTGTGATTTTGAGAAGAAAAAAAAGAGGAAAAAAATAAAACTATACTACACTTGCACTATGTTAATAAAATATATTTTGCTTCTAAAAATTATTTTTATAATTATAATGAACTTATATAATATAATCATAAGACGTAACAAAATTATCATGACTTAAAAATTGAATTAATTATTGATGTAAACTTATGTATTTTAGTAAGATGTGAATGTGAATGGTAAAACATACAATAATTTACTTTTGGTAAGTTATAAATATATTTTCATTTTGTTTAAAAAAAAACTTTTTCATTAATGTACTTTTGATGAGATTACTATTTGGCGCCTGCAACAAGAAATCTACGTGTTTAATGCCAGATATCATTAGTGTTGTATTTTTGAGATATGATTTGATTAATGATAAATTGCAAATTTGGTAAGTTAATAACTTGATAATCACGTTTAACGTATTTTAGGAGTTGTTTTCAAGAGTTTAAAAGAGTTTTGCTAACCAAAAGTTAGGTTGTGATTACTAACCAATGTCCACTGGGTGAAGGTTAGCGTATAATAAATGAATGCAAACTTTTCTTATTTACAATAAAACGTATTAAATGCACATTAATTCTATTGAAAATCATTTTCAAATATGATAACTACTAAGTTTATTTAATGTATATTTAATGTATTTTCACATAAATTAAGAAAAAGTTGCATTCATTATCAAATTCTTTACCATGATCCGTCCTAATAGAGTCAATTGGACATCCTAGTTGATTTTGAATTCTTCGACTAAAGATTTCGAAATGATCAAAAGCTTCATTCTTAGATGCCAAAAATCTAGTACACACTAGAATAGTCGTCAACTATAACTAGGGTATAAAGGTTACCTCCATAACTCCGTATGACGGAAGGTCCAAAGAGATCCATATGTAGGAGCTCTAAGCACCGAGAGTTTGAAACCAAATTCTTGGCTTCGTGACTTGAGTGAACTTGCTTTCCAACTTTGCAAGCATCACAAAAGTGACTATCAAACTTCATCTTGGGGAGGTGTCTTACCAACTCCTTAGAGACTAAAGATTGAATTAAACGCATATTAATGTGGCCTAATCTCCTATGCCAAATAGTAGAACTATCATATATAGTCGCAAGACATGTGTTGTCTTTTGACTTCTTATTGACCTTCATGACATAAAGCCCATGCTTTCTAACATCTTTTCCAATGACCTTTCCATCTTTTACGATTTCATTGTCATGTTCCGAAAAGATGACCTTACACTTATTGTCACAAATTTGACCTATGCTTAAAAGGTTAAACCCTAAATTATCTACGTGCTCAACATTTTCAATGGTCATGGAGTCAAAAGAAACCGTACCTTTGCCAATGATATTACCACGTAGACTACTAGCGAATGTGACGTTACCTCCATCATATGCTTTGTAGTGCGAGAACAAACTTCGATTACCCGTCATGTGTTTAGAACAACCACTATCCTTAATCCACTCGTCAGGTTCCAAATCAATTCCCAAGCATATTTATGTAACAACACACAAGATCAAATATTTGGTCCCCAATATCTCATGGGTCCAAAATTGTTAGTTCCAAACATCCCTTGCATTTGGTTGGGATGCATGAATGGAGGAGGGGTTCCCCATGAGGAATAAAATGGATGAGGATAATAATTTATATAACCATTTTGTTGTTCATTATTTCTCCTAGGTGTATTTGATCTTGGTTTAGAGTTGTGGTCATTCCTTCTAGGTGTTGGAGTTTTACTTCTAGGTCGTGAATTGTTTTGACTATCTCTTCTAGGTGTTGTCGTTCTACTTCTAGGCCTAGACTCATTCCGTACTCTTGGTGGAGTAGTGGATGGTCTTGATAAACTTTTATTTCCCATTAGAGGTTTACTCAAGGGCTTATAGAACTTATCAACGACATTGTCGTCAAGTATGGGTAATTTGACCTTGTTAACAATAAGATGCTTTGGTTGTTCACCTAAATTTGACTTTTCAAAAAGTTCAGGATTTTCAGCAAAACCTCTTTCTGGCCGCGGTTCCTTATCTAGGGCGGCGGTTCCATAGTGATAAGGAACCGCCCCATACAATCTGGGACCGCGTACAGCAGACGATTTTTCTGAAAATCTGACTTGTTTAGGTTCACTAGTTGATGCTTCATTTGAGTTAAAACCTACACCAAGTCTTTCCTCATAATGAATTTGTTTGTTTAACATATCATCAAGAACACTAGTACCTTTCATGAATTTTTCCAAATTAATGGAGGTGCTCTTGAGATCTTCATTCTCTAATCTAAGTTTCTCACAACTTAAGCAACCTAAATCAACTTCTTTATTTTTCTCAAGCTTGGCTAATTTCTCCCTAAGTTCATTGATCTCATTTTCAAGCTTAGTTTTGGTTGATTTAAAGGTTTTGTTCTTTTCTATGAATTTAAGGTTAAGTTTGTGTAAATTATCATATTGGCCTTCTAATTCAATATCATCTAAGGTGGAGCTATCATTTCTATAATATTCGGTTTCGGAATGTACCTCTTTAGAAGTATGAGCCATAAGACATTTCTCCTCTTTGGGGTTGTCATAAACATCTTCACCGCTATCGCTTCAATCGTCGTGACATTTGCTCTCCACTTCGGATGTAAGGCCCTTAGAAGCTTCCTAACATCGTTCTTGCTAGAAAAACCTTCATCAAGTGCTTTTAGACTAGTAATAATAGTGTTAAATCTAGCAAAAGCACTATCAATAGTTTCATCTTCTAAGATGACAAATTGTTCATATTTTTGGACAAGAAGATCGATTTTGCTTTCTTTGACTTGGCTATTACCTTGTTGGGTTACTAAAAGAGTGTTCCAAATATCTTTAGAGGTTTCACACATGAAAATCCTTTCATACTCTTTCTTAGGTAAAGCATTATAAATCACCATTTTAGCCTCATTATTTTTCGAAAGTTTCTTTTTAGTATCGTCATTAGCTTTGTCAAAAGTGACCAATTCTTTTGTTTTAGAAACTTCATTAAATTGATAAGGTAAAAAATCACCATTGGTAATAACATGCCAAAGATATAAATCTTTTGATTTCACATAAGTCTCAAATCTATTTTTCCAATAAATAAAACTATCGGTTTCAAAAAGTGGTGGTCTTTGCATAGATTGCCCTTCTAGGTACTTGTTGGAATCCATAGATCGATTCAAGTTTTAAAATATAATATACTTTAAAAATTCTTGAGCAACCTCGCTTTGATACCAATTGTAGAAACTAGAAGGAGGGGTTTGAATAGTTTCTTATATTTACTTGTTAAAAGATGGTTTTCGAAAAATCCTTTTTCAAAAACTTAGGCTTAAGGAAATATGTGAAATCTTTTTATGCACAATATGAACAATGATAGTGTAACTAAACTAATACTATCTAATGTATATGCACAAAGAATAAAGAATGTAAAGAGTTAAGGGTAAAGAAAGATCAAACCAAACACCAAGGATTTATAGTGGTTCGGCAATGAAGCTCACTCCTCGTTCCTACTCCACTCCTCGAGTACTCCTTACTCGAGAGTTCACTACACAACAAGCTCCTTATGGTGGAGAAAACCGTACACGTTGCTTAACCAATTTCCGACTCTAAGCTAAAAGTCAAGGCCTAATCGTATCTAGGACCAATGTACACAACTATACTTAGTACATACACAACTTCTAAATAGACACAACTACTTGGATTTTCACAACTATGACACAAGAACAAATGTATAAGATTTGATCTTCAAAGGATCTCTGGTGGTGGACTCAACACTTCACAAGGATAGTGTTCTTCTCTTTGCACTTGGAGAGGAAGGAATGGATGGGATAGATTCAATTCTAAACAAGTAGTAATCAATCAAATGATAAAGGATTTGAGTGATTTAAGAAGTATGTTTGAATCTGGAAATATATGTGCAAAAGAGGTGAAGAGAAAATCTGAGAATGGTCCACTATTTATAGGACAAAGGGCCAACGGCTATATCTGCCCGCGGTTCCTTATCTCAGCCGGCGGTTCCTTATCGATAAGGAACCGCATAGGCACTAGGGAACCGTCAGAGTAGACTCCGCTTCCTTTTTGTCCTTTAGTGGTGGAGGTCTTATCTGATTAATATCCTGAAAGAATATTCTAAATCAAAAAAGAATATGCCATTTTCAAATTTTCAAATATTTAATTTAATAAAACATTTTCTTAAAAAGAAAGTTTAATAAAAAAACTTGTCACACTTAATAAAAAGTGAGTTTTAAGAAAAGATTAAATCACTTGATCACTAGATTAAGGTTAGTACTTGTTTATTCATACCTTAAGTGAAAATGGGTAAAATGAAAAATACTTGAACTCAAGAATTCGTTTTTCGTTGTTTTCGTAAATGCTTGTTTTTATATATTGTCGTAATCAAAACTAAGCGAGACCGAAAAATGCAAGTAACGTTTTTAGGCATTATTGCATTAACAATCTCTCCTTTTTTTATTCTGACAATACATAAACTCAATCACACAAAAACAAGATTTTCGAAGACGAGTTTATCCATTTCTCCCCCTTTGTCGAAGCAAAAAGGTTGCACAAGTCGGTGTTGAAGAGACAGACTTTGCAAAGACTCCCCCTTGGTGCTTACTCCCCCTTGCTTGGGGCACCGAGGAATCGAGATATGGTGACAAGCTACATAGAAGGATTAGTTGAACAAAAGAGACAAGCAACAAGAGATAGCTATAGGTCACAAAAAAAGAGAAGAAAACACAAAGACTAAGATCCAAGTGAAGTCATGTAAAAAAACCATACAAAGATGTATGAAAAAGGAAACAAGTCAAAAAGTTAATCTAGAATTCTAAGATTTGCTTGAATTAGGTGTCTTGTAGATAAGCAACCAATGCTTATATGAAAGACAAGGTAGTGGCGGAAGGTGGTGGTGGTGGCTTGGTGGAGATCTCATAATCAAAGTGAAGAGGAGGCTTGATTAAGAGACTCTTGATGTAGCTCAACTCCTCATAGATGTGTGCCATAGCAAGATGTTGATATTGACAACAATGACAATATGTCCTATGGTGTATGACATTATCATGAGAAGGAGGAAGAACACTAAAGGGTGGTGGTGGAAGAAAAGATGTTCCACAATCAACATTCTTGGTAGGAGAAATGTGATTAAGAGTGTTCTTGGGTGAATTTGGATTGAAAGTGTTCTTGGGTGAGTTGGGATCGAAAGCAATTGGGGAAAATGGAGGAGAATCAAGGCTTTCATTAGGAGAATAAGACATTTTGGGATGTGAAGTATGGCAAAATGCTTATGGTTAAATAGGGAAGGCTCAAGGTATTTTTAGGATGGTCAAAGGGTTGAAACAAAGATTCCCAAAAGTGTTGGAATAAATTTGGAGTTTCAGAAATACCCGAAAAAGGAAGCACTGTACGCGGTTCCTTATCACTTCTGGCGGTTCCTTATCGCTAAGGGACCGCGGTTCATATATGGAACCGCCTACAGAGGCTGTGTTTCGGTGGTGAAGGAAGATTTTTCAATTCAGCAAATCTTATTTTTCTAGTCTAGCTAATCATAGGGATATGCTTAAAAGCAAAGATAGACAAAGAAAACACATACGAACGCACCAAATAGAGATTTGACCAAAATACATGGATTTTAAAATAAAAATCGATGTAGGAGGTGTGTAAGACAAGACCTTAAGTCACGACACAATGATCCTCAATGATTCTATCTTGTTCTTGCTATGTTTGAGAGAATCATACATATGAATTATGTAAGCTCGAGATTAATAGCAAGAATCTATGAAAAACTTTTTTAGATTGAATTAACAATGTCAAAACATTTCTCGACCATTTTTTAAAGAGACTTTGAGAATTTTGAAAAGGAGAAGAGAAGATTTTCAAGAAGATTTTAGGAGACTCAATGACTCAAAGTGATAAAAGACTAAAAAGAAAATAAGAGACTCAATAAAAGGAAAGCAATTAAGGAATATGTTCCATTAAACCTAGACCTAGACACAAGTAATTAAAAGGTTACCTCTTAAGTGTCTTAGTGAAGATGTCGGCTAAGTTATCCTCAGAGGGTACCTTCTCAATCGAAATGTTCCCCTTTTGAACATTATCCCTAAGGAAATGGTGGCGAATTTCTATGTGTTTGGTTCGCGAATGTTGCACAGGATTCTTGCTAAGGTCTATAGCACCTTTATTGTCGCACATGATGGGAACATCATCAAGAGAAATCTCGTAATCAACAAGCGCTTGCTTCATCCATAGAGCTTGTTGGCATGCTTTTCCGGCACTCACATACTCGGCTTCCGTGGTGGATATCGCAAGAGCGGTTTGTTTCTTAGAGAACCAAGAAGTTAAACAACAACCCATGAAGGTAAAAACTCCACTAGTGCTTTTCCGGTCCACATAGTCTCCCGCATGATCCGAGTCCGCGTAGACAATGGTTTCTATGTCGGTCCCTTTAGGATACCATAATCCTAAATGTATAGTGCCCTTAATGTATCAGAAGATACGCTTAACCGCTTCAAGGTGAGAGGTTTTGGGAGCCTCTTGGAAGCGAGAACAAAGGCAAACACTAAACATGATATCCGGTCGACTTGCCGTTAGGTACAACAAACTACCAATCATACCTCTATATTTGGTGTTGTCTACCGACTCACAATCATCATCTACGGTGAGTTTAGTATCCGAGGCCATTGGGGTCTTCATTGGTCTAGATTCTTCTAATCCAAATTTCTTTAGCATTTCTTTAGCATACTTAGATTGACTAAAGAAAATACCATCATCCATTTGTTTAGTTTGGAGTCCTAAAAAGAAGTTAAGTTCTCCTATCATACTCATTTTAAACTCATCATGCATGATTTTGGCAAAGTCATCACACAATTCTTGACAAGTTGAGCCAAATATAATGTCATCAACATATATTTGCACGATTATGAGGTGAGAACCTTTCTTCTTTGTAAAGAGCGTGTTGTCTACCATCCCCATGGTATACTCATGTTTAACAAGAAAAGCTTTAAGTCTATCATACCAAGCTTTGGGTGCTTGTTTAAGACCATAAAGTGCCTTCTTAAGCTTGTAAACATGATCCGGTTTCTCAAAATCAATGAAGCCGGTAGGTTGAGCCACATATACCTCCTCATTGATCAAACCGTTAAGAAACGCACTCTCTACATCCATTTGTTGAAGCTTAAAGTCTAAGGCACATGAGTAGGCTAAAAGGATTCTAATGGATTCTAATCTTGCTACCGGTGCATATGTCTCATCGTAATCAATCTTTTCTTGTTCATTATAGCCTTGAGCTACAAGTCGAGCCTTGTTACGAGACATAACACCATTCTCATCTAACTTATTCCTATAGACCCATTTGGTTCCTATAATGGTAGAACTTCTAGGTGGAGGAACAAGTTCCCAAACATCATTAGCAACGAATTGATTCAGTTCTTCTTGCATCGCAATGACCCAAACCCAACTCTCATCCGTCAAAGCTTCTTTAACATTCTTTGGTTCAATCAAGGAGACGAAACAAAAGAAGTTGCTTTGGTTTTGGACTTGAGATCTTAGGGTCCTTTGATTTAAGTCACCAATGATATTATTGAGAGTATGATCCTTATACTCCTTAATGTTTACTTCCTTTTCAACACTAAGGTCTTCAACTCCTATTTTTCTAACCTCTTTGGCTTTAACTACTACTATTTCATCTAAGTTATCATCAACCAATGGTGGTGTCTTGGGTAAAGGAGGGGTTTCATCAAAAGTCACGTTAAGTGATTCTTCAATTACGCCCTAGGTTCTATTGAGGACTATGTAGGCTTTGCTAGTTTGGGAATAACCAAAAAAGATATCTTCGTAAGACTTTGGGTCGAACTTGGTAAGATAGTCTTTGGTGTTGAGGATAAAGCACTTGCTTCCAAACACCCTAAAGTGTTCCAAGGAGGGTTTCTTACCTTTAAGAATCTCATAGGGGGTCTTTCCTAGGAAAGGTCGAATAAGAATTCGGTTGAGAATATAAGTCGATGTGTCCACGACATTGCACCAAAACTTTTGAGGCAAAGATTGCTCGTTTAACATCGTCCTACTCATTTCTTGGATGGTCCTATTCTTCCTTTCAACAACCCCATTTGATTGTGGAGTGCGAGGAGCCGAGAAGTTATGGGTAATACCATGAGCTTCACAAAAGGCACCAAATTGCACTTCATTATCAAATTCCCTACCATGATCCGTCCTAATAGAGACAATTGGACATCCTAGTTGATTTTGAATTCTTCGACTAAAGATTTCAAAATGATCGAAAGCTTCATTCTTAGATGCCAAAAATCTAGTCCAAGTGAATCTAGAATAGTCGTCAACTATAACTAGGGTATAAAGGTTACCTCCATAACTCCGTATGGCGGAAGGTCCAAAGAGATCCATATGTAGGAGCTCTAAGCACCGAGAGGTTGAAACCAAATTCTTGACTTTGTGACTTGAGTGAACTTGCTTTCCAACTTTGCAAGCATCACAAAAGTGACTATCAAACTTCATCTTGGGGAGGTGTCTTACCAACTCCTTAGAGACTAAAGATTGAATTAAACACATATTAGCGTGGCCTAATCTCCTATGCCAAAGAGTAGAACTATCATCTATAGTCGCAGGACATATGTTGTTTTTTTACTTCTTATTGACCTTCATGACATAAAGCCCATGCTTTCTAACACCTTTTCCAATGACCTTTCCATCTTTTACGATTTCACTGTCATGTTCCAAAAAGATGACCTTACACTTATTGTCACAAATTTGACCTATACTTAAAAGGTTAAACCCAAATTTATCTACGTACTCAACATTTTCAATGGTCATGGAGTCAAGAGAAACCGTACCTTTGCCAATGATATTACCACGTAGACTACTAGCGAATGTGACGTTACCTCCATCATATGCTTTGTAGTGCGAGAACAAACTTCGATTACCCGTCATGTGTTTAAAACAACCACTATCCTTAATCCAATCGTCGGGTTCCAAATCAATTCCCAAGCATATCTAGGTAACAACACACAAGATCAAACATTTGGTCCCCAATATCTCATGGGTCCAAAATTGTTAGTTCCAAACATCCCTTGTATTTGGTTGGGATGCATGTATGGAGGAGGGGTTGCCTATGAGGAATAAAATAGAGGAGGATAATAATTCATATAACCATTTTGTTGTTCATTATTTCTCCTAGGTGTATTTAATCTTGGTTTAGAGTTGTGGTCATTCCTTCTAGGTGTTGGAGTTTTACTTCTAGGTCGTGAATTGTTTTGACTATCTCTTCTAGGTGTTGTCGTTCTACTTCTAGGCCTAGACTCATTCCGTACTCTTGGTGGAGTAGTGGATGGTCTTGATAAACTTCTATTTCCCATTAGAGGTTTACTTAAGGGCTTATAGAACTTATCAACGACATTGTCGTCAAGTATGGGTAATTTGACCTTGTTAACAATAAGATGCTTTGGTTGTTCACCTAAATTTGACTTTTCAGAAAGTTTAGGATTTTCAGCAAAACCTCTTTCTGGCCACGGTTCCTTATCTAGGGTGGCGGTTCCATAGTGATAAGGAACCGCCCCATACAATCTGCGACCGCGTACAGCAGACGATTTTTCTGAAAATATGACTTGTTTAGGTTCACTAGTTGATGCTTCATTTGAGTTAAAACCTACACCAATTCTTTCCTTAGAATGAATTTTTTTGTTTAACATATCATCAAGATCACTATTACCTTTCATGAACTTTTCCAATTTAATGGAGGTGCTATTGAGATCTTCATTCTATAATCTAAGTTTCTCACAACTTAAGCAACCTAAATCAACTTCTTTATTTTTCTCAAGCTTGGCTAATTTCTCCCTAAGTTCATTGATCTCATTTTCAAGCTTAGTTTTGGTTGATTTTAAGGTTTTGTTCTTTTCTAGGAATTTAAGGCTAAGTTTGTGTAAATTATTATATTGGCCTTCTATATCATTATCATCTAAGGTGGAGCTATCATTGCTATAATATTAGGTTTCGGAATGTAACTGTTTAGAAGTATGAGCCATAAGACATTTCTCCGCTTTGGGGTTGTCATCAACATCTTCACCGTTATCGCTCCAAGAACCACTAACGAACGCCATGTGATTCTTATCGCGTGAAGGCTTTGGACAATCACTAATGAAATGATTTGGATCACCACATCTAAAGCAATTACTATCACCTTTTTCGTTCTTGGCAAACTGATTCTTTGAGAATGGTTTTTTGTCATTGTTGGGTTGCCTCACGTGTTGACCTTGTCTTTTGAAGAACTTCTTGAAATCTCTCACCGCCAATGCATACTCCTCGTCATCGCTATCCGAGGAACTATCATGATCGCTTTGTTCCTTCTTGGCTTTGAGTGCAAGAGACTTCCTTTCACTCTTGGTTTTTACCAATTCTGAGTCTTTCAAAATTATCATCTCATGAACCTTCAAGTTGCCTATGAGTTCATCGAGTGATAAAGTTGAGAGATCTTTCGATTCTTCAATAGCCGTGACTTTTGCTCTCCACTTCGTATGTAAGGCCCTTAGAAACTTCCTAACATTGTTCTTGCTAGAAAAACCTTCATCAAGTGCTTTTAGACTAGTAATAATAGTGTTAAATCTAGCAAAAGCACTATCAATAGTTTCATCTTCTAAGATGACAAATTGTTCATATTGTTAGACAAGAAGATCGATTTTGCTTTCTTTGACTTGGCTATTACCTTGGTGGGTTACTAAAAGAGTGTTCCAAATATCTTTAGCGGTTTCACACATAAAAACCCTTTCATACTCTTTCTTAGGTAAAGCATTATAAATCACCATTTTAGCCTCATTATTTTTCGAAAGTTTCTTTTTAGTATCGTCATTAGCTTTGTCAAAAGTGACCAGTTCTTTTGTTTTAGAAACTTCATTAAATTGATAAGGTAAAAAATCACCATTGGTAATAACATGCCAAAGATAAAATCTTTTGATTTCACATAAGTCTTAAATCTATTTTTCCAATAAATAAAACTATCGGTTTCAAAAAGTGGTGGTCTTTGCATAGATTGCCTTTCTAGGTACTTGTTGGAATCCATAGATCAATTCAAGTTTTAAAATACAATATACTTTAAAAATTCTTGAGCAACCTCGCATTGATACCAATTGTAGAAACTAGAAGGGGGGGGGGGGGTTGAATAGTTTCTTATATTTACTTGTTAAAAGATGGTTTTCAAAAAATCATTTGTCAAAAACTTAGGCTTGAGGAAATATGTGAAATCTTATTATGCACAATATGAACAATGATAGTGTAACTAAACTAATACTAACTAATGTATATGCACAAAGAATAAAGAATGTAAAGAGTTAAGGGTAAAGAAAGATCAAACCAAACACCAAGGATTTATAGTGGTTCGGCAACGAAGCTCACTCATCGTTCCTACTCCACTCCTCGAGTACTCTTTACTCAAGAGTTCACTACACAACAAGCTCCTTATGGTGGAGAAAATCATACACGTTGCTTAACCAATTTCCGACTTTAAGCTAAAATTCGAGCCCTAATCGTAGCTAGGACCAATCTACACAACTATACTTAGTACATACACAACTTCCAAATAGACACAACTACTTGGATCTTCACAACTATGACACAACAACAAATGTATAAGATTTGATCTTCAAAGGATCTTTGGTGGTGGACTCAACACTTCACAAGGATAGTGTTCTTCTCTTTGCACTTGGAGAGGAAGGAATGGATGGGATAGATTCACTTCTAAACAAGTAGTAATCAATCAAATGATCAAGGATTTGAGTGATTTAAGAAGTATGTTTGAATATGGAAATATATGTGCAAAAGAGGTGAAGAGAAAATCTGAGAATGGTCCACTATTAATAGGACAAAGGGCCAACGACTATATCTGTCCGCGGTTCCTTATCTCAGTCGGAGGTTCCTTATCGATAAGGAACCGCATAGGCACTAGGGAACCGCCGGAGTAGACTCCGCTCCCTTTTTGTCCTTTAGTGGTGGAGGTCTTATCTGATTATAAAATATCCTAAAAGAATATTCCAAGTCAAAAAAGAATATGCCATTTTCAATTTTTCAAATATTTAGTTTAATAAAACATTTTATTAAAAAGAAAGTTTAATAAAAAAACTTGTCACACTTAATAAAAAGTGAGTTTTAAGAAAAGATTAAATCACTTGATCACTTGATTAAGGTTAGTACTTGTTTATTCATACCTTAAGTGAAAATGGGTAAAATGAAAATACTTGAACTCAAGAATTCGTTTTTCGTTGTTTTCGTAAATGCTTGTTTTTACATATTGTCGTAATCAAACTAAGCGAGACCGAAAAATGCAAGTAACGTTTTTAGGCATTATTGCATTAACAGAGCAGTATGCAAGAATCTTCGTTTTAAGAGATATACCGTACGCATGCTTCTATTTATTTCCCCCCTATGAATGTCTGTGGTGAGACTCGAACCTGAGATCTCATCAAAGTTACCTCCCAATGTCTACGGGGATAAATTCATTAATTAAATAAAAATACAATATAAAAAAACTTATAAAAACTTATGAAAATTGTTGATACAAAAATTGAATGGACCGAGCTAGACCCGAATTAGGCTTAATTCGGGGTCTTTTAGACTCCGGATCTTGCACTAAGTGAAACTTGTTTGAAGACCCTACACACTAAAAAGAGACACCGTTAGGCTTACCGTGGGCGCTTGTCCCACGATTAGACTCCGGCGTGAGAGTAAGTAATCGGTTTGAGTGTTATATGAGGGTTTAGAGTACTGTGTATATCATACCTTTGTGGAACCTTGGAGGTTTCTTTTATACCCGAGAGAGTCCTGGCTGGGCTCTCCTACTTTTGTGGCCTAAGGAAAAGATAATAACCCCGAATAGCTTAATCCTTATCGCATAACCAAAGTAAGTGTATATCTCTTTCCTTTAGGCGAACATATATATATAATAGATTATATTCTTGCCAGATCTTGTCGCAGTTCGATGAGGACACGGTTATGTAATGAACCGTATGTGCGACTGTGACTTACTGGGCCTCCTGGGTTGTGCGCGCATCGCATAAGTATTAATCCATTCCGCATGGATACGGGTAGTACCCGTGAGTCGGACTATCCAATCCCGACTAGGGACTATACGTCATCATGGATAAGGGTAGTACCCGCACAGGTTTTGAATAAGTCGCAACTCGTTTGCCCTTATCACCCTTGCCTTTGCCTTTCTTCTTATTCGCTTGCGGTTTTGGCTTACTCACCCTACCCTTTTGTATGGTTAGTACAGAAGGCGTAGCGGTAGATGCCTTGTCTTTCAACCCCTTTTCATAGTCAATGAGCATTGCACGCAAATCATTAACTGTCTTCCCCGTGCAATGCATATTATAGTTTCTAACGAAATCATTGAAGTCCTTGTTAAGGGACCTATTGATCAAGTTGATAGCCATATTATGATCATAGCGTTGTCCTAGTGCAATGAGCTGTTCCATATAACCCCGCATCTCCAAGTAATGGGCACTTACAAATTTTCATGGAGCTTACTTGCAGCTATGCAAAGCATCTACCAAGTCGTAGATCTCAACAGCTTGCGGCTTCTTGAACATAGCCTTGAGCTCATCAAGCATTTGCCTAGGTGAAAATAGCTCATACTTTTGTCGAAGTGGAGGAGCCATTTTTCCTAGCATTAAGCAAGCCACCTCCGAGTGCTTCTTAACATTAACAGCGTATTCAAGCCTTTGCGCATCAGATGCTCCTTTAGCAAGATCCTCCGGATTGGGAGTAGTCAAGATATCAATAGTACCCGCTGCTCTCAAGACAATTCTTAGCGAGCGGTACCAATCATTGAAGTTTGGGCCAGTAAGTTCAGGACGTTCAAAGAAAGATTTAAACGCGAAACTTATAGTGTTATTGGTGGGTTGAGTCATTTCTACATAAATAAGTTCAAATATTAGTATTTTCGATAACAAAATACTTTCAAGAAAATAAAATTACCCCGGTATAAAAACCATATCATTTTTCTTGAATTCTAGAACTATATTGACATAAATCCATTACATCAGTTGATCTGCTAGTAATGAATGTACTCAACATAACGACTTGTCGAACAATTCAATTGACAAACAATTTTCAATTTATAGATATTTAATGGATTTACATTGCCAAAAACGTTTTGCATTGTAAACATGTTTCATCCCTTTTGAATGCATTAAGTTTCCAGATCTCACTGAGTAACTTAATTAAGTCATCTAATATGAGTAACGTAAAACCATCATACGAATTCTCATTCTATAAACGGTTTTCTCTCCATCACAACATCACCCAAAAATCTCATTTGATGACAAAGTAATTTCAAGTGTTTGTCAATTAGGAGCATTCGACTTAAATTATAAGGGTATAAATTTTGATGTCAAAATCAATGTATGGAGAAGCATGCATACAATCTCCATAGCATAAGTTTAATAAAACATTTAGTAATATTTTTTACAATATTAAGTTTCTTCATAAGTTATGTTGCGGTATTGGTTAAACCAATTAAAAAATTTACAATTCACAACGTACTTTTGCTAGAACTCGGCTACGCACAAAGTAATACCCTTATTCATTGTATTTCAGATGTGAATTTGTGGTAAATCACCCTTAAGGTATAATTCAATTAATGATCGTAGGTAATTTCAATTTGTCTCACATGCGAGCCGGGAATTTGGTCAGCGACAAATGACATAACACCTCATTCCTTAACCGGGTATATGACCAGCGGTGCTTTAAACCCACTTTATAGTTTGTCAAAAAGAGTAGACCATTAGATTATTATTGCAATTCCTCAATCAACGTAATTTTATGTAATTTAAATCTCTAACAAATTATTATTTTAATATGATTTAGTCCATATTATTTTTTTTCATAAAAAAAACCTTGTTTACAACAATTCACCAAATTTTAATATAAACAAGTAAAAAAAACTAAATCATAAACACATAATAACAATTTTATATGTGTAATAAATGAATCAAATAGCCAATGCATACGATTTATTCAATAATCATCAAATCTAAGTCTTTATATTCATATAAAAGTCTTCCCTAATTCTAGATTTATTGAATCAAATAATCACGTAGCACATAACATCATACAAACATATAATTTTACGATCCATGAAAACATGCACGTAATCATGGATACCCCACAAATCTTAACAATTAAATCTCTACGGATCGTAACCATACATGACATAACAATTAATCATGCAATTTAATCTAAAATTATCCCACATGTAATTTAGGGTTTCAAAATAATTCCCTTTTTTTATTAATTTTTTTGGCAAAAACCCTAATTTTAAAAAAAACAAACCCTAATTTTATGAAAACCTAAAAAACATGTAGTTTTAACTCAAAACAATTATTAGTTAAAAACTTTAGATTTTCGATAATTATAACCTGTTAAAACGACTCTCGATGCCACTGAAGGTTTATTAATATCATAACAATTATATAAAACCCTAAACGAGATCAAAGCACACATAGCGGAAGCGATTTAACAAGATCATAATTATAAGGCAATTATAATTAATCGAATTAGGGTTACATACCTTTGCGCTAAAGCAAATCCGCAAGACGAAGAACGAATCACCAATTCGGGCTTATACCCTAATATACCAAGATATAATCTAAAGTAAGACTATATTACGATCTTGTACACACGTAATACAACGAGCTAACCGTGATTCTAGCACATGAAAACCGAGATACAACGTTTGTAAATAATCTACCCAACAACCCTAGAGAGGGGTTAGGACTAGATTATTAACACAATCGATCAACCAAGAAAACCAAACGAAAAGCCTTCGTGGGTTGTGGCTTGCGATCGACTAAGAAGAGAGGGGAGGGAGAGATTCAAGTTATGAAGATTATGAGGGATAAAAATGTGTATTTATACGCCTCAAACACATTGTGGCCCAAGTAAATAAAAGGCAACTTTTGACCCCTCCCCTTTTTGTGCCCTAATCGACGGTCGAACACCCCCTTGTGGGGTGTTCTGAAACCTTCCGTCCTTCTTCCTTTTAATCCTCTTACTATATATTATTTTAACACTCGTTAATACTTAACTATTAATTAATTAATGATCGTTAAAGTTATATAGTTACTTGCTCGGTTTTATTTAATAAATGCATAAATATATATTTATTAAATAAATTAATAAATACAATAAATATATTTATTAATTAAATTAACTCTTTACGTATTGTGTGCAATCCCGTAATCTCGAGTTCGATCCTATCACACAACTATTAAATATAAGTCCATTAACTTACACAACCGTACCGGTATCGATGTCTCGGCGCCAATGATCTTGCTTGAACATAGATTTGTTGGAATTGTAAGTCTTTTGAATCATAAATTTGATGCCGCCACATATATCATCCCATGTTTTAGCATCACGCTTGTGGGGTGTCAGATTAAACTTAGACTGCATTCATATACAACAAATAAAACAAACACAGAGTTGGAGTTAGAGATATAATTTAAACATTATTTTGTTTATTTATTTAATGGCTTATATATTTATTTAAATTTTTATAATAAAAACAACTTATCCTAATAAGCATAAGCTTTTTGAAAACAACTTGTTCTGATAAGCTGTATTCAAATAGCTTGTTCTGATAAGCTTATCAGGATAAGCTGTTTGAAAACAGTTGTATTCAAACAGCTTGTTCTGATAAGCTGTTTAAAAACAGCTTATCCGAAAAAGCTTATTACCTTATTCTCATCAAATATATTTATATAATTTTTTTTATTTATTTATATGATATAAATAAATAAGATATAATTTGTATATTTATTTAAATTTGTTATTTATTTATATGATATACATAAATAAATAAATAAATAAATAAATTTAAATATATACACCATTAAATAAATAAACACAATAATGTCATAAACATAAAAATGACAATTGACCTCTATTTCAGCCCAAATGTTCGTCTGCAGCTCTTTAGAGACGTCATTCCAACTTGGGTAGTACATTGGCACGAGCCTCCTGAGAGACTCCTCGATTAAATTCGAGAAATGTTGAGCATGGTCATCGAGAGGCTGAAAAGAGGGTGGTCGCCCCTCAAAACGTATCGGGACAGGGCCATGCATCTCAACAACGCTCAACAAATTGAGATTTTGGTTAATGCCCCGAGTCTTTGACCTACTGGCATGTCTGCCGCCAAAATTTTCTTTCCTTTTGCCTTTGCCTACAAAAATCAAGTGAGTGACAATGTCACATATATGCACCAAATTTATGATTGGGTTACAATAATTTAAATATTCTTACCTTTATTTCTAAATAAGGCGAAGCAACCGCCGCAGATGTTTGGCGTAGGAGGTTCATCCTCACCACCACCGTCACCCCCGTGTGATCGTGCAACATCTGGTGACGACATCTGTAAAAGTACAATTAGCATAACATAGACAAATTCATGACCAAAATAATATAAGCATGCACAAATCAAAATATAACACATCCAACTAAATATAGACATTTAAACAATCCACAACAATTAGATTCATTCATTCAAACAAATAAGTGTCTTTTGCAAGTTACAACTAAAGGCCAATCTTATTCTTCACTAGAATAAACTTTGTCTTCACCATCATCATCATTCATACGTTCTTCATCACTTAAATCACGAGGGACGTCTTCATCATCAGTAATACCATCGTCTTCGTCATCAACATCAATGATATTCGGCGGTGCATCAACCTCCATTGATTGGCCATCTATATGCAAGGTCACATCACTCAAGTCATTCAACTCAGTGGAAAGTGGTAGATCAGATGAGTTGTCGAAATGTATAATATCAGGAACGGCATCTTACACGCTAACACCCCCGTTGGAAAACTTTTTATGATTAACATGTACAACGACCTTCCAGTTGGGTTTGTTCTTATCTTTATTGTAGAAGACTTGTTTGACTTGTGTTGCGAGAATGTATTGATCATCTTTCCACCACTCGCCTCTTGTGTCGGTGAGTTGTGTCATGTTGTTTCTATAGATAAGACATTGTTTACGTGATGCACTGCGAGTGTCGAACCACTTAACTCGAAACAACACAATAATGAATAGAAAATAATTAAACACGAAGATCTGTTGAAGCTGACCATAAGACATTGTGTCAGGGCCAGGCACACAAATGCTGTTGTTTTGAGTTGTACGACGTTCATCGCGGTTGTGCACGACATACCTCACACCGTCAACTACGCAAGAGTTTAGTGAGATTGGATTTGGTGATGGTGTACAAGCCAAAGCGAATAACTCGCTGGTTCTGATAACCTATGGGTCTTTGTCATTGTCTACGTGACGTTGACGGATCTATGAGGAATAAAGGATTAGATACATAAAACTATTTATAATACTATTATTTTTTACAGGTAAGTACACAAAATAAGTCTAAGTTTACCTTCGACCCAAACCAGGCGCGAAATTCTTTTTCTGTGTCTTTGTGAGGATATAATCTGAAAAACGTTCTTGTATTAGAATAAGTCGTTATTGTTAAGAAAAAACAGTTTCAAAATAAAATAAAAAACGCGTACCTCTTGAACTCGAAAATGTACTTGTCGATTTCAGGATTGTTGTTTAGTACATACCATTCCACTTTCTTGAATTCTTGATAAGGGAACGTAATAAACGACTTTTCCCAATCGGGTTACATACCGATCAAAACACCTGAAACTGACACGTTGGGGGAAGGGGGTCCACATTACGGTCGGGACGATTAAATTTAGTGGTAACATCATCCCGAAAATACTTAGAACATAAAGTCAATGCTTCTTGTGCAACATACCCCCCGCAATCGAACCTTCTGCTTAGCTTTATTTCGTACATAACCTTTTAGCGTTTTCATGTATCTTTCAAATAGAAACATCCACCGGGGGCGGATAGGCCCGCCTTCAATGGCCTCACCAGGTAAATGGATAACCAAGTGAACCATAATCTCAAAGAAATCAAGAGGATATACGAGCTCAAGATCGCACAAAATGTCAACCACCTTATTTACAACATTCAACATGTCATCCACCATTAAAGTTGCAGAGCATAGTTGCTTAAACAAGTTACATAGGTCGATTAGTGGTATTGCAATCTTATTAGGCAAGTATTCATGAAGTGCGAAAAGAAGTAAACGTTACATCGTTATATGACAGTCATGAGACTTCATGCCCATTATATTGATATCGTTATCGATCACTTTGTGCTTGAAGTTGGATCCGAATCCATCTGGTAGTTTAACTCCTTTGATGTATTGACAAAACATTTTCCTATTCTCTGGTGTGAAGGAATACGAAGCCTGAGGCTTCTTGCACTCCCCGTTTTTATTTTGGGTGAGCCACAAGCTTTTTTGAATGCCTAACTTTTCTAAGTATTGTCTTGCCTTGACGGTGTCTTTAGATTTGTCATTCATCAACAAAGTGTTCAGGATGGCCTTCAACACATTTTTTCGATATGCATGATGTCTAAATTGTGTCTTAGTGCAAGAAAAGGCCAATACTCAAGCTCGTAAAAAATAGACCGTTTAAACTAGTTAGGCTCAAGACGAAAATTGCGTGTTATCTTCACACCCCCATAATTCTTATGTTTACATGGCAGTCGATTTGGTAGTGCAACATGTTGATCGTTAATCTGGTCCATGTTACATGTTCTAGGACAGGGCTTGTGTTCGGGTTTACCATTGAATTCACATGAAGACCTGAATTTATAGCGGGGCGGTAAGAATCTCATGTGGCCAACATAAACTATTTTGCTTGCCACATGAAGAGATGGAGTGTCGTCATTACATGTAGGGCAAGCCTTGTAACCTTGCCCACTCCACCTAGACAAACTACTTCGAGCTGGAAAATCATTGATGGTCCACAAAAGCATCGCTCTCATGGTGAATGTCTCGCCTTTAGCTTGGTCTATAGTACAGACACCATTCCATAAAAATTTTAGATCATCAATTAAAGGTCTTAAGTAAACATCAATGTCCTTGACGGGGATTTAGGGCCAGGAATTAACAGCGTCAGCATTAAAGAGCTCTCTTTCATACACAACCACATAGGCAGGTTATATGTTGTCAATATCACAGGCCACATGTTGTAAGTCTGACTAAGGTTGCCGAATGGATTGAAACCATCAGCAGCCAACCCTAATCAAACATTTCTTGGTTTCGCGCAAAATCAGTATACTTGGCGTCAAATTTCTTCCAAGCGCACCATCACACGGGTGTTGCATCTTACCGGGCTCCGTACACTTTCCAGTAGCATGCCAAATCATATCCTTTGCACTTTTACTAGACTTGTACAAACGTTTTAGTCTAGGAATGATCAGAAAGTAACGCAACACCTTCTTAGGAACTTTCTTCCCCGACGTGTTACTGTCTTTCCATCTACATATATTACACACCGGACAGAAACCCAAACCGGCGTATCCTTCCCAAAATAAGCATCAATCGTGTTCACAAGCATGTATCGACTCGTACCCTAACCCGATCGTTTTAAATGTCTTCTTTATTGCATAGTTGATGGTGGGAGCTTGAATCCTCTGCTTGGGGGAAATATAATTTGCATAAACTCTAGAATTTCATTGAATATGGTATCAGTGATTTTACCTTTGGCCTTAAAATGTGTAAACTTTGCCATAAAGTCTAATCGAGTCGCTTCCACACAACCAGGGTACAACTCCTCATTGGCACTAGCATATAACTCTTCAAACTCATTAGCTTGAGCCGGTCTGTTACTTGAGTTGGGAGGAGGTGAAGGATGAATATAGTCCGGAGTAATATAGCTAAGATCATCAAGTAACGATGTCATGTCACTAATCAAATGTGTTTAAAAACAGCTTATTCTAATAAGCTTATCAGGATAAGCTGCTTGAAAACAGTTTATCCGAAAAAGCTTATTAGCTTATTTTCATCAAATAGGAAACATTTAGAGAGTTTGCATTTATGTTTAACAGAAATTACAAGTTTATACATTCTAGGCGACATGTCATCGGGGAAACCAAAATGATAAAAACAAGTAAAAGCCCATACGTATTATCAATTAGAATTAAAAAAAAACATACTTGTAGTCTCGGCTGCCGTCAGCGTCGGGGCTGTGGTTGTGGCTCCGGCTCCGGCTGTGGATATGGTTGTGGCTTCGGATGTGGTCGGGGCTACAAACAACCATACTAGAATTAAACAAACAACCAATTTTATTATAATTTCAAAATCAAAAATATAAATTAAAACCTTGAATTTCCAAAAACGAAAAGCCACCACCACCAAACTTGTTTAGAATTATGTTTAGAGGGTTAAGGAATTGTGTTAAGAGGAATTAAAGGAGACGGTGGTGGTGGTGCCCGAATGGTGGTGGTGGTGGTGCAGCCTCCGGGGAGATGGAGGTGGTGGTGGTGCCGGAACAAATGGAGGTGGTGGTGGTGGTGCCTGCGATGGAGATGGTGGCGGTGGTGCCTGCGATTGAAGATGGAGATGGTGATGGATTGAAGATGGATATAGATGGAGATGGTGGTGGTTTCCTCGGTTTTTTTTATAAGTAAAGTGTAATGAGAAAATGGAAGCCGATCAAGTCAAAAAGGTCCACTTTTCCCTGGCGACATGTCGCCGGGGATACTTTTGCTTTTTGTCGTCTAGCCAAAAACGCGCGTGATTAGAATTTTTGGGAGGGACGTGACGAAGTTTTCTCGGCGACATGTCGCCAGGGATTCCTTTAACTTGTCAACGCATATTTACGTACCTAACTTCTTTTGTCGTTTCTCTTAAACCTTCCCCGGCGACATGTCGCCTGGGATACTTTCATAATGTCGTCGGGGATACGTATTGTCAAGATAAAAATTATTATTGTTTATATATTATTATAATTAGTTACAAATTAATAATAATAATTATTATTATTTAAAAAATAATAATATCATCTCGGTCAGTTTAATTTCTCAATTCATTCCGGTCTAGTCCGTTTAGTTTCTCGATTTATTCCAGTTCGGTAACCATTGAACATGTAACGTGTAACCAATGCATATCGACTCATCCATTGAACATGTAACCTGTAACCATAACCTACTGACTCATCCATTGAATATATAACGTGTAACCATAACCTACCGACTTATACATTGAACATGTAACGTGTAACCATAACCTACTGACTCATCCATTGAACATGTAACGTGTAACCATAACCTACCGACTCATCCATTGAAAATGTAACGTGTAACCATAACCTACCGACTCATCCATTGAACATGTAAGGTGTAACCATGACCTACCGACTCATCCATTGAACATGTAACGTGTAACCACAACCTACTGACTCATCCATTAAACATGTAACGTGTAACCATAACCTACTGACTCATCCATTGAATATATAACGTGTAACCATAACCTACCGACTCATCCATTGAAAATGTAACATATAACCAATATACACCGACTCATCCATTGAACATGTAACGTGTAACCATAACTTACTGACTCATCCATTGTGTTAATGCAATGCAATGCCTAAAACATTGTTAGTATCAATTAATCTTTCTTAGTTTTGATCATGACAAATTACAAAGACATTTATTGTCAAACACAATCATAAAACAAATTATCTAACAAACACTATCATCAAGGTAATAATCATTACACTAACATATCTTAATCATGCTTAGTGATCATAAAAGTGATTAGCCTTAAAACTCACTTTTATCAAATGTAACAAAAGATTTTTAATAAATTTTATTTTTAAGAAAATATTTATTAAAATGAAAATGTAAATTTGAATATGGCATATTCCAAATGCCATAAGAATATCCGTTGAAGGTTTAAACAGCCTCAGATATTTCAAATTCACTAAAAGACGGAGCGGAGTCTAGTACCCGTGGTCCCTTAAGTGCCTATGCGGTTCCCTATTGATAAGGAACCACCTAGGTAGATAAGGAATCGCCCCCAGATAGCCGTTGACATTTGTCTTCTATAAATAGTGGATCAAATCTGCATTCTCATTAACCCTTTATGGACATCTCTTTCAGCCTTCTTTCTCCTATCTAATCCTAGACATTTGTAAATAATCACTTAATGTGTTAAGTATGTTTAATCATGATTATCCTCTTGATCTCCTTATTTACCTTGTCCAAAGAGAAGATCACTCACACACTTGTGATGTGATTAAAGATGAAGCATTGATAAAGATCACCTTCTCCTAAAGATCTAGTCATGTTCATCATTTATTTATATGTGTCTGTTGTAGATCCAATGTATTTGTGAATACTTTGACTAGTTGTGTTCATCCAAGCTATATGTGAATACTTGGATTAGAGTTGTGTAAATCTACTGCAATGTGTGTGCTTGGATTTGTGTTGTGTAGATCCAATCTACATGTGTGTACTTGGATATGTTTAGTTGAGTTATAATTAGTTGTCTTAGTTCTCACTAAACTATAAAGTGATGCGGTTGTGTCTTGTGAGTTCTCACTAAACTATAAAGTGATATATAGTTGTGTTGTGTGAAGTTCTCACTTAGCTTCAAAGTGAAGAGTCGTGAAGATTGGTTCTAGCTTTAGATTAGAACTCGACATCTAGCCTTGTGTCAGAAAATGGTGAAGTAGGCAACGTTGTGAAAATTGGTTCTAGCTTTTGAATAGAACTCGACATCTAGCCTTGTGTCGTAAAATGGTGAAGCGGGAGACGTTGTGTAGATTGGTCCTAGCTAAGATTAGGTCTCGACATTTAGCTTAGTGTCGGAAAATAATGTAAGCGACTTTGTAAGGTTTTCTCCGCCAAGAAGGGAGCTTATGGATATAATGGAAATCTCGAGTAAGGTGAACTCGAGGAGTGGAGTAGGAACGAGGATAGAGCCTCGTTGCCGAACCACTATAAATCTTGGTGTCTTCTTAATAGGTTGTTTCTTTCCTTACTCATTACTTGCATTCATTATCATTATACTTACTACACATTGCTAATGCTTTAGAATTAAACCTAATCATTATGCAACTAGCTTTCAAGTAAAAGATAGTTTTGTGCACTCACCTAATTTAAAGGAATTTTAATTAGGAGATAAACCGATGAGAAACTATTCAACCCCCCTTCTAGTTTCGACACATTGAATATCTAACGTGTAACCATAAGCTACCGACTCATCCATTAAACATATAACGTGTAACCAATACATACCGGATCGTCCATTGAACATCTAACGTGTAACCAATACAAACCGACTTGTCCATTGAACATATAACGTGTAACCAATACATACCGATTCGTCCATTGAACATCTAACGTGTAACCAATACAAACTGACTCGTCCATTGAACATATAACATGTAACCAATACACACCGACTCATCCATTGAACATCTAACGTGTAACCAATGCAAACCGACTCTACCATTAAACATCTAACGTGAACCAATACATACCGAGTCATCCATTGAGCATCTAACGTGTAAGTAATACACACCGACTCGTCCATTGAATATACTGACTCATCCATTGAATATATAACGTGTAACCATAACCTCCTGAATTTGATGAAGACACAACACATGATGAAACAATATTATTTTCATAACTCATGATCCTTTGATCTTGTCGTTGATCCTCAAAAACAGGAGCACCATTCATGTAAGGCATATTAGAGAATCCTATAGTATTGTTGTAGTTATAGGAATTATAATTCTAACAATGATCGGAAAAAAACTGTGCTTGAACAACTATACTTAGCTGAAACAATAACACAAAAAGAAGCAATCTTTGCCTGTGTGACAATCAATGGGTATGTTGAAAGTGTTAGCCTTAAAATATTGAGTCAAATAAGAATGTTCGGTCATAGGTTTATATTGTAACATTTATTAGAACGTTGTAATAGTTAGTTAAAATAGTCGTGACATTACGGTCTTGATGGCTAGCTTAAAAGGCCTCTTTCAAGGTACTAAGCATTTTATTCAAGCCCGACCCAAAACAAATATAGTCCAATAGAAAGCGCGCATGTGGGTGGACTATATAAGCACCCTCCTAGCATGTTAGGAGGGTTGGTGATTTCATTTTCTTAATCTAATATTCCAAAAGTTTCACACACTTCTCTCTACTTTATCTCTCTAGAAATCATATCTTTTCTTAATCAATCATCATATAAATTAGGGACAACAATTGGTATCGTTGAACTATACTTTGTTGGAACTAATTACCAATTAGCTGACTTGTTTACAAAAGCTCTTTCGAAAGAGAGGTTTGCGTATCTAGTTAGGCAAATTGGTATGAGATGTTTGACTCCAGCAGAACTGGAGATTCTGGCAAAGAAGCCTGCTTGATTCATCTATCAAACATCTACTTGTAAATATTAATGAAAAAGCAAAATACAAAATCAAAACTCTTTGAAAATCCAAAAATATTCTTCTCGACATGTCTTTCGGTATCGATAATATGGACGTACCTAGAAATGTCACTCAATAACGACGCGGGTGTGTACATAAAGCTCGAATGAAAGTTGTAAATATTTTTCAAAACATGTCATTTCTACTTTTAATAACAGAAAATGTCTATTTTGGACAATTTTTCAAACAACGGGTAGAGCAATCTATCTTGGGTTGAGCTTGTCACAAAACATTCAACGTTTTGAGCTCAACACAATGGCTTGTAATCACTTTCAGATTGCAACCCGGTTATATATTCACGGGGGAGTGTACGATTTAGTGCCCTTACCCTCAGCAAAAGAAGAGAAATCTTCTTACACTTGAGTGGATTCGTCAAGACATTCAAAGTGTATGAACTCAAGTTTATGCTTTAGAAAAACCACTTCGCGAAAAAGAATGGATTTTTCAAAAAGCGTTGAACACAATTTTTTCAAGAATTTTTCAATGATTATTCAAAATCTTTTAAAAATTGAGTGTTCAACAACTCCTAACCTCAAAAGTTTAATGTGGACAATATCCTCGTAATGACAATTCAATTGGATTAATTTTTAAGGGGGAGCTTTCCTAAGTCATGCTAAGTTTTACACATTTTTCTCCCGAAAGTTTTCAAAACTATTTTCACAATATATTTTAATAAAATTTGGTATCTCTAATATCAAACGATTTTATATGTTAGATATAGGGGAGAAAATGTGATTAAAATGTGATCTAAAGACTCAAGCACTTATGGTTATGATCAAATACCCACAACATCTTTAATCCATGACGTTATTGGTGTCAAAAGGGTGGTTAGGTTTAAGTCCTATGATCCAACCAAAACCAGAGGGATCTTCTCAGGGACAATCTAATAGATTATTAGAAGTCCTTATGAAAGATAGAGTAGAATGTGAACGTATTTGAATGCCGACTAAGTACTGATGCTAGCACTGGAACAATCACAACAAGGTGCTAATAATGACGTCTTGGTAAGCATTGAAGGGGTTGAAGAATGAAAAAGAAATGTAAGTATAAAGGGTGAAAAGAAACTATCCCTCCATACAACTTAGGTAGAAACCGGGTCAACACATCATGAACCCAATGATGTAATGCATAACCCTTACCCAACAAATAGGTGGCATATGCTCCAGTCTCTGACCACTAAAAGTGCACTAATCGAGTCTAGAGCCAAGAGATCAATCAAATCTCGTTAGGACACACGAAATGACGATAAAGAGAGTCATACGCTATATCCTTGCGATATTTCTAGAACACTCAGAGTGATACTACTTAGTATTCACAATGATGAGTGGAAATCCTTCTAGTGTTAACATCAAACAGCACTGCGATAGGTCATGTGTAAGATTCTTATGAATTGAACATATGTAAAACTGAAAAACAACGGTGGTTTGTTTCTTTATAGATTCATACTCGTTTTAGGTTTCTACGCAATATCTTTATGGTCTTGCCAGAACATTCAGAGTGATATTAATTAATATTCACAGTGATGAATGGAAATCCTTCTAGCGTCAACATCAAACAGCGATACGGTAGGTAACTTGCGAGATTCTTTATGATTCAAGCTTGTGTCAACTGGAAAGCAACAATGGTAAGATTCTTTATGAATTAAACTTGTTCCAAGAATTTGAATTGACGACTTTAATCAAACGGATGTCAATCTAATTGATTCACTCTTTATGGTCGCAGTCTTGCTTTGAGACGGTCGAGTAAAGAGAACGGCTAGTACTGCCACGAAACCCTGTCAACGAGATTCTTAATTGAATCTACCTACTCACAGGTACAATATTTAATATCGTGTAACGGTCTTCACCGACCGGAGGTAAAACACTACCAATTTAGGACGAATGTCAAAGCCCCATTCAGTCCGTGTCTATGTTTTATCTAAAGAAGGCGACGTTACGGTCTACTCAGCAAAGTCAAAGATTCAAAACCACATACTCATGCCCAAAGACATATTTAACAATCAAGAAAGCAAAAGTCTTCCGCAACCCTGATGATCGAAATCTTCCTTAACAATTAATGTAGAGGAATGACCTATCTTCAAAGGAGATTGTTAGCAAGCTTTCAAGATGGTGCAAAGTATGAACATGTGGATGAAGACACAAGATCGCAAGATGGCAAAGACAAGTCAAGAATGATTTGAAGATCTCAAGATAAAAGACAAAGTCGAAAGACAATGACAAAGGCTCAAAGATCACATCATGAAGGAACAAGACTACTATTACACGTTCAAGACTCATTTATGACGAGATTCGTAATCTTCATTGATCTCCAAATATTGAAGAGGAATGATCTCACATTGGGGGAGATTGTTAGCCTCAAAATATTGAGTCAAACAAGAATGTTCGGTCATAGGTTTATATTGTAACATTTATTATAACGTTGTAATATTTAGTTAAAATAGTCGTGACATTACGGGCATGATGGCTAGCTTAAAAGGCCTCTTTCAAGGTACTAAGCATTTTATTCAAGCCCGAGCCAAAATAAATATAGTCCAATAGAAATCCCGCATGTGGGTGGACTATATAAGCACCCTCCTAGCATGTTAGGAGGGTTGGTGATTTCATTTTCTTAATCTAATATTCCAAAAGTTTCACACACTTCTCTTTCTTTTCTCTTTCTACTTTCTCTCTCTAGAAATCATCTCTTTTCATCTCTTTTCTTAATCTATCATCATATAAATTAGGGACAACAGAAAGGATCTTGTGGGGTGATCCATTGAACATATAATGTGTAACCAATACAAACTGAGTCGTCCATTGAATATATAACGTGTAACCAATACATACTGACTCATCCATTGAACATCTAACGTGTAACTAATACAAACCGACTCATCCATTGAACATATAACGTGTAACCAATACAAACCGACACATCCATTGAACATATAACGTGTAACCAATACATACCGACTCATCTATTGAACATCTAACGTGTAACCAATACATACAGACATGTCGTCGGGGAAACTATTGGCGGGAAAATATTGGCGGTAAAACACTGGCGGGAAAATGTTAACCATTTCCCTCACTTTTTTAGCATAAAAGGAGAACCACACACACTCCTTATCATCAAAACCACTAGCAGATCACACACACTTATCATCACATACACATTGTTATTATGAAGATGTTAAAGCATGAAGCTTTTCCGTGTAGGTGTGGACATGGAGATGTAGTTCTTCGAAAATCGTTGCAACGTGATTCCTTTGGTGGACAGTACTATGCTTGTCTACGTTCACAGGTGGAACCTCCAGTTTCATATGGATGCAAATTTTTTTATGGAAAGACGAACGAGTCAGACTACTTGTTAATTCTCTTGGAGGTTCAATGAGCTTTTCTCCTCCAAGCTCTTCTTCGAGACCTTCAATGAGTTTTTCTCCTCCAAGGTCTTCTTCGAGACCTTCAAGGACTGCTCTTCAACGTGTGCAAACTGTGTGTACTTGAATGGAAAAATAAAGGTACTTGAGAGTACAGTGGAGTTGTACCGCCATGCCGATAGGCACACAGTGGATTCAGCAGCACTATTTCACGACCTTTACAATGATATGGGGAACATTAGTTTGAACTAGTTTCTGATGTGTTTTTTTCGTGTTTACGAGTCTAATATCGTTGTAATATCCATGTTTAATTTAGCGCGTGTTTAAGTGTCCGTGACGAATAAAATCATGTAGGCGTGTCTGTCTGTAAGTCTCACATGTGTTTACACAAAGGGTTTTTTGTAATATTTGGAATAAATAAATATTTGTTTTACAAATGTCTCATTTTTTATTATATAAACGCCACGAAAATAAAATAACATCGGATCGATAGTTAAAGTAATAATTATATATGTAACAAATAATTATATAGTTTTTTATTAAATAATAATTATATCTTAAATAAGTAAAATAATTAAATAATAGTTTTACAATTTTTCATAATAAGCAAAAATTAATAATATTTGACAGAGAGTTTCGCCGGTAACATATCGCAGGGGAAACATTAGTGATTTGGTGGGTAAAAGCCCGCCACAATTTTCTGCTAAAGTTTAAAGTTAATTAAGCCTGGTCGAGTATTTCCTGGCAACATGTCGCTAGGGATACGTTTGTCAGGTTATTATCAAAGAAAGATTAAGGTTAATTACACATGGTCGATGATTTCCCGGCGACATGTCGCCGGGGATAACTGGGAGGGAAAATATCCCGTCTTTTCTTTTGGCAGATCATTTTGGTCAAACCTGGACAATGATTCCCCGGCGACATGTCGCCAGGGACATGGTGGTCAAACTTTAACCAAAAAGTCTTTTTGATTTTTTGCCACGTCAACAAAGTCGCCAGGGATTAGAGGTTTTCTCTGGCGATATTTTGTCGCCGAGGAAACATAGGTCACCTGATCCCAACATTCTTGTAGTGTATCAATGCTTAAGTAATGATCCGCAATTTCGGATTCTTTAACCTAATTCTCATTATCTACCTGTTGTATACTTCTCCTTCAGAAATAATCATACACCTGAATATGCACATGTAACATCATATCATATCACTCTAACATACTTTTCGTTCACAATTCATGATTTAAGAACATACAATAATTTACAAACAAGCAAACAAATTATGATTAACATGCATAAAAAACAAAGGAGCAAACACACACATTACACATGAAATGAAAATTCCTGGTCTAGAGTTTTCTTTGAGTTAGTATTTTGGCAAAGTCAAGTGATTTCTTGCCTTGTAGTTTGTTGGTTATATAGTGCTTACTATACTCTCATTGGTTGTACTTTCTATATTTGGCAAGGTTATCTTCATCCACCATTTCTGGCATTGGAGCTATTTCTATGTGATAACTCGGAGAATAAAATGTAGCAAGAGTTAAGCGGTCATTCTCCTTGTCTGTCACTGCTCTATGTTCAATGCTCTATGTTCAATGCTCTTGTATCTCCCATTTGTCAACACCTATAGCAATAAGTAACAAATATAGAATTGAAGGCAATATTAGAAATTGTCATAATATTATCAGAATCCCTAATTTGTTTAACGGCAAAAGAGCAAAGCGTTAGGACGTACATTTGGTCACAAATATTAAAATTCTAACACCAAAAAGATTGATGAATACTTTTTACGGGCTCAACTCCATACTAGGGATGGCAACGGGGCGGGTTTGGGGTGGGGTGACTGTCTCCATCCCCAAACCTGATTAGTAAAGTTCTCCCCAAACCCGCCTCGATCCCCGTCGGGGTTTAATCGGGGTGCCCCGTTGGGGCGCAATGCTCCCTCAAACCCGCCCCGTATTAATCGGGGATCTTATCGAGTACCCTCTTTGGGTGAAATTTTCTATCAAAACCGTATCATTTTACATTTATTATTATTTTTAGACTGATAGAAATAAGTTTGAAGTATTAAAAACTTACTAATTATATAATAATGAATTACAAACAAGACTTATAAGGTTTAAAACGATACTATTATACATAAATAATGATATGTTACACCACAAAGAACTTACAATACATTAAACAAGTTCCGATAATAACAATTTGCAATCTTGAAAAGATAAAATACTAAAAAATATTTATTATGACGTAAATAGTAAGAAAATACTATATAAAAATACTTATATTTGTATATGTGTATATTAATCGGGCGGGGCGGGGCGGGGACCTTATTCCCCGCGTTTGCCCCAAACCCGATTAAAAATCCCCGTTTAAGCCCCAAACCCGCCCCATAACCCAATAATGTTAACCCGCCGCGCCCCAATTATTTCGGGTTTCGGGTTTCCCCGTCGGGTTCGGGTTTTTTTGCCATCCCTACTCCATACTATATCAAAGTGACATATTTTCTAAAGGTAAATGTGTCTATAGTTTTTAGAGAAGCAAAATGTGTCTATAGTGTTAGAGCACTATGTATCGTAACGCCCCAACGCACGTTGCTTGGTGTTGGGCCGTGTTACGACACCCCATCCATCGAAAAGCTAACGCCGTTGGCCGCAACGCGCGTTGAGGGTAGGAAATGTAAAAAAAGTTTTCAATCACCCCTTTTGCTATTCATAATTGACATAAGAAAAAGATCGGGGAAGATGGAGCTGGTTTGGATGACGATCGATTAATTTTTTTTTCTTGTTTTTTGCAAGTTTTGAAATGTAGAAGACAGTGGGAGGTCGATGAAAAGAGAAAAAAAAAACCTATGTGGTTGTTATATAACCCCACTTGCATGCATGTATTTTTTTAACCCCACAAATTTAAAATATAAAGCCCAATAAAAACTATAGATTAAATCCCAATTATTTTTTAAATATAAGTCCAATAAGGTAGCTTATGGCTTATTTTTGTCTTGTTGGTTAGAATTGGGATTTTAAGCCTTTAGAAAAAGTTGCTAAGAATAGTCTTTTTAGTCCAAGTCTGTTTAGGGCCCATTAAGGGTTTTTATTAATCTTTATTTTCATTTTTGTTTTATTTAGGTAAAAATTAATTAGTTTTGAAAATTTTAATTTTTTCTAATATTTTAATATTTTAATATTTTAATATTATTGTATTCTCGATTTGCTTGAAAACGTAATTTGAGTAGTTTTTAACCGTCTTAGTGTATTTTCATCTTTTAAATTTAAACTCTTTCCCAAAAATTGTAATTCTCACAAATACCTTCACTTGACACCCCAAACTCACCTCGTTACAACGATCCCTCGGTTTTTGCTTATTTACGTTTTAAACCCTCATCTTTTCTCGTAATTTACATATACTATTATTTTAAATCTACTAAGTACTAAATTATATATACTAAGCACTAAATTACAAACATCATTTTAAAGTTTTTTATGTTTTTAAACATACTATTAAACCAAAATGCGTATCTTTATTTAACGAATGAAATGATATAATTGTTTAGGAGTAATTTTAACAAAATAGTTGTTGAGGGGTTTTTAAGAAAAATAAAGAATAGTGGTGTTGGATGGTGTTATGATTTTTAGGACACCTAACCCACTTAGATTAATGTTCGGGTCAATCAGAATGTTTCCCGGCATCGTTGTTAACAGAGACGGAGGGAAGGAGGGGTCACAAGGGTCATGTTACCCCCTAGCGAAAAAATTGTAGAGTAAAATTTCTAAATTTTTTTGAGTTTTATTCAAAATTTGACCTCTTAAGAACCATTTTGTAATGTAGTTTATAAAAAATATTAAATTTTGACCCTCTAAGCCGAACTTTGCTTCGCCCCAGTTTGTTAACCAAAAATATAAGATTTTATGTAAATTATAATTTACTTACCTCTGTGCTGTCACCTATGTTGATCACAAGTGCATTTGGAACAGGTTGAACGGGCACCCATACTTTGTCTTTTTGTATTTGAAGCCCGACACTGCTATCTTTTCTTTGTTGCAACAACGTGAGAGCACTTCCATCCGAATGGGGGCTTAAACCCATTGTTGATGCTAAAATCCTCCGATAGGACCTACGGGACAATGAACCTTCCACGTAAGCTGCGAACGGATGAAGCACCTACACACAAGAAGCAACACACGTTAACTCGCCCCGGGTGTTATCCCAGGACCAAGCTCCGGTGTGAGAATGAGTGATGGTACGAAATGTGGTGCGTGGTGTTATATGATATTATGTGTGTTGTCAGAATATTTAATGATCCTTTAGTAATAAATGTCAAGACTATATATAGGGTACTATTGTTACCTTGATGTGGACAGTTCATATCTTGTCTTCTTTCCTAAAACGGGTCTGTGTACCTTATTGCGTCTGACACTGTACCTTTCCTCTTTGAGCATACGCCAAGACCTCTAGTGGGGCCTTGGGTCAGGTGACGTCTTCCATGACGTCATGATACTGTTCTCCGTCTGCAGGCTTCTGGTCCGGCCACCTATTCCGGTATCATCTCCGGTACGTGACACGTGTCGTGTTCTCCGGTCGACTTCCGGGACCACACACGAACATGTCCCCCCCAGTATAATGTTATCCGGAGGGTGACATTATACTTCTGTTGGGCTTTTGGCCAGCTTGGTAACTACTATGGGCTTTGGGCCCAACTTTCGCGTCATCTTACTAAACGGGCTAGAGTGGGGCCACGTGGAACGCACTCATCTTCGTGGGTGGTTCCTAAGTGCGCCACGTGTACTGCCCATTAATGCATCCCTCACACTTCTCGAGGTTTTTCCTATATATACTCGCCTTTTCACATTTTTCACTTTTACTTTTCACTTTTTACTTTCTTTTCTTCCACCATTGTTACTGTACGTGTCTCTTGCGGTTTTACTCTCCGTCTTCTCAGGTAGGTTTTATTTCCCGGTTTATATTGTCCCGTTCCTCTTGCATCCGGTATGTCCGACGAAGAGTCCGATGGTGTGGCCTCCAACTTCGGCCTTTCGGATCCGAAATGCGACATGCATATCCGTTTTTCCGAGATGACTAGTGACTAGTTAGCGCTTACCATTGACGAGTATCGAATACCAAAGGAGTTTCGACCGCAGTTGCCCGACCCCAATATGACCATGGATATGCTAAGACGTTCTCTCCATATAGGTGTTTACCTGGCTTTCCTGGAGCATGGTGGTCTCCGGATACCTTTCTCCTCTTTTTTCTTAGCTGTGATTAAACATTTTAGGGTGCATATTTCCCAACTTGTGCCCATTGGTGTGAACCGGGTAGTGATGTTTGAGATCCGATGCCGGAGTCTGGGTGTTGACTGCATCTTCGACTTATTCCGGGTGTTCTATAAGTTGGGTAAACAGGGGCATTGGTTCTCTTTTGTGAGTAAAGTTCACCGGAAGGCATTGCGGTTTTGTATAGAGACAACTTCTAGCCTGAAGGAGTGGAAGAAGAAGTTCTTTTTGATTGACAGGAGGGTTATACCTGATGCTATGCCGTGGAGGGATCGTGATACGTGTGTTGTGGATCCGTTTCCCCGGACTTATAGCCAGGCAGATGCGGATTTATTGGTTGAGACGTTGATTCCGTTGCGACCGCCTCATAGAGGGTTGCTATACTTGTGTGGATTGTTTAGGCCTTTGTCTCGGTTAGATTGCCGTCGTGCTCTTCGTGATGCAAGGGGCAACGGTAATATTTCGTTTTTATGTTTCTCCTATCTTTGACTAACCGGATCTCTTTAATTGTTTCTCTTCTCTCCCCTCTTGTTCTTTTTGCAGAGTGTACAATGGAACAATTCTTGAAATTGCCGAAGTGGACTGGGACGCGGGTAACAGTCGAGGAGGAGCTGCCAGAGAATCAGAGAACTGTTGACCGCACCGCTCAGCCTCTGGGGGTTAAGGATCATATTCCCGCTCTTACTCCGGAACAAGAGGTGGTACAACACCCAGACCAAAGGATAAAGGCTGCTCGTGAGCGTAGGGAGGCTCAAACTCTGGAGAAGAACCTTCTCTCGCAGGAGGGTGGTGATGCCGGACCCAGCCAAGGTCAGAAGAGAAAAGGGGTGGTTCTGGAGCAGGGGCCAAAAGAAGCAAAGTCACCTCCAATGACCAGACCGGAACAGGGTCTACTTCCAACCGGGTTCTTTCTCCCAGTCCGGTGAACGTGGCTCAGCCCAATACTACCGGGGAAAATGCTCGCCAACCGGATCAACAGGCGCAGGACAAGCAGGGACAACTGGACAAGAGAGTAGATCTTTCTTCCCCTTCTCCTCACCGTGCAGGCAAGGGGCCCGTAACTGGTATGCTTTATTCAACTCCCTCTGTCTTATTTGTTTTAGCTTATTATTTTGACACATGCATCTTCTCTTTCAGAGGAGGAGAATCTCGACTTGGGGAACGAAGATAAGGATGAAGACGGTGTTGATGACGAGGGGATGCAAACCTACGTTCCTTCTTGGAGGCTTCAGCATAATGTTCTTATATATACCCATTTCGCTGCCAAAGAAATGCTGGTTCATCTTCCTACTCCGGTCAAGCAGCGTTCACTGGACGCGCTGTCGGATCATGAGCTGATCCGTCAGGGCTACCTAACGTTGGCCCGCACTTCTCTGAACCAAACCGAGATTATCCAAAGGTTTGAGCTGCTGAACCAAGATCATCGAAATTTGATCAACTCTAGTCGCCAGGACTCTGAGAACTTCCAACGAGGACAAGAATTGCTGGAGCAGATCTCTGTCAATTTCAAGAAGCTTGAGACGGAGCACGCCACGTTTTCCCAAGACAAGGCAAACCTTGAGGCTAGAGTGAAGTCTTTGGAAGCCGCTGCTCAGGCCAGCGATCAAAGGGTGAGAGATCTGGAGTGTACCCTCGACTTGAAGGAGGAGGAGTTGACTCGAGCGAACAAGCGTGCCCAAGACGCTGAGGCAGCCAATGCCAAAAGTACTACCAACATCCGTAGGGCTGCTTCGGACCACACAAGGCTTGTCAAGGACTTCATCCCTCGTATAATCCGTTTGCTTCATGGGAGCTCCGATTATAAGAGGCATGTTGCCGAGGTTGCTAACGTTTGCTACTCTGGAGGCTGGTCTGACGGAGTTAAAGTGAACCACTCTGAGGAGTCGCTTGCCAAGACTCTTTCTGAGACGAAGGATTTCGAATTTGATCAAGCCGTAGCTTTGGTGAAGAAGTGTGAAGAGTTGTTTGCTCCGTCTTACCCCTTTGTTGATAAGGTAAGCAAGTCTTTTTAGCTTTCTATTGGGAACTTGATGAAGCTAACTCCGGATGAGCCAGAGACTCCTCACCAGCCTCTCCCTGTTCCAACCATTTCGACTTCCTCTCAAGCGGCCCCACAATGAAGTGTGTTTCTAGGGTATGTTTTGTAATGCTTACCTACTACTTCTATTGTAATTTTCGAACTTTATTTGTGCCGGAGTGTGTTCTGGGGTACCCTTAGTCTTCTAATCGAACTTTATTCATGTCGGAGGTTGTTCCGGTTCTTTTGATGTAATATTTCGAACTTGTTCTCGCTGGTCCTTATTCCGGTTGAAGTTTATGTAACTTATGCCATTGTTAGCCTTTTTTAACTTGTTATGCCATTGTCTGCTTAAGCCTTTTTAACTTGTTACGCCCTTGTTTGTTTAAGCTTCCGGAAGCCACAGTGTATATTGTATCACGGTTCCTTATCCAGCCTTTGCTTCGGTTAACCGAGCTATGGGCTACCGCTGGGGGTTTTCCTCGACCGTTTGCAAGCGTGGTTCCGGCTTGCTGGGAGGAACTCTTGGTTCCGGTGGGAGGGACTCTCGGCCCTTCCCCGGTTAACAAGGCTCTTGGCCTTTACAAGCGGTCTTTCATGGGGGTGGATGAGGCTCGTAGCCTTTACCACGGTTGATGAGGCCCTTAACCTTTACAACCAATAGGGCCGCCGCTCGATGAGGCTCTTAACCTTTACAAGCGGTCTTATGCTGCGGAGGATGAGGCTCTTAACCTTTACCATGGTTGATGAGGCTCTTAACCTTTACAACCAATAGGGTCGCCGCTCGATGAGGCTCTTAACCTTTACAAGCGGTCTTACGTTGCGGTGGATGAGGCTCTTAACCTTTACCACGGTTGATGAGGCTCTTAACCTTTACAACCAATAGGGCTGCCGCTCGATGAGACTCTTAACCTTTACAAGCGGTCTTACGTTGCGGTGGATGAGGCTCTTAACCTTTACCATGGTTGATGAGGCTCTTAACCTTTACAACCAATAGGGCCGCCGCTCGATGAGGCTCTTAACCTTTATAAGCGGTCTTACGCTGCGGTGGATGAGGCTCTTAACCTTTACCACGGTTGATAAGGCTCTTAACCTTTACAACTAATAGGGCCGCTCGATGAGGCTCTTAACCTTTACAAGCGGTCCTCTTCCTCCGAGTTGATCATACTCTTTGGGGGCTTTGGCGTTTTGTTCTTGCGGTTGTTCTTTCTAGTGTTGCACGTTTCGGAAAATTTCCTTCCCCATGCTGGGGAGGATATAACATAACATAAATAGATGTTTTTGATTACATGAAACAATTTCTTAAATTCATTGCGTGCCACTTCCTCGGGATTTCCTTCCCTTCCATAGTTTCTAGCTTGTAAGAGCCGTTTTGAAATGCTTCCACGACTCGGTACGGACCTTCCCAGTTTGAGGATAGCTTGCCCGGTTTTATCACTCGACTGGCTTCGTTCTTCCGATAAACAAAATCCCCAACTTTGAACGCCATGTGCTTAACCCTTTTGTTATAATATTGTTGCACCTTCTTCTTGTACTTGGCTTCTCCGATGGCTGCCATTTCCCTTCGTTCTTGAACAAGGTCTAGGTTCAGACGGAGCTCTTCCTCGTTTGTTTCCTCGTTAAACATGAGTGTCCGGAAGGTCCTCGTTCCTATTTCAGCCGGGATGACAGCCCCACTTCCGTAGGTCAAACTGAACGGAGTCTCCCCATTGCTAGTCTTCATCATGGTCCGGTGGGCCCACAAGACGCTTGGTAATTCGTCCACCCATCCGGTCATCTCTCTTCCCAAACGAGCTTTAAGTTCGTGCATGAGTGACTTGTTTGCTCTTTCGACGAGCCCATTGGCTTGTGGGTGGGCTACAACGGTGTTGATCTGCTTAATTTGCCATTTAAAGCACCACCCCTTGAACGGGTCATTCACTAGCTGCGTTCCATTGTCCGTGACAATGATGCCCGGCACACCGAACCTGCATACTATGTTCTCCCAAACGAATTTCTTCACGTCCTTCCCCTGGACTTTTGCTAGCGTCTTAGCTTCCATCCATTTGGTGAAATAGTCTATGGCGACTTTGATGAACTTGACCTTGCCTGGTGCTTCGGGAAGGGAACCCAAGATGTCTAGGCCCCATTGGTAGAAAGGCAAAGGTGACATGATCGAGGTCATGAGCGTCTTCGGTAGTTTAGGGACTGAAGCATGGATTTGACAAGAATCGCACTTCACTACCACTTCGTATGTATCCTGGTACATCGTTAGCCAATAATACCCTTGTCTCATTATTTTTGCCACCACCGATCTATATCCAGGATGCATCCCGCAGCCCCTTTCATGAACCTCCCGGATGATATAGTTCGCCTGCAAGGGTCCCACACATCTCAACATAGGAGAGAGATACGACTTCTTGAACAACACTCCTCCTTCGATAACGAATTGTGGAATTTTCATATGGAGTTTCCTGGCTTCGTCCGGGTTGGCGGGCCATACCCCTTCTTGTAAGCATTTGAGGATTGGGGTCATCCAATTTTCTTCTTCTTCTTCGACTACATCGTTCACCTCTTCCTTCTCGATTGATCGTGACGCCAATACCTCCACTAGGACCTCTTTTGTAAGGTGGTTAAAGGCGACCGAGGCTAACTTGCTCAGTATATCCGCTTTCTGGTTTTTATTCCTTGGGATGTGTTGGATGGCAAACTTATCGAACTTGGCTACCCGTTCCATCGCTTCGGCGAGGTATTTTTTCATACGCTCGTTACAAGCGACGAACTCGCCGTTTATTTGGCATGCGACAAGCTTTGAGTCCACCTTTGATTGAAGAGTCTGGGCTCCCATCTTTTCGGCTAACCTTAATCCTGCTAGTAGGGCCTCATACTCAGCTTCGTTGTTCGAAGTCTCAAAGTCCAACCGAAGGGCGTAAGTATACTTCGTGCCGGACGGGTCTATTAGCACCAGACCTGCCCCAACCCCTTTTGAACTCGCCGCTCCGTCAGTGAACAACGTCCATTCCGCTTCCTCGGAGTCTACCAACTCTATTGTATAGATTAGCTTTTCTCCCGACGGTGTTTTGTCCAAGAAATCTGCTAATACTTGACCCTTAATCGCGTTCCGGGGCACATAGTTGATGGTATATGCCCCTAGCTCTATCGCGTACTTGGCCAGCTTTCCTAAAGCCTCGGCCCTTGACAACACTTGCTTGATCGGCTGATCAGTAATTACTTTGATTGGGTGGGCTTCGAAGTATCTCCTCAGCCTCCTCGGCAAGTGGAGCAAACACAGGACTAGCTTTTCCAACGGGGCATATCTTCGTTCTGCGTCATGCAACACCCGGCTAACATAACGGATCGGAGCTTGCCCGTGTTTTCTCTCCGCCATGAGTACTCCGCTGACAGCATCCTTAGCCATTGCCTAGTAGATGTACAACGTCTCTCCCTTGATGGGTGTGGTTAGGAGTATTAAATCCATGACTACTTTCTTCATCTCCTGGAAGGCGGTCTCAGCCTCGGCTGTCCATTTGTATTCGTCCCAGTTCTCCTTAGTAATATTCTTTAACGTTTCGAAGAAAGGAAGGGAGCGTTCATCGGACTTAGAGACAAAGCGGTTCAACGCTGCTAGCTTGCCACTTAGCGATTGCATTTCCTTCAGAGTTTTGGGTGACCTCATGTCCATTATGGCTTTCGTTTTCTTGGGGTTTGCCCTTATCCCCTCTGAGCTAACCATGTAGCCTAGAAACTTCCCCTCTTCTACTCCGAAGGAACACTTTTTGGGATTAAGCTTCATATTAATTTTCCAGAGATTATTGAAGGTTTCGGCAATGTCCGCCAGGAGCGATGCCTCGGAAGGGCTCTTGATGACCATGTCATCCACATATGCCTCCAAGTTGCGACCTATTTGCTCCTTGAAGGTCGCGTCCACGAGCCTTTGATAGGTAGCTCCAGCGTTCTTGAGCCCAAAGGGCATCTTGGTATAACAGTAAGTCCCCTGGTCCGTGTAAAAGGCCGTTTTTTCTTCATCCTCGGCGTCCATCTGCACTTGATGGTAGCCTTTGTAAGCATCCAGGAAGCATTTATATTTATAGCCCATCACCGATTCAATCTTCAGATCAATTTCCGGAAGTGGGTAATAATCTTTCGGACAAGCGGAGTTAAGGTTTTTGAAGTCGATGCACATCCTCCAGCTACCGTCGGCTTTCTTGACCAGGACCGGATTGGATATCCAGGTGGGATATCGCACCGGGCGAACAATCCCCGCCTTGACCCATTCCTCGACCTCCTTGGCTACCACCCCACTCTTTTCTTCCCCAAGAACTCGCCGCTTCTGTGCGACCGGAGTCATAGAATGGTTGACATTCAGCGAGTGTTTAATCAGCCTTTTAGGTACCCCGGTCATGTCAGCCGAAGTCCATGCGAACACGTCCTGACTCCGCCTGAGTAGGTCGATCAAACGTGCTCTTCCCTCCCTCGAGAAGTTTTTCCCAATTACTACTAGTTGGTCCGGGTGAGCCGGATTCACTAGCACTTCTTCCGTGAGTTGGATATCTGCTCCGTCTGCCCCATGCTTCTCATCCTTTTTTTGCTTCACCACTGCCTTAGGCATCTATCCTTGGCTGCTTTTTTGTTTGTCCTCGAGCATTCGGCACTCGGCTATGATGGATGCTCTAGGGACCAGCGTGGCTATCCCTCTCGGGGTCGGGAATTTGAACATGGCATGAGCGGTTGATGGGACCGCCCTTAGTGCTCTAATACCGGTGCGGCCTAGAATGACGTTATAGGGCGACATAGCTTTCACAATGGTGAACTTCAAGTTAACCGTTCGTTTCAACTTCCCTTCTCCAAACGAGACAGCCAATTCCACCTTTCCTAGTGGGGTTAGCTCCTCACCCGAGAACCCAACTAGGCTTGCCTGAGATGGCTCTAACCTCCTCTTAATCAACGGGCACAGATGGTTAAAACAGTGCTTGAACATGATCTCGACCGATGCTCCATTATCCACCAGCATGCGCCTTATCAAATGTCCCTCTGCTTCAGCTTCTATGATGAGCGGTTCGTTAGAGGCGTCATTCCCGTTTAAGGGGGGAAGCTGATGGGGGCTTGCATCCAGTCCTGATCTTTCGGGATAAGCTCCTTCCTTTTCTCCCCGGTTCGATACAACCTCACCATGTTGATTGTCTTTCTTCCGCCCCTATTGTCATCCCTTGGTCTGGAGGCATTGTCTCTATAACCGGCTTTGGGCTCATGGTCTCGAACCAGGTGATTGAGCTTTCCTGCTTCTAGTGCGGCCTCTAACTGCCTCCTCAGCTGGAAGCAATCATTGGTTAGGTGGCCCTTTTGACCGTGGTAGTCACAGTGCTTGTTCATGTTTTCCCTTTTGACCATTCCCTTGGTGGGTTCCGGTCGGGGCAATCGGAGGTGAGTCTCGAAGGCCAGTATTTCCTTCGGGGTGCGAGTTAGGGAGTCTATGGCGGATATAGGGAGAGGTTTCTTTGCGTCGTATGGACGTGGGGGTAGGTACTGCGGATATGGCTGGTACAACTCCTTCCCTTTATCGGATCTTCGCGCATAACGATTCTGCCCCTTGTATTCTCCTTCATGTCTTTCGGACTTGTTGAACTGTTTAGCTCCCCTTTCGGCATATTCTCCTCTAGGTAGCTCGGTAGTCCGAAATGCCTCTTCCGACTTAACGTAGTCGTCGACCCTTTTCATCATCTCGTCCCTGGTTTGAGGTGTCTTGTCTGTGAACCTTCGGACTAATTCGGGGCACTTGCAGTTGCTCACAAACGATGATATTAACATCACGTCGGGGGCGCCCTCGATATAGCTAGTCTCATCTTTCCATCTTTCCTTGAAGTCTGGGAGACTCTCGTGAGCCTTCCTCACTATTTTGGTCACATCAATGGCCTCCTTGGTGCACTTTCTTCTTAGCGCGAACCTTCTTACGAACTGATCCCTCAAGTCCACCCAGTTATCTATGCTTCCATTTGGTAAGCGATCAAACCATCCTCGGGCGACGTCGTCCAGTGTCTGCTGGAACATGCGGCACCATACCGGCATGGGCCAGTCTCCTTGCGTTGCGGCCCCGGAGAACCGTGTGACGTGGTTGTCCGGATCCGTACTTCCGTCATATAACTTGAGGTGAGGAGGTAATATGTGCTTCGGGGATGAGTACTGGATGATTCGCCTTGTGAAGGGTGAACGGAACATCTCCTTGTAAGGCTTCGACAGATCCTCCTCTGGTTCCTCGACCGTCACCGGCTTCTCCACATTCCTTCTTGGTTCGGTTTCCTCGAACGACAACCGGATGGGAGTGACGTTGTGTCCGACCAACCTGGAGTTGTACTCGGAAATGAGGGCTTGGAGGCTAGCTAAGTTTGCTTCGGTCTCATTGTTGTGTGCTTCATGGTTTTCGTTATTGCCCCCTAGCCCGAAGCCTCGGTAGGGGTGACTGGTGATTGTTGAGCACCTTCCATCAAATACTCAAGGTAGTTTGAAGTTTGGGTCCCACGGATAGCGCCAAAATGTTGATGCTAAAATCCTCCGGTAGGACCTACGGGACTAGGAACCTTCCACGTAAGCTGCGAACGGATGAAGCACCTACACACAAGAAGCAACACACGTTAACTCGCCCCGGGTGTTATCCCAGGACCAAGCTCTGGTGTGAGAATGAGTGATGGTATGAAATGTGGTGCGTGGTGTTATATGATATTATGTGTGTGTTGTCAGAATATTTAATGATCCTTTAGTAATAAATGTCAAGACTATATATAGGGTACTGTTGATACCTTGATGTGGACAGTTCATATCTTGTCTTCTTTCCTAAAACGGGTCTGTGTACCTTATTGCGTTTGACACTGTACCTTTCCTCTTTGAGCATACGCCAAGACCTCTAGTGGGGCCTTGGGTCAGGTGACGTCTTCCATGACGTCATGATACTGTTCTCCGTCTGCAGGCTTCTGGTCCGGCCACCTATTCCGGTATCATCTCCGTTACGTGACACGTGTCGTGTTCTCCGGTCGACTTCCGGGACCACACACGAACACCCATCACAAGATCAGGCCTGGGACATGGAGGGTAGTAGTTCATTCTTAATCCTTGTATACACACCCCGAACATGTCTTCAAAAATATTCTCATTAAGCCCTAGGCTCAGAGCTATATATTTCAAAAGTCCTTTAAATAATTTTCTTAGCTCTAATGAGTAAGTATCCAACGTGTTGCTGCAAAAAACCAACTTGAGTTTGTCAAAAACCCATGTTGAATATCTTTAAAGTTTAATGAATTAAGTAATTAAATAAGCAGTAAAATATACAGTAGAAATTTGATTGAACAGGTTATTAAGGAAGTGTTTGTTTGCTGAATAATAATAATGTAGGTTTGGGTTAAAAGAAATACCATTGTTTGGTTAGTTAATTTGGGTTAGCAAATTGTAACTCACACCCTAGTGAAAGGTTTTGTGAAATACCTTAACCCATTACTTTTCTGACATACTTTGGTATTTGTCAGTATATATACTAATTTATTTTTTTTAATTTCAAGTGGGTCATTTTTATATAAACAATAATAAATCAATTCAAAATTTTTATTTTTTATTTTATTTTTATATTAAAATAATATAATATCTAAAAACCTTTAACAAACCAAACATTACTTTTCAATCAAAAATATCTAATTATAAACCACCCACTTTATAAACACAGTAAAACACGATTTCAAACCAAACGGCCAAGCTTCCAAAGGTACGTGCTTCGTTACCATAAAATATTATAAAATAATATAAAAGAGATTAGTATCTCTCTCCTATTTAATGTTTAAGTAGTACAAATATAAAAGTTTAATGTACAAGTTAATTAAACATTATTTTTTCTAAACTTTAAGTATAACATAGCTTATATGGTACAATTATTGAATTCACCTATAAAAATTTATTGTTATAAATTAATATAGTATATGTTACAAGTATACATTAATTAAAGTATTAAACACCATAATTAATGTATTTTTTTAAATATTCTTAAAATAAAAAAATACATATTATTGTACTTATTTTATAAACAAATAAAACACACAGAATTTCATAAAATTTATATGCTAACAAGTTGATTATACATATGTTTAAAAATGGGACTGAACCAACGGTTCACCATCGGTCAGACTAGCCAATAAAAACTGATAGAAAATGAAACGAAGATAACAAGGCGGAAGCTATATATACGGGTGAACCAGATCGAACTAAGTTGATTTTTTTATTATTCTACAGTTAAATAGTTTATCGTTTTTTGTTTGGTGACGCTTAAACTTTAATAATAGGATACCCATAACCGCAACGCGCGAGTACCCATCTATATTTTATGATACATAGTGTTCAACAATTAAAGCACAAAAAAAACTTCATATAACTTACAACTTGGTGACACATACGGTTTTAAAATCGAACAAGGTGAACGGGTTTAATCAAAAACTAGAGAAAACCGACCGAAACTAATGCAAATAAACGAACCAAAACTGACTGAAATTATTCTTTTTACCTTTCTCCGATTAATCACAGGGTACCCGCCGCCGCATCGCGCGGGTACCCTGCTAGTATTATAAAATAATTGTTGTGTACGTCTTTTCAGTTGAGAAGTTTCATACTTGAAATGATCTGCCTTTTGTTATACTGTAATTTAGTAGAAAATAGATTAAAGGTTTAAGCATTTAGCTACGTACGTACCCAAACTCAGGTGGGTTGGTTGTCCATAGTTTTGGGAATCTCATATAGTCTGGCATTACACCAAGAGCATACATATTGCACCAATCTAGTTTTTGATCTTCTGAGAACACAAAAGCTTGCCCGTATCCTTGAACTATTTCTGGATCCATTGGATACTTCTGTTTCTCTTCAATAGGAAGCATAAAGAACTCCATAGCCAGTTTCTCCATCTTGTCAAGTAAATCAAGATCAATCCCGTGATTAATAACCTGAAACAAAGACAGATAATCCAGTTAGCATTATGTAACGAGATAGTACATGTATCACATTAAGATTTCTAATCCATAAAAAAATATTTGGTTTTCTTAAATTCATATCCACAAATAGCTCTGTGGACATTAACTTAATAAAGGTACCTGGAAAAAACCCCACTCCTCACAAGAAGCAGTAAACTTCAACATTTCGTCGTGAAATTCTTCTTTATTCCCTTTCTTGAGCTTTGAAAGATCAATGACTGGTATACTACTCGAGACATGAGTAGGGATTGTGGGTAACGGTCGTTCGTTCACATCACGGACGAACCTATCTGGTATTGTCTCTTTGGTTCCATTTTTTAGTTCCTGAACGTCAGGTATATGGCCTACGTTGATAGGGAAATCAGCCATTGTTTATTATTATATGTTTCAAACGATAACAAATGAATTGGGTGTTGGTTTTGAGATCTAAGATCTACTACATGCCTACGTGTTTTTCGCTTAGAATATATTAATACCGACGTATTACAAATAAGTTAAGATATAGTAAGTTAAGATATAGGGATTTATCCTCACCTTTTATTTACCTAACATCTAATGGTTATTTTATGTTTCATGAGTATTTCGGTCATTTCACCGTCTACTATATAAGGTTTTTTTATTTTTCCTTCTCATAAAAAACACACATCGTATCTCTCTTTCTCTCTCTAGCCCTCGATGTTCTTTATCTATGTACCAATCCATCACTAATGAATCCACCCCGACGCGATCATTATGAATCCATGACGAATTCATCACGAAGCGATCATCACGAAAATTTATAATCACGAACCGATACATCCATCATCAGGTTTGATTAATACCTATTCTTATTTTTAGCTTATTTGATTTAAATAAACTTATTAATTTACTATCATTTTAATTATAAGCTTTTAACTGGCTTATTTTGAACGAATCTTTTGGATTAATTGTTATTAATTATAAGTTATGAATAAGTCATGAAGTTGGATTAATAAGCTAGTTTGTTTGAATAAGCTTATGAATAAGTTTTTTGAATTCGTGGAGAGTTCTAAATAAAGTTCGTGAATTAAATGATTTTGAATTTATTGTGTTGAATTGTAAGCTAGCTTATTAGCTTATTTTAGCGAGTTATACGGTTTTGTGAACAAGAGAGTTATGAATAAGCTTATTTTTATGTTAATAAGTTGTATTGTTAGGAATTTTTATGTTTATGATGTAATCATATGTGATGTACATTTGTTATCATATATGATAATGCTCTATGTAATTTGCAGATATATATATACTATAATATATGATATGTGAATAAGTTAGTGATAAAGTTAGTGATAAGGAGAAATAATATGTTAAAAAGGGCTTGTTTTTACAGAGAGTGGACTTTACAAGGTATTGAAGGTTTATATAGTTCATAACAATTACACAAAACCCTAAACGAGATCAAAGCACACATAATTCGGAAGCGATTTAACAAGATCATAATAACACAATTATAATTAATCGAATTAGGGCTACATACCTTTACGCTAAAGCAGATCCACAAGATAAAGAACGAATCCCCAGTTCGGGTTTATAACGTACTCTACCAAGATATAGTCTAAAGTAAGACTATATTACGTTCTTGTACGCACGTAATACAACGAGCTAACCGGGATTCTAGCACGTGTAAACTGAGTTTCTACGCTTGTGGAAAATCCACCCAACAACCCTAGAGAGGGGCTAGGACTAGATTTTAAGCAAAATCGAAAGAACAAGAAAACCAACCAAACCCCTTTGTGGGTTCTATGTTGCGATCGACCCAAGAGAAAGAGAGGAAGAGATTGTGTGTTGAATTATGAAGGTACGGGAGTGTTTATATAGGCCTAAATTCTTGTAACTCAAGAAACAAATATAAGGAAAGTTTTTTCCTTCCCTTTTCCCCTCCATAACCGACGGCCCAAACACCCCTTAAGGGTGTTCCGGAACCTTCCATTCTTATTTCTATTTATTCCTCTTTCTATTTATTTCACAATGCTCGTTAATACTTAACTCTTAATTCTTTAACGATCGTTAAAGTTATAGCTCGATTTATTTTAATAAATATAATAAATGGAAAATGATTTATCCTTCTACTTGATATGCCTACATATCTTCCTACTTTTATTATTATGACAAATGGATTGATCAATGGATAAAATTAAGAAAGAGAATTAGTGGATTACATGTGTTTTAATTTGGTGTGGGTAGGAGGATAAGTAGGAAGATATTGTAGGAGGATTTAGCATTACTCATAATAAATATATTTATTAAATAAATTCACTTTTTATGTATTGTGTGCAATCCCGTAATCTCGAGTTTGATCCTATCACACGATTATTAAATATAAGTCCATAAACTTTCAGCTCCTACTTGAACATATTTCGAATATCGTGATTACATTCTAGTTACACTAGCAATGTCTCTAGTACAACTCGAGTAAGGTCTTCTGGATAAAACCTTTTAACGATTCATCATTATTATTATCTTTTTTATTTATAATATAACGTTAATAAGGATATGGATCTCAGTCATTCCTTTCATTAACCATTCTGTTTCTCGTTCACAGATTCAGCATGATTACCAAAACAAATTTAGGTGCGACCACACAAACATCTTACTAATCCCATGAGGGGCCCAGCTGTATTATAATCCAAAACGAAATTGGAGGAAATAAATTCCATATTGACTACAAGCAAAACTTATGAATTTTGCAACACTTCTGAAAATAACCCTAATAGCTACCAATTACGTTTAGCGTCAGATTATTCCACAGATATGCACTAGATTCATAATAGTTTCCTGGTATCTCAAGTCTAAGGATAACTATTTATGATTTACTTGATGACAAAGATCCATAAAGTAAAATCATATAGTTAGGATAAGTCCAATATTCGATTCATCGAATATCATCCAAAATCGATCAATATACTTTCAAGTATACTATCGCAATTTTGAATTGTCTTAATTTAATAATATTCCCATATTATTAATCGACAACGGACATTTAGCATAACAATTTATTCATGGATTAAAACATGTAAAATATGAAACAAAATTAAGTAATAAGAATAAACGAAACGCCATCTTTATTTTATTAAATAATAATGTCTTAACATCCTTATCCAAATACTAATCACAGTTTATTGCATAAAATCGCTAGCTAGTTATAGCCCAATAGCCTTGGCATGCTTAACTACCTTTGGTCTAGAAAAATCCTTAGTAAAAGGATCATCTACGTTGTCATATGTGTAAACTTTTATTAATTTGATTTCACGAGCTTCTACTTGTTCTCGGACGTAGTGATGTCTACGCTTAAAGTGTCTAGCGCCTTTTATGACTCCAAAATCATTGGCGAACATAATTGGAGCAGAATTGTCGCAATATATATCAATAGGTTTGTTAATGCAAGTAATGCCTAAAAACATAATTAGTGTTAACTAATCTTTCTTACTTTTGATCACAACAAACTACGCAAGACATTTATGGTCAAACACAATCGTAAAACGAATTATCTAGCAAACACTATCATCAAGGTAATAATCATTACACTAACATATCTTAATCATGTTTAGTGATCATAAAAGTGATTAGCCTTAAAACTCACTTTTGTCAAATGTGACAAAAGATTTTTTAATAAACTTTATTTTTAAGAAAATGTTTTATTAAAATGGAAAATGAAAATTTGAATATGGCATATTTCAAATGCCATAAGAATATCCTTTGAAGGTTTCAAACTGCCTCAGATATTTCTAACCCACTAAAAGACAACAAGGAGCGGATTCTACATCCGCGGATCCTTAAGTACCTATGTGGTTCTTTATTGATAAGGAACCACCTAGGACAATAAGGAACCGCGTGCAGCTAGCCGTTGGGTTTGTCTTCTATAAATAGTGGATCAAATATGCATTTTCCATAACTCTTTTTGGACATTTCTTTCAACCTTTTTTCTCCTTTCTTAATCCTAATCATTTATAAATAATCTCTTAATGTGTTAAGTATGTTTACTTATGATTATCCTCTTGATCTCCTTCTTTACCTTGTCCAAAGAGTAGATCACTCACACACTTGTATTGTGATTAAATACGAAGACTTGATGAATATCATCCTCTCCTAAAGATCTATTCATGTTCATCATTTGTTTATTTGTGTCTTGTGTAGATCCAATGTATTTGTGAATATTTGGAAGTCGTTGTGTTCATCCAAGCTATTTGTGAATACTTGGACTAGTTGTGTTCATCCAAGCTTTTTGTGAATACTTGGATTAGAGTTGTGTAAATCCACTGCATATGTGTGTGCTTGGATTTGTCTTGTGTACATCCAAGTTACATGTGTGTACTTGGATATGTTTAGTTGAGTTGTAATGAGTTATGTGTTAGTTCTCACTAAACTACAAAGTGATTTTTGTGTGAGTTGTGTAAGTTCTCACTTAGCTTCAAAGTGAAGAGTCGTGAAGACTGGTTCTAGCTTTGGATTAAAACTCGACATCTAGCCTTGTGTCACTAAATGGTGAAGTAGGCAACGTTGTGAAGATTGGTTCTACCTTTTGATTAGAACTCGACATTTAGCCTTGTGTTGTAAAATGGTGAAGTAGGCGACGTTGTGTAGATTGGTCATAGATAAGATTAGGTCTTGACATTTAGCTTAGTGTCGAAAAATAATGTAAGCGATGTTGTAAGGTTTTCTCCGCCAAAAAGGGAGCTTGTGGATATAGTGTAAATCTCGAGTAGGTGTACTCGAGGAGTGGAGTAGGAACGAGGATAGAACTTCGTCGTCGAATCACTATAAATCTTGGTGTCTTCCTATTAGGTTGTTTCTTTCCTTACTCTTTACTCACTTCAATTATCATTACACTTACTACTTGTCATTATTAATTCATTAGAATTGAACCTAATCATTATGCAACTAGCTTTCAAGTAAAATATAGTTTTGGTACTCACCTAATTGAAAGGAATTTTAATTAGGAGATAAATTAAAGAGAAACTATTCAACCCCCCCCCCCCCCTCCCCCTTCTAGTTTCTACAATTGGTATCAGAGAGATGGTCACACAAGATCTTTGAAGTATATTGTACTTTAAAACTTGGATCGATCCATTGTCTCCTCAAATTAGAAGGTTAAGTTGTATTAAAGTTTCTCTTTGGTCAAAACTAATTTTCTTTGAAAATAGGCCTTTTAATTGGTAATATAGCATCTCATTTAGATTAGTAGTATTTATGCATTTTAGATTTACTCTTGAAATGTATCTACTAGTTTGCATCTTGTTATGTGTAGGTACTCATGAAGATTAATCATTCAATTGATTGTGGATTGAGTTATTTACACTTGTAGAATACTCATCTTCTTTGATCTCCAACATCATTGAATGATGATATCAAGATGGATGGGAGTGATACTAGTCCTTGAAGACTTAGTAGTCACCTTAGTCATGTTTGGGATTTATATTGATTCCTTGATTGCTTGGAATGCACTTTGTGGCTAAGGTACGCTTCCGTTCTTCCACGCGCCCTTTTAATCATTCTCTTGATCATTACTTGACTATGTGCTTGTTCTTGGCATCCTTGCCATGACATTTTACCCTCTCAAACCTTCATTGCTTGGATACTTGACTCACTATGGGGATGTAAAGTGAGTTAGTAGTAGCTTAAAGTATCGAGCATGATTTCCATGGTTTGCACCCTCACGGTTAGTAGGCCCTATATCATGTGTAACTTGTGCAATTGAGATCATCTTTAGGATGATTGGTTAATCCCTTGAGATACCATACTACTTCATAAGTTGTAGTTGGATTTTACACATTTGGAATTGAAATATTCCAAGGATATCGTTATTGTAAATCTTTGCAATAATTTTTGTCCGATCATGTGTGAGAGAAAGTGAATTTATACTTTGCTCACATATTGAAGTAGAGTAAGACTATTCTTGAAAGTGATCTTATTCTTTGTATCAAAATTGCTTTGTATAGTTCATTACCAAAGCCGTTTAGACTTTCGTCGGAAAGGCACGTCTTAAACCACTATATATGACACAAGCTCTTCATCTCCTCGACTTGAAGATTGTCATTTGTATCTTGAGCATTGTACTTGGTCTTGATTCACTCCTCTTGACTTCTCTCCTCTTTGCTTCTTTGCTACGAGTAGTCGTTTGTCCGTTTCGGTCTTTTCCCATCTCGATTCAACTCGTAATCCTTCATTAAGGCATTATTACCTAGTGTTGAGGTGGTCTAATGATTTCCTAAAGGCTTAAGATATATTTTAAGGATTTTAGAAAAATTTGGTTTTGAAAAATTATTTGATTTTCTTTGATAACAACTCGCCACTGTATGCGGTTCTTTATTTGTCGCGGCTCAAAGGCGCAGTTCTTTATCGATAAGGAACCGCGGCCAGAGCTTGACACTAAAGCGCCAGGTTTTATAAAATATCACTTTTTCAAAACAAACCTTCTCTCTCTTCTCCAATAGAGTTGACGGTTTTTCTTCTTTTCTACCATTGTTGCACCTTCAAAACCTTCAATCACTCAAGTTTAATTGATTCCAATTTGTGGGTTTCACTCATCCTTCATCCAAGATCAATTAACTGTAAGTCATTTCATTCAATTTCATCTAATTTGTTATAGGGTTCATACTTTCATAACTGGGGTTTTTAAAATTAATATTGAATTAGAACCTTACTAGGAATGTGATTTGACATAGTTATTGTACTATGATTCCTTAGGTTCATATTCATTGAGATTACAATAAAACCCACTTGTAGAAGAATCCTAATTTTGACTAAATAATTTTAGTTAATTGATGGAATTGATATGAACCAATGAACAAGTTGGTAATGGCATTGTTAATGCTTACCTAAAAACTTTGTTTTGAAAAACCAATGTTCAAGTTCATTATTGATTTTACATAGGTAATATGTTATTGTCAGTGATGAACTAGGTATATTATGAACATGAGAATGATAAGGATTAATACTTTGTTTGTCAAAAAATTGATGAAACACACTCTCATCTTTTTTATTTTTGGCTTATATTTAACATATGAATGATTGGGGAAATATTTTTGTGTTTATTGTATTTAGGTACTATCATGTCTCTAGGATATCAAAATGACCACCAACGTACTAGAGAATACATGCCTAATCTTTCTTCTTCATGTCGAACTCGTTCTCTTCAAAACACTTTTCGTTGTCTAGAATCTCGTTGTTTTCATGAAGTATGCATTGTTCCTTCTAACTTTCTTGGACTTGACTTCATTCGATTCATGTTCAAATCCATTGGCTTTGATTGCTTGCTTGATATTAATGAGACAATCTTTCCTTCCTTCCTTTTGGAATTCTTTAGCTCGTACACATTAATTTGCATCAATAATGGTTTATCTATAAGATTTTCCATCAAGGGGAAAACCTTTTTATATACTCTTGAAGAATTTGGTGAATTCTCAATGTTCCATACAAGGTCAATGTAGGTTCACCGATACTTGGAGTTTAAAATCTTTATGTTGTCCCTAATATTATGATTGTATAATACACGAATTAAAGAAAGAAAGGTAGAAATGAGATGAATTTTAGTGAGAGAAAGTAGAGAGAGAAATGGTTGGAACTAGGTGAATGTTAGATTGAGAAGTGAGAAATACAAATAAACCAACACCCTTCCTAACATGCTAGGAAGAGTATATATAGTCCACCCACATGCGGGCTTCTTTATGGACTATATGGTTTGGGCCGGGCTTTCCTTTTGGGCTTTGGTTACTTATTAATGAACCTTATCTTAAAGTTAAGCCCGTAATAACACGACTAATATACTACCTATTACAACGTTCTAAAATATGATACATAATAAACATATGACCGAGCATTCTTATTTGGCTCAATATTTGGAGGCTAACAATCTCCCCCAATGAGAGGTCATAAACCTTAGTCATTTAGGAAATTTGTAGAGATTACTAATCTCGCCATAAATGAGTCTTGAACGTGTAATCGTAGCCTTGTTCCTTCATGCTGTGATCTTTGAGCCTTTGTTGTTGTCTTTCGACTTTGTCTTTAAGCTTGAGATCTTCAAATCATCCTTGACTTGTCTTTGCCATCTTGCGATCTTGTGTCTTCATCCACATGCTCACACTATTAATTGTTGAATATGTCTTTAGGCATGAGTATGTGGTTTCTGAATCATTGACTTTGCTGTGTACACCGTGACGCCACCTTCTCGAGACGAAACATAGACACGGACTGAATGGCTTTGACATTCGTCCTAAATCGGTAGCGTTTTACCTCCGGTCGGTGAAGACCGTTATACGATATTAAATATCGTACCTGTGATCAGGTAGATTCAATTAAGAATCTCCTTGACAGGGTTTCGCGGCTGTACTAGCCGTTCTCTTTACTCGACCGTCTCAAAGCAAGACTGCGAACATAAAGAGTGAATCAATTGGATAGATATCCGTTTGATTAAAGTCGTCAATTCAAATTCCTGGAACAAGTGTGATTCGTAAAGAATCTTACCATTGTTGCTTTCCAGTTGACACAAGTTTGATTCATAAGAATCTCACAAGTCACCTACCGTAGAGCTGTTTGAGGTTGACGCTAGAAGGATTTCCATTCGTCACTGTGAATATTAATGAATATCACTCTGAATGTTCTGGCAAGACCATAAAGATATTGCGTAGAAACCTGAAATGAGTTTGAATCAATTCAGAATCAAACCACTATTGCTTTTCAGTTTTGCACATGTTCAATTCATAAAGAATCTTGCATATGACCTACCGCAGTGCTGTTTGATGTTAACACTGGAAGGATTTCCACTCATCATTGTGAATACTAAGTAGTATCACTCTGAGTGTTCTAGCAATATCACAAGGATATAGCATAGGACTCTCTTGATCTTCATCCGTGTGTCCTAACGAGATTTCATTGATCTCTTGGCTCTAGACTCGATTTGTGCACTTTTAGTGGTCGGAGGCTGGAACAGATGCCACCTATTCAATATCAACTATCTCGGAGTGAGAAAGTCAATAGAAGTCGTGTTGATCTCCGTGACAATAAAACAAACTTCTTTTGAGAGAAGCCTGAGTAGCTAGGAAAGGGTTGTGCTTCACATCACTGGGTCCATGATGAGTTTGTCTTCATGATGAGTTGACCCGGTTTATGCCTAAGTTGTATGGAGGGCTTCTTTCTTTACACCCTTTATCCTTACATTTCTTTTTCATTCTTCAACCCCTTCAATGCTTACCAATACGTCATTACTAGCACCTTGTTGTGATTGTTCCAGTGCTAGCATCAGTACTTAGTCGGCATTCAGCTACGTTCACATTCTACTCCATCTTTCCTAAGGACTTCTAATAATCTATTAGATTGTCCCTGGGAAGATCCCTCCGGTTCTGGTTGGATCATAGGACTTAAACCTAACCACCCTTTTGACACCAATAACGTCGTGAATTAAAGATGTTGTGGGTATTTGATCGTAACCATGAAAACCACTTTAAATTCTAAAGAAGTGTTTGAAAAACATTTAACACCTTGCTAGTTTTGTCGTTTTAGAAATGCTCCCCCTTCACATGTGCATCGATAATCGAAAGTGTTTCGCACATGTAGGTAAGAGTTAAAGTGCTTGAGTCTTATATTAGATCACATTTTAATCACATTTTTCCCCTATCTCTAATATATAAAATCTTTTGATATTAGAGATACCAAATTTGATTAAAATATATTTTGAAAAATAGTCTTGAAATCTCCAGGAGAAAGATGTGTTAATCTTTTGCATGAAGTTAAAATGCTCCCCCTCAAAAATTGATCCAATTGAATTGTCGTTGTGAGGATATTATCCACATGTCGCTTTTTGAGGATGGGAGTTGTTGAACACACAATTTTTGAAAGATTTTGAATATCATTGAAAAATTCTTGAAAAAATTGTGTTCAACGCTTTTTGAAAAATCAATTCTTTTTGTCGGAAGGTTTTTCTAAAGCATAAACTTGAGTTCATAGACTTTGAATGTCTTGACGAATCCACTCAAGTGTAAGAAGATTTAACTTCTTTTGCTAAGGGTAAGAGCACGAAATCGTACACTCCCCCATGAATATAGTTTCGGGTTGCAATCTGAAAGTGATTACAAGCCATTGTGTTGAGCTTAAAACGTTGAATGTTTTGTGACAAGCTCAACCCGTGATAGATTGCTCTGCCCGTTGTTTGGAAATGTTTGTCCAAAAAATACAATTTCCTTTATTAAAAGAAGAAATGACATGTTTTGAAAAATATTTACAACTTTCATTCGAGCTTTATGTACACACCCGTGTCGTTATTGAGCGACATTTCTAGGTATGTCCATATTATCGATACTAAAAGACATGTCGAGAAGAATATTTTTGGATTTTGAAAGATTTTTAATTTTGTGTTTTGCTTTTATGTGTTTTATATTTTTGTATTTTGCTTTTTAAAAGATATTTACAAGTTGATGTTTGATAGATAAATCAAGCAGGCACCTTTGCCAGAATCTACAAGTCTGCTGGAGTCAAACATCTCATACCAATTTGCCTAACGAGGTACTCAAACCTATCTTTCGACAGAGCTTTCGTAAACAAGTCGGCTAATTGGTAATTTGTTCCAACAAAGTATAATTCAACAATACCTCTTTCAACTTGTTCCTTTATGAAGTGGTATCTGACATCGATGTGCTTCGTGCGGGAATGCTGTACCGGATTGCAGGAGATGGCTATGGCCGACTTTGAGTCACAGTACATAGGTACTTTATCAAAGTGGAAACCATAATCCGTGAGTTGTGTTCTCATCCAAAGAACTTGAGCACAACACGCAGATAGAGACACATACTCCGCTTCGGCTGATGAAAGTGACGTGCAATCCTGCTTCTTGGAAGACCATCCCACAAGCTTATCTTGACCTAGAAATTGTGCACCACCAGAAGTACTTTTTCGTGTATCAAGACACCCTGCATGATCAGAATCTGAATAGGCCGTTAGAAAGAAACCGGTTTCCCTCGGATACCAGAGTCCCAAATGAATGGTATTCTTGAGGTACCGAAAGATCCGTTTAACCTCCTTGAGGTGCTTTTCTGTGGGTCGTGCTTGATATCGTGCACAATAACATGTAGCATGATGAATATCAGGTCTGCTTGCTGTCAAGTACATGAGGGAACCAATCATGGAACGATATCTCGTTTGATCGATGGCATTTCCCTCCAAGTCAGCATCTAGTGATGTGGTTGATAATGGTGTCCCAACGGGGTCACATGAAGTCATACCATGCTTTTTGATTATCTCTTGACAATACTTAGCTTGGTTTATAAAGATACCACTTGGGGATTGGTGAACTTGAATTCCTAGAAAGAATTTTAGCTCGCCCATCATTGACATTTCAAATTTGTTGTGCATTACTTTTTCAAACCATTTTGAAAGTATTGGGTTTGTAGACCCGAAAATAATGTCATCAACATAAATTTGCACAAGCAAAATGTCATCCCCATATTTATAAGTGAACAAAGTTAGATCAATGGAACCTTTTGAGAAACCTTTTGGATACCAGAAATTTTGAGAGCTCGTCGTACCACGCCCTTGGAGCTTGCTTGAGTCCATATAGTGCCTTGTGGAGACGATACACCTTGTCAGGATAATGAGGATTGACAAATCCTTCCGGCTGCGTTACATAGACTTCTTCCTTCAAGGGACCGTTAAGAAACGCCGTCTTTACGTCCATTTGATAGACAGTGAATCCCTTATGTGCAGCATAAGCAAGGAAAATCCTGACCGCTTCCATGCGAGCAACTGGTGCAAATGATTCATCAAAATCAATTCCCTCTTTCTGGTCATACCCCTTAGCTACTAGCCTAGCTTTGTTCTTGATGATCGTATTCTCTTCATCCATCTTGTTTTTCCAGATCCAACGAAGATTTAATGGAGTCACATCGTATGGTCTGTCAACAAGTTCCCAGACTTTAAGTCTTTCAAATTGTTGAAGTTTATCCGTCATTGATTCAATCCAAGCATGATCAGCCATGGCTTCTTTGATGTTTTTCGGTTCAGCTGTACTCATGGCGAGTGCGAACATACAAACATCGCCATCGGTTGCTAGTTGTCGTCTTGTACGAACAGGCTGTGAAGGGTTTCCAATTACGTGGACCAAAGGATGATCTCGGGTCTAATGATGTGTTGAAGGATGTCGTTGATAGAACGTATGCATATTTGACGGATCAACATGGCGAGTAGGAGACTCTCCAGTTTCGTGTACCGGTGTACCGAATGGGTTGATAAACTCGTCTTCGTCAGATAATGCATCGTCTGCTTGATGTGTGTTCTCTGGAGCAATGACAGTAGTTGTGGATGTTGTAGGATCGATTGTTAAAGTGATATTCTGAGGAGGTAAATCTGCAACAACCCGTGTTGAAGTAGATGAAGTTGTATCCTTTTGTTGACGATGAACGGTATCATCATTCTTATCATGAGTGACAGCAGAAGACTTCGATGCAACTTGTTTCTCCCCCGTGAAATATTCATCATACATTGGTCCATATAACATTTCCTACTCTTCAAGTGTCGTGTCCACTGTCATATCTGCTCTAGGAACATGTTCAGGAACCAGCTTTGAACTTGACGGTTCATTGTTGTGGTCTTGAGTTCCGAGTTCTGTGCGGTTGTGAACGGAAGTCGTTTGTCGTTGTGGATCGGGACTTAAACTGCTTTGTTCAAGTGCCATTTCTTGTAATTCATCGAATCTGATATGAATAGTCTCGACTATCAATTTTGTTCTCTTGTTGTATACTCTGTATCCCTTAGACTGAGTTGCATATCCCACTAAAATGCATGCATCACCTTTCTCTTTCATCTTGTCCAGATTTTCACCATCTCGAATAATGTAACACGTACATCCAAAAACATGAAGGTGTTTGAGTGAAGGTTTGCGATCATTAATTATGTGATATGGTGTCTTTTCGTGTCTTGGGATAACTAAGGAGCGGTTTTATGTGTAGCATGCGGTTGACACGGCTTCGGCCCAAAAGTATAGTGGAAGTTTTGAAGCGGATAATAATTTTCGAGCAGCCTCAACTAAAGTACGGTTTCGTCTTTCAACAACGCCGTTTTGTTCGGGTGTTCGAGCAATAGATGTTTCATGTTCAATTCCTTCGGCTTCAAAATAATTTCTCAGTTTTGAATTCAAAAATTTTGTACCTCTGTCAGTACGAACCACTTTAACTTGAGCTTGAAGACCACGTTGTATCACTTTAAGGAAGCTTATGAGAACATCGGGTGTTTCATCCTTGGATCTCAAGAAGTGAGTCCATGTGTACCTTGAGTAGTCATCGACAATTACCATAACGTATTTCTTCCCATTGATACTTTGAACACGCATAGGACCACACAAATCTATATGAAGAAGATCTAACCGTCCTTTAGAGCTTGGTGTAGTCTTTGTCTTGAAACTACTCCGTTTAGCTTTACAAAGCTCACAAGAAGAGCAAAGATGATCTTTGATGAATTTCAAGTTAGGAAGGCCTCGCACAATATCTTTCTTAGAAAGCAAGTTGATGGTATCAAAGTTAAGATGAGATAAACGTTGATGCCATAACCAAGCTTGAGTCGTTGAAGCTTTAGCCATGAAACAGATTGGAGTTGAAGATGTGGAGTCTTGTAGTGAAATAGTGTAGAGATCAGTACCCCGTGTTCCAGTAAGTAAGTCATTCCCATCATAATCACGAACAAAACATGTCTTCTTTCTAAAAGCAACCTCCAAATCCGCATCACAAAATTGACCAACCGAGAAAAGATTATGATTGAGCCCTTCGACGTAGTAAACCCTTTTGATAGTGATATTCCCCTGAACCAAGTCTCCATATCCTAGGATCGGTGCAAATTGATCATTTCCGAATCGGACCGTACCTAGGAACTTCTCCACGAAGTTAATTAGAATCTTGAGATTCCCCGTCATGTGCTTCGTGCATCCGGAGTCCATTATGAAGAGAATTACTTCGATCACCTGCAGAAGAATTAGAACACGATGGAGCATTTGCTAAATTGGATTCCATGTTAGTTGTGATTTTCGATTCATTAGTTTCCCTAGTTTCATCACTTAGAGGCACACTAACGCTCGTAGTCACATTTTCTGTCCTAACCTTAGGCATCCATTTATATCCTGGAGGACATTGATTAGCAAACCACCATTTCCAAGGCTTGCTAGCAGACTCATATAATTCCCTAATTTTGCTTCTAGGGTTCTTAGTGGTGGAGTCTGATGCAATACCTTTCTTAGGGGGGTTGCACCAGAATGGTTCACTTTGCGTTTGGGTTTTCTAGCACTAATAGGCATCACAGTTTGCTTCTTAGTTCTAGTTTCTACGCCTTTGACATTATTCGAAACACACATAGCATGATTAGCATTAGCACACTTTCCACATTTCACACAAACAAACTTAACTTTCATCGCATTCAAAGTCGAATCATTCAAATCGTCATTACACGCGATTACAGACGTTTTATTCTTAGAAACATTGAAAATCCTAGGGTGGTCTTCTACTTCCTTCATCTTCCCTTGACTTTTGTTTTGCCAGACCTTTTCATTCATGCGAGTGCTCTTAAGTTGGGGCCGGCTAACACTAGTAGTGGGGACTACTCCTGTAGTAAAAGACACACGTCTATTAGTGTTTCTAGAAGTCTGAGGTGATTGACTTTCTTTGTTTTGTGTGGGTTTAGTGGCCAATCTATACATCTCTGGTTTAACCACATTTGTGTTCTTAATGCTTTGTGATCGAATATGTGTTTTGAGAGTGTTTTGTGGTAACCTATCCTTCCCATCCGTCTTGGGGGCAAACGCAGGTTTTGCAAATGTAGAATTAGAGAAAACAGATGGTTTTCCCAAGACAGAGGGTCTAGTCACTTTTTGAGCATTGGGTTGTCTTACAACAGGTTTCTTAACACTAGGTTCCACAATCTTCCCACCCATCTTAGCAACGAGTTTCTGCAACTCTGCTATCGCTCTGTCCCTGTCTTGTAACTGAGCTTTCAACCCTTTAATTTCCAAATTCTGTTCGTTCATTTCTCGAAACGTTTGGGAAAGTTTTTCTTGCAATTTATTATTATGTGGAAAACTACCAACGTCTTTTTGCAAAGCAAGTTCAAGAGAATGACAATGTTTTTGAAGGAAATTAGTTTTGTGTTGAAGTAACTCAAAAGCCTTTTTATCAACATTTTCTTTATGTTTCGAAAGCTCAAGTTCAAGACGCTCACACTCTTTGATTTTATCAAGATATTTGCATGCAACATCAGAATATTCATCGATATCAGCACAAGATTGAAGAGTAACACACAAAATATCTTTGGAGAGACATTCTTCTAAGAGTAGATCATATTCGTTTGAAAATTCTAATTTGTCATTTTGAAGGTCATCAATTTATTTTTCAAGAGACTCAACATATTTCAAATCATCAAACATTTCAGACTGAATTAAATTTTCAAACTCAAGAACATGTTCTTTTATTATCTTCGTATTTGGTATTAAAAGTTCTTTCACAAGCACAGTTATGTCGTGAGGAATCTCGGTTTTCCACTTATCCTTTTGACGTTTCTCCCAATCGCTTTCAACAATTGATTGAACATTATTAACGTGGTGTTTAAGAAAACCAAGTATTTTTCTACTTTTGCTTTTAGAAGCATCTAGAGGCAAATAGTTAATATATTTAAAAACATTAGTTTTCCTCTTAGTGGCAAAAGCTTTTTTCCATTGAATTCTTTTTTGTTTGCATTCTAAAAATAATTCCTCACGAGACTTCTGTTTTTGTGGAGTGAAAAGACCATAAAGACTGTTTTCATAAGCGTAGTTATATGGTTTCACAAAATCTTTATTGACCGGTGATCTACTCTCCTCATCCCAAAGGGACGTCTCTTCACTATCGAGGTTAGCTACAGGGCAATCATGATTGGTCCATTCGGACTCGTCAAGATATAAATGGGGGTTCGCAGCTTGAGCTTGTTCGAGGTACTTGAGGGTGGCAAAGCTAGGTTGACCCTTGAAAAACGACCGAGGTGCTATCATTCTAACGGTTTGAATAGAGTCATGTGTATTATAAACAACTTTTTTCAAAAAATCGACTTGTTCTTCGAGATCCTTTACTTTTTCAGTATCTTTGCTTTGTCTATTTTTGAAATCTTGTTTTAATGTTTCAACCTCTTGTTTCTTCTCGTCAAGAATTTTAGCAGAATCGGTGGTGTTCATAGAAAGCCTCTGTTCAAGTTCATTAACTTTTGTTGTGGCAAGATACGTTTTTTGACGTTCATCACTTAATAAAACATTAAATTGACGTTTTTCTTTAGTTAACAAAGCAAGAGCTTCATTGTATTTATTTTCAAAATCGTCCTTTTTAACGTTGATTTCACGACTTTTGTACCCCTCAAGCTCGTTGGTCTTTTGAAGAAGCTCAGCCCTATAACTATCAATAGTCTCACTAGATTTTATAAGAGCGGCTTTGCATTCTTCAAAGTTTTGAGTGAGCGCTGCGTTTGCCTTCTTTAATTGTTTTGATTCTTTCTATTTTCATTGACATCTTTTTGTAAACTAGCAATTAAATTAGCAAGCGCGACACGCTCCTCGTCATCATACTCATTTGCATGTTGATCATCCTCAAACTCATTATTGCACATGTCTGATGAATCGGGTGTGGTATTGCTATCAACCGTTTCCATCATACACGTGTCAGTAATTGTTGTTGGTAGATCATTATGCTCATGTGTATCACCAAACACATTATATTCAGCATCATCTTGTACCTTATCATTTAGCTCGGTATCAAAGATAGGACCATTGTCATCTTCAGTGACGTTAAGGACCTCATGAATCTTTGCCATGTATGAATAATGTGCCTTGAGTTCTTGGTCGGAGAGTTCATCATCTGTGTCGTCAAGCATTTCTCCTTCCTCAGCTGATAACTTGATTCCAGCTTCCATTTTCTTGCACAACAGCATCTTTTCCTTATGATAACCATAATCTTTAACCCTCTTTGGCTGCCTGCATTCCTTAGCCAAATGCCCAAAACCTCTGCAGTTAAAACACTGAATCCCACTTTGTTGCACAACTTGAGTCCCAATAGTTTCCCGATTTCCAACAACAGTAGCCACCCTCTGATTATCATACTTAGGTTGTCGATCATACTTCGGAGGACTCGCAACACGTCTTCGTGTGTCATACCTTGGAGGACTCTGTGCATGGGTGTTTCTCGAGTTTGAAGATGTTCGAAGGTTGTTGTTGGTGGGTTTGTAGATTTTCTTATATTGCTTCATAACGAAAGCCATTTGTTGCTTGAATTCCCTATCCTTTTGAGCGATTTCTTCATCACTGTCTTCTTCGGATGATTGCTCAGGTGTGGGTGATGGTGCTCTTGCAACTTCTTTGCCTCGGGATCGTGTTGGAACATGTGACTTGGAGACAATGGATGATCGTGGTGATGATGATTGAGTAGAGTAGGTCTTTTAAGTACGGGAGTGATAATCTGGGTAATGTTGAGTGGTAGACACCAAAGCAAGTGGATTGGAAATCTTTGCAACTCGTTCAGCTCGAAGTTCATTTGCCTCATTTTGAAATTGTTTCAAGATGTCAAAGAGCTTGTGATATGAAACTTCGTCTAACTTTTGTTGTTGTTTCACCAAGGTGACAAACCGTGTCCACTCTGGTTGAAGTTGCTGTAGAAATTGGACATTGACTTGCATGGTGGAAACTTGCAAGTTGTTTCGGGTCATATCATTCATCATCTTGTAGAATCGGGAGTAATAAGAATCAATTGATTCCCCATCCTTTGATGTAAACATGCCAAAGTTCCAAAACATCTTAGTTTTCACATCTTGTTTGTTAAGTGATTCACCTTGTTGCAATCTTTCAATGGTCGTCCACATTTCTTGAGCAGTAGGACATGCGTCAACCGTAGAGTAAATTTCATCTCCAATGCCACTGAGAATTAAGTAGATTGCTTCCTTCTCTGCATCAAACCACGCATGGTTCTCTGGGGTGAGGTCGGTCCTCTTCTCATCACGTTCATATGCGGGTTGTGCATCACTTGTGTCTGTGGCTGGTACTGCATGAACTTGAATCCTTGAGAGTTTATAGGGTCCTTCCAAAATACATTGCCTTAAAGCATCACCGTTAGGTTTTGTGTCAAGGTAACGTATAAAACGGGATTCCCATTGATCATATCGACCCGACACAAGCATTGGTGGTCTTTCCTTGTTACCTGCCACCATTATGTTGTTGTTCGTCACACGATATTCGGCAGTAGAATCCATCTCAATATTCTCTGAAATGATGAATCGAATGTGGATCTTAAGTAGTTGTGTTGTGATTGTTTGGTTGTTGAAATTCCGAAAATTGCGATTTTTTCTCAGCCCGACAATAAATTCCTCAGTCTGACAAAACGGTAGACCTAAAAAAATTTTAATCACCAAATTTTGAAATTGAGCTAGAAATGTCCTAAAACTAGTATGGAAAAAATTTGATTTTACTTGACCTAAAAATTTTAACTCTTTTTTTTTTTTTTTTTTTTTTTTAATCTTCGTGTAAACTACGTTCCGAAACTAGTCTAGATGGTGCTAAATCTAAAAAATACTCAAACAAAATTTAGCTAAACATGTCATCGGAATGTGCCATCGGAATGCCCATCAGAATGTTGCTTAGATCGGAATGTCCTTTAGATCGCAATGTGCACCTGTCGGAATCCTTAGATCGGAATGTGTACTTGTTGAAATCCTTCAGATCGGAATGTTCAGATCGCAATGTGTACCTATCGAAATCCCAGATCGGAATATTCAGATCGCAATGTGTACCTATCGAAATCCCAGATCGGAATATTTAGATCGCAATAATCTGTCGCAATAACACCTATCGCAATGTAGCTGTCGCAATGTGGGCAGAGTAACGTTTCAAGATTGCCTTAAATTTGTCACAATCCACGATCGCAATAAGCGTCGGAATAAGGGGGCTATCGCAATACTGATCACAAAGTAAAACCCTAGGGTTATTGCGATTGAAACCGTACTTACCTTTTCCGAAATTTAAGCTGTCGCAATAAGGGACCTTATTTCCAACTTTTTAGGCAACGATTTTAGCAACTTTTAGGCAACAAATTTAGCAACTTTTAGGCAGCAAGATCGTGTTTTTAACCAAACCAAAACAACCAAATCTCTACAACAAGTATATAGAAGATTTGTAGCAAGATATAGAACACGAAAAACACAAAAAAAATTAAATTCGAGATGATTTATGGATTAAATCATACGAATCAAATATAATAACAACAACCAATCACAAAACTACCCCATGGCGATTGATACCAATTGTTGTCCCTAATATTATGATTGTATAATACACGAATTAAAGAAAGAAAGGTAGAAATGAGATGAATTTTAGTGAGAGAAAGTAGAGAGAGAAAAGAGAGAGAAATGGTTGGAACTAGGTGAATGTTAGATTGAGAAGTGAGAAATACAAATGAACCAACACCCTTCCTAACATGCTAGGAAGGGTATATATAGTCCACCCACATGCCGGGCTTCTTTATGGACTATATGGTTTGGGTCGGGCTTTCCTTTTGGGCTTTGGTTACTTATTAATGAACCTTAGCTTAAAGTTAAGCCCGTAATAACACGACTAATATACTACCTATTACAACATTCTAAAATATGATACATAATAAACATATGACCGAGCATTCTTGTTTGGCTCAATATTTTGAGGCTAACACTTTAGAATCGGCCCCTATTGATTTGAATTACGTGACCGAGCTACCCTCGGCTTCGTCCATCTCTTGTGTTATTGCTAAACCTCATGAACATCCTATTCTTGGTACTTTTGAAGGATAAGTTCGTGCTCTCACTCCTTGGGAATTACTAACTAGTGATTTTAATGACTTTATGATCCCATTGGGCTGGAATCATTAGGGAAAATGCAATGTGTCTGGATGGTAATCGCAACCATGTGCCCGCTTGTCTTGCACATATGTTGTATTGTGTTGCTACTTCCACTCCATACAACCTTGCCTTTTTTATGGCTATAAGAATATGATTTGTTCTCAACGGGTCTCATTCTAGTCTTCCTTTTGCCATGATTCTCTCACGGCTTCTTAGAAAACTTCTTCTTGACTTTCCACCTTTAAATACTTCATCCTTTCACTTCGTGGATCGATTCATGCTTCCCATTGAATGAAACATCTCACTTGAACCCACGCATGATTCAAATGAAGATGGAAATGTATCTCAAGACGATTCTCTCAACTCGAGCTATAATTTGTCATCTTCTATCTCTCAATTTTCTTCTCTAGACATTGATTCTGACTATCAAGTTTATCTCAATCTTCGTCTTCGAGAACGTATAAGAAGTGAATCAAGGAATTGAGGAAATGCTCATGGATGAATGCTACATCCCACTCTTGAATAGTTAACATGTTTGTGAACATGTTTTCGATTGTTGAACTATTTCCTTTATCTTTCTTTATTTTTAGGATGTTATGTGTATTAACTAATACTATGTCTTTGGATTATTTAGTATTTTAATCCTAAGTATCTATGTGATCGATCTTTCGATTTACATAGCTTTGTGCATCTTTTGTGTTAGTTAGCTTCCTAGATTTTGATCAATAGTCCAATTTGGCTTGATAAACCTGTGTGTGAAATCTGGGCTAGCAAAAGTTTCTGGAAGTGTGATTTTTTGAACCCTCTGGTGGCGGTTCTATATCTCCCAGCGGTTCCTTAGTGATAAAGAACCGCGCCCTTACATAAGGAACCGCCATCACTTGTTCCGAGAGAATCTTTGCTTTACACTATTTTCCCTTAATATGTGTAAACATTGGTAATTTTTTTGCAAAAACCTGCACTTTCCTAAACTAGGCTACCTAATTTCATTATGCACCTAAAATGATTTTAACCCATTACTAGTTTGGATCATCCCTTCCTCTTCTTAAACCCTCCCTTGTTGATCTTGTTCTTCATCCCTTAAATTTTTCTAAACCTCTTCAACCATGGTGTCTACTAGAACATCAAACTCTCCCAAAATATCCTCTTCCAAAAGAAACCTTAAGATCAAGATTAAGTTACCCAAACTTGGTTCTTCATCTTTCGATACTCTAAAAAATGAGACTTCTCATATTCTCGTTTCTTCATCACCTTCACCACCTCTTGCTCCATGCAAGACCAACTCAACTCACGGTACCAACCATTCACATGGTTCTACCTCTTCCTCATTCCAATCAAGAATGAATGAGTTGTCCTCACCCTTCACTCTTAGTCCTCCCTTGTATGTGAATACTCAACCTCAACCTCTTCAAAGTATTCCCTTTGTTATTGAGCCTATGATTACCTCTCCTTTCATTACACCAAATTACCCATATCACCTTTGGACACTATGCCTCCACCACCTCCTCCTCCCTCAAACACTCCACTCTTGGGTATTCCCATTTCTCACTTCATGGGTGATCCTTACTTCTTTGGTTTTCTAGAAGCTCATGGCGCTAATTGTCCGTGTTGTCTCTATAACAACTACATCATTCAAAACCTAAGGTTGGAGATGTTTGGTCTCTATAGTAGGAGGTTGCAAGATTTCTTGATTACCTTGTTCTCCATGCCTCCTCCTCATAGGAGATGAATGATGATTTTCAAAAATAAATGTTTCTAAAGAAAGTCAAGCCAAATAAGACTATGCTATCAAGAACTAGTTTAGCTAACTTTGTATTAGTTAGTTTCATTTCTTTTCTTGTATTTCCTTTTCATGAGTTTTTCATGAAGATGTTCAATGGATTTAGCTTTTGTGTGTTTCAACCTATGTGGTCACATTAATCAACTTTAATTTATTTAAAATTGATCCTAAATCTATCACAACCTCTAAAACTTGACTAATAATTGGTTCAAAATGCTTTCTAAATATTTTGTCACCATTTTTTAAGACATTCTTTGTAAGTGTGTTGCTTTTATGCAACCCTAGCATATTCTAATGCTAAAAGAGGTAAAAATCCAAGATTTGCAAATTTTTTAAAGAGTCTTATTTTTCTTCAAAACATTGAAAAATCATGGTTTCAAGTCCACTGTGTGCGGCTCCATAGCAGTCGTGTGGTTCCCTATCAATAAGGAAACGCGGGTCCCTTTAAGGAACCGCAGACAACAAGCCCGTTTTTTGCTTATTTTTTGTCTTTCTTCTTTGTCCATCGTCTTTGTCAAGATTCTTTGTTTACCTAATTTGGCTAAACATTCCTTAAAACCTTTTATTTTCATTTCAAATCTTTGCCTTGTCTACTTTCTTTAAATTCTTCTCTTTTAGGAGTTCTCTTCTTCATCCCTCACAATGTCTAACTCTTCCATTCCTAACCTTGAGATATCTTTGTCACAATCTTCTCAACCTAAAGCTTCTTCTTCTAAGCTTTCAAAGAAACCGAAAATCTTGGTTCGACCCGTTTGGATCAAGAAAAACAAGAATCCTCATGATTCCTCTTCTCCCGAACCCTATAAGAATTCTTCTTTCTCTCCGATCAAATATTGGAATGAGACTTACTCTATAAATCCATTTACCGGAGAAAAAGAAATTCTTCCACCACCACCAAAACCTTTCAACACTCCACAACTAAATGACCTATCTTCTTTCCCAAACCTCACTAGGTATTGTGAAAACATTTCTTATCCATTATCTCCCTCTCCACCAAACTCTCATCTTGATGGTCCTCCCCCATCTAACAACTTTGTTTTGCATCATGGATCCTCGTGTGCTTGTTGTAGATTTCAACAAATTGAACTTGCTCATGTTTATGACAATCTAAATTTCCATGAATTCCTTCTCACTCGACCTCCTCTCAAAGTTTTTTTTCCCGTGAAAAAAACACCAAATGATGACTCGTCGTAATTTTTTTCCAACTAAGGCACATTTTATACTTTAGTTGTTTGAGTCAATAAAACTTAAGAAATCTTGGAAGATTATCACTACGAGAGTAGTTTATGCTTTGTGGTTTATTTTCTATATTTTTTGCTTTAAATATTCATATTGTGTGTATGAATATTTCTCTTGTATGTTCTTTCATATTTGTGTAATATGAATGCTATGTGTGTTATCCTTTTCCCGCTAATTCTTTTTCACACATTTGTTAAAGAGTTGATCATGGTTAAAATTTAAAATTGCTTATGGGTGATTCCATAAATTCTAAATTTTTCCCCTTGACATTTTAATCATTTCAATTGGTTTGGATGTTTCTTTTCTTCCTCTATTCCACCAATTAAACTTTGATGTTGTCAACACACTCTCTTTGGACATACTTAGCAAATACTTACTTCTAATTTGAGATTTCTTTTCTTCCTCCCTCTCAAGTTATTTAGTAGGTAGTGCACATATATACATTGGCGTTTCTTTTCTCTCTTCTAACCTTTGTGTAGCATGTGACCGTAGCTCTTTCACTTGGTGCCCCAAGCAAGGGGGAGTAAGCGCCAAAGGGGAGTTACTAGCAAAGTCAATTCTTCTCTTCTACAAAGACTTGTGCTAACCTTTTTGCTTCGACAAAGGGGGAGAAATGATAGTGAATAAACTCGTTAATAATTCGAATAATTTTGTATTTTATATAAATGAGTTTATAGTTTATCGTAATCAAAAAGTGGGAGATTTTTAATGCAAGTAATGCCTAAAAACATTATTAGTGTTAACTAATCTTTCTTAGTTTTGATCACAACAAACTATACAAGACATTTATAGTCAAACACAATCGTAAAACGAATTATGTAAAAACACTATCATTAAGGTAATAATCATTACACAAACATATCTTAATCATGTTTAGTGATCATAAAAGTGATTAGCCTTAAAACTCACTTTTGCCAAATGTGACAAAATATTTTTTAATAAACTTTCTTTTTAAGAAAATGTTCTATTAAAATGGAAAATGAAAATTTGAATATGGCATATTCTAAATGTCATAAGAATATCCTTTGAAGGTTTCAAACTGCCTCATATATTTCTATCCCACTAAAAGACAAAAAGGAGCGGAGTCTACATCCGCGGTTCCTTAAGTACCTATGCGGTTCTTTATTGATAAGGAACCGCCTAGGACAATAAGGAATAGCGTGCAGCTGGCCGTTGGTTTTTGTCTTCAATAAATAGTGGATCAAATATGTATTTTCCATAACCCTTTTTAGACATTTCTTTCATCCTTCTTTCTCATTTCTTAATACTAATCATTTGTAAATGATCACTTAATGTGTTAAGTATGTTTACTTATGATTATCCTCTTGATCTCCTTCTTTACCTTGTCCAAAGAGAATATCACTCACACACTTGTGTTGTGATTAAAGATGAAAACTTGATGAAGATCATCCTCTCCTAAAGATCTAGTCATGTTCATCATTTGTTTATTTGTGTCTTGTGTAGATCCAATGTATTTATGAATATTTGGACTAGTTGTGTTCACCCAAGCTATTTGTGAATACTTGGACTAGTTGTGTTCATCCAAGCTAGTTGTGAATACTTGGATTAGAGTTGTGTAAATCCATTTCATATGTGTGTGCTTGGATTTGTCTTGTGTACATCCAAGTTACATGTGTGTACTTAGATATGTTTAGTTGAGTTGTAATGAGTTGTGTGTTAGTTCTCACTAAACTACAAAGTGATTTGTGTGTGAGTTGTGTAAGTTCTCACTTAGCTTCAAAGTGAAGAGTCGTGAAGATTGGTCCAAGCTTTGGATTATAACTCGACATCTAGGGTGTCGCTAAATGGTGAAGTATGCAACGTTGTGAAGATTGGTTCTGCCTTAATATTAGAACTCGACATTTAGCCTTGTGTAGTAAAATGGTGAAATAGGCGACATTGTGTAGATTGGTCCTAGATAAGATTAGGTCTCGACATTTAGCTTAGTGTCGGAAAATAATGTAAGCGACGTTGTAAGGTTTTCTCCGCCAAGAAGGGAGCTTGGGGATATAGTGGAAATCTCGAGTAGGTGTACTCGAGGAGTGGAGTAGGAACGGGGATAGAGCTTCATTGCCGAATCACTATAAATCTTGGTGTCTTCCTATTAGGTTGTTTCTTTCCTTACTCTTTACTTACTTCCATTATCATTACACTTACTACTTGTCATTGTTAATGCATTAGAATTGAACCTGATCATTATGCGACTAGTTTTGAAGTAAAAGATAGTTTTGGTACTCACCTAATTGGAAGGAATTTTAGTTAGGAGATAAATCGAAGAGAAACTATTCAACCCCCCCCCCCCCTTCTAGTTTCTACAAGGTTCTTTAATTAAAGGCATCACTCCAAGATCTCCAATAAACTTCCTAATCCAAACAACTTCCATCACAACTTTTGAAGCAGCCATGTACTCAGATTGAGTAGCATGCGTTGCAATCGTTGTCTGTTTCTTGCTCTTCAAGTCAACTGCTCCTTCATTGATAACAAACACGTAACCCATCTGAGACTTCGTATCGTCTTTATCACATTGCCAGGACGCATCACAAAAACCTATCACATTCAGTTATGTGTCTGGTTTCCCTCCATATACCAAAAACATATCTTTTGTACTCCTCAAATACTTTAGAATATGTTTAACAGCAGTCTAGTGGAGCTTCCCTGGATTCTGTTGGTATCGACTGACCAAGTTCTGAGCAAATTCCACATCAGGCCTTGTGAATCTTACAACATACATAATAGATCCTACAGTCGAAGCGTAAGGCACCTTCTTCATGTATTCCTCCTCTTTAGGAGTTGATGCATCCATCTCATGACTCAGATTATGCTTAACTTCCATAGGTTGAAAACCTTTCTTGGAATTATGCATATTATACTTCTTCAATATCTTATCTATATAAGCATCTTGACTTAGACCAATTAACCGTCTTTTCCTATCTCGATAGATCTTAATTCCCATAATGTATCCAGCTTCTCCTAAATCCTTCATAGAAAAAACATTTACCAAGATAATCCTTAACAACTTTAAGTCTTTGAATGTTACTTCCCATGATTAATATGTCATCAACATATAGGACTAGAAATACTACATCACTCCCACTAGCTTTGCAATATACACATGGCTCATCAAGATTTTGAATAAATCCAAACTTTTTGATTTCTTCATCAAATCGTTTATTCCATTGACGTGATGCTTGCTTTAATCCATAAATAGATCTTATGAAGTTTGCACACCTGTTATGGATTCTTAGGATCAACATACCCTTCTGGTTGTTGCATATAGATGTCTTCATCTAAGTGACCGTTCAAGAAGGCAATTTTAATATCCATTTGCCATATCTCATAGTCATAGTATGCTGCTATATCTATGAGAATCCTAATAGCTATTAAGTCTGCTACAGGAGAACATGTCTCCTCGTAGTCTACACCAAAAGTTTGAGTAAAACCTTTAGCTACTAAACGAGCTTTATAGGATTGTATTCTATCGTCCATGTCGATTTTCTTCTTGTATATCCACTTATGTCTCACTACTTTAGCATTTGGTGGTGGATTTACAAGAATCCAAACATCATTGACTTTCATGGATTTCAATTCCTCGTCCATAACAACCATCCACTTATCCCTCTCAGGATCAAGCATGGCGGATTTATAATTAGCAGGTTCTCCAAGATCCCCTACTTCATCATCATTCTCTATATTAAGACATATATTGCTATTTGCGTTTTTAATCCTTACGGATATACGCAGAGGAACTAATTTCGGTGGAACCGCCAGACTTTCTGGTTCTACAGGATTATTTCCTAGTGTTTTCAGAAGGTAATGTATCTATATGACTCTCTTCAAAATCATAATTTCTCCCACTGGATTCTTAATTTACATGATCACTTTCAAGGAAGTCTCCATACCTAGCAACAATCACTTTGTTCTCTATAATAAAAGTAGTAACCCATAGTTTCCTTAGGGTATCCTACAAAGATACATTTCACAAATCGATGTTGGAGTTTGTCACCCGAGTCACGTTTCACATACGCCTCGCAACCCCAGACCTTTTAATTAAGACAAATATGGCTTCTTTCCATGCCATAGTTCATATGGTGTCTTATTCACCTTCTTCGTGGGAACCATATTTAAAATGCGAACAACAGATTCTAAAGCATAATCTCAAAAGGATAATGGTAAAGTTGTAAGATTAAACATAGATCGCACCATATCTAATAATGTACGATTTCTCCTTTCGGATACACCATTTTGTTATGGAGTATAGGGAGAAGTAAGATGCTGAACAATTCCATTCTCACTTAGATAATCTTTAAACTCTTGACTTAAATATTCACCACCTCTATCGAATGAAGAGCTTTAATCTTCTTTCCTAGTTGCAATTCTACTTCTGCTTTAAACACTTTGAATATTTCAAATACCTTATGTTTATGATTAAGTAAATAAACATAACCATAACGGCTATAATCATCCGTAAATGTTAAGAAGTAGCTAGCACCTTTCCTTGACGCATGTCTAAGTGGTCCACACATATCAGTGTGTATTAAACCAAGTAGATCAGTAGCTCTTTCAATATTACTATTAAAAAGTTTCTTGGTCATCTTTATAGAGATACAAGAGTCACATTTATCAAATGATTCATCATTGATATTTTCCAAAAGATCTTCACGTTGAAGCTTTTGTATACGAGTCTTCCAAATATGGGCAAGTCTACAATGGCAAAGATAAGAAGAGTTCTTGTCAAACTTTCTCTTCTTATTCATGCTAAAAACATAATTATTATTATACTTGGATTCAATATCATGCATGTCTATTTCAAACACATCATTCACAGAAATTGCATTAAAATAGAAAATACCATCTTTCCAAACAGAAATTCCATTATAATCAATAGTGTGAACGAATCCATTATTCAACAAAAAAGAAAAGGAAATAACGCCCCTAACAATTATAGGTGCATAATGACAATCATTTAAAATTAGTACTAAACCCAAAGGTAAAACTAAATTAAATGTTCCTATAGCTTCATCCGCTGCTTGTGCGCCATTGCCCACTTGCATAAATTCTTCCCCATAGGATAGCTTCCTTTCTAGATTAAATCCCTTCAGTGTATTAAAAATGTTAATACCGCATACCGTATCATATATCCAGGAATTTAATTTGTATGTCAAATTGAATAATTTAATCATAAATAAAGTACCTGAAGCTACAACGCTCTGCTTAGACTTCTTCTTTATTTCTCGCAACTCTTTGAGGTAAAGAGGACAATTCCTCTTCCAGTAACCACTTGCCTTGCAATGGTGACAAGTCTCGTCCTTATGAGATTGATTCTTTTTTAGAAAGTTCTACTTAAGTTTTGAATAAGTCGCAACTTGCTTGCCCTTATCAACCTTGCCTTTGCCTTTCTTCTTGTTCGCTTGCGGTTTTGGCTTACTCACTCTACCCTTTTGTATTGCTAGTACAGGAGGAGTAGAGTTAGATGCCTTGTACTTAACCCTTTTTCGTAGTCAATGAGCATTGCATGCAAATCATTAACTGCTTTCCCCGTGCAATGCATATTATAGTTTCTAACAAAATCATTGAAGTCCTTGTTAAGGGACCTATTGATCAAGTTGATAGCCATATTATGATCATAGGGTTGTCCTAGTGAAATGAATTATTCCATATAACCCCTCTTCTCCATCTAATGTGCACTAACAGACTTTCTAGGAGTTTCCTTGCAGCTATGCAAAGCATCTACTAAGTCGTAGATCTCCACAGCTTGTGGCTTATCGAACATAGCCTTGAGTTCATCAAGCATACGCTTAGGCAAAAATAACTCATACTTCTTTTGAAGCGGGGGGGACATTTTCCCTAACATTAAGCAAGCCACCTCCGAGTGTTTCTTAACAATAACAACATGTTCAAGCCTTTGCGCTTCAGAAGCTCCTTCAGTAAGATCCTCCGGATAAGGAGTGGTCAAGATATCATTAGTACCCGCTACTCTGAAGACAATTCTTAGTGAGTGGTACCAATCATTGAAGTTTGGGCTAGTAAGTTCAGGACGATCAAAAAACGTTTTGAACGCAGAACTTATAGTGTTATTGTCGGGTTGAGCCATTTCTACAGAAATAAGTTCAAATATTAGTATTTTCGATAATAAAATACTTTCAAGAAAATAAAATTACCCCGATATATAAACCATAGTATTTTCTTGAATCCTAGAACATATATCGACATAGATCCATTACATCAGTTGATCTGATAGTAATGGATGTACTCAACATAGCGACTGGTCGAACAATTCAATTGACAAACAATTTTCAATTTCTAGATATTTAACGAATTTACATTGCCAAAAAACATTTTGAATTGTAAACATGTTTCATCGCTTCCGAATGTCTTAAGTTTTCAGATCTCACTGAGTAACTTAATTAAGTCGTCTAATCTGAATAACGTAAAACCACCATACGAATTCTCATTCTATGAAAGTTTTCTCCATTAAAACATCGTCCAAAAATATCATTTGATGACGTAGTAACTTCAAGTGTTTGTCAATTAGATAGCATTTGACTTAAATTTTAAGGGTATAAATTTGATGTCAAAATCAATGTATGAAGAAGCATGCATACAACCCCATAGCATAAGTTTAATAAAACATTTAGTAAACTTTTCACGAGACTAAATTTAAACATAAATTATGTTGAGGTATTGGTTTAACCAATCAAAGAATTTACCCACAACTATTCACAATGTACTTATGGCTAAAGCACAGAGCAATAACCTTATTCATTATGATTTCGGATGTGAATTTGCGGTAAATCAACCTTAAGGTATAACTCAAATAATAATCGTAGGTAATTTCAATTTAACGCACAGGCGAGCTGGGAATTTGGTCAGTGACTAATGGCTAAGCACCTCCTTCCTTAACCGGGTACATGACCAGCGGTGCGTTATACCCACTTTATAGTTTGACAAATGAAGTAGCGTTTAGATTATTATTGCAATTCACCAATTAACGTAATTCTATGCATTTTTAGATCTCAAACAAATCTCAATTTTAATATGATTTAGTCCATATTTGTTTTTCTTAAAAAAGCCCTTGTTTACAACAATTCATACAATTTTTAACATAAATAACTAAAAAAAACTAAATCATAAACACTTAATAATAATTTATATGTGCGATAAATATATCAAATAGCCACATGCATACAATTTATTCAATAACCTCTAAACCTAGGTCTTTATATTCATATAAAAGTCTTCCATAATTCAAGATTTATTGAATCAAATAAAGCAAGTAGCACATAAAATCATATAAACATACGATTTTACGATCCATGAAAACATGCACGTTCATCATGAATCCACCCAAAAATTCTTAACAATTAAATCTCTTCGGATCGTGACCTTTAATTTACGTGACATAACAATTAATCATGTAATTTTAATCTAAAATTATCCAACATGTAATTTAGGGTTTCAAAAACAATTCTTTTCTTTATAGACATCGGCCAGAAACCCTAATTTAAAAAAAAAACAAAACCCAAATTTTAAGAAAACCTAAAAAACATGTAGTTTTAACTCAAAACAATTATTAGTTAACAAAACTTTAGATTTTCGATAATTATAACATGTTAAAACGGCTCTGATACAACTGAAGGATTATATATTTCATAACAGTTACACAAAACCCTAAACGAGATCAAAGCACACATATAGCGGAAGCGATTTAACAAGATCATAATAACACAATTATAATTAATCAAAATTAGGGTTACATACCTTTACGCTAAAGCAAATCCACAAGATAAAGAACGAATCACCAATTCGGGTTTATGATGTACTCTATCAAGATATAGTCTAAAGTAAGACTATATTACGTTCTTGTACACACGTAATACAACGAGCTAACCATGATTCTAGCACGTATAAACCGAGCTTCTACGCTTGTGTAAAATCTACCCAACAACCCTAGAGAGGGGCTAGAACTAGATTTTAATCAAAATCGAAAGAACAAGAAAACCAACCAAACCTCTTTGTGGGCTCTATGTTGCGATCGACCCAAGAGAAAGAGAGGAAGAAATGTGTTGAATTATGAGGGTAAGGGAGTGTTTATATATGCCTAAATTCTTGTAGCTCAAGAAATAAATATAAGAAAAGTTTTTTCCTTCCCTTTTCCCCTCCATAATTGACGGCCCAAACACCCCTTAGGGGTGTTCCAGAACCTTCCATTCTTCTTTCTATTTATTATTCTTTCTATTTATTCCACAATGTTGGGTCAGTGTTTACCGAAGGATGACCAGAGGAACAAAGTTCCTACTGAAGACTTTAAAGCTGAAGAAAGTTCAGCACTCCCCTTCCAGTTAACTTAGAAGACAAAGGAGTCTTCGCTTCAAATACTAGGCGGTCTAGTTGCTGAAGAACAAGGACTGAAGAAGGGCTTTCAGTTTAGTTTGGTTTGACAATACCAAACTGAATGATGTCGATCTCCTCTAGGATACTAAAGACTCTTCAGTATTCTGATGGTTTGCATTAGGCGGGAAAAGATAACTTTAAGTCAAAGTAGGTTGCTTGTATACTTAGTTATAAGTACAACCTTTATCTTTTCTAGAATAATAGTTTAATATGTACTTTGTGCTGTTTATCCAGCATGGGCATCAACCACCCACTAGATAAACCCATGCATTGAAACATACAAAATGCAAACCCTAGATTACACTGCCTATATAAGGAGTGTACATTGGGAGAGAAAGGGTTAACCAGTACAAGAGCTTAAACTCTGGAAAACTTTTCTCTCTCGATACCAACTAAACCATATAGCCAAGATGCATATGAACGTTTAGATTGGAGCTTAGACTTTAACTTTGATTAGACGTTTAAGTAGAGGAGATCACAACCCATTGTCATTCAACCACTTTGTTATTCTGCAAACAAAGTGGGTTATAGATTCTTTATTTGATTCTAATAAAAGTTTATACGTTGAAAAGTATATTGGTATTGTTGTTTTAATTGTTCATAGTTCTTATCTATTGTTAAAACAACACACTTGAGTCGAAGTAAAGAGTTATTACTTAAGTTGATAAGTAATAACGAATTACAAGGGACCAACAAATGGTATCAGAGCAGTTTGATTAGCTAAACTCTTATTTTATTAAACTGCTCATTTAAAAGTTTTCAAATCAAGATCCAAAATGGCTCAAGTTATACCACAAACCCTAGAATATAGGGGTGGCCAACTAAATGTTGCTCCTGTACTAGAGGTAGCCAATTTTACAAATTGGAAGAAGAGGTTTCTTGTCCACATGGTTGGAATTGAACCTCAATTCCTTGGAATCATTGAAAATGGTCCTTTTGTTCCCATGGTTAGGGACAATAGAAAACCTGAAGCACAATGGACTGTTGATGAGAGAAAATCTGCTAACCAAGATCAGTGTCTCAAAAGTCTCATCATGTCTGTGCTCCCAGATGACTAAATGAATTCTGTTGTAAATTGCGAAACAACCAAAGATACATGGGAGGACCTTATTCTTTACCATGAGGGACCTTCTGATGTAAAAGAAACCAGAATCATGGATTTAAAGCTTCAATACAACACCTTCAAGCACAAAGAAGGGGAAACCCTCACACAAACATTCACCAGATACAAATCACTGATGAATGAACTTGTGAATGATGGTGTTGAGCTTTCAAAACTTGAAATCAACACTGTTTTTGTTAATGCATTGCCAAAGAAGTAGCTCAGTTTCTGCCAAAGCTTGAGAAATGCTAATCACATTAAAGATTGTGATCTAGCCTCTCTTTTTGGGAAACTTAAATACAAAGAAAACCTATTTGATAGGATCTATGAAGGCTCAAACAAGAGTAAAGCATTAACCATTACTACACCCTTGTCCACATCCTTCTTCAGTGAGGCTGTCATTCAAGACTACCAAAATAGTCCTGATGATGAGGAAGACACTAGATCTAGTGAGGAATATCTGAATGACCTCAAAGAGGAATTTCATGAAAGGGCACTTCTGGCAAAGTCTAGAAGGTTCTTTAAGAAAGGAGGCAAGTTCTCTAGCTCCACAAAAGCTTCAGTTGACATTGAATGCTACAAATGTGGGAAGACTGGTCACTATGCTAGAGATTGTTATTTAAAAACATCTATCCCTTCATATTCCCCACCAGCTCAATCAAGACCATATGGTCAATCATCATTTCAACCAAAACAAATTGCTTCTACTTCATTTTAGCAAAACAGAGTTGAACTCAGACCAACAAAAGACTTTGAGGCCAAATACAGAGAAATCAAGGCAAGATTAGCCCTAATGAGTACTGAAAGCTCCTCATCCAAGACTCCCAAGCAAGACAAGAGCAAAGGGCTTGTTGCTGAAGCCTATGAATGGGATGAAGAAGATGTTTCTTCAGATGATGATGAAATGGTTAATATGAAGTGCTGATGACACTTGCTGATGATGAAGGGTCTAATTCAAATGTTGTGGCCAGAGAAAGTGCCAAAAATGGTGAATGGGTCAATGTCACAATAAAAAAGGTACAAACTCTTCTTGAATTAGAGGATAAAGATGACATTAAATTTGTCTTTTATTACTTGTGCATTGATCTAAAATTTGTTGAAGAGCAAAGAAACAATTTGCTTGAAAAGTTTCATAAACTTGTTCTAAAACTTGAAGATTTTGAAAGTAAGCAAATAGAGCTAAAAGAAGCTAAACTTGATATTCTTACTTTTCAACAATTGAACAAAGAAATTTTGGAGGAAAATAACTCCCTAAGAGTTGAACTAAAAGAAGCCAAAGATATTGTTAAATCTTGGCTTAGAAACTCTGATAGGGTAAATCAATGCATAAGTGAAAAAATACCTGCTCAAAAGAGGAAAATGCTTGGTGTTGAAGGATCCTCCAGCACCAAATCAATTGTCTTTGTCAAAGCCTCAAATGAGGCTGGTAGCTCGATCCCTGACATTGAAAGGTCAAGTGAAGATAATTTACCCAATCATGACACTGGACGGATCCTTCTTCCTGAGTTTCAAGCAAGTGTTGACACTTCAACACCAGTTGATTCCTCAGTTACTGAGGATGACTCAGATGATGATATAGAGAATGAAGTAAGTACCCCACTTCCTCCTTTGGAGAAGCTGGCTGGTGTTGAACCCTCTACTGGACCTAAAACTATCTAGTCTATCATCAAGTCACACACCACACACAAAGGTAGTTCTTCAAAACATGTCAAAATTGACACTTTAAAGAGCTCTTCAGCTCCTACTGAAGGTTCACATATAGGAACTACCTCTTCAGTTTCAACAAATAAACTGAAGAATGCCATATCTGAGGAAGATAAGAGAATGTCTCTTGTCATGCAAGATATCAATGATCTCAAATTGCAACTCAGGCAGCAGCAAACACCAACTCGGTTCAGAGATGAACCTTCAGACTCTCCTCATTTAAAGCACAAGACACAATTTAAAAGGGCTTGTTAGTTATGTGGTCTAAACAACCATCTCAGTCAAACTTGCTTAAGAGTGATTTATTGTACTAAATGTGAGAGGACTGATCATCGTACTTGTGAACATACTCAGTATATGCTGACCAAAACTAGTATTGATGCTCAGAATACTGAAGCATCTCAATCCAGGCAAAATATGCCTTTCCCACCTTGCATTCATTGTGGTATGAGTAATCATCACCCAGATGACTGCCACTATTACCCTGTTTATAATATTCGTGGAAGTTATGACCATGACACTCATGGACATTATCGAATCATCTCACTAAGAAGAGGTATTAAACCAAGAAACCCAAAGTCTATTACCAAATGTTGTGAAACTTGTGGAAGTAATGTCCACACTACATCTGATCACAACCATATAGAGTGGTTCAAAAGAGGTGAAGCCCTCCAGGCTAAGAAAGCAAAAGCTGTTCAGACCTTTTCTTCTTCTGAGCAATCACACATACCCTCTACAAGAGGACCCTTAAGATCTAGAACACCTTCTAGATCTAAAACCCCCACCCAACAAAGGTGGGTTTCAAAGCAAAACTGACCATTTCTTTAACTTGTGTAGTGTGATCTCAAGAAGCCTATTTAGTACCTAGATAGTAGCTGCTCAAGGCATATGACTGGCACCAAAAGTTATCTGCACAAGTAGAAGAAGGAACAAGGTCCTAAAGTTGTTTTTGGTGATACCTCATCAGCTACTACTGAAGGATTTGGTTCAGTAAAATGCAATGGTATAGTTTTCTCAAGGGTAGCATATGTAAATGGATTGAAGCACAACCTCATCAGCATAAGTCAACTTTGTGATGCAAAGTATCTTGTGCTGTTTGTTGACAAAAAAGGTACAATCTTCAACTCCAATCATGAAATTGTGATGATTGCTCCCAGAATCAAAGATGTTTATGTCATGAACATGAACTCTACTCAGGAGACATGCTTCTTTGCTAAAGCTTCCAATATTACCAATTGGCTTTGGCATAAGAGGCTCTCACATCTCAATTTCAAAACAATAACTCTGCTAGAAAAATAAAATCTCGTTATTGGTCTTCCTTCACTTGTCTATTCCAAGGACAAAGCATGCTCAACATGTGAAAAAGGGAAGCACCATAGGGCCAGTTTTAAAACATAGCATATTTTCTCAATCAAAGAAAGTCTTCATTTGCTTCACATGGACTTATTTGGCCCAGTATCACCTAGGGCCATTTGTCATGAAAAATATACACTTGTCATTGTTGATGAGTACTCTAGGTACACCTAGGTATATTTTCTGACAAAGAAAAGCCATGCACCAGATGTCATTATGTCATTCATCAAAAAAATCAAAATGACACTCATGTCAAACAACTCAGAACTGACAATGGCACTGAATTCAGAAATCACACACTGATCAAATTCTGTGATGACAAAGGAATTTCCCAAAATTTCTCATCTTCTTACACACCTGAACAAAATGGTGTGGCTGAAAGAAGGAACATAACTTTGATTGAAGCAGCAAGGACAATGCTTGCTGGATCTGCTCTCTCTAAGCATTTTTAGACTAATGTTGTAGCCACTGCTTGCTACACTTAAAATAGATCCATCATTGTGAAGAGACACATGAAGACTCCCTATGAAGTCTTCAGGGGGAGAATTCCAAACATTCCATTCCTACATGTGTTTGGGTATCCAGTATTCATTCACAATCACAAGGATCACCTTGGAAAGTTTGATGAAAAATCTGATGATGGTTACTTCCTTGGATACTCTCTAGTATCTAAAGCATACAGAGTCTTCAACACAAGAAGACAATGTATTGAAGAAACCTATCACATCACCTTTAATGAAAGTTCTGAAGCTCTCACTTTTACAAATCCATCAGATGATGAACTTCATATAAATCCATCAAATGATGAACTTCATATTCATGAATCTCACAATTATCCATCTGATGAATTTCAACATTATGATCCTTCTCAAAAATATCAAACAAGCAACTCAGTCCCTCATATTGATCCATTTGAAGATATGACAATTCGTACAAAAGGAAATCCATCAGTATCACATACTGATGGCTGTCGATCAAATAATGATCAGTCTCAAAATGATCAAAATGATCAGCAAAGCAACATAAATGACCAAAATGGTCAGTCTCAAAACAATCAGCATGCTGACACACATGATCAAAATGATCAATCATATGCAGCTGCTGATGAACAATATGAGCCCATTGCTCAATGCTCTCCTACCATCTCTAGGGAATTAGGTCTTGGATATGTTGCTTCTAACCAAGAAGGAAGCCCTCCATTGATTGAACCTTTGTCCACTGAATATCCTTAAGTATGCACTAGAGATAATCCAAGTCCATGTCATGGACTTCCAAGCTCTAGATCTAATCATGATACCAGTGCCTATTCTTTAGCTCCACAAAAATCGTGGACTAAAAATAGTCACATACAGCTGGTGAACATAATAGGCAATCCTGGTGAAGGTAGAGTCACTAGATCTATGGCAAAGAAACTGAGTGTTGCTTCATCTGGAGAATGCCTCTATGTAAACTTTCTCTCAGAAATTGAACCTACAAATGTTTCTGAAGCACTCACACACCCTGGATGGGTGGATGCCATGCAAGAGGAACTCAATCAATTTGAAAGAAACAAAGTCTGGAAATTGGTTCCTCTTCCATATGGTAAATCAACTATTGGCACCAAATGGATTTACAAGATCAAAAGAGATGAACCCAATGCAATGACCAAAAATAAAGCTAGTCTGGTGGCCCAAGGATTCAATCAAGAGCCTGGTGTGGATTTTGATCAAACTTTTGCTCCAGTTACACGTATGGAAGCCATACGAATCTTCCTTGCTTATGACACGTACATGAACTTCATCATCTACCAAATGGATGTCAAAAGTTCATTCCTAAATGGTGACCTAAAAGAAGAAGTTTATGTTACTCAACCTCCTGGCTTTGAGAGTAGTAAATACCCAAATCATGTCTACAAGCTTTACAAAGCTTTGTATGAACTGAATCAAGCTCCAAGAGCATGGTATGAAACTCTCTCAACATTTCTCATTGAACATAAATTTGTTAGAGGAAAAATAGATTGCACCTTGTTTATTTATAAATCTAAAACTGACACCATTCTGGTACAAATTTATGTGGATGACATAATCTTTGGTTCTACAAGCTTGAAACTTTGCAAACAATTTGTCAAGCTTATGACCAGCAAGTTTGAGATGAGTATGATGGGAGAACTCACATAATTCCTTGGTCTTCAGATTAAACAATCTGACCAAGGCATCTCCATAAATCAAGAAAAATATGTCAAGGATCTGCTGAAGAAGTATGATATCAATTGTGCTTCAGTGAAGACTTCAATGGTACCCCCTAACAACTTAGGACCTGATCTCAATGGACAATCAGTCAATGAGACTCAGTATAGAGGTATGATTGGGTCACTCATGTACTTAACTGTAAGCAGGCCTGACATTAAATTCTCTACATGCCTTTGTGCTAGATACCAAGCAAATCCAAAGGAATCACACCTTACTGTTGTAAAGAGAATCTTCATATACCTAAAAGGTACACCAAGTCTAGGTCTTTGGTCACCCAAATCCTCTGGTTTTGATCTAAAAGGGTATTCAGATTCTGACTATGCTGGATGCAATTTGGACAGAAAAAGCACTTCTGGTGCCAGACAATTGCTTAGTGGTAAACTTGTGTGTTGGAGTGCTAAAAAGCAACAAACAGTTGCCATGTCTTCAGCGGAAGCTGAATATGTGGCAGCTGTTGGATGTTGTACCAATGTTCTTTGGATGAAAAGCCAACTGGCGGATTATGACATATAATATGAAAAGGTACCAATCTTTTGTGATAACACTAGTGCTATTGCAATATCCAACAATCCAGTCCTCCACTCAAGAACAAAACACATTGATATCATATATCACTATATCAGAGATCACATTGTGAAAGGGGACACTGAATTACATTTCATCCCTACTCAATACCAATTGGCTGATATCTTCACCAAACCATTGGATGAACCAACTTTCAAAATATTGATAAAGGAGCTTGGTATGCTGAACATTGATGATACAAAACCTTAACCTTCAGCATTCACTGAAGAAGCTTGAAGGTTCAGCATTTCATAAAAGATTTTGATTAATGTTAAGTAGCATTGTCTGAGTAAAGGAGTGTGCAATGTCATGTGTCTATTTCACTTTATGTGATTGTGTATATGATGTTTTGTCGCCTTATCTGATTCACTGAAGCTGAAAAAATAATCACCAGTCATCAAAAGGTTCCTTCAGCAATGCTGAACAAATTTTAAATACAACTGAGTAGCTAGGCCTGAGTAGAGGAGCGTGCAACGTCATATATCTTGTTCACTTATGTGAACATGTATATGGGGTTTTGTCGCCTCATCTGACGCACTGAAGCTCATAAGTATTGCCATCAGCTTCAGCATATCTGAGCAACAACATTTAAAACCTATGAATCATGTGATTCAAAAGAGTTAATGGCATTGAATTTTTCTTGTGAATAAAACAAAAATTCTTTCAAAAAGGTGTCATTTGTTAATTAAGGAAATTTCAAACGTCTCCATCCACAGTCAACAACTCCCTGACACATGGGGCGTTTCACTGTTCAAAGCAACAGAACATACCTTTTTGCAGAACATTAATGAGAAAGTTTGTGCCAAATGTTCAAAAGAAACCCTAAAAGATTTATAATTTTTCAAATGGTTTTAAAAACTTTTTAGAATTCAGTTAAAGTTTTTATATAATCCCTAACAATTGGATTTCATTCCACGCTTACAAATCCTTTCATCCAAAAAAACACACACACACACTCTCTCTTTCAAAACACACACAGAAACATCAATGGCTGAATCATCTTCCACTCCAAAGATTGACAAGATCACTCTCAACCCATCCTCTCATGTTACTATCCCATTGATGAAATCGTTTTCAAACCCAACAACATCACCTTACTCAAACCTGAATCCATTAAGTCTGTTCCTGGGGAACAAGTTTTGACTTATCTATCCAAAAGTGTTTTAAGGTATGCTTTATTTGAGGATCCTGGGATGATTTTTCAAAATGTACTAAAAGAATTTTGGTTCACAACAGAGGCTTCTAACAACAAGAAGTCTAATGAGTTTGATTCTACCACGGTTGGGATACATGGTAGATTTGGGTTAGAGTTATTTAGAAAAGTTTTGAGGTTAGATTATTTGGAAAACCCTGATGATTTTATGGTTGTCAAAATTTCTTTAAAGAGATTGGGTATACTGAAGAAATTACTGAAGGGGGGGGGGGTTAAAAAGAAGTTCTTTGCCACCAAAATGGAAATTACTAATGTATATTCTTATTGAATGTTTGGAGGGGAAACTGGAGGCCTTGACAAGATCAACCAAAAAGATGCTATTATTTATATTGTCTGGCCAAGGGTGTTAAAGCTGATTTTGGGAGGATTATTTTTGAAGATCTCCATGGGAAGCTGGAGAAAAAGACGAGAGAAAAACGTTGTTTACACCAGATTTCTATCTCTCATCTTTGTTGACCAACTTGGAAATGACTTTTCAAAAATCAATGGAGAGAGACTAATTTTTAAGACCTTTGATCTCACTCGCTGGAACATTCCAGTCAGCACCATTGATACTCCTCTTACACAACCCATGCTAGACATCTGCTCAGCAGATGGTCCAATAGTGTACTCCCAAAGACGCTTCTCCAACTGGAGAAGGGGATCTAAAAGGCAAAATGCCTAGAGCTTCATCTTGACCTCGTTAGAAGCAAACGTCATAAAATACCAAGAGGGTTAGACGTGAGTCCAGAAAGAGGAAAACCCTCACACAATCTTCCTCAAAGAAGATTGATGATGATTCCCAAGGCCATGATTTGAAGAAGCCCAAGTCCCTGGCCAAGGACAAGAACCCCAGCCAACCGTCACCTTCAGTCTCTGCTGGAGGTGACATGCATAAAGAGGCCTAGAAGGCAACCCCTCTCTCAACTTATTTAGGAGAGAAGGGTGAAGATGGAGCTCACCCTCGGCGTAGTAGTGTGGAGTCAGCATTGGTAAGTACTCTCATTCTGAATAAAAGTCATACTTCATTACCAATTTCTATCACTTGTCACTCTGAGTCTGCATCAGGGAATGATGTGTCAACAAATCCAACAGTTGATGCTGACCCTGGCCTATCTGTTTCTAATGATGTAGCTCCCCTATAACAGGGTTCTACTGAAGGAACCAAAAACATTATCATTGATCTAAACTTATCAGGGACTCTTTCTTATTATCCATCAGGTCAAACTAACCCTAGTGGTGAAGGGCTTGACATTGATCCACACACTAAAGATGATGCTCAGAAGATTCCCAAGGAAGTGAATCTCACCACTGGAGCCAAGGTGGGACACTTGCCTACATTTGTTGTAAAAATGTATGGGGATGATTTGGAAAAAGAACTAGGGTTCAATGAAAGAATTCCAGTCAATCTAGATGACAGTGATGAAGAGACTGGTGATGCAACACAGAAGCCACCTTCCCCCAGAACTGAACAGGTAAACGAATTAATAAATCAAGTGTTGATTCTTCAATCACATGTGGCCAGACTGAAGGAAGAAAAGGTGCTTGCTGACACTGAAATCTCAACTCTCAAAGTAAGACCAATTCCTCCTTCTGTTGAACAAATCAAGGATGTCATCATTGTTGCTTTGAAGCCTTTAGTCCAAGATGTGGCCACCACCACTTCTTTATTGCAAGAGACGTCCTCTCTTATGGACTCCATTAACGGTGCTTCCATGGAGTTTCCACCAGAATTCACACCAGTTCCTGGCTAATTTAATACTTTGTGTGATTTTGTGTCAAAGATCAAAGATAAAGTGGCATTGCTGGAGAAACAAAAGCTGACAATATCTGATGAGGTTCAGCAGAAGCTACAAGCCCTTGAAACTGTTCCAGCTATGCTGGCTAAGGTAACTACCACTCTTATCATCTTTGTGGCCTCTTCCCTACTGGTGGGTCATCAGAAGCTGCTGCGCAGTCTTCTGCTGAGGGGGATAAAAACACAATCCAACAGCTCTTTCAGGAACATGCCCAAAAGAAGGCTCAGAAATAATCCATTGTCTATGAGTCACCTATCACTGAAAAAAGCCCAACAAAGGGTAAGGGGGAGTCATCAGCCAAAGATGATCATATGCAAGGGCTGACCACAAGTGGGGAAACAACTGATAATGGTTCACCTCCTCTTATACCCAAAAACAAAGGAGACTTTACTTTGAATGATCGGTTGATCGAGCTGGAATGGCCACTCAGGAAGAACTTGACAAGTTATACAAGCTTCAACAAGAAGAAAAACTAAGAGATCTGAAGCTAAGCTTGTATGAACAAATTCGGAAAGTTGAAGTAGAAAGTGTCTTCAAAAAGAAAGTGTTATATGAAAAGTTTTATATAACAAGGCTTAACAGAAGAAATATCTCACCAATCACCAATGTTGATATGATGACCAGCAAAGGTGACATCCATCTCAAGTTCTATAGGGGTGATGGAACTGATGAGATACTTGAAAACGTTCAAGGTAAAGAACTTTCTTACACTGAATGGATTGAAATGAGTGTGATGATCGAGAAACGAAAATCCAAGAGATGGGATGAATTTCGCACCAGAATCGAGCACAATATGAGAAATCATGAAAGACTAGGTGAGATTCTGAACATCAACACTCAAGTTTCTCTAGAAGATCAAGATCCAATACTGGAGCTGAACAAAAGAGCAAATCTGATACAACCTGAAGTAGGTGACATCTTTGTCACTACAAAGAAATACAAAGGCTTTATTCAGTTTAAAAATCATCTCCCTGGTCATGTACTGGATGAACCATAACTAGGAATGATTATGTTCAATCATCAAGAACGTCAAGACTATGTGGGCATAAGTGATCTTGATGAAATGTACAATGAACTTCTCTTGAATGTTCAAAGGATCTTTTACTCTCATCGTGATGGTCCGTGACTTACTGATGCTGCTAAAACCTTCAGCATGTGCTTGCTTGCTATATTGGACCACAGAAACTCAGATCCATTAACTCAGACTTCCAAAACTGAAGAACTTAGGCCTAAGAAGAATTGAATAATCATTTGTATTGATTTTGTTGTAATTTGTAATGTTATTGAATAAATTATTATCTGATGTTTATAAGTTATTAATTGTTCAGTGCAAGTAAGAAGAAGTTGTTATGCTCACTTACTACTGACGTTATACTTAGGCTATTTGTATATCCAAATAGGGGGAGATTGTTGGGTCAGTGTGTACTGACCCTGAAGAAACTCTAGGATTTCAATATAAAATCCCCCTAAGTGTTTCATGCTCAGCAGTAAGGCCAGTCTGCTAAAGGATGACCAAAGAAACAAAGTTCCTACTAAAGACTTTAAAGCTGAAGAAAGTTCAGTACTCCCCTTCCAGTTAACTTAGAAGACAAAGGAGTCTTCGCTTCAAATACTAGGCGGTCTAGTTGCTGAAGAACAAGGACTGAAGAAGGGCTTTCAGTTCAGTTTGGTTTGACAACACCAAACTGAATGATGTCGATCTCCTCTAGGATACTGAAGACTCTTCAGTATTCTGATGGTTTGCATTAGGCGGGAAAAGATAACTTTAAGTCAAAGTAGTTTGCTTGTATACTTAGTTATAAGTACAACCTTTATCTTTTCTAGAATAGTTTAATATGTACTTTGTGCTGTTTATCCAGCATGGGCATCAACCACCCACTGGATAAACCCATGCATTGAAACATGCAAAATGCAAACCCTAGATTACACTGCCTATATAAGGAGTGTACATTGGGAGAGAAAGGGTTAACCAATACAAGAGCTTAAACTATGGAAAACCTTTTTCTCTCGATACCAACTAAACCATATAGACAAGATGCATATAAACGTTTAGATTGGAGTTTAGACTTTAGCTTTGGTTAGACGTTTAAGTAGAGGAGATCACAACCTATTGTCATTCAACCACTTTGTTATTTCGCAAACAAAGTGGGTTATAGATTCTTAATTTGATTATAATAAAAATCTATTCGTTGAAAAGTATATTGGTGTTGTTGTTTTAATTGTTCATAGTTCTTATCTATTGTTAAAACAACACACTTGAGTCAAAGTAAAGAGTTATTACTTAAGTTGATAAGTAATAACGAATTACAAGGGACCAACACACAACGCTTGTAAATACTTAACTCTTAATTATTTAACGGTCGTTAAATTTATATCTCGATTTATTTTAATAAATATAATAAATATATTTATTAAATAAATTAACTCTTTATGTATGGTGTGCAATCCCGTAATCTTGAGTTCGATCCTATCACACGACTATTAAATATAAGTCCATAAACTTTCACGTATGTCCACTTTTTACTGTTTTTAGATATATATAGATTTTTTACATATGTTTATCATATATGATAATCATATGTTAGCATATGTGATATTACTTTTTTGTATACATATATATGATACCATTTAAAACTCTATTTTTTATGTACATAATTACATTTCATTATATTTCTTCAGTTGGCTTTTTGTATTATCATATATGATAGTTGAGTTTTTTGTGAATTTTTTAGGTGATACGGGACGTTGAAACTTTATTGAGAAGTTTAAACGAGGAAAGTGTATTGTTTGATAAAGGTTATCGGCTATTATTGAGAAGTTGAAAGATGTTGAATTTGATTGTACAAATTCCTCTTTCCAAGATCAAGTGTTGTGATTTGTAACAAGTTTTTACGACATAATAGTTTTGGTTTAGATTCAATAGGACTTTTTTTTGCTTCTTTTGTGTGCTTTTAGATGCAGCGGAAGTTTTTATCATATATCATATAATTGGGTTATAATATTTTATTTTACTTTGATTTTGGTTTTGTTTGTATTTGAATTATCATATATAATAATATTTTGAAACTCTTCCTTTAGAAAATTTGAAAACTTTAAACGTCGGTTTTGCGCGAATTTTGGTCTAAAAATTTGAATTGTAGGTCAAAAACTTCACCTGTTGACAAAATTTGAAATTGAAGTAGAAAATGCCTAAAAATGTTATAGAAAAAAATAAATTTTACTTCGGTTTTTCGGCTAAAAAACTCAAGTGTTATTTCGCTTCCAAAATTTTTATCTCGCCGTAAGTGTTATTTCGCTTCCAAATTATTCTTTTTAATTTCGCCACAAGTGTTATTTAACGAGTTATAAGCTAGCTAAACACACAAAAGAAGAAAACAAAGTCCTACTGAATCTAAACCAAAACTATTTTGTCGTTAAAAGTTGTTCCAAATCACAACACTTGATCTTGGAAAGAGGAATTTGTACAAACAAATTCAACATCTTTCAACTTCTCAATAATAGCCGATAACCTTTATCAAACAATACACTTTCCTCGTTTAAACTTCTTAATAAAAGATGCCGAACTGTTTTTAACGTCTCGTATCACCTAAAAAACTGACAAAAAACACAACTATCATATATGATAATACAAAAAACAAAGTGAAGAAATATAATGAAATGTGATTATGCACATCAAAAACTAGAATTTTAAATGGTATCATATATGTGTATACAAAAAAGTAATATCATATATGGTAACATATAATTATCATATATGATAAACATATGTAAAAAATCTATATATATCTAAAAACTGTAAAAAGTGGACATACCTTGGAAAGTCCAATCTTTGTAAAAACAAGCCCTCTTTATCATATTCTTTCTTCTTATCATTAACTTATTCACATATCATATATGATAGTATATATCTGCAAGCATTATCATATATGATAACAAATGTACATCACATATGATTACATCAGAAACATAAAAATTCCTAATAATACAACTTATAAACACGAAAATAAGCTTATTCATAACTCTCTTATTCACAAAATCATATAACTCGTTAAAATAAGCTAATAAGCTAGCTTATAACTCCAAAAAATTTATATCGCCACAAGCGTTATTTCGCCTCAAGGTTGAATTTTATTTCGCCTTCAACTAGAAATTTTGCTATTAAGACGGTGTTAACATATAAGATTCAAGCTAACAAGGTATAGATCCAGAGGTCGGGGAGGATAAAATAGATGGTTAGACATTTTTAGAGAAAGAAAGTAAAACTTGAAAGGAGTGTGTTTATCTTAGAAAGAGAAATGAAAATAAACAAACGGGAATCCTCATCCCTCCATGAAAGTATGGAGGGGTATATATAGGCCCGACAAAGAGTGACTTTGACAACTTAACAATAATAGTCCCTCCGTTTCTTGCCTATTAAAATCTAATGTAATTCTGTAAATGGCGCTCACATTTTAGGGCTAACAATCTTCCCCCAACATGGAGACATATGGAATTACTTACAATGTTCCTAACAAGTACAAATACAACAAAATAAAGTCTTCCAAGGCGCTTCCAATGCTGAGGATGTCTTATAAGTCTTCTGGTCTTCATAACTTGTACCTCAGCTTGAATCCTCTTTGTCTTTGCTTGTTGTGGAACAATTGTAATATGCATGATTTGGATTAACTTCCCCCAATTCATGCAACATGTCTTAAAAAGCTTTCTTCATAGACTTCTTTTTGACAAAGTTTCTGAATCAGCTTCCCTCCTAAAACCAATATATGTATATTAAGCAGATTCTGACACTTTGATGTAGTTGAACAACCTTCTAACTCATCGGTTTAAGTGCACAACAGAAATTTGTAGAAGAACCGCACCAAATAATACTGCTTCAATACTGTTTCATGTCGTTTAGTTTTTGATGATAATCCGTTTGGGGTAACATGCACGAAATCAACAAAAATTCTTCTCACGCATGCAGAATACTTCATAAAAATCATATAAAGTGAAGTAGATACCATTCCATGTACACTGCTTCCCCTTGAAAGATGATCCGATTACTCTAAAGTACACGATCTTCCCCCATGATGATTTCGAACTCTCGGAAGAATCATTATCATGGACGTCCATATACTCAAGAAGTTCTTAGTCTCAAGAAAATGTCTTGAAAAGTTTTGGAAGTCATTGAGAAAGTTTGAAAAATTTTGCTTAGACTATAAAGTACCATTGTCGTTGTGTAGCTAAAAAATATCCCGTGAGAATTGATTGTTGATTACATCTCTCTGTCTAACTTACCAACCTCGTATTCTTTCGGCTATTTATCGTGACCACATGTGAAGTAAAACCGATATTCTAAACTTGAAACTGAAGTAAAATCCCCCAAATTTGTTACTTAAGCTTGCACTTTTGTTGATTGACGAACGGTGCAGAAACAAGTCTCTAAACACCTCTTGAAGTTATCCACACGAGCAACTGCGTGTGACATTGAGAACTGCAACAAAGCTCCCAAAAATGATAGTTATCCATGTTGTCGACCATCCACCCCTTGATAGTGGAAACTAGATAATTCAAGTCTCAATCATAAATTTTATCGCCCAAGCAAGTCATCAATCGATAGACTGGGTTTGAAGAAAAGGGGTAGAAAAATAGAAGGAATGCTCGATGATGAATTAAGTAGACGCCTTCATGAAATCCCACTTCAAATTCAAATAAAGAATACCAAATCCACTTCGTGATCACTTGTCTTTGTAGAATCAAAACTAGTCGTTGTCGTTTAAGTGAATCTTATATCGGATCGTTTTAGCGTTAAGTGTTTTGTTTTGCTTTGGTGTTGCGTTTGAATGTCGTTAACTAGAGCAAATGATAAATTATCTTTAAAGGACAATTTGTCTAGATAACTTGTCGTTAAGCCCAACGTCAGTCATATAGTCGAAATTGTTTCGAAAATATTAGGTTTCAAACCTAGAATTTTCTTTGTCGTTGAAGCACTTTCGATCGAACCATAGCGAATACTGGCATCGAAATAATGTCATTATCCGGTCCAATACTCGATAAATACTTGACAGGTCCAAAATCAATATCTCGCTCAATCAAGATATAACCACACATAAAGTAACGGAACCTATATTCATAGACAGATTATAGTCGGCCCAAGATATGACACATCATGTCTGCTATCTATTTTCATTAATCACGACCAAATCTCAAGCAAATTACCAGGCCCAACACAAGTCATAATTAGGTCCAATAGGGAAAACCTAACCGTGTGGGATATATACCCTTCCATAAAATGCCCTAATTTTACTCATAGTTCAACCCTAATCTCTCTTGTTTAATCCGCTCCCATCTCATTTTACATCAGTTTCTCATCATTCTCATCTCTTCTCAACCCCATCTAAACTAATATGTCCAAATCATTCCAAACTAAAAAAGATACGAACCAAACCTCTGTATAGAACATGAACCCCTATTTTCTTAATTGTTCGTGAACCAATCAACAAGTTGAACCAAATCGAAGGCTCCAAGATTTTGACACAAGGTCTCGGGTAAGGTTGTTGATGAGGCTTTCGATTTTGTGTGATTAACGAAACAAACATATAGATTTTAACAGTTTTGTTAAAAATCTTGGTTTAATTCGAATATTAATTTAGTTCAAATACCAACAATGATCAATGATGGTAAAACATTTCGTGGGTTAAGATCTTTAAAGATCTTGGCATGCATGTCAAGTCACGAGTTCAATCTGAGATCATAGTGATTTATTTAAATATTTTTCGAGTCTAGAAGGAGTGAAGGTGTCGGTGATAGGTGATGATGGGAATAGATAGAGTCGGTTTTGGTTGATGGTGGATTTCATCATCTCGAGAATATATTTTTTTTTCAAGACATGATTTCGCATCAGAGAATATGATTTCGGAATGTTTTACACCTCATGATTTTGGAATCCTTTTTACAAGACATGATTTCGGAATCCTTTTTACAAGACATGATTTCGGAATCCTTTTTACAAGACATGATTTCGGAATAAATTGACAAAATATTTCGGAATAATTTGCTCAAGCAAGATTTCGGAATAATAGGAATTCAGAATAGATTTCGGAATAATTTGCTCAAGCAAGATTTCAGAATAATAGGAATTTGGAATCTGTTCATCTGCATCTTGTCATATTCATCTTTAGAAAAAGTCAAAGACACAAAAACCCAGATCTGAAGCATATCATCTTCAAGAAATAGCCACAAAAACCAAAACCCATATCTGATAAAAACGGACAATTAAAAAATTGATATAAAAGCTGTTTAAAAACAGTTTTATATGAAAAGGTGAAATGAAGAAAATAGAAATCGTAAAAGAAACAACAATTGAAAAGCTTTGACCAGTATTCAGGATTAAATTGGACTTTTGACAAATTGGAGGACACATAGACTCAATAATGAACCAAACACCGTTTCACCTTTTTAGCTTAAATCATAAGCACGGAATAAGCCGAATAAGCGATAAACACCATAATATAAGCAAACACAAACACAAAACTCCCCCGGTTAGCTCTGATACCAATTGTTAACATATATTCAAGCTAACAAGGTATAGATCCGGAGGTCAGGGAGGATAAAATAGATGGTTAGACATTTTTAGAGAGAGAAAGTGAAACTTAAAAGGAGTGTGTTTATTTTAGAAAGAGAAATGAAAATAAACAAATGGGAATCCTCACCCCTCCATGGAAGTATGGAGGGGTATATATAGGCCAACAAAGAGTGACTTTGACTACTTAACAATAATAGTCCCTCCATGTCTTGCCTATTTAAATCTAATGTAATTCCGTAAATGGCGCTCACATTTTAGGGCTAACAGGCGGCTAGTAAAAACTGTTATTTCTCTTTTATAAGACTTGCTATTTCCTCCTTGAGCAAGCCTTTATTGTTTCCAGACAAGTGTTAATTCACCACATAATGTTATTTCGCCTCTAAGATGAAATAACAATTACGGAACACAATTTTTCAAAACCTACGAAAAATACAATTTTTGAAGATTATACACAAAAACACTTGTACATTCGGATATACTAAGCCATAATACACCAAAAAATGAAAAAAGAGAAAAAAGAAAGGATTTTTATTGTTTAAAGCAACAACACCTATATCATGAAGATACTGGACCGTTTCTACCTACGTAGATGATCTTTTAGTGTAGTTTCAACCATCAAAAACAAAGAAAAAAAGACAAATTCGTAAGGTTTTAAGTATAAAAACCCACGAACTCAAACCAAAACCACAAAACGTATCACCAATCTGCCCCTAGGCGATTGATACCAAATGTTATTCCATGATATCACTCACTTCACTATCTCAACCTAATGGACTAAATTTCAAAGTGAATGGCTATCGTGTGAAGCATTACTTTGGGGAGAACATTTCTAGGGAAATGGTCCAATAGATCCCCATATTCCCTAAGAACTAGTTCTTTTGGAAATGAGTCGAGCTAGAGACTCCTTAAATCAAGCTTGAATAACTAGGTTAGATCATCTAGAATAGACTTTGGTAGGATAGGAATAATAAGAGGGTGATATAGTTGAGTTGAAGTGTAAGGGGAGCCTTTCTTCTTATCTTTTGGTGTTTGTTTCAGGGTTGTTCTCTCTCATTTCATGTGTTTATGGATGAGGCCCTAGTACCTGATTCACTTTGATACTTTTATGATTCAAACTTGTCTATTAAGAATGACTCAAATGAATTCACTTTAGTTGTCTTTTTCTTAGCTCGATTTAAACAAAGTTATCAATGTCATAAGTGTAGGGGATCATATGCTTCCACACTCTTAAACATTGAGGAAAATGTTTATTTTAAGTGCAGGGGAGAATTCTATCGAAGTGACCTTGCCTATACCATTGCCTTTCCTTTCATGATAAAACAAAAAATTAAATTTTCAACATTTTCAATTTTTTGGCCACAAAAATATTGTTTTTGTTTTTTGCATACATTTTCATTTGCATACACTTTCCATTTCTTTTTAGTTCTTAAAAAAATAAAAATAAAAAGGAGAAAAATTAATATAACAAAGGATATGGATTTGATTTGTTTATAAGTCTTTGACATGTTAGACCCATCATGAATATTTTGACTCAACCCGAGTTTACTTATTTAAGCTTACTCCAGCTAGTATCCTTAACCATGTAAATCGTTAACTCGATTTATTAGGCTAAGCATCCACGAGTCTCATTATTTGAGATTTTCTTGTAGAGAATGAGAGATGGTGGAGTTTGAAGTAGTGGAAAAGGGTTTGATGAAGTTCATATGAAGTATTTATGGCTAATTTACTCCCTTTTGTAACCTTTTAATTTATCGCCAACACCTTATTAATTGTTAATAAATAATCAAGTACTGTTTTTTTCTATTTTTTAGTCTCTTATGCATTTTTGACTAATCATTTTGTGGTTATTATAAGTACATGTTGGGGTTTTTAGTTTGACCGCTTTATACGTGTTGGGCTTTTATCTTGTTTAATAGGTGGCGTGAGAGTTAATTTATTATTTAAAAAAAAATAATAAAATAAAATACAATAATAATAAATAATAAAAGATCATAAATGGACAGTGATGTGTAAGGTTTCTATTGTGGTCTAATATTGCATTGACGGGTTGCAGGATCATGATATTAACTTTTCCAATCCAATATTGCCTTGACGGGCTGCGAAATTAAGAATCCTAGGTCCTAAAAAACGAGGATATAATTTATTACTTGAGTAAATTGTTGTGTGCGTAACCACTTATTACGCAAGGTATAAGCTCGACACGTATAAGGTGATCGCTTAAAACTTTGATGTGGATTTATATTAACAATGGGTGTTTTTCAAATAATGGAGAGATGGTTAACTATCGTTTAAAACCGTGCTTCCTTATTTTCATAATTTTCTTTAATATTTCACGCGAATAAAGACAAATTTGCTCACAAGCAATTTGCTCAAATAAAATTAGATAGAGAAAAAAATAGGTGGGAGTATATAGTTGACACAAATAATTCTTTTGGATCAATCAAGGCATTTTTACTTATGGATGAAAATGATATCATTTTTACGCTTGGTATGGGGAAAGTGTAACTTGAGGGTGATAGATATTCATGGTACCGAAGCTCTAATCAAAGTCATTGATTTTTTTACGAACTTCTTCCATCAAATAATTTCAAGTGTAAAATAAATAATTGTTGTTGTATTTCTTGCATTTTAAATTTCCAAAAATCATCATCATATAGTGTATCATAGTATAGAAAATCATATAATGGCCAAGATGGGTTTATTATGCGAAAAGTATAATCTATAGCTTTGAAATATTGTATTGCATGAGGGCATGTCAATGGTCAAGTGGAGGAGAATTTGATGAGTGTGAAAACACACATCATTAATAATATATAAACCCACTAAAACAAGCCAAAAGTTACACATTTATACTTTTAATGTCGGAGTTATGCGGGTATTTATGTGTTTTGTGCTTTTGTAGGCAAATAGGTACAAATCGAAGAAAACATGGAATTTCACAGATATTGCCTGAAGAAAAAGACAAAGGAAGCCTTAAAGGGACCAAATATGCAAAAGGAATGAAGTTTGGAGGACCTTTCTTGCCATTAAAGAAGAATCGAGGACCAAAGTTGCCATTTGTCAAAATTATTTCAAGCTTAATAACAAATCTGCCAAAGAATTGAAACTACAAGGGCCATAATTGCCAAGCTATGGAAGTTTTAATATACAAAGCCAAATAGACCAATAAGAATGGAGAAAGGCATAACACACAGATCAAGCATCTATACAATAAATGGACAAATCATAACAGTGCTCCCATTTATCAATCCTAACATCACCACTCCATCCAATCAAGCCGCCACGTCACCGTGTTTTTTCTCAATTAAATTGGGATCGATTAAAGCATCTGAAGAAATTTCCAAGCACAAAATGATCTGCAAGTCAAGGCGCATCCAACTATGATACTTAATTGCCATTTCGTCCATTCAAACAAAAACCCATAATTTCCCTTATGAACCCTAACTTCTTTAATTCAAATATTGACACGTAGAGTTTATTCATTGGTTCTTACACGTCACTAAACCTCCTCTCATTTCACCCACATCTCTATAAATACCCCTCTACTCCATCATTTGTAAACTATTAGCTAAATTTCCATTTCCCGTTTAGTAGTTAGCTTGTAACTAGTTCTAGTTACAAGTTAGTTAGTTTGTACTTAGACTAGTAATTGTACACTCAATCCTCTAAAAAACTTGTACTTCAACCATTTTTTATTAATAAAAGAAGCATTTCCAGTCCAATTATACTTCATTTTCTGCCATTGATGAATTATACCATTGTTATGGACTTTGTTTAAAGATTTATAATGATGTAGGGTTGATTTAATGCTGTGTTCAGATCCAGTTATGATCCTATGGTAGCAGACTAGTATTTGTGTAGCAAATAGTGAATTTGATACAAAATTGAAGTTCTATTGATATGAGTTTTTGATCAATGGAGATTTAGTTAGTCTGATGTTGTTAAGTTTTGAGCAACTTCTACTTCAGTGGAGGCCTGGAAACAATTAGTCAAGCTCACTTTACTTTCATAGCACAAATTGTAGTTTAAACATGCTATATTTGTTCTACTGTTGTTCCTTGCTGGTAAATTGTTGGTAACTGCTTAATTTGATCTATTATAGCTTGCTATTGATCTGTTTTTCCTTAGTTTGCAATAGATAATCAATTAAATTTGTTATTTATCCTTTCTAGCTGATAAAATAGTGTGTGGGTAAGTGTTATGTTGATTTGTTGTCAGATATAGCTATTGAGTGTTGTTACTGGTTCATTTGTTAGCCCAAGTTATTCATTAATCAGTCATAAAAAGTCAAGTACTATAAGTCAAGAAGGTAAATGGTATAAAAACACGTTGGTTTGAATATTAGTTTGTACTGTCAAATTTGATCAATCATATATTTTGCATTTATGTGATTCAGGCTTTGAGTTTTGGTGTTTTGAGTATCTAGAACTAATAGCTTATTAAGTCTAATTTTTTAAGTTTTCTTTGTGGCTTATTCAAGTCAAAAATCAGTCTTCAAAGTAGCTCATAAGAACTGTTAAATAAGCATTATTCAGATTGGTAATATGTTTTGCATTTCTTGATTTTTAGCTTTTCAACCTTTACAAAATAGCTTACAATCATTTCATAAGCAATAATAAGTCACCAAAAATCTTTTTGGAAAAGTCAATCTTGGTCAAACTTTTGGTCAAATAAGTTGATTTGGTCAACTATCATATTAGCTTATTTTTAGTGTTTTTTTTTGAGATTTTCTTGGACAGACCTCATTTTTCTCATGTTTTCTTTAAAATGGCAAAAATCTAGCTTATTAGGATAAGCCAAAAGCCTTATCTCAACTTTTGTCACCAATGCTTATTTTCAAAAAGCTTATTCAACTTATCTCAAGAGCTCAAATTGGTTTTACTTAGTTAATTTTCCATTTAGATCATTTTGCAATTTGTTTCAGCTAATTTGGTTGAGAAATAAGCTCTATCCAGCTTATTAGATAGCTTATACCCGTTTTTGGAAAAAAGTTAGGTATAATTGCAATTTAGTCCCTAGTCTTGTTATTCTGTTTTATTTATGTTTTAAATAGTTTGTTTTTTGTTATTGGCAGTTATAGTCCTTATGGTTTGTTTAGTTTGTTATTTAATTTTAATTAGTTTCGATTCTTTTTATTTTACATTACAGTCCCTATAGTTTGTTATTTTGTTTAGTTTGTTAAATTTGTTACATTTAGTTACATTTTTGTACTTTGTGCTTTAAAACAGATCTGGATACAATGAGCATGGATGATCTACATAACAATCTTAAGGTGTATGAACCATAGGTTAAAAGGATGTTTAGTTCAAGTTCAAACACATGGAACATTACTTTTGTGTCTTCCTCAAATAACAACACTAATGGAACACTGAATACTGCTCATGGAGTATATACTACTAGTTCTCAAGTTAATGTTGATAACATTGATAACTTGAGTGATGATGTTATTTGTGCATTCCTTGTTAGTCAACCAAGTATTCTTCAACTGGTAAACGAGGACTTACAGCAAATCCATCCAGATGATTTGGAATAGATGGATTTAAGATGGCAAATGGGCATGTTGACTATGCGGGCTAGAATATTCTTATAGAATACGTGAAGAAAGATAATTTGGAATAGTAATGAGACTACTGGTTTTGTTAAGTCCAAATTGGAGTGCTACAACTCCACAAAAGTGGCCATTTTTCTCAGGAGTGCATATCTCCAAGAAGTCAAGATAGCAGGAACAAGGAAAGCTTAAGAATGAGTGTGCATGTGGAAACATCTACTTCCACATCCTTGGTGGTCATGTGATGGTCTTGGTGGTTATGACTAGAGTGATCATGATAATGAAGGGCCTGACTACGAACTCATGTCTTTCTTATCTTCAAGTTCTGCCTCAAATGTATCAACTGATTCTAATTGTTCAAATTTTTTTTTTGAAAAATGTTGAACCCTTAAATCTCAATATGATCAACTGTTAAAAGGTTTTAGGAAATTCGAGTTAATAGTTCTAGCCTATAAGACAAGTTTAGAGTCAATGGAAGACATACTTGAATTCTTTAAATCAAATGAGTCTGTTTATTTAGAAGATATTAATGGCTTAAAACTTAAAATTGAGTTAAAAGAACTAACTATTAGTGTGCTTAGGAATAAGCTTAAAATAACTAAAAAAGAAAAAGATAACATTCAACTTAATGTGGATGAATTTGAAAATGCATCTAAAAGTTTAAACAAGCTCATAGAGTGTCAAATAGTTGACAAAAGCAAGAAAAAGTTAGGCTATGAAAACTATAATTCAGTTGCACCTTCCTACACAAGAAAGTTCATGCCTCCAAAACCTAAATTGTCTTTTACTGGTCTAGATGAGTTTGCCAATAAGCATGTAACAGAGTATAAGATAGTTAGGAAGAATAATGATGCCCCAATTATTGAAGATTGTATGTTAGATGATGAGAAAGAGAATTTGTCAAAATCTAATATTGAAAAGAAAACAATTAAGCCTATTATGGTTAAGAAAGAGTTTGTCAAAATAAAATTGATAGAAAAACTATTAAACAAGTTAAGGAAACTAGTCACAATACTAGAGGCAATCAGAGAAACTAGAACAATAAGATGTCTAGAAATCTTGGAAACAATTTTTTGATGTTTAACAAAGCTTGTTATGTGCGTGGTAATATGATTACAACTACCATAAAAACAATTTCAAAATCAAATGATCGTAAAACCTGTTTGGAACAATGATCAAAGGGAAAATTGTTAAAAAAGTTAGGCAAAACAGGCAAAACAATCACATTCCTAGAGGCAATGAAAAAACTAGAACATAATATTCTCAAAATCTAGGAAGAAATTTTGTGATGTTTATCAACAAAAATCAGTTTTAAAATCAAGGGATGGTAAACCCCGTTTGGAACAATGCTCAAACATGAATCATAAATTTTTTGCTAAAAAGACTCACCATTGTGTTTTAAGGAACATGGTTCCAAGAGCAGTACTAACGAAGTCTGGCCTAGTATATGTTAATACTGCTAGACAAGTTAATACTACTTGCTCAATACAACAATGAATGATGCTAAACCAATGTTAAATCTTTCTAAAACAACACATTCAACTCTTAAGAGGCCAATTTATAAGAAAACAACATTTAAAAATAGTAATGATAATCAAAGGGTTAATACTATTAGGGGTAAAGATGTTAATAATGCCAGGCCAAAAGCAATAGTTAATGTTGTTAAGGAAAAATATTTTAATGTTGTTAAGGCCTCGACTTGTTGGATTTGAAAACCAAAGACTAAAGTTTTAGACCATGATTCTTGAAAACCAAAGATTAGTTTCTTGTGTTGCTTGTCAGAAGGGAAAGTAGTACACAGCCTATTGTAAGTCCAAAACAGAGAACTCGACCGGTCTTACTTTACAATGGTTACATATAGACTTGTTTGGTCCAACACTCGTAAAATGCTTTATGAAAAAGATGTATTGCCTAGTTGTTACAGATGATCTTAGTAGGTTTATTTGGGTTTTATTTCTAGCTACTATGGATGAAACTAGTGGAATTCTTAAGTCATTTATAACCATGATAGAAAATATAATAGATCATAAGTTTAAAGTAATTAGACGTGATAATGGGACTGTGTTCAAGAATAAGTAGATGAATCAGTTTTGTGAGATGAATGGTATTTTCGGACAATATAGTGTAGCTATAACTCGTCAACAAAATGGAGTTAGTAATAGGGGGAATATGACACTAATTGAGTATGCTATGACTATGCTAACCGATTCTAAATTACCAACTACTTTTTGGGCAGAAACAGTTAGTAGTGCTTACTATGTATACAATAGAGTATTCGTATTTAAGCCTTATAACAATACCTCATATGAACTTTTTCATGGTAGAACACTAACTTTAAGTTTTAAGAAACCATTTGGGTGTCTTGTTACCATTCTCAATACCAAATACCACTTAATAAAATTTGATGGTAAGGTTGATGAAAGATTCTTTGTTGGATACTCTCTGAATAGTAAAGCCTATAGAGTATTCAATAGTAGAACAAGGATAATGGAAGAGAACTTGCATATTAGGTTTAGTGAGAACTCACCTAATGTTGTAGGTAGTGGACCAAATTGGCTATTTGATATTGATGCACTAACAAAAACAATAAAGTATGAGCCAATTGTTGCAGACACACATTCAAATGGTTTTGCATGTACAAAAGCAAGTGATAATGCAAGTCAAGCTAGAAAGAGACATGACCTGGAAAAGGGTACATTTTGCTACCATTATTGATTGTTGAGCCATCAAATAATTTGAGGGAACATGGGTTTATTAACACTATTAGAGAAAAATCAAGCCATAAAAACCTTTAAAATTACCCGTTTTCTTGTTTTTTTTATCAAAGAAAGAGCCCAAAAAGGTGATTCATGCACTTAATGATCTAAGCTAGATAGAGGCTATGTAGGAAGAGCTTCTACAATTCAAGTTACAAGAATTTTAGACTTAGGTGGAATTAACAAATGGAAAAAGGGCTACAAGCATAAATTGGGTTTTCAGAAATAAAAAATATGAATGAGAAATTGTGATAAGAAATAAAGCAATATTGGTTGCTCAATGGTGGACATAAACAGAAACAATTGACTATGATGAAGTCTTTGCCCATGTTGCAATAATTGTAGCAATTAGCATGTTCTTAGCTTATGCTTCATTCAGAGACTTTGTGGTGTGTCAAAAGTAATTTTCTCTATGAGAAGATTAAAGAAGAGGTACATAAATGGATGTCAACCACCAGGATTTGAAGATCCATACTTCCTTGTAAGAGCATAAAAGGTTGATAAAAAGCACTACATGCATTACATCAAGCTCCTAGATCTTGGTATGCCGCCGCTAAAAAACCTAATCGAGAACCAGTTTTATAGAAGAATGAATCGGGAACCAAACTAACTACGTTCAATATGGTTTTGTATCAGTCCGCTTAGTTCAAATCAATTTATAAGGTTTGGATATGCTTACTTGGTTGTTGCTCAAACCCAAATATATTCAATCAGTTTTCAATCATACCTGCTTGGACTGGTTTTTACATCCTGTTAGTTTTCGGTCTGTTTTGCTCAACCCTACACCAAACTTGTAATGAGCAAATAAAAAAAAGACTAAAACAACAATAGAAGGACCTAAATTGTAATATCTATAGATTAAAAAGAAAGTAATGAAATAAAACCTCAGAAAAACCCTAACACCACATTTTCTTGATAGCCGTCACCTCCTCCGTCGTTTCGCCGCCGGTTCAATTTTCCGGTAACCATAAAAACTCGATCTTTAAACTTTATTGAATTGGGTTTTTGTTATAATTAACAAAAGGTTTTTTTTTTTTTTTTTTAATATATGGTTATGTATTGAAATATTAATTCTTGTTTTTTTGCTTTTTGGGGTGTTTGATTTAGGGGGTGTTTGTTTCTGCTTATAAGCTTATTTGATTTCAGCTTATATTTCATAAGCCCCCAATTTTCTGGCTTATTTCGAGACTTTTGGGCTTATGTAAGTTTATTATGTAAATCCATATGTCTCAAAATAAGCCAGAAAATTGGGGTTTATGAAATATAAGCCGAAATCAAATAGTCTCATAATCCCACATATAAGCTGAAACAAACACCCCTTATTTGTTATGTTTATGCTAATAGGTACAACCAGATAAAAAAATAAATAATAAGCATTTTAGTAAACAGTGGCTTTGTTTGTTTATTTGTCGAAGTGTTTAAACGAAGAAGGATTAAATTTTCTGGCTTATTTTGAGACTTGTGGGCTTATGTAAGTTTATTATGCAAATCCCATATGTCTCAAAATAAGCCAGAAAATTGGGGCTTATGAATTATAAGCTGAAATCAAATAAGCTCATAATCGCACATATAAGCCGAAATAAACACCCCTTATTTGTTATGTTTATGCTAATAGGTACAACCAGATAAGCAAATGAATAATAAGCAGTTTAGTAAACAGTGGCTGTGTTTTTTTTTATTTTTGAAGTGTTTAACGAAGATGGATTATAAAATTTATAATTATCATTGGTTTTAGGTTAGATATGTTGGTAAAAAAAATAAGTAATTAGTTACACATCGAATAAGCACTTTTAAATAAGCATGCCTGTGCCTGATTATTGGAAACCGCTTTTTTTTAAAGAAGCAGTTTGTATGGTTCAGATATCGTCATAGTGTACTTACGACTAAATAGTAAAAGTTGAGGTCACAGGTGTTAGGTTAAAGCCATCTTTTCGTGCAATTTAAAAGTGAGAACCTGCGGTTAGGCGTAGGGTTACCTTTGAGTTGTGTCACTGTGTATTGATATGCACTTGGCGATTGATAGGTGTAAGGGTTGGATTGGATTTAAGTGTCTATACTATATACTATCATAGATTCATAGGTGCCATATAGATCTAATTACAGCTTAGTGCTTGAACTAGTGATGGGAATGGATATTGTATCTGAACACGACCCTATTCACCTCTTTGGGCTTCTGTTGAATTGAGAAATAGGTTTGATTGTCCATCTTTTTTATATATTGGATATGTATATAAGGCATTCTCAGGACAATTCAAATTGAAGCAATTGGATGTCCAATTAGAGCCTAGATGACATGACCGATCAATAGAATTACCGGACACTCCACTTTTTTCATGTATTCCATACATCACACTTGATAGATATCATATATTCATGGAATACGAGTTTTTACGAGTCTGAAGTCTGAACTAGTCATATGTATCTGTATCCTTGTTTATATTGTAACACACATATATAGCTCATAAGAGTAAAACTTTTTAGTATGAAAATAGTCGTTTGTTATTAGTTATGCTCTATGCCTCTATTATTATGCATTTCTATAGCTGACTCAAAGTTGATATATTATATCTCATTGCCTAATGGTAACTAGATATCCTTCTCGTTACAGTTCTTAATTAAATAAGTTAAGAGCTAGAAAGATAGTGAAAGATAGGGTTAATGGTGTCTATATCCATGTGAGTCTATATTTACTGAGAGAGTGGTATCTGCATTCTAATCAACTAGAAAGGCGTGCTTAGATGAACATTACACATCTGTTTTGCATCTAGGATTCTAGGGGGTGTTTTGGTAGAGCTTATGCATTCTCAAGAAGCCTGAACAAAAGGAATTAGGTTCATTAGCTTATTTGAGTATCTCCCCAAACAAACTTAAAAGCACTTTATAATAAGCTTATCAAACACCTTTAGGAACATAATAAGTTATAAGCTATTAAGCTCTTTATGTAAGCTGACCCAGGTTTCCCTTTTATTACTTTACAACTAGACATGTGAAAGTACTAAATATGACCGGAGAGCTTATTATTAGCATACTGATACATTTCTCGAAAGAAAAAGATTTTAGAGGCTGTAAGCTAAATCCGATAAGTCGTATGTGGTTTTAACCAGTCCAGCCCCTTTAACTTCTTTCATTTTTGATCAACTTATTAGTTAATCATTTGGTTGATAACTATACAGTATCACCGAAGTTAACATTTTTTAAGTTCATTCTTATCCGGCAAGTGTTTTATTTTGCAGTGACAGCTGTCTCAGCAATGGCCACCTTAATCTCTCAAAATGCGGCTTCTAAAAAGAGAGGTGAAAAGATCAAAAGGAAAGCTCTTGATGATCCTTCACCATTAGATACATTGGAAGAGACAGAAAACTTGAACTTGTTGGAAGAAGTTAAGCCTAAGAAGAAAAAGAAAGAACGAAAAGAAGACAAAGAAGCCATAACCGAGCAAGAAATGGAAATGAAGGAACTGGAAAGCGTTTTGTTTGGCTCTTTACATCCAGTCGAGTTTGGAAAGGACACAAAAGTAATTGATGAAGGAAATGACGATTCAGCCCTTTTTTTTACCGACCGTACCGCCAATAGCACATTGTCTGCTTACGAAGGGGATGGCATAATGGGTGAAATGATTGGTACAGAAGATAACATCCAACGGAAACCTGTATGGGTAGATGAAGAGGAACAAAAAGTCAACATAAATATTGCTAAAGTCAACAGGCTGAGGAAGATGCGCAAAGAAGAGGATGAAAGCCTAATATCAGGGTCTGAATATGTGTCAAGATTAAGGGCACAACACATGAAACTAAACCCGACTACAGAGTGGGCTAGGCTTGATAACGACAGTGATCAAGAAAATGGCGATATAGACAACATTCTGCAAACCACTGATGATCTTGTTGTGAAGGGCGGTGAAAAATTATTACCTGGGATACTTGAATATTCAAGATTGGTTGATGCAAATGCACAAGACCCGTCAAGTGGGCCCATTAATTCAGTACAATTTCATAGAAATGGTCAGTTGCTTCTCACTGGTGGGTTAGACAAAAAGTTGCGGTTTTTCCAAATTGATGGAAAAAGAAACACAAAAATTCAAACTATATTTGTCGACGACTGTCCAATCAGAAAAGCATGCTTCACACCAGATGGGTCTCAAGTGATTGTATCAGGGAGGAGAAAATTCTTCTACAGTTTTGACTTAGTTAAGGCAAAAATGGATAAAATCGGCCCGTTGGTTGGAAGGGAAGAAAAAAGTTTGGAAAGCTTTGAAGTGTCACCTGATTCTAAAACTATTGCGTTTCTTGGAAACGAAGGGTATATTTTATTGGTGTCAACTAGAACAAAAGAGTTAATAGGAACTTTAAAGATGAACGGAACTTCACGTGCTATATCTTTTGCAAATAACGGGCAACAGTTATTAAGCACTGGTGGTGACGGGATGATTTACCATTGGGATCTCAGAACCATGAGTTGTTTTCACAAGGGTGTCGATGAAGGTTGTATAACAGGTACTGCTATTAGCACTTCACCAAACGGGAACCTTTTCGCAGCGGGTTCAGATAGTGGTATTGTGAACGTATACAACCAGGATGAATTTCTTGGGGGAAACAGAAAACCCGTGAAAACTATTGAGAACTTAACTACTAAAGTGGATTTTATGAAGTTTAACCATGATGCACAAATTTTAGCAGTTTGTTCAAGCATGAAGAAAAACAGTATGAAACTGGTGCATATTCCTTCGTATACTGTTTTTTCAAACTGGCCTCCAGCAAATAGGACACTTCAGTTTCCTCGGTGTTTGGATTTCAGCCCCGCTGGAGGTATGATGGCTATGGGTAATGCTGCTGGTCATGTATTCCTTTATAAGTTAAATCATTACCAACATGCTTAAGTTAAGTAAACCATTTTTGTGGTTTATCTTGTTATCAAACGATGATCTTTTTTGTACTGTTTTACTTGATAGTTGTAAGTTACTCATCGGGAATCTGTTAGCAGATAAGACTGGCAAGGTTATTTATGTTGATTTAAATTTTGATTTTGTTTTACATTGTAGTATTTTTATTCATGATTCTGGTTCCAAATGAAGCTATAAGTCTGTTTCTGCAAGCTTGTGTGGGTTCATGTTAAGTTTTGGAATATGCACTTTACCTTTTCTACAGAACTCATTTGTTAATTTGTGTCTAGATTGACAATTTCTACCAATGTACCTCTCTGAACGGTGAAAGGTATCAATATGCTTACGAGGTTGTGATGATTGACGGTAAACTGTGTAATATTTGTCATAATATTATATAACATGTTAACATAAAGAATCTTCTATATTATATGTTTTGTACGTTTTCTTACTTTATAAATCATCCACTTTAACGCATTAGATTCTTTTCAGTCAAATTGATTAGCCAAATGCTTTAGATTTCGCTAAATTTGTACCAAAATACATATGAATGTTTTTTTAATATGCATTTTCAAAAAATTTGTACATGTTACATATTACTTGTATTTCAACTTTTCAAGTTAAAAATAAGCCATTTAATGAAAGAAAAAAAAAAGGCTTTATTCAGCTGCACAAAAAAGCTATTTATTGAATGAACTAATAACGAATATTTGTGAATAGTTGAATTTATATTGCGTCTAAAGATCTTGTCGTCTCGTCTTCTAAGTTTTTCTCGTGCGCAAACAACCTGCCCCAATGTATGAAATACAAATTCTTGCAAAATAAAATATAAAAAAAATATCACAATCAATTAATCTCTAACCTTAAAATCAGTTCAGACACATACATGTTAGTAGTTGTAGTTATGTGTAGTTTTACAAATTCCACATCACATTTTTAATATGAGAGGAAGGACAGAAGGAGTATCCCACATCGTAAAAAGATTGAAACAAACGTTAGTTTATATAGCAGTCGTGATCAATAAAACCTAACATCTTAATCTTATTTGGAGAACATACATAAAATATGTTCACCCAATATCATCAAGATGTTTTATTTTTGAAGGGCTTGTTTTTTATTTATTTGTACACTTGCTATATGTGAAATTATCTTCTGGACCTAGAACAGGTTGTTCACATAATAAGTTTTATGAAATAATTCAAATCAGTGGTACATATTATGTTTATATTTCAATGGTTATACTGAATAAAACTGAAATTTTGTTAGGATAATGAACCTAACGGGTCAAAGCGGGTGGAGAACTGAGACGGCTCCTAATGTTTATTTAGTCGCCATGATTAGGTAGGATATGGGGTCAAAGCATGTGGAAAAGTGAGACGTACCCTAATGTTTACTTCTAAAGTGAGGTAGGATGCAGCGAGTAATTGTGGCCTTTCGTTGGCTCAAAGTGAGGGTATCTGGTTCTGCATGCTCTTAATCGGCTTATAAATTCTGCAACAAGAACAAATATGAATATTGCAGTGATATAGAATCATATCTTGCAAGAGTTGAAAGATTGGCAGTACTTGTACAATATTACTCACATTTCTGTAAGGATTAGGTCACGACAGCAGTTTGGAGAAAAGTTGACAAATATTCTCACTATGATAATTTGCTTATGTACTAATTTGCACCCGCGTCACATATAGTGTGCTTTTATGAAATCTAGTTATGGCAACAAGTTGGTAAATATCTGGATGAACCAATCACGGACGGGTAATGATTCTGAGAGAACATTTCTTTCAAAATTGACATGATTTGCAGAACATTTCTTTCAAAATTGACATGATTTTAAAGAAATGTTTAGTCAACAGAACCCGTCCGTGATTGGTCCATCCAGATATTTACCAACTCTTTGCGGTAACTAGATTTCATAGAAGTGCACAATATGTGACGAAGGTCCTAATCAAGCAAATTAAATTTATCTCCAAACTGCTGTCGTTTATGATAGTACATTGATACCTAATCTTTTAAAGAAATGTGATTAATATTGTAAAAGTTCTGCCAATCATTCGAATCTTGCAAGATATGATTCTATAGCAATGAAACATTCATATTTGTTCTTGTTGCAGCATTTACAAACCGATTAAGAGCCTGCATGAACCAGATACCCTCACTTTGAGCCGATGAAAGGCCACAATTACTTGCTGCGTCCTACTACTGAATCATGGTGACTAGATCATTTTAGGAGTTTAAATCCATTGAGAACAACGTTAGGAGTCGTCTCACTTCTCCACCTGCTTTGAGATCGGATCCTACCTAATCGTGGCGACTAGAACGCTTTACGAATTTAAATCCATTGAAAACAAACGTTCAGAGACGTCTCCACCTGCTTTGACCACGTTAGGACCTTTCAAAAATAAAACATTTCGACAATGTTGAGAGAACATGGATCTGGATGAACCAATCACGGACGGGTAATGATTCTGAGAGAACATTTCTTTCAAAATTGACATGATTTGCAGAACATTTCTTTAAAATTGACATGATTTGCAGAACATACAAAAGAACTGAGATGTGTGTTTCCAACATCACATTTTGTTGGCGTTTTTATCTTTTTGCTTATAGAGTTGACATTGTTGAACATTCATTCATGGTGACAAACGAAAGGCCACAATTACTCGCAATATTCTGCAACAAGAACAAATATGAATATTGCGGTGGATCCTGACCTCCTAAACATTTCTATAAAATTGACTTCTGACAGTTTTATTGCTATAACCAAATCAACGTCTTCATATTCGACCCTAACTTACAGACTACAAGAACCTTGCGTAAAAGTGAAGCCTAAGAAGAAAAAGAAAGAACGAAAAGAAGACAAAGAAGCCATAACCGAGCAAGAAATGAAAATGAAGGAACTGGAAAGCGTTTTGTTTGGCTCTTTACATCCAGTCGAGTTTGGAAAGGACACAAAAGTAATTGATGAAGGAAATGACGATTCAGCCCTTTTTTTTACCGACCGTACCGCCAATAGCACATTGTCTGCTTACGAAGAGGATGGCACAATGGGTGAAATGATTGGTACAGAAGATAACATCCAACGGAAACCTGTATGGGTAGATGAAGAGGAACAAAAAGTCAACATAAATATTGCTAAAGTCAACAGGCTGAGGAAGATGCGCAAAGAAGAGGATGAAAGCCTAATATCGGGGTCTGAATATGTGTCAAGATTAAGGGCACAACACATGAAACTAAACCCGACTACAGAGTGGGCTCGGCTGGATAATGACAGTGATCAAGAAAATGGCGATATAGACAACATTCTGCAAACCACTGATGATCTTGTTGTGAAGGGCGGTGAGAAATTATTACCTGGGATACTTGAATATTCAAGATTGGTTGATGCAAATGCACAAGACCCGTCAAGTGGGCCCATTAATTCAGTGCAATTTCATAGAAATGGTCAGTTGCTTCTCACTGGTGGGTTAGACAAAAAGTTGCGGTTTTTCCAAATTGATGGAAAAAGAAACACAAAAATTCAAACTATTTTTGTCGACGACTGTCCAATCAGAAAAGCATGCTTCACACCAGATGGGTCTCAAGTTATTGTATCAGGGAGGAGGAAATTCTTCTACAGTTTTGACTTAGTTAAGGCAAAAATGGATAAAATCGGCCCGTTGGTTGGAAGGGAAGAAAAAAGTTTGGAAAGCTTTGAAGTGTCACCTGATTCTAAAACTATTGCGTTTCTTGGAAACGAAGGGTATATTTTATTGGTGTCAACTAGAACAAAAGAGTTAATAGGAACTTTAAAAATGAACGGGACTTCACGTGCCATATCTTTTGCAAATAACGGGCAACAGTTATTAAGCACTGGTGGTGACGGGATGATTTACCATTGGGATCTCAGAACCATGAGTTGTTTTCACAAGGGTGTGGATGAAGGTTGTATAACAGGTACTGCTATTAGCACTTCACCAAACGGGAACCTTTTCGCAGCGGGTTCAGATCACTACAAGAAAAATTGCTTTCAGTGACAAAATAATTTGGTCACAAACAGTACTAATATGGTCACCAAACGTGATTAGTGACCAAATATAGGTGGTCACCAGTGGTCACCAAAGGTCCGTCACTAAATACAATTGGAGACCAAATATAATTTCGTCACCAAATAGTGACCAAAAAATGGTCACGGATTGGATGGGGTCAACAGAGCTTTAAACCAGGGGTGACCAGTTTTTTTGGTCATCAACCTGTTGGAGACCAAATATTTTGGTCACCAATCTGGTCGAGACCAAATATTTTGGTCACCAATCTTCACTATTTTGGTTTATTGGTGACATACCACAAGTTACCAAAAACCACAAAATGCTCGGTTTATTGGCACCTTTTTACTTTTAGCAAAACGGGAAACAAATATACAATACTTGAAAACATAACGCGAATTAATACAAACAAACAAAACTGAAAATATAATCAAATACCGTATACTAACAATTGCATTCATTTGTCTACATGTTATTACAGAAATACAACATTGAACATCAATAAAAACTAAAAACATTATTCTCAAAACATATAATCTTTGAATCTTTCTTGATACAATGCACTTTATTTTACTGCCCGCAACGTACAAAAGAGAAAATGACTAAACTTGCCGCAATACCTTGCAGGTAACCACAATATAGCGAAACTGTCATTTCTTTCCTGACGATTGTTCAGGTTCCTCCCTGGACAAAGAGAAGTAATGATAAGCAGCTCCAGCTATTAGATAAGCTCTAGACACAAAAGACTACTGGAAAGAGAAAAAAATTAACATTCAGAAAAGGGAAATACAGGTGTATGTTTGTATCATATGTAATTTGATCATTACATGATTAGGAGGGTGCTGAACCAGCCCAATCCACTGCCATGGGTAGTCAAAACATTAGCACAACCAGCTAGATGTGTCATTTGAGTCGCCTGCAGAATATATGTAGTCATCTTTAAATAATCCATTGCTAATGATAAAATGTTGTAATTTCTACAGTCAATTTACGGTTAAGTAAAAAATAAAAGTTTAGGATTTTAGAACACTAACAAAGTCGCAAACCGCAACCATCTCGAGTGTCTTTGGTCCCTATGGAAAGCAACGAAGATAAGAATTTAAGTCGTTACTTCAAGATGATAACAAATAGACATGAAGAAATAAAAAAGAACAACATTGCTCACTTGAACTTGCTTTAAATCACAAATAACAGAAACAGAAACAGAAAGTGAGCAATTCATATCTAGTCCTTGGCGCCACATTTTAACGACAACACCCTTGCCTGGATTGACTTTATCTGCCATGTTTATAACCAATACGAGTAAATATGAATGCCGTCAAAGAGGTACAAAAGAAGGCATCGATCCGGGATGCAGTAACAAGTTATTATTATGCAACTTATACCAATGAGATATGTGGTGATGCTTTGGGTGCGCCCAATAGTAGTACATACAGGGTACCCTGCACATAATTTATTGAAAAACAAATAATTAGAAAAGGCAACAAAAATCTAAAAAGTATACCTGAGTGAACCGTAAGCAACAGTCTGAGTACAATTGTGACATGGTTTGACTGTGCGTACAAACTCAAAAGGTTTACTCCCTCTAGATTAACATATGAGTAATGCTCTCATGTACTCCTAGTGACAAATCACCATTGCGGAACTAACAGTTACTTCTGATCAGATACATATTAAACTAAAATAAAGTGTCATTGCAACTAAAATGAGGCATCAAGTAAGTTCTGTGCATTGCTTGATTAACATATGAGTAATGCTCTCATGTACTCCTAGTGACAAATCACCATTGCGGAACAAACAGTTACTTCTGATCTCATATCACAATAAAAAGTAATCAGTCTCTAATAACAGTTACGAAATAGCCTAGATAAACAGATCCACAAATCGTTTTGAGAGTGATCTAATAACGTGATCACAAATTATAGTGGCCTGATCATGATAATGCCTACAAGAAACGTTGGTATAAAATAAAAGTACAAGTTCACAAGTGTTTATGATCATGCCTACAAGAAAGGTTGATATGAAATAAAATTGTACCCACATGTTGCAACTTCTTGAAAACAACGTTTGTATAAGCAATATTTACTTTAAAAACGTAATCACAAAGAAGCTTATGGTACCGGTTTTGTACCAGTTCAGACTAGTTAAGTCATAATTGGCGTCGTGAACTTAAATGGCATCACATAGTCGTTACTGAAGAAACAAATTGGTTTAGATCAAAGATATAAATAATGGTATTGAGTCTCGTGATACAGAACTTGTTTCTTACTATGCTATGGTTCCTGTTCGATTTTGCAATGCTGTCCAAGATTTTACTCTTGTCATCAACCGAGACCATTACTCACCCAGTACAGATTGACCCAACCAGCTACAAAACTCATTCATATGAATACAATATTACAGTAGTGTCAATCTAATTCTGGTTAGAACAAATATTGTAATAAATGTATACTAGTTAGGTTAGTTTATTGCGTTATCAAATACCATGGTAACTGGATTTCTAAGTTAATGCTAAGTTACGATCCATATAACTCAAATCAATTTTACATCCGCTAAGAGCATAAATTAAGTCATATATTTGTAGTAGACACATAACACATATTTGCAAGCAGTTTACAGTATTGATAAAGTAAAATAGTTGGTAAGAAGTCAGCCTATGACAAACAAGAAAATAATAAATTCGAACCATGTACTTATGTGACTGAAAAAGAAATCAGACTCGGTTCAAGTACAACCTGTTGTCCTCTATATTCAAAGAGCGGGGCAAGGAACCAGACCGGTAGACTTGAACTCGGTTCAAGGAAGTTTGCCAAAGGCATTCCAGGAATAACTACCAAGGATGGGACTGCAAATTTATAACCATCTCTTATGTAAGAGTTCAAAACCCGAGAAAAGTTGCTAACCTGAATTAGGATCTTTTCCCCATAATTCTGCTTGACAGCAGACATGAACTCACTCATAAGTTTTTCAGCATACTCCTGCAAAATACAAGGAGCACGTTAACGAGTGAGTATGAAAGGAGAAAGGATAACAGAGGCATACAAAAATTGATATACTAGCTAACCTGACCACTCACCCTCCTTTGCCTTGGACCAATTTAGACCAATTTAGAATGCAGCATTAACATCTTCTCATTATCGGTCCCAACATCAAAGTCGCATTCCTAACTTCATAACAGTCTATCAGTGACAAGAAAACGAAATTTAGTATACTACGAACGCTATATTTATTGTCCGATTCTCTCAGCTTAGAGAGAACACTAGTGACACTGACAACCCATTAACTTAAATTGTATATCCTAGATAAGATATTTCTTTTTTCAAGCAAATAAGTTTATGTTCTGTTTAGAACAGGGCAATGGTTATTATATTATACAACAAAACCAATAAACTAACATTAAATCAGAAAGAAAAGAATACTTAACCTTCAAATTACATTCGTAAACAAATAGATAACTACTTCCTACGAGTAAGTCCCAAGACCCAACACATTTTGACATGTATTGAAATTTTCACACGTTTTATCCGTGACTGAACCCACCAGTCCTGTCCATTTGACTAGTTTGCAATAGATAACTACTTCCTACGAGTAAGTCCAATATAAGATTTATAGTTCTATTTAGAGTCGCATCATGCAAATACTCAAAGTATTAAGTAACGCCAATTCTGAAACAGGGGTTTTAGTTGAGTCACTATCATGATCAAGTAAAGATAAGATAAGGATTTACTTACGTCAGGCCAAGTATCTGCTATGAATTCAACTCGTTGCTTAGATAGCTGGTACACGAGCATGCTATTGCACTCGAGATAAATACAGATTTACAGTCGTGAAATGCCTACACAAAGTTAGTGGATCGTTAGGGGTTAATTGTAGGGGACCAAAAAAAAGTCCCTAAACATGTATTTAAATTTCTATTATTATAGGTAAGGCAGTTAGACTATCATGTTATTGAAAAGGGTCAAACTGAAACAAGTAGCAAGGTACCTTCCCTTCATTTCTAATTTAGTTACTGAACCATAAAGATTGTTACCAGAACCGTTATACTTTTAACGTTGATCATCTCGAGTAACTTTGACAAAAGATTTCTGATTATTTCACCTCCTGAGTCCTTAAATAATCAGACTTACCAAACACTCGTACAACTATTTATCTGATTATAGAGCTTTGGATCTGCATAAAAACTCCAGACACTAACTTCCCGCAGTATGTTCTGTCAGATAATAGGGATGTTTGGATTTTGCTTATAGCTGTATCAATCACGCTACAGGACACAATGAGTGGATTTCTCATATTCCATAAAATCAAATAAGCTGATAAACCATATTTCCTCTGTGTGTTTATAAATTTCTAATTGTAGAGGTAAAAGGTGCACAAGTCAAACAGCTTAAGCAAGCCGCTATGCATAACATGCTTGTTAAAATCTTTAATTCTAGCTCTAAAAAAGTACTTATCTGTTATATTAAGGGGAGTCCCGACTGCACGGGATTGTTGGTTCAAACTCCTTTTCGGAAGAGAAGCATTCACTTGCACTTTAATTGCTCATTACCCTATTAACTGTAATCTAGCGATCTTATAACAGACATTATGACGTAAACCGCTATGTCTACATTACATATATTAATGATAGGACTTAACTGCCCAACCCAGGTTAAGAAGACGCAAAAAGTCAAGTAGCCGAAATACCTTCTTAGTTCAGTAAGGGGGTAATATGTCCAAACTACGATGCTACATACATACTAACTTACCATCAATTTAATTAACAATATCACGATGACAACTAAACGTGTTTGTTTCGGTATCTATAACCAATCATAAAACTAAATCACAAGCACAATCAGCTTCAAAATCACTTATTAACTATTTAACATAATATCAAACCGAATTAGAGTCGATTGAATGAATTAATGTACCGAATTGCCGGTGGTGTCGCCTTATAGATCGAAGGTGGTAACGCCGGTGGTGTCGCCGGTGGTATCGCCTTGTAGATCGAAGGTGGTAACGCCGGTGGTGTCGCCTTGTAGATTGAAGGTTGTAACGCCGGTGGTAACGTCGGTGGTGTCACCTTGTAGATCGAAGGTGGTAACGCCGGTGGTGTCGCCGGTGGTATCGCCAAAGGTGCTGTTATACGACTAGTTGGTTTATAATTAGCCTTTTGGATTTCAAATGTTGTTATTGGGTTTATAAAAGAGCACTGTTTTGGGATCGGGTTTTGTAGTCAAATAGGATAATACAACACTCTAAAAAAATATGTTCACTTATTTTTTTTTAACTTCCAATTTTTCTTTTTTTACAACAATAGTTTTGTTCAATGTTTTGAAACCCGGGTCAATCTGACCGGTTGAATCAGTTCCTGTCAGAAAAACGGGTCAAATTGAACTGGGTTTTATATATTAGAAACTCAGGGTGACCCGCCGGGTTTGAAACGACCCGATTCGTGAGACCGGTTGGGTTTTGATTTTTTTTGTTTTTTTTACTTTTTTCGTGTTTTTTTTGATTTAATTAATGTATTTGCAACGTAACTTTGCTTTTACATGTTATATTTGTTCACTTAATTTCAAATCGTGTTTCGAAATTTTTTTGTTTTATTTATATAATATTATGATTTAAAGAGTATTTATTTTTAAATATTTTCGTGACCAAATAGTTTGGTCACTTATTTTTATTGTACCAAATTGGTGACCAATAATTTTGTCATTATTTTAAAACAAAAATAAAAATTGTAAAAATAGTGACCGGATAAAATTTGGTCATCAAATTTTCGTCACTAAAAGTACTTTTTCTTGTAGTGGATAGTGGTATTGTTAACGTATACAACCAGGACGAGTTTCTCGGGGGAAACAGAAAACCCGTGAAAACCATCGAGAATTTAACTACTAAAGTGGATTTTATGAAGTTTAACCATGATGCACAAATTTTAGCTGTTTGTTCAAGCATGAAGAAAAACAGTATGAAACTGGTGCATATTCCTTCGTATACTGTTTTTTCAAACTGGCCTCCAGCAAATAGGACACTCCAGTTTCCTCGGTGTTTGGATTTCAGCCCCGCTGGAGGTATGATGGCTATGGGTAATGCTGCTGGTCATGTATTCCTTTATAAGTTAAATCATTACCAACATGCTTAAGTTAAGTAAACCATTTTTGTGGTTTATCTTATCAAACTATGATCTTTTTTGTACTGTTTTACTTGATAGTTGTAAGTTACTCATCGGGCATCTGTTAGCAGATAAGACTGGCAAGGTTATTTATGTTGATTTAAATTTTGATTTTGTTTTACATTGTAGTATTTTTATTCATGATTCTGGTTCCAAATGAAGTTATAAGTTTGTTTCTGCAAGCTTGTGTGGGTTCATGTGAAGTTTTAGAATATGTACTTTACCTTTTCTACAGATCTCATTTGTTAATTTGTGTATAGATGCAAATTCTACCGATGTACTCTGAAGGGCGAAAGGTATCAATATGCTTACAAGGTTGTGATGGTTGACGCCACGGTAAGTTGTGTAAAGAATCTTTGCATTTTATTATAAATCATCTACTTTAACGCGCAAGATTCTTTTTTAGTCAAATTGATTAGCCAAATGCTTAGATTTCGCTAAACTTGTGCTGAGATACACATAATTTTTTTTTAGCATGCAATGTTCAAAAATTTTTTATTGAATGAACTAATAATGGATATCTGTGAAGATACTTACATAGTTGAATTTATATTTCGTCTAAAGATCTTGTCGTCTCGTCTTCTACGTTTTTTCTCTACGCAAACAACTTAGCCCCGACAGAATGTATGAAATACAAATTCTTACAAAATAAAATATACAAAAAAAATATCGCAATCAGTTAATCTCTAACCTTAAAATCGTGTTTTTTCCGTAACGTTGTGATCAATTCAGACACATATATGTTAGTATTGTAGTTATGTTTTGTAGTTTTAAAATTTAACTGAGAAATTGATAACTAGGTTTTTACCCAATTAAAAATATTCGTTATGTTCCGATCTAATCGAATTGAACAACTTGATGTTTTATGTGTGACTCAGTTGAACTTTGGTGGAACAAAGATGTGTCGTTGTAGTTTTGAAAATTAAAGGTGCAAAGCGATTAAAGTAAATGTGCAATTTACTAATAAATCTAAGTCTAATTAAAATAAAGTGCAAGAATTTAAAAGCAAGACTAAATTTAAAGGGCAATAAAGTAAATAACGCAAACTTAAATCTAATTAAGGTAAACTTAAAATGCAACTAAAACTATAACTTAAACTAAGGCAAATAAAGCTTAAAATGAAAAGGCAGAAAACTAAAAAACTAAGATTTCCCTATCCGAAATAAACTCCTATTCGGAATAAATGCTATTCGGAATAACTGTCACCTATTCGGAATGATAGCCCTATTCGGAATATTCTGTCTATTCGGAAAGTTTGGCCTATTCGGAATAAACTTCTATGCGGAATAATCTTCTATTCGGAATACTGTCACTATTCGGAATAAAGTCCTACTCGGAACATTTGGTCTATTCGGAAAGCCAACCCTATTCGGAATATTAGCTCTATTCGGAATATCCAAAAAGTTCCGAATAGCAATCCTTGAAAACCTCTATGCGGAATAAATGTTCCGAATAGCAATTTCTCAAGATCCCTATGCGGAATAAATAAATATTCCGAATAAGAAACTTTACAAAACTCTTACGCGGAATAAAAAGTTCCGAATAGCAATTCTTACAAGATCCCTATTCGGAATAAATGAAATGTTCCGAATAGAACACTAATATCCACACCTATTCGGAAAGTTCTGGGCTCGATCTCTTGGGAAGAACAGTTATAGATCCTAAGAACAAGGAAAACTAAAAAGGGACGGATCAAATAAAAACACAGCGAAATCAAGCACAAGATTAGATCAAACAAACAAATAAACAACTATTAAGCATAAACAATCAATCCCAAACAATAAAACTAACAAAACTTAATCGAATCAATCAAAACCCACTTAAATAAATCAACAAAATTAAAGAACATAAACATGAACAAATCAACACAAAGATTAAGAAAGGAAGAATGAGATTAACAAGATAAAGATAAAACTTGACAAGAATTAAAAAGAAAAACTTACTTGAATTAAACGGTAATAAAGTGCAAGACAAGGTAATTAAATTGGACAAGTAAATAAAGGTGCAAGGTAATTAAAAATGGAAGAGCTAATTTGTCAAGTTAGCCAACAACACCAATGATAACTTAATCTAATCTATTTATAGGGGAGGATTAGGAAGCTTCCTCCCCTCCTTCATTTCTTGTTAATTGCGGGATTAAGTCCTTCTTCTCATCTAATCTTCATTAATGGCGTCATTAGTCCTTTTCTTCTCATCTTTCTTTTAAGTTTGGACTTTAAGGACTTGTGGCTCGGGATATCTTTTGAACTCGTCTTTAATTTCTTCAATAAAATAGACTTGAGTTTCTCGGCTTTTGATAAACTTCCGTCTTTTGACTTTTTCTTCGATAAATCTTCAGAATTGGTCTTGGACTTCCGTTCTTTTTCCACTCTTGATTTCTCGACTTCGTCTTTCATCTTTTTCTTCAATAAAAGCCGTGAATGCCCGTGAATTCTCGTGTTTTCTCCACTTTACACAATTTCGTCCTAAATTACAACAAAAACACAAACCACGCATAATTCCGACATAAAAGACATAAAATACACGTTTTGGTCCGGTTATTATAGTAATTAAGTGGTAGAAAAGATGGGTGTTTACACACCTATCAAATCCCCTACACTTGACCATTGCAATGTCCTCATGCAATGCATTAGTTACAAAGCATGTTTTCACTTTTCATCATAATCAATCCACGTTGGCTTTATTTAAAGAGATAGGAAATTAAAGACTTTCAAAATAAAGAAATTAAAAGCATACCTTGGGTTTTGAAAATGTCATGAATAATCATCATCCTCAACTTTTCACTTTCTCCAAACCAAGCTTAAAAACGAGATCATTGTTATTATAAGTTGGTAAACTAGCACGAACTCATGTGGGCCAATTATTTACTTAGACTCCCTTATTCCTATGGGTATCTCTTATATTTTATTATTTGTCTTGAATGATCACGAAGATGCATTGTTTGACTTATTTCGATAATTATTTAGTCTGAAAATAAAGTGCACGATTTAATCAATAGTTAGCTAAAGGACCAAATCTTTTAAAACTGCTTCTCGGGATATCAGAAAGTTCATATCTTGGCATAACTTGGTTCGCGATTTGAGACCTTTCTCGGGCCGATATTTGGCAGCGACTTCATACTTCAAATCTTGAGAGACGTTCATGAAATAATGGTCTTCTCTTCATAATTGGAATTTCTTCTCTTGGAATTGTTGAGAGATTCTTCATATATGGACCACGACTTCTTCATTTTTCTCCAATCTTTATTTTGGATTTTGATATACAACGATCCGCCTCCTTTATTGACTTGGATCTATTTATCCTCATACCTTGTTAGGGTCTTTTCGGATACACTTCTCCATGACTTTTTGGGAGTTTTTGCTTTTCGTCGTGTGTCTCGATCCTTCATATTGATTTTCGATAAATGATTCTTCACATCACTTTTGGATCTTTAGCTACAAAACATAGCCCTCATGCCTTGTTAGGGCCTTTTCGGACTCGCCAATCTTCGCGCCCCGCTTCATAAGTTATGCCTTGGCTATGAACTCTCGTCATTACCGAGCAACTTTTAAACGATCTGGGGCTAGAAGCTAAGTAACTTTTCAAATCGTACAACCTTATTTATTAGCAGATAAATTTATTAGCAAGCGGTGGGAGAATAGGCTTATAATTAACTCACATAAACTCACGAAAGAATACCGACTTATAATTGGCTCTATCATCTCTCGTTCTCCACAGTTTAAAATCTCAAGTAATGAGACTCGTGGATACTTAGCCTATTAAATCAAAGTTTTGGGTTTTCGAGTCGCCTATAGGATCTTGCAAATTCTTAGACTTTTTCAAGTTTAGAAATCGCATCTTAAAGTTCCCTTGATAAGCGACTCTCTAGGATCAATTATAGGAACTTGCGAAAAGTTCTTGTTCTTAACCCGTGAGAGTTAAGACTTTCGCGTTTTATAGCTCCCTATATAAAAGCCTAGCAAAACTTGACTTAAACACGTTAAGGATACTAGCTAGAGTAAACTCGGATTGAGTCAAAAGATTCACAACGTTTGAAAATTAAAACCACTTATTAAACATTTATTCTAGCGAAGAAAGGAAATAACTATACAAAGGTAAAAACTAATAGGCCAAAATAGATCAAAAATTTTGAAAAATGTCGAAAAATTGATTTTCCGGTTAAAATGAGGACAAATACAAGGAAAAGACCACTTAACTTCGATAGAAGTCCCCCCTACACTTAAGATAAACATTGTCCTCAATGTTTAAGCATGTGGGAGTAAGCTCCCCTACACTTAGGACATTGTGCACGTTGTTTAAATCTCGCTAAGGAAAAGACAACTAAAGAGATTCCTATTTTAATATTGAGAAAATATAAAAATAGTGAATCGAAAAGAGTTTAGGATAGAACCGGGAAGAAGTAGCACACGGAATCACGGGTCGTCAAGAATCATTAAGAGTGGATCATTGAAGCTCGAATCCCTGATTAAGAAGTGAGGAGAGGAAATAGCAATCCAAAGGGGTCCCCCCTACACTTATGATAAAGAAAGTGAAAAGATAGATGCATGGGTTGCCTCCCAAGAAGCGCTTGATTTTTGTTAACCGAGTCGTGAGCCTGACTCGACCTTGATCATCAACGGAAGTAGCATGAAACAAATCCACCAGGATCAAAGACATAGTTTTCATCCATCAATAGGCAAGAACTTAAGGCGAACAAGGCAAGCCAAAAGAAAAGTGGCAGGGTTCCCTTAAGCAGCGATGGAGCACGGTGGAAGCAAATAGGAAGCGGTGTAAGCATGTCTTCAAAATTTCCAAAGATTTTTCCTTTTATTTCATCAGGTGGATACTGAGATGGCTTAAAGACTTCAATACCGGGATCGAACACCTTTTCCTTCAGGGGAAAATAGCACTCAGGCTCAGCCGAGTGTGAAGAAGATCCGCAAAGAAGCACAACCTCGTCCTCAGAAGTGGGACAAAGAGGTGTCAAATCATAAGTGCAACGGATTTCGGTGTCAACCGGTTTCTTCTCCTTGGACAAAATGCTCTTCAAATCCAAAGTAGGATCAAGACGATAATCTTCAAAGTCCAAAGGAGGTGCATCACTCTCATGAGGGAAGTATGTGTTAAGAAATTCAGAGAAATCTGCCTCGAATGAGTAATCGTCCAAAGTAGGATCGAGTGATGGCGGAGGATCTTCATCATGTGAAGAATCGCTCGAGAGAGTATCGGCCTCATCAAAATCATCATATGTAGGCAGCTCGGGATACTCAGAAGTACAATCAAAATCATCCGAATCTGAGCTAGAAGTATCATCTTCATAAGCATCAAAGACCGGTGGAGAATCAAAAATGGGAGAAGCGTCCAAAGTAGGGAGAGAATCATCCACATTATCTTCAAAGAGTGGATTATCAGTGGAAGAATCGAATAGAGGATTGTCATAGACGGTAAAGTCATCGAGCACATTTATCATATTCACTGATTCTCGGCCTCCAAAAGATCTGCCTGTAAGCTTCCCCATTTTAAAAATTTTAGAATCATCCCCGACTCGTAAGATTAACTCACCTTCGGCCACATCTATTAAAGCACGTCCGGTTCTCAAGAATGGCCGACCAAGTATTAAAGGAATACGAGGGTCCATTTCATAATCAACTACAACAAAATCGACCGGGAAGGTAAATGTGCCAACTTTGATAAACACGTCTTCGGCTATACCAACGGGGTAAGCGAGAGTGCGGTTTGCAAGTTCGAGAGTCATCTTTGTAGGAATGAGATCGGGCAATGATAGTGTTTTCCAAACACTGAGTGGCATAAGATTAATACTAGCCCCGAGATCAGCAAGGGCAGTAAATTCTTCAGTTTTGTTGAATAAGCAAGACAACACAAAACGACCGGGATCTCCAAGTTTTTCCGGAAGTTCTTTAAGAAGGACTGCAGAGCAGTTTTCATTTAAGCGTGTGTTGGCAAGTTCAAGTAACTTCTCCTTCTTGCTAAGCAAATCCTTGAATGTTTTGACGAATTTCGGCATGTGGCAAAGTGCTTCAACAAGGCTAATGTTGATGGTCATTTTAGATAACATATCCACATATTTCATTACATTACAATCATTCTTGGTTAGCTCGTTGGTCTTGCCTATGCGAGAAGGGTATGGGATTCTGGGCTGATAAGGATTGGGTGGAGGTGTAGTTGGTGAAGGTTGTGATGTTGAAGGGTCCTTCCGAGATACATCGTCATGACGAGGCGGAGACGGTAATGGTGCACTATTACTAGGTGTAGGAGGAGGTGTAGATGATGGTGGTGGGGTAGATGGAGTGACAATGGTAGTTCCACTACGCGTAGTTATAGCGCTCACATTAGCTCGCGGATTGGTGACGGTATTTGAAGGTAGAGAACCCGAAGAAGAAGGTTGAGCGTCAGGCAAGAAACTAGCCAACAGATTCTTCAATTCAGTTGTTTGAGTGATGAAAGAGGATTGAAGATTATCACGAACCTCAGTTCTGATGTCATTACCTTGTTTCAAGATATCTCCTTTCAAATTAATTATTTGGCTCTGCAGATTCTTGATTTGCTCTCCTTGAGTTCTCATGATTGTGTCAACATCGGGATTAATGGGTGGGTGTTGTTGGGTGGGTGGTTGATAAGGATTAGAAGCACGAGGTGGGATTTGGTTGCTTCTATTGTAGTTGTTGGCGGGATTTTGGTTTTGAGGAGAAAAACCGGGGGAAAGGTAATTGTTGGAACGGTAGCTCAGCAGATTTCTATCCCCTTGTTGTCGAGCTTGGTAATTATCCGGTGAATAATTACCGTAAGCTGCATACACATTTTCCGTATTTCCTTGTGTTGAAGGACAATCGGTGTATGAGTGAGGACCGCCACATGTTTCACAAGGATTAGCAACCGCTTTAACTTGTTGTTGTTGGTGGGTTGAAGCGAGAAGCGTAATACTTTTGCTCATTTCGGCCATCATGCGGGTGAGTTCGGTCATCTCAGGGTTTGCTGAGGTAGAAGAAACATTGACTCTCGTGTTGTTTCTAGAAGAAGCAGAGGAATCCCAGTTCTTATGATGAGTAGTCATGTTCTCTATTAACTCTCTACACTCCTCGGGTCTCCTTTTCATGAATGTGCCACCGGCGGCTGCATTGATCGTATCACGATCTCGAAAAGTCAATCCGTTGTAGAAAGTATCGATCAAGGTGACCGGAAGCATGTTGTGGTTTGGACATCGGTCGATCAAGACATTATATCTCTCCCATGCATCAAAAAGAGATTCATCGGGATCTTGCATGAAACCGCTGATCTGATTGCGAAGGCTTGTGACCATGGATGGTGGAAAGTAGCGCGACAAAAAGCGTTGAGTCATGTCATCCCAAGTGCGAATAGAATTCTTCGGGAGACGATCAAACCATTTCTCGGCATGATGTAAGAGAGTGTGTGGAAAGAGTTGTAGGCGAAGCTCATCCATAGTGGCACCAGCCAACTTCATGCTCTGGGTGATTGTAATGAACTTGTCGAGGTGTTTGTTGGCATCATCATCAGGCAATCCTCTAAATGGGTTTGTTTGCACTTGCTGAATCATGTGGTGCTTCAACGAAAACTCAGGAGCGTTGATTTGCATCGGCGCAATCGGTCCTCCTCGTCCAAACATTGTTGGTTGACAAAGTTCCTCCATGGTCCGAAGATCGGGCTGTGGGGGAGCATTGTTGTTATTATTATTATTGAGGTGCGGTAGTTGATTATTGTTGTTAACACCTGCCATATCTAAATCTTCTTGAGGCTCGGGCTCTTGATAATTAGAAGATCTAGTACGCATACACCTGAAAATGCAAAAGAAAACAAAACCAAACACAAAGACAATATATATACACAATAAAGAGAAAATCTTTTTGGATTTTTGATTTTTTTAATTTTTATGGTTTTTATGAATTTTATAATTTTTATGATTTTTTGAAAGTTTAGTGTAAGAAAAATAACGCTCACAAGTGAACGGATCCCAAACAGCAACGTGTCTCTCACAAAAAACTGTTGATCTTTACGAAAAGAGCCGGCAGCGGCGCCATTTGATAACTAGGTTTTTACCCAATTAAAAATATTCGTTATGTTCCGATCTAATCGAATTGAACAACTTGATGTTTTATGTGTGACTCAGTTGAACTTTGGTGGAACAAAGATGTGTCGTTGTAGTTTTGAAAATTAAAGGTGCAAAGCGATTAAAGTAAATGTGCAATTTACTAATAAATCTAAGTCTAATTAAAATAAAGTGCAAGAATTTAAAAGCAAGACTAAATTTAAAGGGCAATAAAGTAAATAACGCAAACTTAAATCTAATTAAGGTAAACTTAAAATGCAACTAAAACTAAAACTTAAACTAAGGCAAATAAAGCTTAAAATGAAAAGGCAGAAAACTAAAAAACTAAGATTTCCCTATCCGAAATAAACTCCTATTCGGAATAAATGCTATTCGGAATAACTGTCACCTATTCGGAATGATAGCCCTATTCGGAATATTCTGTCTATTCGGAAAGTTTGGCCTATTCGGAATAAACTTCTATGCGGAATAATCTTCTATTCGGAATACTGTCACTATTCGGAATAAAGTCCTACTCGGAACATTTGGTCTATTCGGAAAGCCAACCCTATTCGGAATATTAGCTCTATTCGGAATATCCAAAAAGTTCCGAATAGCAATCCTTGAAAACCTCTATGCGGAATAAATGTTCCGAATAGCAATTTCTCAAGATCCCTATGCGGAATAAATAAATATTCCGAATAAGAAACTTTACAAAACTCTTACGCGGAATAAAAAGTTCCGAATAGCAATTCTTACAAGATCCCTATTCGGAATAAATGAAATGTTCCGAATAGAACACTAATATCCACACCTATTCGGAAAGTTCTGGGCTCGATCTCTTGGGAAGAACAGTTATAGATCCTAAGAACAAGGAAAACTAAAAAGGGACGGATCAAATAAAAACACAGCGAAATCAAGCACAAGATTAGATCAAACAAACAAATAAACAACTATTAAGCATAAACAATCAATCCCAAACAATAAAACTAACAAAACTTAATCGAATCAATCAAAACCCACTTAAATAAATCAACAAAATTAAAGAACATAAACATGAACAAATCAACACAAAGATTAAGAAAGGAAGAATGAGATTAACAAGATAAAGATAAAACTTGACAAGAATTAAAAAGAAAAACTTACTTGAATTAAACGGTAATAAAGTGCAAGACAAGGTAATTAAATTGGACAAGTAAATAAAGGTGCAAGGTAATTAAAAATGGAAGAGCTAATTTGTCAAGTTAGCCAACAACACCAATGATAACTTAATCTAATCTATTTATAGGGGAGGATTAGGAAGCTTCCTCCCCTCCTTCATTTCTTGTTAATTGCGGGATTAAGTCCTTCTTCTCATCTAATCTTCATTAATGGCGTCATTAGTCCTTTTCTTCTCATCTTTCTTTTAAGTTTGGACTTTAAGGACTTGTGGCTCGGGATATCTTTTGAACTCGTCTTTAATTTCTTCAATAAAATAGACTTGAGTTTCTCGGCTTTTGATAAACTTCCGTCTTTTGACTTTTTCTTCGATAAATCTTCAGAATTGGTCTTGGACTTCCGTTCTTTTTCCACTCTTGATTTCTCGACTTCGTCTTTCATCTTTTTCTTCAATAAAAGCCGTGAATGCCCGTGAATTCTCGTGTTTTCTCCACTTTACACAATTTCGTCCTAAATTACAACAAAAACACAAACCACGCATAATTCCGACATAAAAGACATAAAATACACGTTTTGGTCCGGTTATTATAGTAATTAAGTGGTAGAAAAGATGGGTGTTTACACACCTATCAGAAATCACATCTTTTAACATACTAGAAAGTGGTAAATGTAGTATGAGAGGAAGGACCAAAGGAGTATCCCACATCGTAAAAAGATTGAAACAAATGTTAGTTTATATAGCAGTGGTGATAAAGAATGTTAACATTCTGATACTGTTTAGAGACTATATTAAGGTAGTGTTTGATAATGACTTTTGGAAAAACCCAGCTGGAAAACATATATTTTTACAGACATTTTAATTTTACAAGACTTAATAAAATCTATATTCTTACAAGACTTAATAAAAATACTAAACAAACAGACCCTAAGTATGTTTACTAGACATCATCAAAATGTTTTTATCCGTTGTTCACATAATGAGTTTTCTTTTGGACCTAGAAGAGGTTGTTCACATAATAAAAAGGTTGTCAAGATTCCGATCTTAACCTTAGGATCTTATGATACCGCAAATAAAAAATGATCCGGATCTTATGTGAGATCTTTGCATGCTTAAGATCTTATAGGATCCCGATCTTGATCTTAGTATCTACTACGATCCGATCTTACTTTTTCTCGAACGACAAACTAAAAATATACAAATTTATAGGTTCTATTTTGTATGATCTAAAAAACAACACGTAAATCTTCTTATACGTTTCATAATCATAATTTAAGACCACATTTTTATGAAATATTCATATAATTTTGTGTTTACAATTTACATAATTTGTAAATTCATAATCATAATTTAAGACTCATTTCCCATGTGAAGAATAGATCCATCATTCATTGACTCATAAGTCTTGAACCAGCATCTATCTTTACACACATGTACTGTTGCTCCAGAGTCAACCCACCACGCAGCATCATCATCCTGCACAAAGTAAGCTTCAGATACATATGTAACATAATAAATCTGGAGAGATTCATTAAACATATTCTGACCTTTTGTGCATGATCCATTAGCTTGGTTGCCAATGCTAACACCTTTGCAATCCCTTTTGAAGTGTCCAGGTTTCCCACACTTCCAACAAGCCACTGATGACTTCTTGTTAGGATTAGCCTTGGTGTTATCATGATGCTTACGTTTGCCCTTGTTGTCATTGTACCTGGTGGAGTTGTTATGCTCCACCATATTGACAACAGATGAACCAGCAACATTGTTGCTCTTTGGCTTATCACTTTCATGCACCCTGAGGGATTCCTCAAGGCGCAAATGACTGCCCAACTCAACAAGAGTTAACTCCTCCTTCTTATGTTTCAAGGTGTGCTTGAAATCTTTCCAAGAAGGAGGTAGTTTGTCAATGACACACGAGACCTGAATGGTCTCATCCATGTTCATTTTATGTTGTGTAAATCTGCCAAGTATTCCAAGAAGTTCATTGTATTGTTCCATGACTGGTCTTGAATCAGTCATTTTGTAATTTGTGAAATCACTCACAAGGAACTTCTTACTTGATGCATCCTCAGCCATATATTTGGCTTCCAAGGAATCCCATAGTTCTTTAGCAGATTCAACATTTTGGTAAATATCAAATAAAGAATCAGACATACCATTGAGAATTATGCCGCGACACACATAATCATCATTCTCCCATTTGCTCCTTTTCCTCAGTTCCTCCAAAGTAGCATCATCACCACCATCAGGAATGGGAGTGGTCAGCACGTACACCACATTCATGGTAGAAAGAAGAAAGTGCATCTTCTTCTGCCATCTCCTAAAATCAACCCCTTCAAACTTGTCCAGTTTGGAGAAGTTAGCCACCATATGCTTCATTGCCGCCGCCATTGATTATCACAAAATAATCTTCTTTGATTGTTGGGGTTTACTTCGTTCCAACAGGGTGAAGATAATCAATAGCCTAACTACGTACCAATGAATGGTTACCGGATATCTCTTGGAGTCGTGTAATCACTTTCCAAAGAAGATTATTCGACCCTATGCCTGGGTTAACACGAATACCTCCTTGGGATAAAACCAAGAGTTAGTTCTTGTTTTAGGCACAAATCAAGAACTCTGTGCGTTTTTGTGTTTCTTGTTTCTGTATATCATCATGCAAAAAATGATCACTATTTATAGTGATCCTATTCCTTTAAGGAATGTAACTCCTAGTCAAAGGTATTAAGAGCATTAATCGGCCTATTAATCTCATAATAACCTTCATAAAGCATAGTGGTTACATGACCAGAAATCTGGTCATCAAGTCAATATTCAACCCTCATTAACTGGTCAAAGAGGTTACAAAGACTTTGTGCATCACCAGGAGCAACGTCCTAACCAAGAGCAGCTTCCTGACCAGGAGCAGCTTCCTGACCAGGAGCAACTTCCTGACCAGAAGCAACTTCCTGACCAGGAGCAGCTTCCTACTGATATCACAACCACTATATTGAGTCCAGGGAGGTAAGGGACTTAATGGGTGTACACTTCGTACCTCCAAACCCATTTACAAGTATTACCCGTTCCCACAATTGCACTAAATTTCCAACATATTTCAATAGTTATACTGAATAAAACTGAAATTTTGTTGAAAGGATAATGAACCTAACGGGGCAAAGCGGGTGGAGAATTGAGACGTCTCCTAACGTTTATTTAGTCGCCACGATTAGGTAGGATATGGGGTCAAAGCAGGTGGAGAAGTGAGACGTACCCTAATGTTTACTCCTAATGTGATCTAGTCACCATCATTTGGCAGGATGCGGCAAGAGTAATTGTGATTTTCTTTATCAATGAATGAGTCTAAAGATGAGACACTAAACGTAAAAACAGTGTGAACAGCTGCTTCGCTTAATGCTTCTTCTATCAACATATCTCAGAGTAGGATCATCAGTTCAAGACAACTCTGTTGTGCTCAAATCTTCACGTCATCATGGAACATCTCAAGAAACTTGTGGGGTCTCATGCGAAACCAAATATCTACTGACGGATGAAATATCAAATTTCCAATAAACTTTCTATCAAATGATCTCTAAAAAGTTATGGCTAATTTCAACAGAAATGGGTGAGGTTTTTCCCTCTTCAAGAAGCATACAACTGTTTCTTACCTTAAAATTACTTGACTAGGGTATTCTAAACTCCTGCTGCAGCTTTGGCCTCAGTATCTGTCTTTCTCGTCGTCTCGTCTTTTACGTTTTTCTCATCGTCTCGTCTTCTACGGTTTTCTTCGGTTCTAGTTCGGGTTCGATTCGGTTGGCTTTTCGATTTTCGTGGGTCAAACCCAAACAATGGACACCCCTAGTCTCGTCTTCTATGTTTTTCTCGTACGCAAACAACTTAGCCCCAGTAGAATGTATGAAATACAAATTCTTACAAAATAAAATATACAAAAAAATATCGCAATCAATTAATCTCTAACCTTAAAATCGTGTTTTTTTCGTAACGTTGTGATCAATTCAGACACATATATGTTAGTAGTTGTAGTTATGTTTTGTAGTTTTAAAAATTAATGTGAAATCACATCTTTTAACATACTAGAAAGTGGTAAATGTAGTATGAGAGGAAGGACCAAAGGAGTATCCCACATCGTAAAAGATTGAAACAAATGTTAGTTTATATAGCGGTGGTGATAAAGTATCTTAATATTCTGATGAAATCGAGCGAATATACATAACTATGTAAGTATCTTCACTCGACATCATCAAAATGTTTTTGGACTTAGAACAGGTTGTTCACTTAATAAGTTTTATGAAATTATTCAAATCAGTATATTTCAATGGTTATACTGAATAAAACTAAAATTTTGTTGAAAGGAATCAAGGATAATGAGCCTAACGGGTCAAAGCAGGTGGATAATTGAGACGTTTCCTAACGTTTATTTTCAGTGGATTTAAATTCTAAAGCGTTCTTAGTCGTCACGATTAGGTAGGATGTCAAAGCAGGTGGAGAAGTGAGACGTACCCTAATGTTTACTCCTAAAGTGATCTAGTCACCATGATTTGTTAGGATGCAGCGAGTAATTGTGGCCTTTCGTTGGCTCAAAGTGAGGGTATCTGGTTCTGCATGCTCTTAATCGGCTTATAAATTCTGCAACAAGAACAAATATGAATATTGCAGTGATATAGAATCATATCTTGCAAGATTCGAACGATTGGCAGAACTTGTACAATATTAATCACATTTCTGTAAGGATTAGGTATCATACACGACAGCAGTTTGGAGAAAAATTGACAAATATTCTCACTATGATAATTTGCTTATGTACTGATTAGCACCTGCGTCACATATAGTGTGCTTTTATGAAATCTAGTTACGGCGAAAGCTGGTAAATATCTGGATGAACCAATCACGGACCGGTTCTATTGACTAAACATTTCTTTAAAATTGACATGATTTGCTATCCTGCTGACAGTTATATTGCTATAACCAAATCAGCGTCTACAGATTTGACCCTAACTTAGAGACTATAAGAACCTTGCGTAAAAGTGTATTATTGCTACAACCAAATCAGTTATCAGTGTCTTCATATTCGACAGTAACTTACAGACTGTAAGAATCTTGCTTAAAAGTTTCATAATTTCAGATTTTCATTTATTTAACTTGGCAAAATAACCAGATACATACAAAAGAACTGATGTGTTTTGGGAACAAAGTTTACCAAGAATCATGATAAATACAGGATATCCACCATTTTTTAGATTTTCTCGAGTGAATGAATGAGTCTAAGATGAGACACTAAACATAATGCTTCTTCCATCAACATATCTCAGAGTAGGATCATCAGTTCAAGACAACTCCGTTGTGCTCAAATCTTCACATCACCATGAAACATCCCCGCTCAGTCAACTTGTGGGGTCTTGTGCGAAACCAAATACCTACTGAAAGATGGAATATCAAACTTAATAAAAAAAGTAATCAAATGATCTCCTAAAAGATTATGTCTAATTTCAATAGAAACGGATAAGGTTTTTCCCTGTTCGAGAAGCACATAAATGTTTCTTACCTTGTAAGCAATTACTTGACTAGGCTCTTCTAAACTCCGGCTGCAGCTTTGGCCTCAGAATCTGTCTACCCTGAATGAATGTTCAACAATGTCAATTCTATAAGCAAAAAAAAATGGCAAAAAATGAATGCTTTGTAACTGATTTGAGAATGCACATCCAACTAGGTGTACAAATATTAGAGCAATACCTGTTTACTAATAGAATTAAAGAGAACAATCAGAGCCATACCCCAGATGATGAATTTCGAATTTTCCTTGTAGGTGTCCTCATGGTGACAAATTCCTCTCCCAACGTAGGGTGGACATGGACGGTGAAGTCAAACTGAGCCTTAACAATTGGCTTAGCTCAGTTGGCCACCAAGGTTCACTAAGTAGTTTCCTTGGGGGAGGTTTCGTGGAGGTCTTGGGTCAAGACCTGCCAAGGGTCTTTCAGGCGAAGCGGATAAGGAGTCTAACATAACTAGGCGAGGGTTCGAAGAGACATTCTTCTGCTTGGATGTCATTGCACGACTCGAGCCGCTAACCACTAACATTTGCCGTTCTAAAAAAAAAAGTCAAACTGAGCCTTGGTCAAGCCAGCTTTAATAGCAATCGCGAATCCTGTATTGCAACACACATTGATCAGTCAATGGTAGTTGTAGTTATGTTTTGTAGTTTTACAAATTAATGTGAAATCACATTAATATGGGAGGAGGGACCGAAGGAATATCCCACATCGTAAAACAAATGTTAGTTTATATAGTAATACTGATATAAAATCTCAAGAGAATGGTAATGTAGAGAGGATATATGTAAGTATGTTCGCTCAACATTATCAAACTCTTTTATTTTTGAAAGGCTTGTTATTCGTTATTTATTTTTACACCACTATATGTGAAATTATCATTTGGACCTAGAACTGGTTGTTCACATAATAAGTTTTGTATGAAATAATTCAAATCAGTGGTACACATATTATGTTTTATATTTCAATGGTTATACCGAATAAAACTAAAATTTTGTTGAAAGGATAACGAGCCTAACGGGTCAAAGCAGGTGGAGAATTGAGACGTTTCCTAACGTTTATTTTCAGTGGATTTAAATTCGTAAAGCGTTCTAGTCGCCACGATTAGGTAGGATATGGGGTCAAAGCAGGTGGAGAAGTGAGACGTGCCCAAATGTTTACTGCAAAAGTGATCTAGTCACCATGATTTGGTAGGATGCAGTGAGAGTAATTGTGGCCTTTCTGGTTCATGCAGGCTCTTAATCGGCTTATAAATTTTGCAACAAGAACAAGTATAAATGCGTCATTGCTATAGAATCATATCTTGCAACATTCGAATGATTGGCAGAACTTGTACAATATCAATCACATTTCTGTAAGGATTAGGTATCATACACAGCAGTTCGTATAAAATTTGACATAATATTCTCACTGTGATAATTTGCTTATTTACTGATTAGGACCCTCGTCACATATTGTGTACACTACAAGAAAAAGGTCTTCTAACGACACACAAAAAGTGTTAGAAAATGTCGAAAAAAGTGTCACTAAAAGACTTTTTTTTCACCTACACTTATAAGAAGTGTGGGCTAAAGTCCTGCTGGTAAAAGTATATAATGACACCTTTTTGTGACACTTAGTAGTGTCAGGACAAGTCAAAACTATTTCTGACACAACACAATCTGTCACTATAGGTGTTACGATGGCCTACTATAAAAATAATTAAATAATATAGAAATAACACATAAAAACTAATACCAATAACAAAAAAAATCTGAGTATCAAATATATTTATTATTTCAACATCTTTTCCAGAAAACAAACAAGAAACAGAACTTTACCAACTGTGAAATCCAAGTATAATTACCACAATTCAATGAAATACAACTGAGCTTAAAAAACAAAAAACTAGGCATGCTCGGGCTTCACAATCGTCATGTCTCTTGATTAGTTCCTGTAAACATTGTATGTTCAAAAACCATGTGAGTAAGATTTTTACCATCATGGGTTGAAAACAATTACCTGGTCAAAAGAATACTATAACAGGGCATTTGAGTGAAAGACTAACTTGAATTCACTTTAACCATTTATAAATAATGCAGAAAATCATGACCTAACCCGTTCGCCTCACAACCCTTTTTACCCATTTCTGAAGGATGGGGTTGTTTGACCCATTTGCCCCACAACTCACTTGACCCACCCAAATACTCATATACTACTAGTAACGATTCAGATATTTCTAAACAGAAAAATATAGCTAAAATCAAACAGACCACAAAAAAAGTTCACAAAGGAAGGAGAAAAACATATCAATGATGCAACAGATTCCAGATAACGAAGCACCCGATTAGTAGCTTCTGCATACCGCCCATAATCAACATACAATTACAGCAATGATGCAGGACTTGATTCAGACCAGCCATGCCCAAGCTTCCCGCGAGTGTGCCCCGCCATTGGTGAGGAAATAAATAATACGTAACTCATTACCATTACTATTACCATTAACATCTTCCTTTAATATCAATTACTGAAGTTTTTTGAAATGAATAGTAAAAATGGAAAAAGTTGTCTCATTACAATGTCCACTATTCCAACTTAATAACAATTTGGTCCTCCATGCATTTCAATCACTTCATACTCTCTTTTTACTAAAATTGAAAGAAACGCCTCAATCTTCTATTAAATGTATAGATAACCAGCTTCTAATTTACAAATTCACTAAAAAGGAGGATTGTTATTCAAACAAAACCGGATGGCTAGAAGTGGACTACTTCTAATTAGTTCGCGCATGATTTATTTACAAGATTGCATTTGTATAGGTGACAAGGAGATAGCTGTTCAATTATACACATTAGCATACAACATATATTAGGAACGAAAACTATTATTGTAGTCAAGATAAATACTTTCTCAATGATAGAAAGGATACCATTTGTGTGGCAGGTCACTCTTAACTCTATGTGGAACTATACATAAAAAACACCCTGAAGTTATATGTGTTATCTAGGATATTGTGTGTTTCATGATCTCTTTGCACCGATCAGTATTTGTTTATATTACGGATTTTCTTTATATTACTTGTAAAAGATATGAGCATTGTATATTTATCTAATGATAAACCTTAATAATAAATGTGGGCTAAAACTATAAATCAATTTATAATATGTAGAATGAAATATGATAATATGAAGAAATATAGGCAAAGATCCTCAGTTACTAGAATGTGCAGTTAGACATACATAAAAAAATGAGGTTTATTAACAAAATACCTTGGAACATCTCAACAAGCCAAAGAGGAAGTTTCATCAAATTGTTAGCAGAGAGAAGGCTTTCGGCAACAATTGTTGGTAATCTAGGATGAAAAGATTTGCATAATACCTGCAGTCAATAGTTGAATTAAACACCAGTATAGTAAATAGCGACTCCCATCATTTGTAATCTGGTAAACAAAAGATAACTGAATTTCCACTTAAAGACGCAATCATTTGGTATTTTAATATAACGGGGTTGAATAGGTTAACATGGCAAGTATAATGGAAAGGACGTAGTAATTCAAGCAAACTTGCAGATAGAAAGTTCAGACTAGATCAAATTAGAAAACAAACGAACCATGTATCGCTTTAGTGTATCCCACTGGTCATTGCCTTTGGAATGTTGTGATGCACGAGCAACCTCATCCTTTAATGCTACCAGCAGACCATGTTTTTACCTTAACATTCATGTGTTTCTCACATCGCGCATGTCTGAAAAACAAGTCGACCCGCAGTAAGATTAAACCTTGTAAAACATGGCCTGCTCAATCACCATCCTTAACTTTTTTAACATTATTTTGTAGCAATAGAAACAGTTTCCACTGATATTGTGCCTCCATTTATGATCCATTCAGTCAGCTGCAAAAAAAACGAGTCGCTAAGGTTTGTTTAAAGAATTTCACTAAGGTACACAAGAAAATTTGTACTTGTGATGCAAATTGGTGAGAAACACGAGAATGTGAACGAACATTCCTTGCATCATCATAATATCCGGTTCTCAAGCACAAATAGATCTGTTATACACACAACAGTAGTAACTTCATTTTATTAACTAGCGCAAGTAAGTTCATGGCTAGATTAAACCAATATTAGGATTATACACAAGAGTTAAAAAAAACACCTTATGCCACATACACACTCATATGCAACGAGTAAACCTCATACACATAGACAGACATAATTTATTATAAGTTGCTAAGCATAACATAATCACACAAATTTGCTATTGTTGAAAATGAGAAAAAATATACCTTTTATGCCACCTAATAATTAAATGTAATTATAGCTAATCAGGCATATAGTTACCTCATAGTCCTTTATAGTGTTCTTGTTATCAAATAAAGGTAGTCGAACCTTGATATACCTATAAGTGTTGCTATAATCTATACTTCCGGCATTTGAGCAAACTAAAAACAATAATAAAATATGTAATACACATAGAAATTAATATACAACAGTTATAATCGGATGAAGCACATAACAAGAGAAAATACACAATTTATTTATTAGCAATTAAACTCTGAAATATTTGGCTACAAAATGCCACAAACCCATATTAAATTAGCTAACGAATATCAGAAGTTAACCACATGATATATTATGAACTTACTAATAAATGTGTTTGGATTTGTACTGATTTTCATCATCAAAGTACCAATTAGCTCACTCCGATTCAAAACCCAACTACCTATAAACTCACTCTGATTCGAAACCCAACTACCTATAAGCTCACTCCGATTCAAAACCGAACTTCGAATCGAGAACCTATCCCCGATTAGCTCAATCTGGTTCGAAAGCCTAACCCCCGATTAGCTCAATCCGGTTCGAAACCCTAACCCCCGATTAGCTCAATCCGGTTCGAAACCCTAACCCTCGATTAGCTCAATCCGGTTCGAAACCCTAAACCCCGATTAGCTCACTCCGGTTCGAAACCCTAGCCCCCGATTAGCTCACTTTGATTCAAAACCCTAACAACTAATTAACTTACTATGGATTGTGAATGTGTGAAAGAGATGATCAATTTGAAGTTTTTATGAAATGATTGATGTGATTTTCAAAAAATGAATCTATGAGTGGATTTGGGGAAAATGAGGTGAAATAACGGGTAACGGGTCAAAGCTGGTGGAGAATCGAGACGTCTCCTAACGTTTATTTTCAATGGATTTAAATTCGTAAAGCGTGTTCTAGTCGCCACGATTAGGTAGGATACGGTGTCAAAGCAGGTGGAGAAGTGAGACGTACCCTAATGTTTACTCCTAATGTGATCTAGTCACCATCATTTGGCAGGATGCGGCAAGAGTAATTGTGGCCTTTCATTGGCTCAAAGCGAGGGTATCTGGTTCATGCAGGCTCTTAATAGGCTTATAAATTCTGCAACAAGAACAAATATGAATGTTTCATTGCTGTAGAATCATCTCTTGCAAGATTCGAACATTGGCAGAACTGTAAGGATCAGGTATCATACACGACAGCAGTTCGGAGAAAAATTGACATAAATATTATCACTATGATGATTTGCTTATGTACTGAGTAGGACCCTCGTCACATATTGTGTGCTTTCATGAAATCCAGTTACGGCAAAGAGTTGGTAAATATCTGGATGAACCAATCACGGACAGGTTCCAATGACTTAACATTTCTTTAAAATTGACAAGATTTTCCATCCTGCTGACAGGTTTATTGCTATAACCAAATCAACATCTTCATATTCGACCCTAATTTACAGACTGTAAGAACCTTGCGTGAAAGCGTTTTCTTGCTACAACCAAATCAATGTCTTCTCATATTCGACCCTAACTTAGAGACCGTAAAAACCCTGCTTAAAAGTTTCATGATATCAGATTTTCATTTATTTAACTTGGCAAAATATCCAGATACATACAAAAGAACTGAGATGTGTTTTGGGAACAAAGTTTACCAAGAATCATGATATACAAGATATCTACCATTTTTTTAGATTTTCTTTATCAATGAATGAGTTTAAGACGAGGAAACTAAACGTAAAAACAGTGTGAACCGCTGCTGCGCTTAATGCTTCTTCCATCAACATATCTCAGAGTAGGATCATCAGTTTAAGACAACTCCGTTGTGCTCAAATCTTCACGTCACCATGAAACATCCCCGCTCAGGCAACTTGTGGGGTCTTGTGCGAAACCAAACACCTACCGAAAGATGGAATATCAAACTTAATAAAAAAAGTAATCAAATGATCTCCTAAAAGATTATGTCTAATTTCAATAGAAACGGATAAGGAGAAGCACATAAATGTTTCTTACCTTGTAAGCAAGTACTAAGAAGCAACTACTTGACTAGGCTCTTCTAAACTCCGGCTGCAGCTTTGGCCTCAGAATCTGTCTTTCCCTGAATGTTCAACAATGTCAACTCTATAAGCAAAAAGATAAAAACGGCAACAAAATGTGATGCTGGAAATTGAGGATGATATAATATGAATGCTTTGTAACTGATTTGAGAATGCACATCCACTAAGTGTACAAATATTAGAGCAATAGTTGTTTACTAATAGAATTAAAGACAAGAATCAGAGGCATACTCCAGATGATGAATTTCGAATTTTCCTTGTAGGTGTCCTCATGGTGACAAATTCCTCTGCCGATGTAGGGTGGACACCGACGGTCGAGTCAAACTGAGCCTTGGTCAAGCCAGCTTTAATAGCGATCGCGAATCCCTGGTATTGCAACAACATTTAGATATACAATAAAGAAAAACCAGGAATGACAGAAAGTTGATGTAGTAACCTGAACAACTTCCGCTGAATCTTCACCACACATGTGTAATCCGATCACTTGGTCAGTCTTTGCAGACACTATGAGTTTCATGAAAACTCTATCAGGAAGGCCAGATAGTGTAGCCTTTAAGGGCCTAAAATTTGCAGTATAGACATCGATGTCACCATATGCTTCTATTGCCTGTAAATTTGTCTTGAATTAATAGATGTACGTGCTAACAAAAGATGTGGAGGTGGCAATTTCGATCCATTACTTATAAACAGATTGTGTACTATAGCCTATGGGTCATATAAAATAAAAAAATGAGCCAAACAGGCTGAGAATTGTGCAAAGTCTTGCATTAAACTTGTTAAATTTTCATTTAAAGATTAAAAGTGTCATTAGAATATTCTTGTATTCATGGTCATGACAGCTCGTTAATTGTTTAAAGAAAATATTATAATGGACGAAAAAGTGCTGGTCGGTCAACCCAATTCGACACGCCACTTTAACCCAGACCCAACAGAGGACTGGTTTCAGCCGATACCCATTTTGACCAACCAACCCACCCACCCACATATCTTTCCATCACTAAAAAAGATAATAGTAATTGCAGGCATAACTGTTACCTGTTGCTCGCTAAGACCAACTTGCCCGATTGGTGGCTGGGAAAATACTGCAGACGGAACAGCGCTACAGTAAAACAGAAAGGAAACAATGAGTCACGCAATTGTAAACATCAAGTTACTTTATGAGAAGAAAATACCTAAAATCTGGTTTTGTAGGTTCATTTGCAAACAGGGTTTTGGCTAATGCCCCTCCCTCCATCAAAGCAACAGGAGTGAGATTCATTCTATCAGTAACGTCTCCAACTGCCCAAATAGATGGAACTGAAGTACGAGAATATTCGTCGACCTGGGCATCAATGAACACAAGAAACAAAATAAAATCATGACCAACAAAAATGTATAGATAAACGGCCAAGACACTGATATACCAGTATTGCTCCATTCTTGTCCATATTCACACCCACGGTCTCCAATCCCAAATTCTGCAATATGAAACGAATATAAGCCTACTATTCTAATAAAGAAAGAAATTGAGTCACTTATGAGTTGACTCAATAGCATATTATCTGTTGAGATTTGAGAACCTATAGCTCAACACGTATGTTGGTAGCAGAAATAGATAACATATTATCTGTTGAGAACATATGGCTCAACGCGTATATTGGTAGCAGAAATGAACATACTTATATACTTGGCAATCATGTTGAACCTTTATTGACATTGAATATGTCAAGTACCATGTTCATTATCTTAGTTCCACACGAACTCATTAGGCTAAAAATGCTTACAAAAGGCCACCACCTCTACTTTTACCATTTGAATGAAACATTATTCTATACTATTTTTTGTAATTATATTTTACTGCCCAAGTGCGATTAGATATGAGGTCAACATATAAAAAATGTAGCTTCAAGTACCTTGGTATTCGGCTTGCGTCCGGTGGCAAACATAACATGTGAGAAGCCGTCAGTTGTTCCTTTATTAGTTTTCAAGGAAAATGAACCATCCGCAGATTTGATCACAGCCTGTGGTGACTCCTCTGTGTGGAACTCAATTCCCTTTAATGACATCTGCTCTGCAACAAAGTCTCTAACCTGTTCAATACAAATAAGTTAGGTTCTCGACTTCTCAAAATAGGTCCCATAGAATACAAGATGGTTATACAATTGAGAGACTGACCTCTAAACTTTAGTGCTAAAAAAATCACTCCAATTTTGCACAAATTTTGAAAGATTAGACAAACAAAAGAAGTTTTTTATTTGATATCTTGTCGTGTAATCTATGTTTCAAAGTGGAACAGTTTATTTGTTTGATTAGAAACAATGGTCCTTTTGTAATGCAAAACAAATCTGTAAATTTGAAAAGTCAAAGTCTTTTAAATACCAAGCAAGTACTGTTTGCAATTCCTCACCTCATCATCAAACCCACGTAAAACCTGCTTTTGACGGATAAATACATGCACTTCACTTTGCAATCCGTTGAAGATACCAGCAAACTCGAGTGCAATGTAACCACCACCAACAATTGCTATTTTTGTAGGTTTTGATGGTAGATCGAGGGCAGCATCTGAATCTATCACATATTCCCTTCCAGGAATATCAGGAATGAAAGGGCGCCCTCCAACTGAAACTAAAATGTTTCTTGCAGTGTAGAGTTTTCCATCAACATCCACCGTGTGTGGATCCACAATCTGCTCACAAAATAACACAAAACACAAGTTAAATAATGGCCTGTTGAGACAACAACAGAGTCAACGAAGTCTTAAGAACTGTTCAAAATCGCAGTGTTTACTTAAGGGCACAATCATAATGCATCGGAAAATAGTATGATTTAAAGGAAGAAGAAAAAACATGCACAAACATCCTCATTAAAGTCAAGTAGTCAACAAGTGTTCTTTTAGTTGACCACCAGAAAATGACCAAATCCAAGTTTACTTTTTTTTGGGCAAGGGTTACCCCGTAAAATAATCCAAGGTTTACAATTTCACAATAGTAATTACAAAATTTAGTAAGATTTTGTTTTCTGGAAACATAAAAAGTTCCCAACACCATTTATTGTCCAATTTACACTTCTTTGTGTAATCACAAAAACATAAAAGAGGTGTTGCAAACAAATCCTAACCTTTCCACGACCTTCAATCAGTTTGACACCAGCATTGTTTAAAATATTTTTGTAGATTCCAGTAAGACGCTGCAATTCAGCGTTCTTATTAGCCATTAAGGTGCTCCAGTCATGTGTGGGTTCGGAGTTGTATGACCATCCGAAGCCAGCACTCTCCTCAAATTCATGAGAATACTTAGATGCATAAACAAGCAATTTCTTTGGTACACATCCACGAAGCACACACCTTCAATCAAGATATCAACCATCATCAGTGTAACATCGAAATATAGATGAAGACAAAGAACAGTTCATACCACCAGAATTTACAGTAAAGCATTAGTTACATCAATGGTAGATAGACAAATAGAACATATATGACGGATCACCAAGAGTCTTTGTTCACCGAAAAGAGCAAAATCAATATCGTGGCCACTCTATATAACATGGGATCGGTTGTTTGAACACAATCTTAATTTATTGAGGTTAGCAGGTTATCCCTGTAAGGTCCCAACTCCCAGCCACATAAACAAAGCCAGCTAAACTTATGAAGCTTTTGTCCCATGGCAGCAGACAGCAGAGAAACTATAAATGGTAATCCGTTACGAGCAAAAGTAAACAAAGACTGGGCACAAGAACAAAGAGACTTGAGTTGTTTATTATAAAAAGAAGTGTAAACTGGGATCTTCCTCTAAACTTGAGCTAATCTCATTTTCAAACTGAAACAGGTCACTCAAACATATTTTTAAATAAACAGCATTCATTAACTATGAAGAGTTCAAGAAAAGTTAAATCATTTTGTGCTTTATCCTTGGTCATTATTGTTTTCTGCTTATTTCGGATTTACATATTTGCCAAGTATGTTTAACCAGAATAAGTTTGTGATAAAAAAAACTCCAGACAAATGCCTATCAACCTTGTGACATGCTAATATCTCATCATATCCCAAATATCAACTAATGAGGTGGTTTTCGTTGCATTCTTTAAGTGAGTGTTTATACAAAAATGGGCTGCAAGAAATTGTATTTAGAAGTACTTGTATTGTTGTAGTTGAGATGATTATATGATCAGTTGCTGTTTTGAGTGCTTAAATTATTATGATTATGTGCAATTCATTTTCAGAAGTTCCATAACAAGGAATTCAGGATCAGTTTTGCTGCATTGAACTGTTTATCCCAAAACTAGCAAATCAACCCCAAATGATCACATTACCAGAACTACTTTAAATATACCAAAACACTAGAACTTATCTTTGCAACCAGAACAAGCTTAATGACTTCCAAAATATAACTGACAAACACCCCGTTCACTCAATACTAATTCTGTAGTAATAAACAAAGATAGCTTAATAAGTAAAATTTATATAAATATGGTCTAGTAATAACATAAGCTCACCGTTTTCACTTTTCCCCCTGGTATGAGTACTTTACAAGTTAAATCCAATATGAGTCGCTAAACTTTGGTTTTCGCAGTAAATAGGTCACCTACAAACATAGTAGTAACAATGTTTTCATCACTATTGGCCACTAAAATGACTTATTCACATGATTGCTAAAGCTTTTTGACTAACTTACATGTAGCTAAATGCAGTGCTGCTGTGCTACATACCGGAAACAAGTGAAAGTAGAGAACTAGTATATTCAATGAATCCTATACTATATATATTCTTATCTTGTTAATCATAACCACTTCATTATATTAAACACAAAAAAAATTTACTTTCCGCAACAATTACGTACAGTAGCCAAATAACCACTTCCAAATTTCAATGCCAAACATATCTTAAATAAGTGATAATTTCCTAGTAATCAACAAAAAATAGTTTAACAACCTAAAAGTATATAAGGTTGATTAACTTTATAAATAAGGTTGATTAACTTTATAAATAAGGTTGATTAATCATGACCACTTCATTATACTAATGAAGCTACATTTGGTGCATTTTGAAGGTGGTTGTCAGCTACTATCTGTTTAAGCTGCGGATAAACAACTTTCTAGCACAATCAATTACCACTAAACATAAACTTATTTCAAACTTACGTCCATCCGATACTCGCCCACTCCATATCATTATATAGTTACAAAACATCACATAACCTTATTCTTGCATTGTGGTTTGAAATAGCCAAATAATCTCTTCCAAAATGCAATTGTCAACACACCCGTTCTGGTGTTCCAAGCAGTACTAATTCCAAAGGAAGTAGCAAGATCAACGAAATAAGCTGAACATGTAAAAAAGGGTTAATCAACTATATATATTACTTCCCCCACTTTCACCTTTTTCCCGATATAATACTCAGCTAATTTACATGCAATGTAAACAAGCAGAGGACTAGCATCGAAAAGAAACAAAGGTAGAGAGCTAATACAATCAATTAACCCAGTTATACAAATTCAGCTAATTAAGTTTGTTTTACTGATTCCTACATAATTGACATGTTGTTTATAGGAATGTTTGTGACTGCATTTTGAAATTAATTATGTAGCTCTTGTTTATCGCATAATAAGTTTCTAACAATATCTAACCAAGAAAATAAAATACTAGTAATGATTTAAGCTATTTTTGTGCATTTTGAAGGTGGTTGTCAACTATTGTTTGTTTAAGGTGCGGGTTTAGAAATTAACACTACATATGACCAAAGGCCTCTTGGCCAGCCGTATGTATGTGAGTAGTCTCGTTGGGGACATATATGAGATAACATTTGTGAGATAGGTGATGTAGGTTGTAAAAGTTTGCCGCTCAGAAAAAATTTAACACTACAGATGATTTATTCCAATACTTTACATCCGTACAATACTTACATACTGCATATCATGATATCAATATAACCAGACCATCACCTAACATAACCTAAATGCCTAATTACAATATCTAACAACAACACAAATAATGAAACGAGCAAAATGAACAAAATTACGTTCCCGCCAATGTCATGGATAACAACTTTTGGGCAGACTCCATCAACGTTATATCTAACCTTATTCCTACCTTACCTCTACGTGATACTCACAAACACCTAATCACAATACCTAACCACAACAAAAGTAACAAAATAAACCGAATTTGAACAAACTTACGTTCCACAATGCCACCTATAACAACTTTCGAGCACACTCGATCAAAACTATATCCAAATTTACGTCTGCTCGATACTTATAAATACCTAATTACAATACATAACCACAACAAAATTACAAAATGAACAAAACGAAGAAAATTTACGTTCCGCCAATGCCAAATATAACAACTTTCGCGCACACTCGATCATCACTAGATCTAAACTTACTCCTACCTTACGTACACTTGATACTCACAAACACCTAATTACAATACCTAACCACAACAAAAGTAACAAAATGAACCGGGGATGAATATATTTAGCTTCCGCCAATGCCACCTATAACCACTATCGAGCACACTCAATCAACACTATATCAAAACTTATTCCAAACTTACGCCTAACCACTACAAAAATAACAAATAAACCGAAATGAAACAAACTTACTTTCCGCCAATGCCCCCTATAACAACTTTTGAGCACACTCAATCAAAACTGTATCTAAACTTATTCCAAACTTACGTCCACTCGATACTCGCAAACACATAATTACAATACCTAACCAACAACAAAATGAAAAAGTACCAATGCCACCTATAACAACTTTCGAGCAAAATAAATCAGCACTATATCTAAACTTATTCCAAACTTACGTCTACTCAATACACACATACACCTAATTACAATACCTAATCACAACAAAATGAACCGAAATGAAGAAAGTAACGTTCTGCCAACGCCGCCTATAACTATTTTGAAGCAAAATTGATCGACGCTCTATCTAAACTTATTCCAAACTTACGTCTACTCAATAGTCACAAACACCTAATTACAATACCTAACGTCCCAACCACAACAAAAGTAACAAAATGAGCCGAAATGAGTATATATAGGTTATGACAATGCTATAACAACTTTCGAGCACACTCAATCAACACTAACTTATTCCAAACTAACTTACGCCTAATCGATACTCACATACACCTAATTAACCACACAAAAAATAGCAAAATGAATAAAAGAAAGAAAATTTAGGTTCCGCCAATGCCATACATAACAACTCTCGAGCACACTCAATCAACACTATATCTAAACTTATTCCAAACTTACGTCTACTCAATACACACATACACCTAATTACAATACATAATCACAACAAAATGAACGAAAATGAAACAAACTTACGTTCCGCCTTTGCCACCTATAACAACTCTCGAGCAAAATCAATCAACACTATATCTAAATTTATTCCAAACTTACGTCTACTCAATACTCACATACATACCTAATCACTACAAAAGTAACAAAATGAAACAAACTTAACTTCCGCCAATGCCACCTATAACCACTATCGAGCACACTCAATCTACACTATATCTAAACTTACTCCAAACTTACGCCCACTCAACACTCACAAATACCTCATAATTACAACAATTAACTAACCGAGAGTATAAAAACAACAAAACTGAGAAACTTACGTTCCGCCAACGCCACCAGCAGTATCGGAAGAAATAGTGGCAAAAGGAAGCTCACAAACAGCAACATTAGCACCAAAATTAGACGCAAAACGAGAAGCCCTAACTCCACCACTCCCAGCACCAATAGTAAACAAATCAAAATCATAGCTCTTCGTATCCGCTCCTCCGTTACTCGACTCCTCGGCTCGTGTCACGTACCGCCTCCGTCGCCGGTAGTGGTCGGAGAAGCAAGGCAGGGCTTGTTGTTTTGAGCGGTTGAAAATGGATAAGGATGAGCCAAGGGTGGTGAATTTGTGGTTGAAGATTAGGGTTTGGAGAGATGAACGGGTCAATTTTGGTGTGCTGCTGCTTAGTGTTGCCGCCGCCGCCATTGGATTTGTTGTTGCTGCTGCAAACATGACACGTCGGAGGTTTGTTTTCTGAGCAATGTTGATAAATAGATTCATTAAAATGACTACGTATGATAATTAATTAATTAATTAACGTTGTTATTTGCGCAAGCAGTGGTTTCTAGATATTAAAATGTAAGAAATAATATCTTCCTAAACAAGTTATTTACCTATAGTAAAATTAGAGAAGGTTTTACAAAATCGAGACTTAAAATCATTTTTGTTTTTAAAAATCGAAATTATAAAGTTGAATCGAGATTGTAACATCTTTTATCTTTGTAATGTTATACAAGCTCAAAATCATTTTTGTTTTTATAAGATCGAAATTATAAAGTTGAATTAAGATTGTAAGATCTTTTATCTTTGTAATGTTATATAAATTTACAAATTACTAGCCGTATACCCGCGTAATACGACGGCGGATACTCGACGACTTTTTTTGTTGCGAACAATTGTTTTTCAGATATTAAATTATTTTGAACTTTTATATGTACAAAAGAAATGTTTTTTAATTAGCATTTACAAAATTTATATTAAAGATTTTTACAAAATTTGAATTAAATGTGTTATTACAGGTATTTCTATTAAATGAACTGTTACAAATATTAAAATGCCATTATAAATTGGTGTTGTACCAGAAGAGGGGTTAAGTGAAGTTTAACGGCGAGATGAAACTTGAACAGCTCAATTGATAGTATGTGAATTATGATTAGATTAGTTTTTGTTGTAATTTTTTTTAATTTTTCATGAATTTTGAGGTTTTTTATATTAAGATTTCATAACTCTTTAATGTATATTAATTATTTTTTGTAGTTTTATATTTTACAAGTATGTCAATGTTTTTAATCAAATCATTTCGTTATCATTAATGATGTAGGTTGTTACAAATAAGATTTTAAAGTATTTAAATTTTTAGACTTTTAATCATATACTAGCCGGGTACCCGCGCAATGCAGCGGCAGGTACCCGGTGACTAATTTCGTAACGATCAAATGTTTTCGTGGCGGTGCTATGCGGGTGGTGGTGGTACTAAGGTTCACTTAAAATATTCAAGCTTGTAAACCTGAAACAATATATGATACGGTTCTTAAAGTATAAAAATGCATACATGTTATTTATGTTGACAATCCTAAATCACAATGAGATGGTAACTAAACTTGCTCAAAATAATATGAAGGCTTATTAGTTCTACAACTTTGTAGTGTACATATGGGTTTAAATTACAAATCATAACAAAAGTTAAACCCTTGAAGTATACAACCTTCTTTTAACTTATTTGTCGAAGCATCTATCATCGTCAAGTTCGTTCAAGGTTCATCACGACCACCTAACAAATATCCAATATAAATACTCAAACTCCCAAAGAAATACTCAAACTCCCAAAGAAAGACAATCTAAATATGATAAGAAAAGTAAATATGAACTATTACATCCATATGTTCTAACGCACGACATAAAGATGTCGAAAGACGTTGAACGGAGCTAGGAGTCGAAAGTTATGGCAAGAGAAAGATAGAAAATATTGTGATCGGGAATCTTATTTATATAGTGAAAAACAAAAACGAAGGCTTAAGAATAGTGAAATTTAGCCTAAAAGTCCCTTTATGTTGCATTTACTCAAAACATTTAAATGGGATAGTTGTTACTTCGTTTTAAAATGGGCTTTAGTACTTTAAATGGGCTATCAATGTTGGAGTTGTTACAAGTTAATACATTTGTTTTTAGGCCATTACTTTTAATGATGTAATTTAACAGTTTTTAACTTTTATTTAACGTGTATAAAGTATTGGTTTTTTGAATAATAGCTTGTGGATTTCCTATTATAGAAATGTTAAAGGCTTAATTTTTAAGACTTCTAAATATAGAATATGGCCTAAATATTTTATAAAGTACTAGTCGGGTACCCGCGCAATGCGGCGGCGAATACCCGGTGACTAATTTTGTAGTGAGTCAATATTATTCAGGACTTATATTTTTCGAACAATAACTTTACGATGAATGAGACTCATATGCTCCATGATCATAGCGTTCCAATACGCCACTTTTTCAACATCAAACAACTTACACGCATTGTCAGAATATCAGTATCTTCATTTTCGACAAAAGTAGACACCATATTAGTCCACGAACCATATTTTTGACGGGGATTTGGTGACATATGTGTTCAGCTTGTTTTATGTTGCCATCCCGACTATTTGAAGTTATTTTTCGAGTTTTGAAAAATGATGGGTGTGACTTGTTGTGTAAGTGAAAAAAGAAAGAGAATCAAAACTGAAAACGAGAGAGCTACTTTTGTTCTATGACTTTTGAGGTTGCTTATATATGACTTTTGGGGTGAGTTGTTACATGGTGATAAATGAAGTGTTACAGATGAGTTTTTAATGAAAGTAATGATATATATATGTTACATTCCATACTTTTAAGTGCATGTTTAAAAACTTTAATTTTTAATTATTAGGCTTTGAATGTTATTGATTCACATTTATGGATTGACTCACAAAAAAAAACGTATGTATTAAGGTATCATTTGTAAATGGTCAACATTGAGTAGTGTTTTATATATTTCGTAATAAAGAAATGTTAGAGGCTTAATATTTTAAGACTTCTAATTATAGGAAAAGTGATAAATGTTTTATAAAGTAGATAGATATGCATTAATTTTTTAACAAAAGATAAATCCTTCTATTATAAGAAATTTTTAGACTGTCAATGTTTTTAATTCCTCTGTTTTAATCATAAACGAATTTTAGTGGAGATCGAGAAGGGTCACGACTCTCTCAAAACTTTGAACTTTTACTTATACTAGGATTAAAGCCCGCGCTCTACAGCGGGGCATTTTAGGATGATGTTTATAGAGGGAAGGTTTGACAGGAGTTAGTAGGAACGTTTCCATTTTTCACGATCAACAAATAAACTTATTTGATTTTTATATGACAATAAGCTGCAGAACTATGGCCTAAGAATTGAGAGTTACATGTACAAACCTTGGCGAAACATATTTACAAACATTCAAACCAAAAATCTAAGAATGACCAAGGGGTAAATGTTCAAATAGGTCGTGAAGTCTTAGCAAGAAATTATTTATCTTTCTAGAAGTAGCTTTCTCGATTGGAAATGGCACAACCAAGTAGTAGGCCTGAAATAAGACACAAAAACAACAAAAAGTTACTATAAAGTTACTATACCAGGTAAGTCCCCTTTATCGAAATAAAAAAACAATATGAAGTCATGTTAGAATACCACTTCAACTGAGTAAAAAACTTAGAATACCTTTTATTCATTTAGCATTTAGACTTGTAGTAAGTTCAAGGTAGAATCAGATAGGACAATGTAAAATGGTATTTAGTTTGGTATTTTCTTAAATGGGTCAAATTAGGTTTGTGGTCAAGCAAGTCAATATCAATATAAAGGTATCAACAGAAATAATATCAACAGAAATAGCAGAAAACCTAACCCGACAGTCATTTTGTGTATCAATATGTAGCCAATATCAACCAAAAACATTTTTAACCGTTAACTTTTGGTATACTACCATAAACTAAGAGATAACTGACCTTTGATGCCATTCAATAAGGAGTCCCCTTGCAAGATTTAATGTCCTTGAATTTGGTTGCCTTTAATTATAAAGGTGTTTATTTTTGTACTTTGTAAACGAAATCACCGGCAAGAGTAACCATATGCAAACTACCTTTGCTAACCCAATATTTGCAAGCTTCACAGACCCACTAATGTTGATCAATATATTAGCATACTTGATATCCCTGACAGAAGAATATGACACGTTTTGACCCACCCTCTCATAAGCATATAAACGGTCACATAACACTAATGTGAGTGGCTCAGATTCGAAAGTGCGGACACGGATAAAAGAGGATCCGACCGGCATGGTTGCAAACACCATGCTCGTGGTGTTGCCCCGCCAAGATACGGTTCGTTATCACTTACCATGATCAATAGCAGTTGCACATATGTATATCATCATTGCCTATTATTCAGAAACATCATAAATTACCATGAGATTATAAAAGCAGCCTCAAGCAAGTGAACGAAGGCCAACATGAGCAAAGAATCATGACCAAGGCTACACACCCGTCAAGATCGTCGTACAGAGCAGGCAGCGGCAACGAAAATAACGGGGGCAACGCGGGGACATGCGAGGCTATTGGCTTAGCATACATAAAGCAATCAACAACAAAGAATGTTCTAATCGATAGCCAGTTTTCACTTCCATTCGTTAAAACATGAGCATAAAGCATATGCAAGGCAAACTAATCATGAATATATATTTTTAGCCCGAACTGACAACTGCAGTTAATAATATCAAGAGAAATAACCGACAACCTAACCCGACAGTCATTTTGTGTATCAATATGTAGCCAATATCAACCAAAAACATTTTTAACCGTTAACTTTTGGTATACTACCATAAACTAAGAGATAACTGACCTTTGATGCCATTCAATAAGGAGTCCCCTTGCAAGATTTAATGTCCTTGAATTTGGTTGCCTTTAATAAAAAATATAAAGGTGTTTATTTTTGTACGTTGTAAACGAAATCACCAGCAAGAGTAACCATATGCAAACTACCTTTGCTAACCCAATATTTGCAAGCTTCACAAACCCACTAATGTTGATCAGTATATTAGCATACTTGATCTCCCTGACTAAAGAACATGGCACGTTTTGACCCACCCTCTCATAAGCATATAAACGGTCACATAACACTAATGCGAGTGGCTCAGATTCGAAAGTGCTGACACGGATAAAAGAGGATCCGACCGACATGGCTGCAAACACCATGCTCGTGGTGCTGCCACGCCAAGATACGGTTCGTTATCACTCACCATGACCAATAGCAGTTGCACATATGCATATCATCATTGCCTATAATTCAAAAACATCATAAATTACCATGAGATTATAAAAGTAGCCTCAGGCAAGTGAACGAAGGCCAACATGAGCAAAGAATCATGACCAAGGCTACACACCCGTCAAGATCGTCGCACAGAGCGGGCAGCGGCAACGAAGATAACGGGGGCAACGCAGGGACATGCGAGGCTGTTGGCTTAGCATACATAAAGCAAGCAACAACAAAGCATGTTCTAATCGATATCCAGTTTTCACTTCCATTCGTTAAAACATGAGCATAAAGCATATGCAAGGCAAAAGCCAGAGGCATAAGCTGTGACAATCCGTCAATTTATGGTTGATATTTTATTCTCAAATATTATTTAAAAATATTATTTTAATGTTATATTATGAACTCACTCATTTTTGGGAAGAAATTTGGGTTTACGTCTTGAGGTAGCATCGACTACGTCTAAACCGGAGGACTCTACGTTACGTGCTTACGTTTACATACACCGTCTTTGGTGACAGTCCGACACTTCGGGAAATAAATTTATCCTTGAATATTATTTTAGAATTTTGAATTTGTGTTGGTTCATAAACTCACAAATTTACGAGAAGAGATTAGGACTTACGTGCATAATTTAACGTCCTTTAGGACTAAACCGGAAACCCTAGGATTACGTATTTATGTTTTTGAACTCCGTTTTTGATGAGACAATTTTTATTAGATTCGTTTTGTGCCGTTGATTCATAATTTATAAAAATGTTTTTCGTAAACGACCCGAGGGCACGCAAATCGAGGAAACTAGAATCGAGGAGTACCCGTAATTAAATGGGGATGAGACAAGATAAACTTGCCCCACCCCCTACATGTGGCGTACAAAGGCTTAGCCAACACACTTGATGTGTGTCAAGCTTACATAACAAGCTAAGGACACTTGTCCTTAGCCTTCCACCAAAACCACTGTTAACTTTAAACAAGCTAACACAAACCATTTACTTTCATTTTCAACATGCAAACTCTCTCAAACCCTCTTTCTAGCCTCTTTTGACCGTCCACTTCTCCACCACAACACCACCATCATCAAAAATCTAGCCATAACCCAAGGCTATAATCAACATATGTTGAAGCCTAGTTGAAGTTATAAAGATTGAAGGTGACTTTAACAACTAGCAAGGAGTTTACATGGAGTTCCTAGGATGATTTTCATGAAGATATTCATCCATTTGAAGGACCCAAAAAGTTTATTTGCCATGTTGAAGGTTTGGTAACAAGGAACCAATCCTTGTTCATCAAAAACTCATCATTTCATCACTTTGGTGGTATAGAGATTATTTCTTCCTATTATCTTTTTATTTTGAATATGTAATCTTGTATTTTATTCATTTATGTATATGTATATGATGATGAATGATGATCAAAAGTATTATGTGGGGATCATGTGTTGATAAACTTGATTAAAAAGATTGAAAACTGCATGTAAAAAGGTTAAAATCATACTTAAAATAGTAGGCTGTATAAAAACAGTAAAGAACCTTATTTTAAATTGTTAAAATGGCTTGAATGAATTAATATAAAGTTACATATGATACTTGTACACATGTAAGAGTTGGCCATACAATGGAATCCATAAAATGAGTGAGATATGATCAAAACAATATTGAAGTCCAAATCTGTATAGTCTGTTTTGGACGAAATGTTAGAGACATTTAGATGTTGATTGAGCAGTAGCTAAAACTGAGTTAATTGTAGCACAAATCATGTTGTTTGTGGTGTTCAAAAATGAGCTTCTATCTCCTTGTAGAACTCAAGATATATTAAAAATGGTGAAAGTGAAAATAATAATCAGATTTGTAAAATAAAAGTATATAGTATAATATTAGCACTTAAGTTAATATAATATAAAAGGTACACCTAAAATCCCTAAATTATATATTACATATAAATAAGTATTTACTTTGATAAATAAATGGTACATTTTATAAAAATTGCAATTTGATAAGTTTTATAAGTTGTAAAACTATATACATAAAGTTTTACGTCTTTTCGGCTAAAACCGAAAGATTAACGTTTTCGTCAATTAAAACTTAGACGGTAGGACCCGTCTAATGTAAACTTTTTATAACTCATATACTGATGTATAAGTACATGTTACAAGTAAAAACCGATAAAACCCGAGCTTTATAACTTATGGATATTAACGGGCCAAAGTAGCCTTATTGGACTATTGATTCAACTAGTTTGGATAAACACTAATGGACTTACTCATTGGGCTTAACCCACTTGGGCCCAACATATGAGTAATGGCCTGATATTAATAGTATAAATGGACTAATATAAAGAGTTGAACTCTTAATGGGCTTTTAATGGGCTTATTGGGCCACAATATGGAATTAGATTGAAACTAGTGTAACTAGTCAAAAATTTGACTAACACATAACACTATAATGTTGAATGAAGATATAAAAACCCACTTGATCATCATCATACTTATAATATCATCATATATATACATAGCCATTATTTTTATAAAGTCATTGGACAAGAGTCTAAGACGAGTTTTTGTCTAGGTTTCCGTGATTGAAGCACGTACCGTACATCCAAATCGTCGATAACCCGCCTTTCCCAATCAACGTGAGTTCATAGCCTCTCACTCTTTTAAATGTTTTATGAAATGTTTTATAAACCCGCGAGGGAGATAACATGTTAGTTTTAATAAAATAGGACACCAGTTGTCCCGATTGTTTGCTTATTGATATAGACCCGAATGATTATATGACCCGATTAATGATTATATGACCCGATGTATGAAATGAAATGGATTATTATAGTTAGGTTATGTCACTAAAAGTCCCATTAGCATGAATTGTGAACTACCGGGATTTGGTAGACGCTTATGCATATAATAGTACTATTTGGGGAAGATCACCCCAGTTCGCGCCTTGACGGTTGATCCCCGTTGTGCCACATTGATTGGTAAGCGAATTTATGTATGAGAAGATTTATATAAGCGTGATTATTATGACGACACGCTGTTTTAGATGGGCAAATGAGTTTCGGGTTAGCTACCCGTTGTTTGTTATAGTAAGGTAGCAATGTCATGCGGCTTATAATAATCTAATAACGAAAAATACTGCTATACGCATTGAATTACAATATATTGCTTGACTAGCAATACGGGGTCTTATTATTGATATTATGTGCGTGTTTTGGTTTTACATAACCATATTCATATAACGGTTTTTATTTAACTCTATACAACGTTATAAGACGTATTGTATGATGTTTTTACGACATTGGTTCGTATAATGGTTTTGAAGGCAAAAGCCTATAGTATGATTTACAACAAAGATTTGTATAAAATGTTTTTGGCTTATTTTATGGCCTACGACAAAGAATTGTACAAAATGATTTTCGGTAATAAATATATACCGATGATATATTAATGGTTTTCATTAAACTCTATGAATTCACTCGGCGTTTTCGCTGACCTTTTCTTTTAACATGTTTTATCTCAGATACTTGAAGGTAATTCTCGGAAAGACGACAAGAATTTATGGCCCGCACTTAAATAACAATTTCCATTCAAATGTTTTGTAAAAATTGTATGAAATACTATAACTTGGGACCTATGTAATTTGATATTTATGAATGGAAAATGCTTTATTATTAAACGACGCGATTTTTAGGCGTTGTCTATGATTTGAGTAATGTGTTATCCCGTAATACCAACGACTCTTCCGCTGCATTGAAACATGAATATTTGGGGGTGTTACAGTTTGGTACCAGAGCTCTCGTTATAGAGAACGAAATATTTTTAAAACTAAGGTTTTGAATAAAACATTTCAAAATCTTTTAATTATAAACATTTTTCTCAAAATGTCTAAAAATCTTTTGACTATAACGGTGCCGAAGAATTCCCGAGTTACCGACAAGGCCAGACTGAGAAGTGTTATTTTAATATATATATAACTTGGATTATATATATATATATATATATATATATATATATATATATATATATATATATATATATATATATATATATATATATATATATATATATATATATATATATATATATATATATATATATATATATATAGGGGAGCGTTATTGTGGTGTACACTCTTAAAATGAGTTATCATAGGCACAGTTATTAATCGTTGGATCAATGATTCTAGATTAGATTTAAATTCAATTAAATAAATGGCATAGTTGTAAATAGAAAAGAAAAAGAGTGGCAATATCAACCACTAACATTTGTACGTCACTTTCATCATAAAAGGAATCTTACGGTTTTTTCCTTTGGTTTTCTTTAACATTTCGCTTCATTTTTAAACCAATAAAATATACGATATTATTTTTTTAATCTTTCACGCTTGTGTCATTGAAATTATATTGCTCATTTCTATCATATTTAATGTCAATTATTTTTAGGATATACACAAACACGCATCTAAATGATCCACATATATATTTATAATGAAACATTATTAACACCTAGGGATGAGTATTTGGACCCGGATCCCGAAACCGAACCGGAACCGGAACCGTACCGGACCCGTACCGATTCCCGGTACCCGAATACCTTTCGGTACGGTACCGGTACCACGAAATAAGATGAAAAAGAATTCGGTACCACTAATTCTGTACGGGACCGGTACCAAATCGGGGAATTCTCGAAAAACGGGAAAATCCCGATTTCCCGGTACCGGTACCGATATCCGAATCATGTTCGGTACGGTACCGGTACCATTAATTTATGCTCGGAAAAAATTCGGTACCACTAATTCGGTACCGGTACCGTGCTCATCCCTATTAACACCCAAATATAAAGATACATAATGATTAATCCATAATACATAATCATGCATAAGCCGACAAGATGTTATTTCATATTTTTGTGTCAACTATTTCATATTTATTAAGAGCTCATTCTTATTGACACATATTCTATTAAATTGTTTTTTATATACTACTAATATATTATTAGTGACACATACATTATTTAATATATTAATGGCACATCATTAATGACACATATATATTTTTTATTTGTTTCTTATTATTAGACATTATTAGTGACACAATTTTTTTCTATATACTAGATTGCTAGTGACATAATAAGAAGTCAGACTTACATAGACCCAAACAAAAATCAATTGATACATATCAACTTTCTTTAACATAATTTATAATTGTTGATAAATGGATAAGAAACCAACTGATACAATAGTTGACATTTTGTAATAACAAAATACCACGTACCATATTTGTAATTGGATTGAGAATATTCATGACTCCGAGCGTATTCATTAGTATTTGTGTCATTTATGTTCATGTCTACGCATCTCGTTAATGCATAACATCGAATTAAAGCGATTATTCGAATCATATAACATTGTTATAATTAATAGAAATAATGATACATGTCAAATTATTTGCACATAAATTGTTTACACGGTGACACACACATGTCAAGTGATACAAAACTAACTAAATAATTAATCCAGTTAATCTAGTGATACATTACACAAAGTATACACATAGCTACTCATTTTTCTATTGTTGCAAAAACTAATAGCCACTCAACAAAAAAAACAAAACGTATACGAATCTTTCCTTTTACAAATGTACTCGGATTTCATGTACACCACATGAAGCGTAATACATGAAGTGTAATAATAGAACGAACATGCATCACCCTAAAAAAACATGTATCACCATGGAAAGTGAACCAAGGTAGATTAAGATCTCTCGTAAAATCGATTTTCGGTAATATGTATTAGTAAGCAGATTCACCATGATTTCGTCAAGGTTTCAACAAAGGTCTTGGAAGGACAAGGGTTTCCACCATGGCAGCGGAAAGGGTTTCCACCATGAGAGCGGAAAGGTTCCCACCCTGGCAGAAAGGGTATCGACAAGACTCAGGTCTCGTCAATGTTTCGACACGTGATTGAAACGTCTTCTACCCCTGTAATATATTGCTACTAAACCTGAAGATAAATCATACAACTTGATAAGAACACGATTTGACCACGAGCATGCATGAACCAACCAAGAAAATTACTTACACACTGAACTATTAACGATGTAGAACAATTGATGAAGAAACAGAAACACACTTACACTCTAAACCCCTGAATACAAGAAACATTATTACTCACTAACTATATGAACCGAAAAAAATTATTGAGAGACAAATTACAATTGATACAACCACCTTGATACACACAGAATATACGATTACCAAGGTTCAAAGGAGCGTTTAATTTTGGGTCGTCGTCTAAGGGTATCATGGATCAAAGGAGCGACTAATTAGGAAGAGATAACCGATCGAAAAAATTGATGGTGAATGTGATTTTGTTGATTTTGAGAGATCTATTTTTTTGGAGAATGAAGAAGGGTCGAATCATTATTATAAAAATAAAGAAATATAGATCATAAAAATTGATACATGCAGTCTGTAGAAACTGACTCACACCTCGTCATCCGCAAGATCAACGGTTCTTGACCTTTATTCTAGCGTCGACGACAAAGAGGAAGACAAGTCAACTTGTACACATGCAAACAAACCATCTATGGGTGGGCCAAATCCTTAATTGGTTATAAAAAACTGTTTTTTGAAAAATTAGATTTTTAAAATTTGATAAATGTTGTTAGATTGTAAATGGGAAAGAAGAATAAAATACATGAAAGAAAGTGCAGATTTGGTGGATAAATGGATGTTAACGTGGATAAATTTTAGCCAAAAGTAAGTAGACGTTGTTTAATACCGAAATTACCCTTTTAATTTAGTTAACATTTTACTGGAATCTTAAATACATTATAGACACTTGTCACGTTCCTACTGGTACCTATTATAACGCACTTAAAGCTGTAACGCACTTGAACGCAAATCTATATATATATATATATATATATATATATATATATATATATATATATATATATATATATATATATATATATATATATATATATATATATATATATATATATATATATATATATATATATATATATATATATATATATATATATATGATGTAATTTGATTACATGATTGTTTGATGATTATTTTAATATTTATACGAGATATTTATACGACGTAGATTGTCACAAGAAACCCTAACTCCCATAGCAATTCAATCGAAGCTATTCCCGTAGGAATTCTAGCTATTTTAGATCTAAGCCAAGTTGTGGATAATTATGATCCCAACAATATGGTTGATATTCGTAGAAATGTTGATAGTAGTTTATTATGATATTAAAGAAGAATTGGCGAGATTAAATCTGATATCGATGTCATGACGATCTTTCCTTATAGAGTGGAGTTTGGAAAAACCTTACCACCTGGAAAGGTGTCATCTGATTCGGTGTCACCCAATTCTTAAATTTGAAATCAAAAGGGTAAATGTTGCACGTGAGGCTGTTATTGGAACCATTACCCAAAAGCCTCATGCCACTAGTATCTTTCTGAGAAGTCTAATTGAATGTGTGAATCATTTCATACTAGTGACTCATTTGATAACTATTGTTGTAAGAGCTATAGGAATGGAAATTAAGTGTTGTTCATATCGAGCTTTTATTTCCCTTTTAAGGTCTAAGAATAAGGTTGAAAGTATTGGAGAATAAGGTAGGATGTCGCATTGAGTATAAGTTGATTGAAACTTGAATAAAGTAAAATTTAACCCGTATGGAATACGAGATTGTTAAGAGGAAGTTGTTGAGTCCTGTGATTGAATTATAAGGTTTTAAATGATTGTTGGTTCGTGTTAAGGGTTGTTCCTAGACCATTGTCCAATGACGAGGATGCCCAGTGTCCAATAAATAAATTGAAGAAATCTTCTTCTGAATTAGGACCGATGGATCTTTCGGGACATGTGGAACCCCTATGACCCTTGTAGATTAGTATTCATTGTGGTATCTTTTAAAATCCCTAACTTAACTGAGACATCAGTTGGTAGGATGAGTTCTTGGAATTGTATGACATGGCGACACGTAACGTGTTACGGTACAATTTTGACTTGTTTGTGATTATGAAAAGACTACCTTTGATTGCTAAATTCTACATGTATCGATGTTATCTATCTTTTCTTGCTTCTTCCTAATGCTCGCATTAGTGATGCAACCATTGAACAAGTACTCATCTCGATTTGAGTTACGTTGTGGATTATTCTTTTTGAGTGCCATCGAGGTCATGAACCTCATGATTAATTGGCTAAGCTCATTTCCTATCATATTGTAGTTAACTCTTGGTGAACAACTTTTCATCACTCTTTTACAGATCACTCATTGTTTTTATAAGTTAAAACAATATCCCTTGAGAAAAATTGAATTTTCATCACCGTAAGGATTATTTAAAGTGAGATTTATAAGTAATCGTTATCGAAATAAAGATTGTTTATGAAACACCTTGGAAAACTTAATTGTTTCCATAACAAAGAGCATCTCTGTAAATTCATTTTGATTCTTGTTTTAGAATTAAGGATGAAAATACATTTTAAACATGATGACAAAGTTTTACGAACTGAGTATTGCATCGTTAATCCTAAAATTGTATATAGTTGCGCGCCTACATACAATTTGGAAGGGACCATGCAAGACTGATTAGTAGTCACCATGAAATTGTTAATAAACATTACATTTTTCTTTGGAAGTTGTGAAAGATTAAACTTTATGAGATCTGCAAGAAGTGCAAAAATAGGGACATATTGTTAAAGACACCTACATATGTGCCCGTACCATTTATTCTTCTGAGTCGAATTTACTCATCTGTGGATATTGTCTTATTTGACAATTGACAACCCTTTCTTGTCCTATTCTTTCATGGCAAGATTCTTTGGAAAAGTATCTGATTACCGAGTGTTGATACCCGACTGGATGTATCGACGTTCCTATCATTTCTTTTGATTTGATCCCATTTGAATGACCTGGGTAACGATCCAAGGAGCTTTCGAATGCGTACTCAATTCATGAAAACATGGGATATACTCATATTCGTTAATGTTTTCGTCTGTATCTGATTTGAAATTCTCTCGCGTAAATTATGTGTTGACCTTACTCTTTTAACGGTAGTTATGTCTCCAGATATCCTTGAATTTGTGAAGGATTATGAGTTATTGTTAGTCTTTTGAGAACTTCACATCTTATAAACGGTAATGAAACTGGAAAGTTGATAGTGCCAGTAGAATGGATTGATTGATCATGACAAGACAACATTGTCTTAATTGATGGGAACTCGAGTAGAATTCCCCTAAAAAGATAAGATGTTGATTATCAAAAGTGATCTAAATAATTCTTGATGGATGATCATATCCTGCATTTAGGCTTGAAATTATACCATGAATGGTTGTGAACTAGTCATAGATCTTGTAATCTAGAAAGAACTTAAAGTAAATGTATTAAAAGATGTTTCTGTTATATGAAACTTTAGGAGGTATTTGTTGGTGAATTACCTAGACTTTAGCCAATAAGGCAAGTTGAATTTGGTATTGATTATATTCCCGGTGCTGTACATGTGGCATGTGCACTGTACGTCAGCACCATCTGAATTAAAAGAATTACCCTATAACTGAGAGAGTTGTCGGAGAAAGCTTTTATTCTACCGAGCTCGTCATTATGAAGAGATATGGTGTTATTATTCCTTATATTTGTTGATTACCATGAACTGAATAAATTGACGATCAAAATCGATATCGATTACCCAAGATGAAAGATTTGTTCAATCATTTACAAGGTTCTAGCGTATGTTCTAAAGATTTGATCCACGACATGGTTATCATCAACTTCGCGTCCGCGAAGAAGATTATTTTCACTACATCCAGAACTCGTAATGAACATTATGAGTTTCACATGATGTGGTTTGGATTGACTAATACACATGTAGCATCCATAAATTTGGTGAATCACTTGTGTAGGCTGTAATTTGATAAATTCATGCTCATGATCATTAAGGACCATCTGTTTGTTTATAAAAATAGGAAGGAGTTAATAATCATTTATACACTGCCCTGAATTGTCCGAGCAATGAAAACCTGTACCTTGAGTATTTAACATGGGATTTAAGGCTTAATATTTTACATTATTTGACCGTGTGATTAATAGTAGTGGAATCTATATTGACTCTTCAAAGATTAGAGCCATTTAAGACTTTGGGTTATACCAAAAAGAAAGTGCAAAAATGTTTTTACAAATATTTATCAAAGAATTTTTAAGGAATCATTCCCTTATACCCAAATCATTTAACTAAACTCCTTTAGGGGTAAATGTTTGTGTATACCTCAAGACAACCTAAGAGGAATTGAGGAAACCATGTAAACCATGACTTGAAATTTGAAACGACAATTTTTGCTTTTCATCTAAGAAAATTTTGACCAAAGTATAAACAAAGATTTTCGAACATTTACGGATCTTGTTAATTATTTTCAATAAATCAACAAAAATCATGTTAATTAAATTCAAATTTATTTTGAGCATTTTTCTATAATTGGACGAACTGAGAAATTTAAAAATTTTTACGTTGACGTTTCATAAAAATTAAATATTTATTATTTAATTACTTGTAATAATTATCGACGCTTTAGACGTCAGATTGAGCAAAACTGATAAAAATAATAGTTGAGACGAAACTAAAACTTAGAAAATATGAAGAAAGAATTTTTGAATAAATACGGTCATAATATTTATTTCATCGGGTAAGGTGAATGTAGTTGTTGACATACTATGTAGAAATGATAAAGAATCAATTAGGATGTGTTCCTTAATAATGACTGTGCAAAATAAATTGTCGAGCAATTTAAAAATAGCCGATGCTTGTAAAAAGGATAATATAGATAATAAAAGGGGTTCGCGGCTAATGTGAACCATTAGAAATGAGAGCTGATGGCGCTAAATGTATAAAAGGCCGCTTGTGGTTGCCTAAATATGGAGGATTTTGAGATTTAGTCATATTAGAATCTCATAAGTTCAAGTATTCTATTCATGCCATTTCTGATTTAATGTATCTTTATTTGAAGAATTTGTACTGGTGGCAAATTATGAAGGCATACATTGCCTCATACATTAGTAAACGTCTAAGTATTGCGAAGGTCATCATCTGAATTTGATTCGACTTGGGTCATCGTCGATAGACTGACCAAAACTGCTAATATCATTCCAGTTAATGATAAGATTCTCGATGAAGAAATTAACTCTTTTGTATTTAAAGGAGTTGTGTAAACATAGTGTGCCTGTATCGATCATCTCTATCAAGATCCTCGCTTCACATCGAATTTCTAGAGATTTTCTTAGAAGTCATTGGGAACGAACCTTGATGAGAGTACTGTTTACCACCCCAATCGAAGGGACGAGGTAAAGTAACGATACCAAAACACTATAAGTGTTGTTTTATGCTTGAATGATTGAACTTTGGTAATAAACCGTATAATCGCTTTCCTTTGGAGAGATTATCATTGATAATTATCGTATTAGGATCGAGATCGAATCTTGTTAATATCTAATTATAAGAGCATCTGTAGATAGGGATTGGGATGAAGATACCCGACATACACCTATTGTGAGTTGGACATGTCTTTTAGGTTTAAGGTTGCCTATGATGACAAACCTAACCTTACAAAATACCCGACCCGCGAGACCTGAAATGATTGTTGAAATTAGGATTTGATTATTGACTGCCGGTAGTGGGCATGAGGTTATGTGAATATGAAATGTAGATCTTGAAGTGCAGGATGGGTAGCGAAGTTATGCCAAAAGAAAAATTTTACCATGGAAAAGTGAATTGATGATCTGAAAGATCATGGGAAATAAGTCCTCATTGTACGGGACCACTGAGATAATGTAAAAAGTTGGTTTGAAGGGCATATAAGCTGGATCTACCCTAGGACTTCAAAGGCTGCGTGAATTATGTTTCGTATATCGAACTTGATAAAATGTCTATCAAGTGAAAACCTGATTACTTCTTGATAAAGCTTAGATCGGCGAAAAGTTGCATTCATCAAAAAACCCGTGAACATCATGGATAGAGAAAGTAAGCCAACATTAAGCCTGATCGTATTCCCGTAGTCATGTTTGATGAAACTCGCGTATTGTAATAAATTACACTTGAGAGAAAAGACCGAATGTGGAGGAAATACCCACGTGGTTTTAACTCTATAAGAAGCGAGTAGTAAGATAAATCGATCTTTGAGGACAAAGATCCTGTTTAGGGGTAAATGCTGTGACAATCCGTCAATTTATGGTTCATATTTTATTCTCAAGTATTATTTAAAAACACTATTTTAATGTTATATTATGGACTCACTCATTTTTGGGAATAAATTTGGGTTTACGTCTTAAAGTAGCATCGACTACGTCTAAACCGGAGGACTCTACGTTACGTGCTTACATTTACATACACCGTCTTTGGTGACAGTCTGACACTTCGAGAAATAAATTTATCCTTGAATATTATTTTAGAATTTTGAATTTGTGTTGGTTCATAAACTCACAAATTTACGAGAAGAGATTAGGACTTACGTGCATAATTTAACGTCTTTTACGACTAAACCGGAAACCCTAGGATTACGTATTTACGCTTTTGAACTCCGTTTTTTATGAGACAATTTTTATTAGATTCGCTTTGTGCCGTTGATTCATAATTTATAAAAACGTTTTTCGTAAAACGACCCGAGGGCACGCAAATCGAGGAAACTAGAATCGAGGAGTACCCGTAATTAAATGGGGATGAGACAATATAAACTTGCCCCACCCCCTACATGTGGCGTACAAAGGCTTAGCCAACACACTTGATGTGTGTCAAGCTTACATAACAAGCTAAGGACACTTGTCCTTAGCCTTCCACCAAAACCACTTGTTAACTTTAAACAAGCTAACACAAACCATTTACTTTCATTTTCAACATGCAAAACTCTATCAAACCCTCTCTCTAGCCTCTTTTGGCAGTCCACCTCTTCACCACAACACCACCATCATCAAAAATCTAGCCATAACCCAAGGCTATAATCAACATATGTTGAAGCCTAGTTGAAGTTATGAAGATTGGAGATGATTTTAACAACTAGCAATGAGTTTCCATGGAGTTCCTAGGCTGATTTTCATGAAGATATTCGTCCATTTGAAGGACCCAAGAAGTTTATTTGCCATGTTGAAGGTTTGGTAACAAGGAACCAAGCCTTGTTCATCAAAAACTCATCATTTCATCACTTTGGTGGTATAGAGATTATTTCTTCCTATCATCTTGTTATTTTGAATATGTAATCTTGTATTTTCTTCATTTATGTATATGTATATGATGATGAATGATGATCAAAAGTATTATGTGGGGATCATGTGTTGATAAACTTGATTAAAAAAATTGAAAAGTACATGTAAAAAGGTTAAAATCATACTTAAAATAGTAGGCTGTATAAAAACAGTAAAGAACCTTATGTTAAATTGTTAAAATGGATTGAATTAATTAATATACAGTAAGATATGATACTTGTACACATGTGAGAGTTGGCCATACAATGGAATCCATAAAATGAGTGAGATATGATCAAAACAGTATTGAAGTCCAAATCTGTATAGTCTGTTTTGGACGAACTGTTAGAGACATTTAGAGGTTGATTGAGCAGTATCTAAAACTGAGTTAATTGTAGCACATATCATGTTGTTTGTGGTGTCTAAAAATGAGCTTCTATCTCATTGTAGAACTCAAGATATGATAAAAATGGTGAAAGTGAAAATAATAATCAGATTTGTAAAATAAAAGTATATAGTATAATATTAGCACTCAAGTTAATATAATATAAAAGTTACACCTAAAACCCACTAACTTGTATATTACATATAAATAAGTATTTACTTTGATAAATAAATGGTACATTTTATAAAAATGTCAATTTGGTAAGTTATGAATGGAAAATGCTTTATTATTAAACGACGTGATTTTTAGGCGTTGTCTATGATTTGAGTAATGTGCAATCTCGTAACACCAACGACTCTTCCGTTGCATTGAAACATGAATATTTGGAGGTGTTACATAAGCAACCCGAAATTGATCCGTGAGTGATGTGTGACCCACTTAAGAGTCATCACAACCTGTTAACATCAATACCGCTACTAAACTCATCGCATAAGTAGAATGTTTAGGCACAAATTGCACCACCAATCTGGGCCCAAACAAAATGACACATTGTCATTTGCAGTAGCTAATAAAGTTGTGGTATAGAACATATTTCGCATATCATATGCATATCATGTTCATCCAGTAAACACCGGCATTATAAATTAAGATATGGGATTCTTATTTCGACTTATGTAGCCTGTGTATGGCTTAGTTTATTAATAAGCCATACTGCGAGAATAAAAGTGTAAACAAACACCCCGAAGCAATTATTACGCAATGACAACAAGTGGCAATCATAACAACAAATAACATTACCTAATATGAGAAGAATATAATGAGACACAACGGAACCCCTCAAAAACCTGCAAAAAGAGATTGATAAAGAAGCTTGAGCACACAAAATATGAAAACGCCAAACAGAGGCATAAGATTAATAAACTTTTATGCATAAACATCAACAAAGGCTACCAAAAATATGAAAGCTTACACAAAACCTTTAATTTTCCAGCAAACCAACTGCTGCTAATCACAATCCAAGAAATCAAAAGGACCCATATACAGCATCACCAACCTACCACAACGTCGCACGACACAAACAACGACAACAAAGAGATAAGGGCAACGCAACATAGGTCGTTAGATCTAGATCAAACCATTCTGATCTAAAATTATTTATATTCATAAACAATTGATCTCGAGCTAAGTGATTTGATTAAAGTTTGATCGCTTTCTAGAGAGACATATCAACACAGATTTTAAATCTACTTTAGATAGATAGAGAGATCAATTGTTATAAACATTATAGGAAGATAAATCAACGGACAAAAAGGGGATTTGGAAAAACCCCATACCAGTGAACAGGGAATCAAACCAACACACGGTTGAGATGTCGATTTTGTTGTCAAAGCCATACCGATGAACAGGCATTTGAAAAATCTAACGGCAGATAGATAGTCGAAAAATTCCTCCCCTCACAAAGATTATATTGTTTTTTAATAATGTATTTTTCCCTTTCCCCTTATTGTATTAAGGGGGTAATTCGCTTAAAAACGACCCAAATTAACTAACAATTTACTCAAGTTTCGTCCATGTTTGCAGTATAACCGGTAGTTTGGAACTGTGCATTGTGCGATTGTGGTACTGCTGCTTGTTCAATGTTGTTTTAGGTTCTTGTCACAAGTTTCCCGCCACTCGACAATCAAAATACAAAAGTGTTTAGGGTCCGGTTGTTTACCTAAACTTTATAGTTTATATAAGAAACTTCATTTCTTCATTCAGTGAATCAAGTAGTCATTACCTTCGTCAAATTTCAAACCGAGCCATCACTAATTCTAGTTTTACTGGTACTTCTTCATAAACCGAGCCATCACTAAGTCATAAACGTAACACGTATTTCTAAACGCCAAACGCTAATAACAAACGTGTCTCGTTTATTATAGTCGCCCTATGTCGAGTCGGAAACTCATGTAACTCAAAAGAAAGAAGAAAAAAGTGTATCAGTTCAGTCACTAGAAGCAAGTGAGTAATCCATCTCTCCATTTACAACGAGATAACTTTAGTACGTTGTACCACTTAAATCAATATATTTTCGAACTTGGTAGTTAGTAGTTTGTACAATAACTGCTTACTAGGGATGTTCTTACTAACAAAACTGAAAAACCAAACCAAAATTAGGCCTTTTTTCCTAAGAATGTGTGCCGCCAAACTCCACATCAGCACAAGGATATGTTTTACTTTCGCAGGTGCGAGGAAACTTCGTTGACTAGACCCACCACGAAATCGGACCCAAACCCCCATCCGATACAAGTGATCCCTGCAAAAGTCAAATTTATTCAAACTACTTAGTTTTTTAGCTTCAAAATATGCAAATAAGATTGTATCGGTTCCATGGGAGTTCCAGATATACGTTTTTTTTGTAACGGGTCAGATTAGGTACACCTTTGTAAATTTTTTTAAGAACGTGTCAAATATGAGTTCAAATACTATATCATTTCGAGGATGTACTTTCTTCCCTAAACAACGATTTTTTAGTTTAGAGAATTTAGCAGCTTACAGTGATCTCCATAGGAGCAAATGGCTTCGTGCCTATCTGCTCCTTTGGAATTTCAGGGAACTTTACATTTTGAACTCGGAATCTAATCTGCAATCAAATATTAAACATTAGCAACTTCCAACAAGAACATTTTGGTAACACTTATGTCGCAAGACCAAATACAGATTCAGACTAATTATCAACCTCGTCGCTTCCGTCTATGCAGTACTCCTCGTCATTGAAATCCCATGTCCATATGCCTTGGTTCCTGGTTTATTTAGTTACATATACACACTTAGATCACATATTGCAAAGCGAAATATCTATAGTGACTCGCAAACTAATTAATGAAACTGGTAAGAACTTACTTGTGGTCCGCGTCAAGCTTGAAACGGGAAGGTTCAGGCATTAGCAACTCTGGTATGTATATATCTTCGAAAAATCCAAGTGTTACTGCAGTAAGTTTAACCAACATTAGCAGAGGACTGATATTTAGACATTAAATCGTTTGATTCTTATGCTATGTTTGAAACGAGAAAATGACGAATCAATGTTCAAAATCTAATAAAAAATGACATGTTGGTGATGAAATTAGCTTAAATGACTAGACTCAAAAAAAGGAAAAAGATTCGTATAACTGTTTAGCAAAAAAGAGAAGAAAAAAAAACTCGATGACTAAGCTGAAGTGTTCATGTGGTGTCATCAACAGATAAAGAAAACAACTTACAACGTAAACCAGTACACGTAGACTCCTTGAGTCTTGCAGATACAATTTCACCTACATAGGGCCGAAATATTATCAGCCTGAATTTTACCTGCGGAAAACAAAATCAATATCATGTCAGCGCACACAAAGTACACGCAAATGTCAAATCATAGTTACATGTACTGCTACATCAGATATCAATATATCATCTTTTCAGCATGTACTGTTTCCAGATTAATTTCCAGTTCATTTTCAACTAGTTTTTGGACGGATATGTCGGTGCACAAATGTAACAAAGAGACACGTTTAACAGCAATCAAAGTGGCTTAACAAAACCATTTCACTTCTTACAAATGGGTCAATTTGGGTCGCGTTTTATCTCAAATGGGTAATATATAAAATTTTAGCTAATACAGGAAAATGGGCCATAGGTTGAAAGGAGCTGAAGTTGACCAAGGTCTATTTTGCATTCTTACAGCCTCCTAAATCGTGCTAATATTGATTTTGATCCCACAATTAACAGGTCCGCTGTCTGTGCAGCCCATTGACCCATAATAATCAATGAGGGGACTAACCCGACCTGTTTTGACTAATTGCCTAACCCAATCATCTTGTCAAATTGTGGCAATTGACGATTTTAAAATATTAACACCATCAGCCATAAGCCAAATTATATTTATAATAACACCGACTCAACAATGATAAACTGTGTTGGACAAAGAACATAAACTAAACTTACCGTGTAGGTTGGAGCACCCTCGTTTGCAAAGATAAAACCACCATCAATTGATTCGATATCATACACAGATACGCATAGCCCCAAATTTGCTATGACCTGTTATTCAATAAAAGTTAATATTTCCCTAAGGTATTATGAGCTAAAAGAAGCATATACGTGCATCTTAATTTTCAGCTAAAAGAAAAGGTATGTATATAGACGACCTTATCAACGAAGAGACTCTCTAGCTCTCCCTTAATCGCTTCCTCAAGAGAAAGGCTTAAAAGATGAGGTTTCAGTCGCATTTTATGCTCCAGTTTGGTTAAGTTGAACATATTTACACCTGTAATTTTTAAAATTTATCTCAATAATCAGTTTTTATGACTACTTGTCGCATATCCAAACCTGATTATTTTGATTGCATAAACGAGAATAGAATAATCATAATCTTGAATGTTTTGGATGTGTGTTTTCAGACGGCGATTATCTGATTCTAGTGTTACAAGTATTGCTTCCATTTGGAATTATCTTCCTATTTGGGGATCAGACAGTAAGTTAAGTACTAGCTACAACAAAACAGATTTATCCAACGAGTAGAATATTACTTAAGAGTTGAGGCGCCGACTAACATCAGAACACCAGCTCAGCACCAAAATTTATAACAGCGGATTATTAGATCGGTTTAGTATCAAAATATCACTTTCCAAAACACAATCCAAACATTATAAGAACACAGTTACAACAGCAGGAACTAATAACCAAATTGCACAAGTAATTCAAAGAAAATATATTGCTCATGATTGTTGTGACATGCGTGGTTGTTGAATTGGTAGGTAGCTTATTTGTAGCTCATTGTTAGGAAACGTTTTAAGGGGTCTGTCATTGAACTTAATATATGACTTTTTGGCCCTGATATATAACACCTTCAAAGTTTCACCAACTTTTACTTTTTTTACCAACTGAACTAACGTAGTTACAACCAAAATAAAACATTTATCGTATGCAGATAAGCAAATTGGGGTAAATTAAGCCGTTTTCAATAAGAAGGTTGGGACCTGCGTATTTCTAAGGGTTCATTTGAGATGAATTTAAAACTACCTTCTTACTCTTATATCCAACCTAATAACTTTGAAACAGATTCACAGCACAATCAAGTTCTTCTATCAACTCCCCAAGTAACTTAATTCAAGAAACGCATGACATAAGCAAATCTAAACACTATACCTAAACTGCTTATTTTTAAGTTGCTTTGCTTCCCAAACACTCTCCAATGACAAAAAAGGCAAAAAGAGTCCTTCATACCAATTATACAAAATCACACAAAGATGAAAATAACAATTCTTTCGCCAACTAACATAAACCAATCACACACATTTGCATCATGACATAAACGTAATTGCATACAAAATAGAATATCGTATTCTTATGCAGATAAGCAGTTTTGAAACTGCTGGCGCTTATATGCTTATTTCAGGGCAAACTAGGCAGTTTTCAATAAGAAAGATGGGACCTGCGTATTTGAAAGTGCTTATTTGAGATGTACTTAGAATTCCATTACGTTATACCTAACCTAATAACCTCGAAACATATTCACAGCACATCACGTTCTTGTATCAACTCACCAAGAAAATAATTAAAGAAAAGCGTGAAATAAGCAAATCTAAACACTATACCTAAACTGCTTAATTCTAGTTGCTTTGCTGCTTCTGCTTAATAAGAAATCCCAAACACACTCCCGTGACCAAAAAAAGAGTCATTTTTTGCCAATTAATGCAAAACTTATCAAAGAATTTGCATCATGCAAAGACGAAAAAATCTGTTATTTCGTCAACTAACATAAACTAATCGCACACATTTGCAGATAAGCAATTTGGGGGTAAATTTAGCCGTTTTTAATCAGAATTAAGAAGGTTGAGACCTGCCAATTTCAAAGTGCTTATTTCAAATGAATTTAAAATTACCGCCTTACTCTTATATCTAACATAAAAACCTTGAAACAGATTGACAGCCCAATCCCTTCTTTTAGCCAGAGTTAAGAAGGTTGGGACCTGCCAATTTCAAAGTGCTTATTTCAAACATTTTCCTTTTTTTTTTTTTTGCAAAAATAATGACATTTAACTCTTCAAGAATGATACATAAAAAAAGACCACCATGATACGAACCTATCCCATACTAGGCTCATAATCGGTTCATAAGTCCCAAGTGTAGAACTCACTCAAAAAACTAGCTTGTTTGAGGAGGGGACACCTGGACATTATAAACCATCAACCATTCCCATACATGGCCGATGTGGGATCATAACACACCACCATCAGAACTATTAGCGAAGTGGCATAACTCATTTGACTCGAGTTATGACACGTGTTGTTACAGTCACTCTGACCCTTAATGTTTAAGGGGCTGTTTGTTTTAACTTATATAACGTAAGCCCATTTCGGCTTATATAAGATAAGCCCCAATTTTGTTGCTTATTTGGAGACTTATGGGCTTATATAAGTTTCTTATATCATAATAAACTTATATAAGCCCCTAAGTCTCAAAATAAACCACAAAATTGGGCTTATGTTATATAAGCAGAAAATAAGCCATATTTCGGCTTATATTTCATAAACCCCAATTTATAAAGCTTATTTGAAGATTTATGGGCTTATATAAGTTTATCATGATATAATAAACTTATATAAGCCCATAAGTCTCCAAATAAGCCACAAAATTGGGGCTTATGTTATATAAGCCTAAGGGGGGTGTTTGTTTTAGCTTATATAATGGGCTTATAAGCTTATTAGCTTATATAAGCTTATAAGCCCAAACCAAGTGTTTGGCTAAGCTTATATAAGTGGGCTTATAAGCTTATATAAGTGGGCTTATAAGCTTATATATGGGTGTTTTGATAAGCCAAAAAAATGTGGCTTTTTTATGAAGGTTTAGGCTTATATAACATATTTATCATTTTACGCTCATGTTAACTTAAGCTTATGTAAGCCATGGGCTTATAAGCTTATTAAACATAGGCTTATATAAGCCCATTATATAAGCTGAAACAAACACCCCCTAAATGGGTTTACCTTGTATAAGCCGAAATGGGCTTACGTTATACTATAAGCTAAAACAAACAACTTAAGGCGGCTTGCAACGGTACTCGGATCAGAGCTACCAAACTACAGATAGCGCAAAAAAGTGGTATTGGTATGCAGACTAGTGGTATTGGTATGCAGACTAGTGGTATTGGTATGCAGACTAGTGGTATTGGTATGCCACTGATAGCGCAAAAAGCACCTAAAAGAGGTGATAAAAATAATTCATATATATCGCGCTGATAAACAGAGCATAAACTCATAACATATTTCACTGAGTAAGCCAAAAAATCAAGTTCCAACACATATGTTACATCAATTAATTAATGACAATAATCCAAATTAAAGGAATTGCTAAACAGGCATCAAGAAAAATACATAAATAAAATCAAACAAGCAGATATAAGTCATACATAAATAAAATCAAACAAGTCATACATAAAAATAAATATAAATAAAAACACAAGAAAAGAATTATAAAACATACCACTGTAAACGGGGGAATTGGTGTGTGTTTTTTTCTTAGGCGACTGTTGGAAAGACAACAAGTTTAAGGTTTGGGCTTTGTACATGAACACTTATTTTGGGCTGTTTCATTTTTGGCCTGTTATGTCTCGTGGTGGGCTTATAGTGTTGGGCCTTTGATCGCAACTTTCTGTTACTATTCTTTTTGTTTTTACTTTCGATGGAGAAACGAAGACTGATTGGGTGGCAGTGGTGGCAAAACGCGGGCGACGGGCTAAACGGGCGGTTGACAAAACGAGCGCGGGTTAAATGGACGGGTCAAATTGGCGCAAACTAAAATAGAAAAAAAAACATATATAAAAATGTATAATTAAAAAATGATAATACTTGTATGAAAACCGAAAATAAAAAATTAAATATAAAATATTCGTCGATTGTTTAATTAGTATTTATATACGTTTATTTAAGTTCATTCAGTGTTTTACATATGCGACCGTTTAACTCATAAAAAATAATAAATGAACAAAAAATGCCTCATTTTTAAAAAAAAAATGTTAAAAAATAACAATATTTAACAAAATAGGCAACAGAGTTAAGATCCATGTATACCTCTAAAATAGCATAAGCTCAATCGACTAATCACAATCATCTATTTTTTCTAAAACCCACTTCCCACCACTTTTTTAAAAATTAAATATCTCACAAACGGTAAATCGTCAAACGAGAATTAAATCATCTTTTATCGAGAGGCACGTATATATACTTTCGACGAACTTTTTTTTCGATTTTTTTTCTTAAGTCACGTATGAGAAAATCATATATGATTTTCACTGACGTGATTGAAAAAAAAAATAAATAAAAAAATCGTCGAAAGTATATACATGTGCCCCTCATTCAAAAAGATGATTTAATTCTCGTCACGATTGTATGTTTCGTTTTATGTAACGATTAACGGTTTTTGAGATATTTAATTTTTAAAAAATACGTAGTAATTGTTTTTTTGTTAGATAAAAAGATTGAATGAATTTATACTAAAAAAAAAGTTTATATCGAACTTTTTCGATAGGGAACATTTACCACTTACCACCACATAACTAAACACACCATATTTTATTATTAATCCTTTGGTTTATAAGTGACATGTATATGCGTGGTTTATTTGTATAAAATATGTATTTTAACAAGAGTTTAGTTATTTTGCAATTTTCTTTTTATTTGTAAGTAAAATGATTAATTTTAATTATTTATTATCTAAAATTAAATACAAGTGGCATGAGGCTTTTAGGTAAAGGTTCTAATAACAGCCTCAAGTGCAACATTTACCTTTTCGATTTCAAATGTAAGAATCGGGTGACACCGAATCAGATGACACATTTGTAAGTGGTAAGGTTTTGTCAAACTCCACTCTATAAGGAAAGATTGTCATGACATCGATATCAGATTTAATCTCGCCAATTCTTCTTCAAGATCATATTCAACTAATATCAACATTTCTATAAATATCAACCATTTTGTTGGGATCATAAACATCCACAACTTGGTTTAGATCTAGAATAGCTAGATTTCCTACAGGAATAGCTTCGATTGATTTGCTAGGGGAGTTAGGGTTCCTTGTGACAATCTACGTCGTATAAATATCTCGTATAAGTATTAAAATAATCATCAAACAATCATGTAATCAGATTAAAACATACATACATATATATATATATATATAATCCAAATTATATATATATTACAATAACACTTCTCAGTCTGGCCTTGTCAGTAACTCAGGAATTCTTCGGCACCGTTATAGTCAAAAGATTTTTAAACATTTTACTCAAAATATTTATTTAAAAATATTTATGGTTAAAAGATTTTGAAATGTTTCATTCAAAACCTTGGTTTTAAAAATCTTTCGTTCTCTATAACGAGAGCTCTGGTACCAAACTGTAACACCCCCAAATATTCACATTTTTAATCAGCAAAAGAGTCGTTGGTGATACGGGATAGCACATTACTCAAATCATAGACAACGCTTAAAAATCGCGTCGTTTAATAATAAAGCATTTTTCCATTCATGAATATCAAATTACATAGGTCCTCAAGTCATAGTATATCATACAAATTTACAAAATATTTGAATGGAAATTTTATTTGAATGCGGGCCATAAATTCTTGTCGTCTTCCCTAGAATTACCTTCAAGTACCTAAGATAAAACATGTTAAAAGTCAGCGAAACGCCGAGTGAATTCATAGAGTTTAATAAAAATCATTTTGTACAAATCTTTGTCGTAGGCTATAAAATAGGCTAAAGACATTTTATACGAATCTTTGTTGTAAATCATAATATAGGTTTTTGCCTTCAAAACCATTATACGAACCATCGTCGTAAAAACATCATGCAATACGTTTTATAACGTTGTATAGAGTTTAATAAAAACCGTTATATGAAAATGGTTATGTAAAACCAAAACACGAACATAATATCAGTAATAAGACCCCGTATTGCTAGTCAGGCAATATATTATAATTTAACTCGTATATTAGTATTTTTATTATTGGATTATTATAAGCCGCATGACATTGTTACTTTTCTATAACATATATCGGGTAGCTAACCCGTAATTCCTTTGCCCATCTAAAACAGCGTTTCGTCACAATAATCACGCTTATATAAATCATCTCATACATAAATTCGCCCAATGTGACAAGACGGGGATCAACCGTCAAGGCGCGAACTGGGGTGATCTTCCCCAAATAGTACTATTATATGCATAAGCGTCTACCAAATCCCGGTAGTTCACAATTCATGATAATGGGACTTTTAGTGACATAACCTAACTAATAATAATCCATTTCATTTCATTCATCGAGTCATATAATCATTCGGGTCCATATCAATAAGCAAACAATCGGGACAACTGGTATCCTATTTTATTAAAACTAGCATGTTATCTTCCTCGCGGGTTTATAAAACATTTCATAAAACATTTAAAAGAATGTGACGCTATGAACTCACGTTGATTGGGAAAGGCGGGTTATCGGCGATTAGGATGTACGGTGCGTGCTTCAATCACGGAAACCTAGACAAATAATACTCGGTCTTAGACTTTCGTCAAATGACTTTATAAAAATAATGGTTATGTATATGTGATGATATTATAAGTATTATGATGATCATGTGGGATTTTATCTCTTCATACTTTATTATAGTTGTTATGTGTTAGTCAAATTTAGACTAGTTATACTAGTTTTAACCCATTTACATATTAAGGCCCAATAAGCCCATTAAGAGTTCAATTCATTATATTATCCCGTTTATACTTCTAATACCAGGCCTATACTCATATGTTGGGCCCAAGTGGGTTAACCCCATGAGTAAGTCCATTAGTGTTAAGCCAAACTAGTTGGGTTAATGGTCCAATAAGGCTACTTTGGCCCATTATGGTCCATAAGTTATAAAGCTCGGGTTTATCGGTTTTTACTTGTAAAAGGTGTTTACATATCGGTATATGAGTTATAAAAATGTTACATTAGACGGGTCCGACCGTCTAAGTTTTATTTGGCGAAAACGTTAATCTTTCGGTTTTAGCCGAAAAGACGTAAAACTTATATATAGTTTTATAATTTTAGAAAACATTTGATTTTTACTTTTATAAAATGCTATGTTTATTTAATTTAGTATACAAACTCATTTTATAATAGTTATTATCAATTAGTGGCTTCTATATATATATATTTTATAGTAATATTTACTTTAGTGCTCTTTTTATATTATATAGTTTATTTACAAATCTGATTACAAAAGTCATGTCCACCATTTTTACCATATCTTGAGTTCTACAAGAAGATAGAAGCTCAAATTTGAACAACATAAACTACATGATGTGTGTTACAAATAACTCTTCTATAGCTACTGCTCAATCATTTTCTAAGTATTTTAAATAATTCGTCCAAAACAGACTATACAGATTTGTACCTCAATAGTATTTTGATCATATTTTGCTCATTTTAATGATTTCATTGAGTGGCCAACTCTCCACATATGTAAAAATAATATATATATCTGTATATTTAATAATCCAAGCCATTTAACCAAGTGGTCATATTGATACTTACTGTTTTATACAGCCTATGTAATTAACAAAGATTTTAACATTTTTACTTGTTGATTTTAGTCTTTTTAACCAAATCTATTAACACAAAATCCGCACATAATACTTGATCGTCATTTATCATCATATACATATACATTTATAAAGAAAATACATGAGTACATTTACAAAATAACAAGATGATAGAAGAAATGATCTTGTTACCAACCAATATAGTGAAAGGTTAAGAACAAGACTTGGTTTTTGATAACCAATCTTATGAAATATCAAGACCACCTTCAAGATCACCAAGAATATGAAGAAACCTTGAGAAAATCAGTCTTAAACTCCTTTGAAAACTTCTTTTTAGTTGTTAAGATCACCTCAAATCATCATGTCTTCAATGGGTTATCATCATATGTAAGTTATACATAAGATTTGTGGTTAATTTTTTATCAATGGTGGTGTTTGTTAGGGAGTATGGGACGGCAAAGGGAGAGAGCTAGAGAGATTGAGAGAGTTTTTCATTCTCTTGTTTTTGCATGTATGAGAAAGTTGTTTTGGTTTAGCTAGTTTTGTGTTAAGTGGTTTGTAAGGCTCTAAGGACAAGTGTCCTTATAGTGTATGTTATGTTGACACCAAAGTGGTGTGTTGGTGACTTGTCTTGCCGGCCATAGTGGGGGTGAGACAAGTATATACTTGTTTCATCCCCACTAATTTACGGGTACTCCTCGATTCTAGTTTTCTCGATTTATGTGTCCTCGGGTCGATTTACGAAAAACATTTTTATAAATTATGAATCTACGACACAAAACGATTCTAATAGAAATTGTCTCATCAAAAACGAAGCACAAAAGCGTAAATACGTAAACCTAGGGTTTCTGGTTTAATCGTAAAAGACGCTAAATTATGCACGTAAGTCCTAATTTCTTCTCGTAAAGTTTGTGAGTTTATGAACCAACACAAATTAAAATTCCAAAATAATATACGATAATAAATTTATTATCTGAAATGTTGGACTGATACAAAAACGGAGTATGTAGACGTAAACACGTAACGTAGAGTTCTCCAGTTTAGACGTAGTCGATGCTACGTTAAGACGTAAACCCCAATTTCTTCCCAAAGGTGAGTGTGTTCATAAAATAACAATAAAATAATGATTTTAAATAATATTTGAGAATAAAATACCGACCTCAAATTGGCGGATTGTCACAGCAGTTACCTGTCACACCCCACCATGACGGAATAAAATAAGAAGGTTGGCGGATTAAACTTGTTCATTCGGAAGTCAAAACTTCCGAACCAAGACTTTTCATTCGGAAGTCTAAAACTTCCGAACCAAACATACTCATTCGGAACTTCCAAAGTTCCGAACCAAGGGTTTCATCCGGAACTTTTCAAAAGTTCCGAATCAACTCAAAGTTCCGAATCAAGGACCAAAGTTCCGAATCAAGGCTGTTCATTCGGAAGTCAAAAAACTTCCGAATCAAGGTTGTTCATTCGGAACTTTAAACTTCCGAACCAAGGGAAATCTTCCGACTCAAGAAGGTTCATTCGGAAGTTATAAACTTCCGAATCAAGGGGTTTCATCCGGAACGTTCCGAATCAAGGAGTGACCAAAGATTTCCGAATCAAGGCAACAAGTGAGAGTTCCGAATCAGCAAGTTCCGAACGAAGGATTGTTTTGGATAAGTGACATATTCAGACAAATTTGTTCCGGATCAAGGATTTTGGAAATATTCCAAGTGAAGAAGAATCATTTCAACCAAAGGTGACATTTAGGACGAGTGATTGTTCCAAACGAAGGTTTATTCCAAATGAGCTGTATTCAGGTTCTATTTAGCTTTTATTTTTAATTTTTATCTTCAAGCCTTATTTCACTTGCCTTTTTATTTAATTGCACTCTTAGATTATTTGCCTTAGTTTTAGTCGCACTTTAAATTTGCCTTAGATAGATTTAAGTTTACGTCATTTTACTTTAGTGCCCTTTAATTTTAGTCACGTTTTTAAATACTCGCCCTTTACTTTAATTAGACTTAGATTTATTTTAAGAGCACTTTTACTTTTAAGTCTTTGCATTTAAATTTAAAATCACCCAAAAATATTCTTTTTCACCAAAGATCGACTGAGTCACACATAGAGAACTAAGATCAATTCGTTAAGATACCGAGAACACGAACTTAATCATTAATCTTTAATATTTATAACTAGGTAAAATCTTAGTTATCAAATGGCGCCGCTGCCGGCTCTTTTCGTTAAGATCAACAGTTTTCTGTGCTAGACACGTTGCTTTTTGGGATCCGTTTACTTGTGAACGTTAATTTTCTTGCCTAAAAAATTCAAAAATCATAAAAATTAAAAATTGATAAAAAACCATAAAAATTAAAAATTTCAAAAATCCAAAAAGATTTTATCTTTATTATGTATATATATTGCCTTTGCGTTTGGTTTCTTTTTCTTTTGCATTTTCAGGTGTATGCGTACTAGATCTTCTAATTATCAAGAGCCCGAGCCTCAAGAAGATTTAGATATGGCAGGTGTTAACAACAACATTCCACCGAACCTGAATAATAATAATAACAACAATGCTCCTCCACAGCCCGATCTTCGGACCATGGAGGAACTTTGTCAACCAACAATGTTTGGACGAGGAGGACCGATTGCGCCGATGCAAATCAACGCTCCTGAGTTTCGTTGAAGCACCACATGATTCAGCAAGTACAAACAAACCCATTTAGAGGATTGCCTGATGATGATGCCAACAAACACCTCGACAAGTTCATTACAATCACCCAAAGCATGAAGTTGCCTGGGGCCACAATGGATGTACTCCGCCTACAACTCTTCCCACATACTTTATCGCATCATGCCGAGAAATGGTTTGATCGTCTCCCGAAGAATTCTATTCACACTTGGGATGACATGACTCAACGCTTTCTTTCGCGCTACTTTCCACCATCCATGGTCACAAGCCTTCGCAATCAGATCAGCGGTTTCATGCAAGATCCCGATGAATCTCTTTTTGATGCATGGGAGAGATATAATGTCTTGATCGACCGTTGTCCAAACCACAACATGCTTCCGGTCACCTTGATCGATACTTTCTACAACGGATTGACTTTTCGAGATCGTGATACGATTAATGCAGCCGCCGGTGGCACATTCATGAAAAGGAGACCCGAGGAGTGTAGAGAGTTAATAGAGAACATGACTACTCATCATAAGAACTGGGATTCTTCTGCTTCTTCTAGAAACAACACGAGAGTCAATGTTTCCTCTACCTCAGCAAACCCTGAGATGACCGAACTCACCCGCATGATGGCTGAAATGAGCAAAAGTATTACGCTTCTCGCTTCAAACCAACAACAACATCAAGTTAAAGCAGTCGCTAATCCTTGTGAAACATGTGGCGGTCCTCACTCATACACCGATTGTCCTTCGACACAAGGAAATCCGGAAAATGTGTATGCATCTTACGGTAATTATTCACCGGAAAATTACCAAGCTAGACAACAAGGGGATAGAAATCTGCTGAGCTACCGTTCCAACAATTACCTTTCACCCGGTTTTTCTCCTCAAAACCAAAATCCCGCCAACAACTACAATAGAAGCAACCAGATCCCACCTCGTGCTTCTAACCCTTATCAACCACCCACCCAACAACACCCACCCATTAATCCCGATGTTGACACAATCATGAGAACTCAAGGTGAGCAAATCAAGAATCTACAGAGCCAAATAATCAATTTGAAAGGAGATATCTTGAAGCAAGGTAATGACATCAGAACCGAGGTTCGTGAAAACCTTCAATCCTCTTTCATCACTCAAACAACTGAATTGAAGAATCTGTTGGCTAGTTTCTTGCCCGAAGCTCAACCTTCTTCTTCCTCGGGTTCTCTACCTTCAAACACCGTCACTAATCCGCGAGCTAATGTGAGTGCTATAACTACGCGTAGTGGAATTACCATTGTCAATCCACCTGATTCACCACCATTATCTACACCTCCTCCACCACCATGTATCCCTACTCCTCTTACACTTAGTGATAGTACACCATTACCGTCTCCGCCTCGTCATGACGATGTATCTCGGAAGGACCCCTCAACATCACAACCTTCACCAACTACACCTCCACCTAACCCTTATCAGCCCAGAATCCCATACCCTTCTCGCATAGGCAAGACCAACGAGCTAACCAAGAATGACTGTAATGTCATGAAATATGTGGATATGCTATCTAAAATGACTATCAACATCAGCCTTGTTGAAGCACTTTGCCACATGCCGAAATTTGTCAAAGCATTCAAGGAATTGCTTAGCAAGAAGGAGAAGTTGCTTGAACTCGCCAACACACGCTTAAACGAAAACTGCTCTGCAGTCCTTCTTAGAGAACTTCCGGAAAAGCTTGGAGATCCCGGTCGTTTTGTGTTGTCTTGCGTATTCAACAAAACTGAAGAATTTACTGCCCTTGCTGATCTCGGGGCTAGTATTAATCTTATGCCACTCAGTGTTTGGAAAACACTATCATTGCCCGATCTCATTCCTACAAAGATGACTCTCGAACTTGCAAACCGCACTCTCGCTTACCCCGTTGGTATAGCCGAAGACGTGTTTATTAAAGTTGGCACATTTACTTTCCCGGTCGATTTTGTCGTAGTTGATTATGAAATGGACCCTCGTATTCCTTTAATACTTGGTCGGCCATTCTTGAGAACCGGACGTGCTTTAATAGATGTGGCCGAAGGTGAGTTAATCTTACGAGTCGGGGATGATTCTAAAATTTTTAGAATGGGGAAGCTTACCGGCAAATCTTTTGGAGGCCGAGAATCAGTGAATATGATAAATGTGCTCGATGACTTTACCGTCTTTGACAATCCTCTATTCGAGTCTTCCACTCATAATCCACTTTTTAATGATGATGTGGATGATTCTTACTCTACTTTGGACGCTTCTCCCATTTTTGATTCTCCACCGGTCTTCGATGCTTATGATGATTCTAGCTCAGATTCGGATGATTTTACTTCTGAGTATCCCGAGCTGCCCACTTTCGATGATTTCGATGAGGCTGATACTCTATCGAGCGATTCTTCACATGATGAAGATCCTCCGCCATCACTCGATCCTACTTTGGACGATTATTCATTTGAGGAAGATTTCTCTGAATTTCTCAACACATACTTCCCTCATGAGAGTGATGCTCCTCCTTTTGACTTTGAAGATTATCGCCTTGATCCTACTTTGGATTTGAAGAGCATTTTGTCAAAGGAGAAGAAACCGGTCAACACCGAAATCCGTTGCACGTATGATTTGACACCTCTTTGTCCCACTTCTGAGGACGAGGTTGTGCTTCTTTGCGGATCTTCTTCACACTCGGCTGAGCCTGAGTGCTATTTTCCCCTAAAGGAAAAGGTGTTCGACCCCGGTATTGAAGTCTTTAAGCCATCTCAGTATCTACCTGATGAAATAAACGGAAAGATCTTTGGAAATTTTGAAGACATGCTTACACCGCTTCATACTTGCTTCTACTATGTTCCATCACTGCTTAAGGGAACCTTGCCACTTCTCTTTTGGCTTGCCTTGTTCGCCTTAAGCTCTTGCTTATTGATGGATGAAAACTATGTCTTTGATCCTGGTGGATTTGTTTCATGCTACTTCCGTTAATGATCAAGGTCGAGTCAGGCTCACGACTCGGTTAACAAAAACCAAGCGCTTCTTGGGAGGCAACCCATGTATCTATCTTTCCGCTTTCTTTACCATAAGTGTAGGGGGGGACCCCTTTGGATTGCTATTTCCTCTCCTCACTTCTTAATCAGGGATTCGAGCTTCAATGATCCACTCTTGATGATTCTTGACGACCCGTGATTCCGTTTTCTACTTCTTCCCGGTTCTATCCTAAACTCTTTTCGATTCACTATTTTATATTTTCTCAATATTAAAATAGGAATCTCTTTAGTTATCCTTTCCTTAGCGAGATTTAAACAACGTGCACAATGTCCTAAGTGTAGGGGAGCTTACTCCCACATGCTTAAACATTGAGGACAATGTTTATCTTAAGTGTAGGGGGGACTTCTATCGAAGTTAAGTGGTCTTTTCCTTGTTTTTGTCCTCATTTTAACCGGAAAATCAATTTTTCGACATTTTTCAAAATTTTTGATCTATTTTGGCCTATTAGTTGTTATCTTTGTATAGTTATTTTCTTTCTCCGCTAGAATAAATGTTTAATAAGTGGTTTTAATTTTCAAACGTTGTGAATCTTTTGACTCAATCCGAGTTTACTCTAGCTAGTATCCTTAACATATTTAAGTCAAGTTTTGCTAGGCTTTTATATAGGGAGCTATAAAACGCGAAAGTCTTAACTCACACGGGTTAAGAACAAGAACTTTTCGCAAGTTCCTATAATTGATCCTAGAGAGTCGTTTATCAAGGGAACTTTAAAATGCGATTTCTAAACTTGAAAAAGTCTAAGAATTTGCAAGATCCTATAGGCGACTCGAAAACCCAAAACTTTGATTTAATAGGCTAAGTATCCACGAGTCTCATTACTTGAGATTTTAAACTGTGGAGAACGAGAGATGATAGAGCCAATTATAAGTTCGGTATTCTTTCGTGAATTTATGTGAGTTAATTATAAGCCTATTCTCCCATCGCTTGCTAATAATTTATTTGCCAATAAATAAGGTTGTACGATTTGAAAAGTTACTTAGCTTCTAGCCCCAGATCGTTTAAAAGTTGCTCGGTAATGACGAGAGTTCATAGCCAAGGCATAACTTATGAAGCGGGGCGCGAAGATTGGCGAGTCCGAAAAGGCCCTAACAAGGCATGAGGGCTATGTTTTGTTGCTAAAGATCCAAAGTGATGTGAAGAATCATTTGTCGAAAATCAATATGAAGGATCGAGACACACGACGTAAAGCAAAACTCCCCAAAAGTCATGGAGAAGTGTATCCGAAAAGACCCTAACAAGGTATGAGGATAAATAGATCCAAGTCATAAAAGGAGGCGGATCGTTGTATATCAAAGTCCAAAATAAAGATTGGAGAAAAATGAAGAAGTCGTGGTCCAAGTATGAATCTCTCAAAACTTCAAGTGAAGAAATTCCAATTATGAAGAGAAGGCCATTATTTCATGAACGTCTCTCAAGATTTGAAGTATGAAGTCGCTGCCAAATATCGGCCCGAGAAAGGTCTCAAATCGCGAACCAAGTTATGCCAAGATATGAACTTTCTGATATCCCGAGAAGCAGTTTTAAAAGATTTGGTCCTTTAGCTAACTATTGATTAAATCGTGCACTTTATTTTCAGACTAAATAACTATCAAAATAAGTCAAACAATGCATCTTCGTGATCATTCAAGACAAATAATAAAATATAAGAGATACACCTAGGAATAAGGGAGTCTAAGTGAGTAATTGGCCCACATGAGTTCGTGTTAGTTTACTAACTTATAATAACAATGATCTCGTTTTTAAGCTTGGTTTGGAGAAAGTGAAAACTTGAGGATGATGATTATTCATAACATTTTCAAAACCCAAGGTATGCTTTTGATTTCTCTATTTTGTATGTTTTTAATTTTCTATCTCTTTAATAAAGGCCAACGTGGATTGATTACGATGAAAAGTGTAATCTTGCTTTGTAACTAATGCATTGCATGAGGACATTGCAATGGTCAAGTGTAGGGGATTTGATAGGTGTGTAAACACCCATCTTTTCTACCACTTAACTACAATAACAACCGGACCTAAACGTGTATTTTATGTCTTTTATGTCGGAATTATGCGTGGTTTGTGTTTTTGTTGTGATTTAGGATGAAAAGGTGAAAAATGGATAAAACACGGACATTCACGGGCATTCATGGACTTTTATTGAAGAAAAGGATAAAAGACGAAGTCAAGAAGTCAAAAGTGCAAAAAGAACGGAAGTCCACGACCAATTCTGAAGATTTATCGAAGAAAAAGTCAAAAGACGGAAGTTTATCAAAAGCCGAAGAATTCAAGTCTATTTTATTGAAGAAATTAAAGACGAGTTCATGGAAGTCCCGAAGCCAAAAGTCCTTTAAATCCACATTTAATGAAGATTAAAAGAAGGAGGGACTTGATCGTGCAATTAAGAGAAGATTAAAGAAGGAGGGACTAAGTATGCAATTAAGGAAGCTTCCTAAGCAAGCTTTAGTCTTCCCTATAAATAGACTAGATTAGTTATCATTTCACTCTTGTTGGCTAGGGTGACACTAGTTCTTCCACCATTTAAATACTTGTCATTTACATTAATTGTCATTTTAATTACCTTGTCTCGCACCTTAAATTCATTTAATTTCAAGTAAGTTTTCATTTAATTCTTGTCAATCTTTACTTTATCTTGTCAATCTCTTATCTCCCTTTCTTATTCTTTGATTTGTTGTGTTTATGTTATGTTCATGTTCATGCTTTTAATTTGATCCAAAGTGTTTTTGATTATTGTGGTAAAAGTTGTTTAATTTCATGTTTTAATTGTTTATTAATGCTTATTTGTTAGATCGTTACTGTTTATATTCATACGTGTGTTGATTTTGGTTACTTTTTTGTTTATAACTGCTACTGCATGTTCCTTGTTCTTCGGATGTGTTTGCCTGTTTCTGATCTTTCCAGATAAGTTCCGAACCAAGGAAGTGGAAAGTGTTCATTCGGAACTTCTAAAGTTCCGAATCAAAGCTTCATCCGGAAGATTAAACTTGTTCATTCGGAAGTCAAAACTTCCGAACCAAGACTTTTCATTCGGAAGTCTAAAACTTCCGAACCAAACATACTCATTCGGAACTTCCAAAGTTCCGAACCAAGGGTTTCATCCGGAACTTTTCAAAAGTTCCGAATCAACTCAAAGTTCCGAATCAAGGACCAAAGTTCCGAATCAAGGCTGTTCATTCGGAAGTCAAAAAACTTCTGAATCAAGGTTGTTCATTCGGAACTTTAAACTTCCGAACCAAGGGAAATCTTCCGACTCAAGAAGTTCATTCGGAAGTTATAAACTTCCGAATCAAGGGGTTTCATCCGGAACGTTCCGAATCAAGGAGTGACCAAAGATTTCCGAATCAAGGCAACAAGTGAGAGTTCCGAATCAGCAAGTTCCGAACGAAGGATTGTTTTGGATAAGTGACATATTCAGACAAATTTGTTCCGGATCAAGGATTTTGGTAATATTCCAAGTGAAGAAGAATCATTTCAACCAAAGGTGACATTTAGGACGAGTGATTGTTCCAAACGAAGGTTTATTCCAAATGAGCTGTATTCAGGTTCTATTTAGCTTTTATTTTTAATTTTTATCTTCAAGCCTTATTTCACTTGCCTTTTTATTTAATTGCACTCTTAGATTATTTGCCTTAGTTTTAGTCGCACTTTAAATTTGCCTTAGATAGATTTAAGTTTACGTCATTTTACTTTAGTGCCCTTTAATTTTAGTCACGTTTTTAAATACTCGCCCTTTACTTTAATTAGACTTAGATTTATTTTAAGAGCACTTTTACTTTTAAGTCTTTGCATTTAAATTTAAAATCACCCAAAAATATTCTTTTTCACCAAAGATCGACTGAGTCACACATAGAGAACTAAGATCAATTCGTTAAGATACCGAGAACACGAACTTAATCATTAATCTTTAATATTTATAACTAGGTAAAATCTTAGTTATCAACGACGTATGGATATCATCACAACAATAGCGTGTATATAGAGATAACTAAATGATATAAGAAATGTCATAAATGGTGACACAAATGTCATGACAATATCTCAACATGCAGGAGTCTAGGTAAGTAGGTAACAGTCCTACCTCTTACCCAAGACAAACAATAAACATAAACCAAACAAACATATAGGTGCCACTGTATCACTTATTAAATGAACAAATAAAAACTAAGAAGGAAACAGGGATATCCTTCTATATGCATTCCTACGCTCTCCAAATCCTAGCCACTTATGTTCTCATGCTTAACCATAGTATCACCTGAAAGAGACACTAAAACACGTCAACATAAAGTTGGTGAGAGTCATAGGTTTAGACTCCAACACAAGACAAGTCATAAGTTGTGAATACCATAAACCAATAAACATATGGACAATGCGCTACAATCATGTACTAACAACTAGCATTCAAGTTCAATCAATCATTACAATTCCAAGGCATCACGCCTTACCAACAATCACAATTTCGAAGGCATCACGCCTTACCAACAATCACAATTTCAAGGCATCACGCCTTACCAACAATCACAATTTCCAAGGCATCACGCCTTACCAACAATCACAATTTCCAAGGCATCACGCCTTACCAACAATCACAATTTCCAAGGCATCACGCCTTACCATTAACCATAGGTCCCATAGGCGCCCATACACCTATGTACCTTTCCAATCCAGATCACACACAAACAAGAATCACATAGCAGTTAATCACATAAATGTACACACAAGTCCATCTCAAACCTTAAAACATTCACAGCATTAATTTAGAACATAATTCAACACAGTGTCTCTTCCATCCCATCTGGAAGTAAAAAACAATAGTAAACATGGGACTATGAAACTCACTTGATTGCTTCTTCACAAGTCCTCGCACTAGCAACAAACTAACAAACCAAAAACACGCAATCAATACACGAATCAATCACTAAGATGGCTCATTAACCTATGATGGACATCTAGCCTATTCCCACATATTTACCTCATTGACAAGCTCTAATCACCCCATTACCCTTCCTTAACAAGTCCTTAACTTGGTTAAGTTTAATAACTATCCCGTTCATTTTTACCCAAAACAGTCCCAGTTTTTAGGTCTCAAAACTTTAAGTCAAACATCCACTTAAACATACCCATGGTTTCTGTAAAAGGAATACTCATACTTTTACATATGTTGGCTAACACCTCCCACTTGCCCTAACCTTAAAGCTACTGTTAAGGCCCCGATATACATATATCTACTTTTGTCATTCCAGATTTTCTAATTTTAAACGTACTAAAAGTTTGTTACCATTAAGGGGTCTTACCCTAAACCACAACCGTAGCCCAAGTGCAGATACTTACTACAATATATAAACCATCTCTCACGTTCGTGAGAAGGTCCCAATGCAACCCTAAGTACCCCAAACAACCAAAAACTTAAAAAGAAAACAGGCTGATTACAAAACTGTTTTGACCTCCGACTGTTGTAACCTGTTTTTGACCCACTTCCCGACCTCCAATTTAGTTCTAGTTTCTTGCATTAGAAAGCCACTTCAATTACCTTTTCAGGGATACTTGTATCGCATCTTGAATGTTCCTAGAACTCCCGATATGATCAAAACAATTGACTCAAAATTCTGCCCAGTTTTTAAAAACGGGTTTAACAAAATCAACCTCATTAATTAACCCTAATCCCTCTAATTACAAGCCCTAATTTATTTAATCATTAAAATATGATTAATATATTGTTTTTAATTAAACCCTAACCTAAATCCATCATAAGATGATAATAGAAAACATTAAAAACAATTAATATGAAAAGGGCTAAGAAGGTTTTACCTTTAATTTAATGGAAGATGAGAAAACCTAATTTTTAAAGAACCCTAATTGGCCACCATTGATGAATTTCGGCTAGGAGATGTTATGGAGGTTAAAAACCTGATTATTATGGTTATGAGTTGGGTTTGGTTAAGTCCTAAAGGCCCCCTAATCCAATTACAAGTCCATTGGGCCTGTTTTGGGTTTTTCCCTTCTTTCTTTCTTCTTTGGTGCGTCTAAACCGACCCAAACACCCCTAAATTCGTTTTTTTTTTATTATTATTTAATATTATGTTATTAACATTACTTTAATTTTTCTTAATTTATTTCATCTCCTAAAGCTTCCAAAACCACAAAACCGTAAAACTAGTCAAATTTACGCGTTTTATCGTAAAAGACGTAAAATATACACTTTTAAAAAAAATATTAAATTTTGCAATAAACTTTATAACTAAGTCCTAAATGACTTAAAACCATCCCGAAAAATATTCATATGACTAATTACCTCATCCGCGACCTCTAAATGCTAAACCGTAAATCATAAAAATACGATTTTCTATAATACATATACGTATACTTAGAACCACCAAATAACACCATCTCACTTCATAGTCACTACCATGTGAACTCATGAACATGAAATCATCACACATCGTTTCATTCACAAGGTACCCCGTACCGGAAAAGATATCCAAACCACAATCTATACACACCAATAAGCACATAAACACGTAAAGACACGCAACTAGCACAAAACAAAACTAAGTGGCGAACCTCAAAACCAGGGTTGTCACATCAATCCCTCCTAATAGAAATCTCGTCCCGAGATTTACTCCTTTGGATCAAACACACAGACAACAAGTCACACGAGGATACTTGTTCTAAAAGAACTCCTCTCATTTCCACGTGAACTTTAGTTCAAGTTTCAAAATACCACATATACAAACCAAAAACAATTAAACTCATTGCCAAATTCTTGACCTCACAATCAATAAATCTCCTAGATGACTCTTTGATAAAACAAAGACTCTCATTAACGCAAGTCCCGAATAACCGTACATGCAAAATGCATTCTCAAATAACCTTTGCCAATCTCAATACATGAAATGTATCATGTATACAACTCATTTCCCCCAGGAAATTCTATGCTCATAAGCTAATGGTCCGATCTTTCTAAAGATCATAAATGGACCTACAAAACTCTACATCAACTCTTCCATTTTACCAAAACATACCACCCGTTACTATGGGTGAAACTCCCTACATAACTTTGTCACTAACTCTAGTGGTTTCCTCCTTTGCCAAATGTTCAATCAAGATGATTGAATATGTGTTGGAGACGTTCATGATCCGTATAGATCATTCTCCACGTCTCGTACACCAAATGCCTCTAGCATTCTAGGCAGATATAAAAATCCAGCCCCACTAACTAAGTCCATCTAGTTCTTCCAAATCTTCAGTTCCTGCAACGTATAAGCGATCGCCTTTCTTTGTCGTCCTCGTACGCGTCCAAATCCTTGCTCCACGTATCGTCATGCTTCGCGAATTCATCCGGTCCTTCCGATAATGCCAAGATCGGCTCATTATCCAATCCACCTCTTCAGCCTCCATAACGCTTCCTCATCCTTCTTCACTTTGCCCCTTGTTGGTTCTATGATACGCCATCATCTCTAACTACTCATCATGGTAAACTTAATACTAAAAACTTACACTCGAAAATCTCACGTATAACTCCACTCCAAAACCAACACATAATTCGCCTCACTCTCCTTCTCAGATTTGAGTAGTTCAAGATGTCGTCGACGCTCTCGATGACAACTCGTTTATACACGTTCATGCACACTTGGTTCATTGACACCATGAAAACCGCTAGTGCTTTGGTGAAGCCAAATACATAACCGTAAACCCAAAGCGTTCATACAACATCCTTAGCAGTTTCAACTATGTCCTCCTTGCACCCTCTCTTAGCGGCAATACGAATAAATTCCTACCTCGTTCTACTTGCAAAATTCTACACGCATCTTAAAAGACCGGTACTTCCTCTCATCAGACCACTCAACCTCTTTCCACATCCAATCTACTACTAAGCAACTCAACTTTTATCCGACATTCCTTGCAATCTCTAACAGCTCTTTTTTTTTAAATCACTCCATCAACGATTTGCCTTAGAAGGGCACTAACTACAACTCCTCTCACTTCTCCTACTTGCTCTATTTATGGTTCTACCTCACAGTAATAGGCAAACCTACTAAATTTTAGGAAATTTTTGGAAAACTTACATGCCCTACGAACAATCATAAATACCTTTGAGGTATTACTTCCCCTTCCAACACTCTCTATGGCGCGTTACTTGTGCTAATATCCCACAAATCTCTATTCATCTCCTTGGTACTCCTAAGAGACCTCATGACCACACTAGTTCGTCTACGAACTTCTTTCCTCCCCACATCTATGTGACTCAAACCATCTACAAACAACCTTCTAGGCGATCTCAAAACTCAACCCAAGGACTAGGTATCCCGTGCACCCCAAATAAAAATAAACTACTATTCAAAACTCAACCTTGAATTGTACAACAATTCCGACCAGTCCACTGACCTCCCATGACTATACTTTCTGAATATTTGAAAAGTACGTTCCGAGTACATAATTTTTGGCTTTTGAATCACTCAAAAAGCTCTAAAAACGAACAAGTTATGACCGAAATAGTTTTATATTAATGAAAGATAAAATTGTATGTGAAATCTTCATAAACTCAATTTAACCTTGAATTAATAATTATAAATGACGTGAATCGGTTAAACCCAATTATATAAACTATGTAAGTAGAAAGAAATTTTACTTCGCTTTATTTTAAAGGAAGTCTTTTAGAATTTGAAATAAATAAGTGTTGACTAAAAAGAAATCTTATGTTACATCTTGTTTCAAACACGACCCCAACACCTTACCCTTATTTTACCGAATACGACCAACTATCTAACCCTATTTCCAAGTCCCCTTTTTCCATATACCAACCAAAAGAAATGTAAGACTCAACACAAAAGATTTCATTATCTCAAAAGAAATCCCAGGTTATTTCAATAGACTTAAAACCAAGAACACCGTTTTAAAACGTACACGTGAAATACGAAACTCAAAGAATACGCTACAAGACACAGTTCAAAAGATTCAAAACGTCGTTGAAACTCCACCAAACTCCAGCACCATAAAACACGAACAAACAGAAGGTACGTTCAAGCTATAATAACTAGTGAACGACCATATACCATAACTTAACACATAGTAGTATATATACATCCGCATATGTATACCTATTGAATCCCCCAAACATACTCGTTATCATACACGTAAGTCAATCAATCGCTTTATACGCTCGTTTTTTCCATACGAGTAATCACCATCTCACCGTGCCACAACAAGGCATAAAGCCCACCTCCAAAACCAAACCATATCGTGTGACCCCAAAATCACACAACACATCTATAACCCAAAACATATAACACAAAAAGAACAATAGCCATATCGTAGGTAGCCATTACATAAACTCATATATAATACGTATACCCAAATTCTACATCCCATCATATACAAGCATGTACTAACCCTCTTTCATGCAACCATACTTGGGAACCCATTGAAGTTGTGGTACTTGTATAACTATGTTGGCCACCATACTTATACAATTACCCTTTCCCCAATGCAATCCTTCCTATGATGACACTTATAAGAATCAATACAACATATAACACATAAATCCATCTACTCACATAAGCTCATAACCACATAACCAATAAGATCCAAAACTCCATCTATAAAAATAACATAATAAAACTCTTGGAATACAGAAATCCATAGTCTAGCTTAAACAGCCTAGACTAAATCCAAAACGAAAACATAATCAGTTATAAGTCATGTCGCCCATAAGAGTGGAAACGGCTTAAAATCCTTCCTACCCATGTACTCATAGTAACTCGAACCACCACACGATTCTTAGGGAACATGACTTAAACATCAAAAGAAAAATATTGTACCTCAGGTACATAAAATAACCCAACAAAAGATAGAACTACCATGTACCAAATTATGTACTATAATGTATAATTTAAGCAAAATACGACAATGACTAGTGTGGACGATTATGGTTCAACCTGCACTAGTCACCACCAGAAAAGAAAATAACATGTGGCTAAGTATGAACTTACTATGGTTCAATTCATACTAGTCAAAACATCACAATAAATAACATTCAAACACATCAATTATAATAAAATGCACACATACTCCTATGACGCCTATATGCAGGGACCCTTAAGCTATAGACTAGGCTACACGGCTAGGCAACCTAATTCTCTATAACCACTGTCTCTGATACCATTCTGTCACACCCCACCATGGCGGAATATGGGGCACGACGTATGGATATCATCACAACAATAGCGTGTCTATAGAGATAACTAAATGATATAAGAAATGTCATAAATGGTGACACAAATGTCATGAGAATATCTCAACATGCAGGAGTCTAGGTAAGTAGGTAACAGTCCTACCTCTTACCCAAGACAAACAATAAACATAAACCAAACAAACATATAGGTGCCACTGTATCACTTATTAAATGAACAAATAAAAAACTAAGAAGGAAACGGGGATATCCTTCTATATGCATTCCTACGCTCTCCAAATCCTAGCCACTTATGTTCTCATGCTTAACCATAGTATCACCTGAAAGAGACACTAAAACACGTCAACATAAAGTTGGTGAGAGTCATAGGTTTAGACTCCAACACAAGACAAGTCATAAGCTGTGAATATCATAAACCAATAAACATATGGACAATGCGCTACAATCACGTACTAACAACTAGCATTCAAGTTCAATCAATCATTACAATTCCAAGGCATCACGCCTTACCAACAATCACAATTTCCAAGGCATCACGCCTTACCAACAATCACAATTTCCAAGGCGTCACGCCTTACCAACAATCACAATTTCCAAGGCATCACGCCTTACCATTAACCATAGGTCCCATAGGCGCCCATACACCTATGTACCTTTCCAATCCAGATCACACACAAACAAGAATCACATAGCAGTTAATCACATAAATGTACACACAAGTCCATCTCAAACCTTAAAACATTCACAGCATTAATTTAGAAAATAATTCAACACAGTGTCTCTTCCATCCCATCTGGAAGTCAAAAACAATAGTAAACAAGGGACTATGAAACTCACTTGATTGCTTCTTCACAAGTCCTCGCACTAGCAACAAACTAACAAACCAAAAACACGCAATCAATCACTAAGATGGCTCATTAACCTATGATGGACATCTAGCCTATTCCCACATATTTACCTCATTGACAAGCTCTAATCACCCCATTACCCTTCCTTAACAAGTCCTTAACTTGGTTAAGTTTAATAACTATCCCGTTCATTTTTACCCAAAACAGTCCCAGTTTTTAGGTCTCAAAACTTTAAGTCAAACATCCACTTAAACATACCCATGGTTTCTGTAAAAGGAATACTCATACTTTTACATATGTTGGCTAACACCTCCCACTTGACCTAACCTTAAAGCTACTGTTAAGGCCCCGATATACATATATCTACTTTTGTCATTCTAGATTTTCTAATTTTAAACGTACTAAAAGTTTGTTACCATTAAGGGGTCTTACCCTAAACCAAAACCGTAGCCCAAGTGCAGATACTTACTACAATATATAAATCATCTCTCACGTTCTTGAGAAGGTCCCAATGCAACCCTAAGTACCCCAAACAACCAAAAACTTAAAAAGAAAACAGGCTGATTACAAAACTGTTTTGACCTCCGACTGTTGTAACCTGTTTTTGACCCACTTCCCGACCTCCAATTTAGTTCTAGTTTCTTGCATTAGAAATCCACTTCAATTACCTTTTCAGGGATACTTGGATCGCATCTTGAATGTTCCTAGAACTCCCGATATGATCAAAACAATTGACTCAAAATTCTGCCCAGTTTTTAAAAACGGGTTTAACAAAATCAACCTCATTAATTAACCCTAATCCCTCTAATTACAAGCCCTAATTTATTTAATCATTAAAATATGATTAATATACTGTTTTTAATTAAACCCTAACCTAAATCCATCATAAGATGATCATAGAAAACATTAAAAACAATTAATATGAAAAGGGCTAAGAAGGTTTTACCTTTAATTTAATGGAAGATGAGAAAACCTAATTTTTAAAGAACCCTAATTGGCCACCATTGATGAATTTTGGCTAGGAGATGTTATGGAGGTTAAAAAACTGATTATTATGGTTATGAGTTGGGTTTGGTTAAGTCCTAAAGGCCCCCTAATCCAATTACAAGTCCATTGGGCCTGTTTTGGGCTTTTCCCTTCTTTCTTTCTTCTTTGGTGCGTCTAAACCGACCCAAACACCCCTAAATTCGTTTTTTTATTATTATTTAATATTATGTTATTAACATTACTTTAATTTTCCTTAATTTATTTCAGCTCCTAAAGATTCCAAAACCACAAAACCGTAAAACTAGTCAAATTTACGCGTTTTATCGTAAAAGACGTAAAATATACACTTTTAAAAAAAATCTCAAATTTTGCAATAAACTTTATAACTAAGTCCTAAATGACTTAAAACCATCCCGAAAAATATTCATATGACTAATTACCTCATCCGCGACCTCTAAATGCTAAACCGTAAATCGTAAAAATACGATTTTCTATAATACATTTACGTATACTTAGAACCACCAAATAACACCATCTCACTTCATAGTCACTACCATGTGAACTCATGAACATGAAATCATCACACATCGTTTCATTCACAAGGTACCCCGTACCGGAAAAGATATCCAAACCACAATCTATACACACCAATAAGCACATAAACACGTAAAGACACGCAACTAGCACAAAACAAAACTAAGTGGCGAACCTCAAAACCAGGGTTGTCACATTACCCCTAAAGAGGATCTTTGTCCTCAAAGATCAATGCATGCTACTACTCGCTTCTTATAGAGTTAAAGACACGTGGGTATTTTCTCCACATTCAGTATTTTCTCTCTAGTGTAATTCAGTACAATACGCGAGTTTCATCAACATAACAATAGGAATACGATCATGCTTAAGTTGACTTACTTTCTCTATCCATGATGTCCACGGGTTTTCGATGAATGCAACTTTCGCTGATCCAAACTTCATTAAGAAATAATCCGATTTTCACTTGATAGACATTTTATTAGGTTCAATATATGGAACATAATTCATGCATCCCTTGAAGTTCTAGGATAGATCCAGCTTATATGCCTATCGGTCCAAATCTTTATATTATCTCAATGGTCCCATACAACGGGGACTTATTTTCCCATGATCTTTCAGATCATCAATTCACTTTTCCATGGTGAATTTTTTTTTGGCATAACTTCGCTACTCAACCTGCACTTCAAGATCTACATTTCATATTCACATAACCTCCTGCCCACTACTGGCAGTCAATAATCAAATCCTAATTTCCACAATCATTTCAGGTCTCGCGGGTCGGGTATCTTCATCCCAACTCCTGCCTACAGATGCTCTTTATATAGATCCTCATAAGATTCAATCTCAATCATAATGCGATAATTATCAATGATAATCTCTCCAAAGGAAAGCGATTATCCTATTCATTACCAAAGGTCAATTATTCAAACATAAAACAAGACTTCTAGTGTTTGTATCGTTACTTTACCTTGTCCCTTCGATTGGGGTGGTAAGAAGCACTCATATCAAGATTCGTTCCCAATGACTTCTGAAGGAATCTCCAGAAATTCTATGCGAAGCGAGGATCTTGATAGATATGATTGATACAGTCACAACATGCTCACACAACTCCTTTAAATACAAAAGAGTCAACTTCTCCATCGAGAATCTATCATTAATGGGAATGATATTAGCAGATTTGGTCAGTTTGTCGACGATGACCCAAATCGAATCAAATCCAGATGATGACCTTGGAGTATTTATGATAAGAATCCATGGTGATTATATCCCACTTACAAATAGAAATAATAAGCTATAGAATCAATCCTGATGGGTTTTGGTGTTCAGCCTTGACCTTCGCAAAAGCTAGATATTTACTAACGTATGTAGCGATGTATGCTTTCACATTTGGCCATCAGTACGACTTCTTCAAGTAAAGATACATTTTATCTGAAATGTCATGAATGGAATACTTATACTTATGAGATTCCAACATGACTAAATCTCACAAACCTCCATATTTAGGCAACTACAAACGACCTTTTAAACATTTAACGCCATCGGCTCCCATTTCTAGTGGTTCTCATTAGCCACGAGACCCTTCAATATATATATCATCCTTCTTACAAATCTCGGCTTGTACATTTTTTTATTTGCTCGGGCAATTAAATACGTATGGTCAATACTAAGGAACACATCTTAATTGGTTCCCTATTCTTTCTACATAATATGTCAGCAACTACATTCACATTCCCCGATGAAATAAATATCATGCCCATAATCACTCAGAAATTCTTTCTTCATATTTTCTAAGTTTTAGTTTCTTCTCAACTATTATCTTTATTAGTTTTGCTTAATCCGACGTCCAAAGCGTCGATAAATATTACAAGTAATTAAATAATAAATATTCATTTTTTATGAAACGTAAACGTAAAAATTTTAAATTTCTCAGTTCGTCCAATTATAAAAAATGTTCAAAATAAATTTGAATTTAGTTAACACGATTTTTGTTGGTTTATCGAAAATAATTAATAAGATCCGTAAATGTTCGAAAAATCTTTGTTTAAACTTTGGTCAAATTTTCTTTAGTTGAAGAGCAAAAATTGCCGCTTCAAATTCCAAGTCATGAGTTATATGGTTTCCTCAATCCCTTTTAGATTGTTTAGAAGTATACACAAACATTTACTGCTAAGGGAGTTAAGTTAAATGATTTGGGTATGAGGGAATAATTCCGTAATAATCTTTTGATAAAATATATGTCAAAACATTTTTGCACTTTCTTTTTGGTATAACCCAAAGCCTTAATGGATCCGATCTTTGAAGTATCTACATAGTTCCACTACCATTAATCACACAGTCAAATAATATAAAGGATCAAGCCTTAAATCACACGGTCAAATAATATAAAGGATCAAGCCTTAAATCACATGATAAATACTCAGGGTACAGGTTTTCACTGCTCGGCCAACTCAGAGCAGTCTACAAATGATTACTAACTTCTTCTTATTCTTAGAAACAAACGGATGGTCCTTAATGATCACAAGCATGAATTTATCAAATTACAGTCTACACACGTGATTCATCAAATTTATGAATGCTACATGTGCATTGGTCAATCCAAACGACATAACATGAAACTCAGAATGTTCATTACGAGTTATGGATGTAGTGATTGGAATAGATAATCTTCTTTGCGAACGCAATTTGATGATAAACATGTCGCATAACAAATTTTTGAATATACGCTAGAACCTTGTAAATGATCGAACGAATCTTTTATTTTGGGTAATGGATATCAATTTTGATCGTCAATTTACTTAGTTCGTTGTAATCAATAAATATAAGGATGGTAACACCATAGCTCTTCATAATGACGAGCTTGATAGAATAAAAGCTTTTTCCGACAACTCTCTCATTTTCACAGTAACTCTTTCGATTCTGATGGTGCTGACGTACAGTGCACATGCCACAGGTGCAACACCGGGAATATAATTAATGCCAAATTCAACTTGCCTTAATGGCGAAAGTCTAGGTAATTCATCAGCAAGTACCTCAGAAAGTTTCATATAACAGGAACATCTTTTAAATAATTTGCTTTATGTTCTTTCTAGATCGTTAGATCTATGATTAGTTCATAACCATTCACGGTATAATTTCAAGACTAAATGCAGGATATGGTCACCCATCGGGAATTATTTAGATCACCTTTGACAATCAACATCTTATCTTTCAATGGATTTCTACTCGGGTTCCCATTAATCAAGACAACGACATCATGTCATAATCAATCAATCCATTCTACTGGCACTACCAACTTTCCAGTTTCATTACCGTTGATAAGATGTGAACTTCTCAAAAGACTAATAATAACTCATAACCCTTCACAAATTCAAGGATATCTGGAGACATAGCTAACATTAAAAGAGTCAGGTCAACGCATAATCTACGCGAGAGAATTTCAAATTAGATAAAGACGAAAACATTAACGAATATGAATATATCCCATTGTTTTCATGATTTGAGTACGCATTTGAAAGCACCTCGGATCGTTACCCATGTCATTCAAATGGAATCTAATTAAAGAAATGATAGGAATGCCGATACACCCAGTCGAATATCAACACTCGATAATTATTAAAGTTTACAAAGAATCTTGCCATGAAAGAATTGGACAAGAAGGGGATATCAATTGTCAATTAAGACAATATCCACAGATGAGTAAATTCGATTCAGAAAAATAAATGGTACGGGCACATATGTAGGTGTCCCTAACAATATGTCCCTATTTTGCACTTCTTGCAGATCTCATAAGAATTCAATCTTTGACAATTTCAAGGAAAATGTAATGTTTATTAACAATTTCATGGTGACTACTAATCAGCCTTGCATGGTCCCTTCCAAATTGTACGTAGGCGCGCAACTATGTACAATTAAGGATTAACGATGCAATACTCAGTTCGTCAAAATTTTGTCATCATGTTTAAAATTATATATACATGTTTAATTATGAAATAAAAATAAAAAATGATTTTACCAAAATGTTCCTCATTATGAAAGCATTCCCATTTACAAGATGTTTAATAAAAACTTAATTTCGACAGTAACTACTAATAGTACCGATTTAAATAACTCATATAAAACGAGAATTTTATATTTTCCCCCATATGGTATCGTATTACTTATAAAAACAATGAGTGATATGGAAAAGGAGTGATGAAGAGTTGTTCACCAAAAACTAACTACAATATGCTAGGAGATGAGCTTAGCCAAATAATCATGAGGTTCGTGACCTCGATGGCACTCAGAAATACAAAGAGAAGAATCTACAACACAACTCTATCCGAAATGAGTACTTGTTCAATGGTTGCATCACTAATGCGATCATTAAGATGGAACAATAAAAGATAGATAACATCGATACATGTAGAGTTTAGCAATCAAAGATAGTCTTTTCATTGATCACAAACAAGTCAAAAATTGTACCGTAACACATTACGTGTCGCCATGTCATACAATTCCAAGGACTCATCCTACCAACTCATGTCTCAGTTAAGTTAGGGATTTTAAAAGATACCACAATGAATACTAATCTACAATAGTCATTAGGTGTTCCACCTGTCCCGGAAGATCCATCGGTCCCAATTCAGAAGAAGATTTCTTCAATTTATTTCTTGGACACTGGGAATCCTCGTCATTGGACAATGGCCTAGGAACAACCCTTAACACAAACCAACAATCATTTAAAACCTTATAATTCAACCATAGGACTTAACGACTTCCTCTTAACAATCTTGTATTCCATATGAGTTAAATTTGACTTTATTCAAGTTTCAACCAACTTATACTCAATGCGACATCCTACCTCATTCTCCAATACTTTCAACCTTATTCTTAGACCTTTAAAGGGCAATAGAAGCTCGTTATGAACAGTACTTAAGTTCCAATTCTATAGCTCTTATAACAATAATTATCAAATGAGTCACTAGTATGAAATGACTCACACATTCAATTAGACTTATCGGAAAGGTACAAGTGGAATGAGGCTTTTGGGTAAAGGTTCTAATAACAGCCTCAAGTGCAACATTTACCTTTTCGATTTCAAAATAAGAATTGAGTGACACGAATCAGATGAAACCTTTTTAGGTGGTAAGGTTTTGTCAATCTCCACTTTATAAGGCAAGATCGTCATGACATTGATATCAAATTTAATCTCGCCAATTCTTCTTCAAGATAATATTCAACTAATATCAACATTTCTACAAATATCAACCATTTTGTTGGGATCATAAACATCCACAACTTGGTTTAGATCTAGAATAGCTAGATTTCCTACAGGAATTGTAACACCCCATTTTGATAATGGAATGTCACGCGTAATTATGGCGTGTGATCAAAGCATACAAGGATAAATGTCTAAACATTACATGACCATAAAAGGAAAATACCGGAATCAAACATCGGTAGTCCAAAAGTAAAGCTCATCACACACAAACATAAGTACTGTAAATGAAAGGACTAAACAATTTCCATGGCAAGAGTATCAAAGTAAAGACAATGCATAAAGTAAAGAAAGGCTAGAAAGCTTCCAATCCATATGCACGTACGCTTAAAGTCTACTAGCGTTCCTGAGTACCTGCCTTTTTGGGAACATAGAAAAGGAAAACGGTTGAGAAATACGCTCAGTGCACGGATGTACAATAAAGCATGAATAGTATAAGCATATAAGCATATAACAGCGGAAGAAACTAAGTCCCGAATAACCCGGTTAAGTCTTGGTAAAACTGGTTTTATAGTTTGAAAAGCCTTATGTTTATCTTATAAAAATAGTTTAACATATTCTACCATTAGCCAATATAGGTCATGAAAATCCACCGTGCATGAATACTTGGAGGGGTGACCTCATCATGTAAATTAGAGGGGCTGCCTCTAATTTAATATACTAGTTTGGGTAGGAGGGATCAGCTCCTTGTGAAGGATGCAAGGCACACACCACATTCACACTGAGTAATCTGCTGAAAACATGTAACTAGGATGCACCCATACGCCCCACATGATAAATATAATAATATGGCCAAAAGATGAAGGGACACCATGAGCAATCACTCCGCCGGGGGGAAGTCATGACACCAGTGCCTCTAGTGTTATGGTTATGGTACCTCCATAACTAGGTGAAACTGGTCATGCATGTATATGGCTATAGGTATTCTAAATTAAACATAAGCAAATCAAACATATAAACTTATACTACGGGAAAACAGTTGGCTGCATACGGGAATCCTAATAAGGAAAGAATGTCCATATTGAAAGGACGAGAATCCGTACCTTATGTCCAGTGAACGAAGAAGACGAAGGAGAGTCCTACTAAGGTATCACTAACGCTACATAAATACATACGTGTATAAGTATCTGCTAACTAAATACGTAACTGGTTTTATGTAATGTCTTAGCTTATTTTATACGTTCATGTCATGTTTTACTGTTTTAAGCTTTAAACTGTGTTTATCTTATATTCTGTCTATTCTGATTAAGTATTGCTTGTATTTCATGTATTATTATACTTATTGTGTAATAATAAGTAACTTTCTAAAAATAGAAGGTTTCCTAAAATAGAAAGTTACCAAAAATAGAAAGTTTCCAAAAATAGAAAGTTTTCAAAAATAGAAAGTTTCTATAAATAGATTAGTTGCCTTAATTAAATAAGTTTCTAAAATTAGAAAGTTTCCATAAATAGATTAGCTGCCTTAATTAAATAAGTTTCTAAAAATAGAAAGTTTCCATAATTAGATTAGCTGCCTTAATTAAATAAGTTTCTAAAAATAGAAAGTTTCCATAATTAGATATAAGTTGGTTAAATAAGCTAAGTATATAAGCTTAAGCGTTTTTTGATTATTTTTCTAAGTCATATTGATATAAGGTATAGTTTATTAATTATTACATGTAATTTAAATAAACTATAGGTTAAAAGTATTTAATTAAATATATCATGTTTTTAATTAAATAAAGTTAAATACTTAGGTTAAAACATGTATTATTAATTATTAATAATATAACCTAAGTCATGTTAATTAATTAATTATAGCCATGGTTTTTAATAATTAATTAATTATAAAGTCTAGAAAAATATAAATACTTAGTTTAAAATTCCATGATCTAATAATTAAATAATAACCTAAATCATGTTTTATTAAATTAATCATGTCATATTTTATTAATTTAATTTTTACCATATGATTATTAAAACATAACCTTAACATAAACCATGAACCGGATCGTGACTAGAAACCATGAACCGGACCCATAATCGACATCATACCCCGAACCACTTCGGGGTTCTCCCCTGTTTGCTGCTGCCGTAGGACCCACACCACCAAATCGAGACCTTGAGGTCTCGGTGGTGGTTCATAAGCTAAACCGAGACCCCTTGGGGGTTCGGTGTAGGCATCGGCTAGAACAAACACCCCTAAATCTCATGTTTTGATTTACCCCATAACCATTTACATGTTTAATTAATGTTTTTAATTAGCTTTTTAAAAACATCATGTTATTATTTAATTTATTAAATCAAAACATAAAAGAAAGGATTAAAAAGGTATACCGAATGCGTGGATCAAACGAGGATGAACACACACGGACACTTGCACCAAATTCAAGATCAAAAATCAAACAAACACCCCCTTTCTTGTGTTTATATGCGGCGGCCAAGATACAGCAAGAAGGAAGGAGAAAAACTCATTTTAGGGTTTTTGTTAATTTACTGTAAAGTGAAAAAATGACAAAAGATTTTACCTTAACCCCATGTTAGTAAAAATTAGATGGGCTTGGCCCATCTCCTTGGTGTAGCCGCGGGTAGGGGGCCCCACATGGGGTACCCGTACCTTTTCCCGAGTCTATTTATTTTAGTGTTCGTTCGTGTTTAGTCGTGTTCGTGTTTTATGTGTTCTCGTTAAATATTAACCGTGACTTAATATATTTATTCGTGTTCGAAATAAATATATATAGGTAATTAATATTAGCTCGTGATTAAATTACGTTCATGATTTCATGTATCGCATGTTCGTGATTAATTATTGTTTAAATAATTATTGTGTGTTCGTACGTAATAAATACTTATCGTGTTCTAACACGTACGTAATACGTAAAATTCTAACACGTGAACGTAATCATACTATAAAAGGAAAGTTTTAGTCTAGTACATACGATCTTAAGGGTACTATTCATGGTAAAAGCATGCGGGTTTTACGACTCTTCCCCCCAAAAAAGAATAATTCGTCCTCGAATTATAGATAAAGTAAACTGAAAAAGAAGAACATACCCGAATTCAAAATATGAAATGAGGGTAAGAAGCCCGGATAGACTCCTCTGTTTCCCAAGTGGCTTCCCGCTCGGTATGATCCCTCCAAAGGATTTTGACGAATGGAATCGTCTTCCTTCTCATGACTCGTTCTTGTTTGTCAAGAACTCGTTCGGGTTCTTCTATGAAGGTGAGATCTTCACGTATCTGTTCCAGTGGATACTGAACCATGTGAAGGGGTTGATACTGGTACCCTCTGAGTAAGGACACATGAAACATATTGTGTACATGCGAAAACTGCAGAGGTAACGCTAACCGGTAAGATACTTCACCGACTCGTTCAATGATATCAAACGGTCCGATGAAACAAGGACTGAGCTTCCCTTTAATCCCGAAGCGTCTAACACCACGTGCCGGCAAAACCTTAAGGAAAACGTGATCTCCTACGTTAAAATGTATGTCCCTACGATGCTTATCGGCGTAAATCTTCTAACGTGACCGTGCTTCCTGAAGTTTCTGCTTAGCTACTGCGATCCTTTCATTGGTCATCTCTATGATTTAAGGTCCTTCAAGTGTTCGCTCGCCAACCTGATCCCAGCAGATTGGGGCGCGACACTTTCTGCCATACAACATCCCGAAAGGAGCACACTTGATACTTGCGTGCCAACTGTTGTTGTATGCAAACTCCACCAAACAGATGTAATCGTCCCAATCACCCGTCCATTCCAACGCACATGACCTCAACATGTCTTCCAATGTATGAATCGTTCACTCCGATTGTCCGTCCGTTTGAGGATGAAAAGCCGTGCTAAGCTTAAGTTGTGTACCCCAAGCTTTCTGCAGACTCTTCCAAAATCGCGAAGTGAAACGAGGATCTCTGTCTGAGACGATGCTAGATGGAGCACCGTGGAGTCTCATGATCTCTCTTCTATACGTATCAGCGAGTTTACTTACCGGATCTTCCTTGCGGATCGGTAAGAAATGAGCTGATTTGGTAAGTCGATCTACGATAACCCAAATTGCATCGTGCTTCCTCTTGGTAGGCGGAAGACCAGTAACAAAATCCATGGTGATTTTGTCCCACTTCCACTCTGGAATATCTAACGGTTGAAGGAGACCGCCAGATCGCTGATGCTCGATCTTAACCTGCTGGCAGGTAAGACATTTGGAGACGTAAGTGGCCACATCCTGTTTCATACCACTCCACCAAAAGTATTGCTTGATGTCATGATACATCTTAGTCGAACCAGGATGTATAGAGAATGGGGAGCTATGAGCTTCAGCCAACAAGGCTTTCGGAGTGCTTGGTCATCAGGAACACAAAGTCTCGTGCCCTGCCATACGATACCATCTACATCTACTCTGAATTCCGTCTGTTTCTCCAAATTCTGTACTATCGCCCAGATTTCTCCATCATCTTTCTGAGCTTCCTTGATCTTAGAGAGTAACTCGGGTTCTACTCTAAGATTAGCTCAGTAACCGTGTTGTCCACGTACCATGATCTCGATGTCTAGTCGCTCCAAGTCTCTTATGATTTCCTCCTCAATTTTAATGTCGTTGATCATTCCGGACTTCCTGCTAAGAGCATCTGTTACTACATTTGCCTTTCCGGGATGATACTGTAGATTAATGTCATAATCCTTCAACAGCTCTAACCATCTCCTATGTCTCATGTTCAATTCACGTTGAGTGAAGATATACTTCAAACTCTTGTGGTCTGTGAAAATGTCACATGATTCTCCATATAAGTAGTGCCTCCATATCTTCAATGCAAACACGACTGCAGCAAGTTCCAAGTCATGCGTAGGGTAATTTTCTTCATAAGGCTTAAGCTGTCGTGAAGCGTACGCGATCACTTTCCCATGTTGCATGAGAACACAACCAAGTCCCTTCCCCGATGTATCACTGTATATTTGAAATCCACCCGTACCAGATGGGAGAGTAAGAATAGGTGCAGATACTAGCTTCTGCTTCAGGTCTTCAAAGCTCTTCTCTCGTTCTTCAGTCCAGACGAATTTCTCCCCTTTCCGTATCCGTTAGGTCAATGGTAGTGCTAAGCGGGAAAAGTTCTCCACGAACCTACGGTAATAGCCAGCTAAGCCCAAGAAACTGCGGACTTCCGTCGCTGATGTCAGCCTCGGCCACTTAGTAATGGCCTCAACCTTTGCTGGATCCATAGTGATTTCTTCTGCTGATACAATGTGACCTAAGAATGCCAACTTGTCTAACCATAACTCACATTTGGAGAATTTAGCATACAACTGCTTCTGGCGAAGAATCTGTAGTACTGTACGAAGATGGTCTTCGTGTTCCTCCTTGTACTTTGAGAAAATCAGGATGTCATCGATGAAGACAATGACAAACTTGTCCAGAAATTCATGGAAGATTATGTTCATCAAGTCCATGAACACTGCTGGAGCATTTGTCAGGCCGAATGGCATAACTACAAACTCGTAGTGGCCATAGCGGGTACGAAAAGCAGTCTTGGCAATGTCCTGCTCCTTAACCCGTAGCTGATGGTAGCCTGACCTAAGATCAATCTTGGAGAAGTGTTTGGCCCCTTGGAGTTGGTCAAACAGATCGTCTATACGCGGCAGTGGATACCTATTCCGGATAGTAATCTTGTTGAGCTCGCGATAGTCTATGCAAAGATGCATACTGTCGTCCTTCTTATTAACAAATAAGACCGGTGCGCCCCATGGAGACGCGCTCGGTCGAATGAAACCTCGTTCTAGAAGTTCTTGCAGTTGATCCTTCAGCTCCTTTAACTCTATGGGAGCCATGCGATAAGGAGCTTTGGAGATCGGTTCAGCTCCTGGAATAAGCTCGATATTGAATTCCACTTCTCGTGCAAGTGGTATGCCCGGAAGTTCTGCTGGAAATACATCTTGGAATTTCGACACTATTGGTTGATCCTGAATTGATAGAGATTCAGCATCCATCTCGTGAACCGTAGCTAGATAACCCTCGCAGCCATATGACAGTAGTGCACGCGCTTGCAGGGTAGATGTGATTTGTACAGACCGTCCGGGTACGAACCCGTTATGAATGTACTCTGGTGCATTAACATCACCGAAGATAACTCGATATGAATGGCAGTCTATGGTACATGATGCTTGGATAGCCAATCCATGCCCAAAATCATGTCGAAGTCATTCATGTCCAACGGAAGTGCGTCAACAGGACGAACCTTATTGTCAAATTCTAGGGGAAGACTCTTGTATATATGGGTGATTAATACAGAGTCCCTCAAAGGCGTGGAAATAGTAAGTCTATTCTCTAGTGGCATGGGGAGCATCCTAACGTTCTTAGCATAAGCAGTAGAAATGACCGAGTGAGTAGCACCCGCATCGAAAAGAACACACTCAGCTTGACCATACATATACAAGATTCCAGTGATGGTGCATGTAGACTTGTTGGCCTGGTCTCGAGATGCCGTGTAGACACGCCCAGTGGTAGGAGGCGGCTTGGTATCAGCATGTCCTGATGTGCCCTCCATCTCGCCCTTACGGCAATCCTTCATGATATGGCCAGGAAGACCACACTTGAAGCATGCGTCAGTGTTATGACGACATGGACCTGGGTGCCTACGGTGGAAAGTAGAGCAAAGAGGATGAGTATATCCTCCAGCAGGTGCTCTGGCTGTCTGAGGACCTGATAAATTTTTTTACGTAAGACATGATAATAGGGTATAAAGGACAATGCGGATAATCGTAAGATTGAATACCAGTGATAGCTAGACGGCTAGGCTGTGAACCTCTCTGGTTCTGGTCCCTATCGTTTCCATGGTTCCTGGTAGAAGTTTTGCTAAGGTGTCAGAATATGAGTTATAACATGAAATCATAAGAAAAACGCGTAAGTATTAGGACCTGCTGCCGTTGGAGTGTCCAACGTTGTTACGGTAATTATCATTACCGCCACGCCTATCCATAGCAGAACGGTCGTTAGTCTGACCGTTTCCCTTGGGCTGATGAGGCTGCTGCTGAGTAGCCGGCTGAGACCGGTCCCCAGTTTTCTGCCTGGAAGATACAATTTAAAGAGATGAATAATTGACATAGAATACGGATTGGTCACCGCTTGAATACGAATGTTTACCTCTTCTAGGGTCTCTCTGCTTCCCCGGACTCATCTCTCTCCTGCAGCATCTCCAGTCAACGTGTTGCATCGACCACATGTGCTACCGTATCCAACGGAGCACCTGCTAAGTTATTGGCGATCCTTGGATTAAGATCCCATCGAAAATGTAGTGCCTGCTCTTCAGTGGTGCCCGCAGCTGCTCTCAGGACACCGACATAACGAAGAAAATGATGCATGAAGTCATTGCTGTCTTCGTCAGGTCGCTGTCTAATGGTATAGTATTCCATCATGAGCCGATTTCTTCCTTCCATGGGAAAAATTTTAGGCGGGGGAGGATAGCCGTCGTTCTGATGAAGGATGTCTTGCATTTCTGCATCAGCAGCTGCAAACATCTCCCAGAGATTGTTTGTGTTTGTCATCTGACAGTATAACATAAAACATATGATTAACAGATAAAAACATAAAATATATATACATGAAAAAAATTTATACCAATAAATCCAGAGAAAAATTTTATGCAAGAAAATTTGTGTATGAATGCATGATGCAGTTTTATGAAAACTTTTGTATGCTCGAGAGTGAACGCCTATGGTCAGTTCACCTAAAATAAAAGACATGGCGAGGGGACGCCTATGGGTTGGTCCCAAATTTAAAAGTTTCGATAAAACACATGCGACTAAATAGGGCCAGTCCTGTACCAACCATTACTTAGTCATAAACCTGCGACAATGACATATATATGTATGCATAAAAATGATGAATGCATGAAAACGACTGTCAGTTCTAGGTTGACCATAGTGACTACCCACTAATCACAGGTCATATTTTGAGAGCCTACATGTTGAAGCCTTGTCTCTGATACCATAATTGTAACACCCCATTTTGATAATGGAATGTCACGCGTAATTATGGCGTGTCATCAAAGCATACAAGGATAAATGTCTAAACATTACATGACCATAAAAGGAAAATACCGGAATCAAACATCGGTAGTCCAAAAGTAAAGCTCATCACACACAAACATAAGTACTGTAAATGAAAGGACTAAACAATGTCCATGGCAAGAGTATCAAAGTAAAGATAATGCATAAAGTAAAGAAAGGCTAGAAAGCTTCCAGTCCATATGCACGTACGCTTAAAGTCTACGAGCGTCCCTGAGTACCTGCCGTTTTGGGAACATAGAAAAGGAAAACGGCTGAGTAATACGCTCAGTGCACGGATGTACAATAAAGCATGAATAGTATAAGCATATAAGCATATAACAGCGGAAGAAACTAAGTCCCAAATAACCCAGTAAAGTCTTGGTAAAACTGGTTTTATAGTTTGAAAAGCCTTATGTTTATCTTATAAAAACTGTTTAACATATTCTACTATTAGCCAATATAGGTCATGAAAATCCACCGTGCATGAATACTTGGAGGGGTGACCTCATCATGCAAGTTAGAGGGGTTGCCTCTAATTTAATATACTGGTTTGGGTAGGAGGGATCAGCTCCTTGTGAAGGATGCAAGGCACACACCACATTCACACTGAGTAATCTGCTGAAAACATGTAACTAGGATGCACCCATACGCCCCACATGATAAATATAATAATATGGCCAAAAGCTGAAGGGACGTCACGAGCAATCACTCCGCCGTGGGGAAGTCATAACACCAGTGCCTCTAGTGTTATGGTTATGGTACCTCCATAACTAGGTGAAACTGGTCATGCATGTATATGGCTATAGGTATTCTAAATTAAACATAAGCAAATCAAACATATAAACTTATACTACAGGAAAACAGTTGGCTTCATACAGGGAATCCTAATAAGGAAAGAATGTCCATACTAAAAGGACGGGAATCCGTACCTTATGTCCAGTGAACGAAGAAGACGAACCGAGGAGAGTCCTACTTCGGTATCACTAACGCTACATAAATACATACGTGTATAAGTATCTGCTAACTAAATACGTAACTGGTTTTATGTCATGTCTTAGCTTATTTTATACGTTCATGTCATGTTTTACTGTTTTAAGCTTTAAACTGTGTTTATCTTATATTCTGTCTATTCTGATTAAGTATTACTTGTATTTCATGTATTATTATACTTATTGTGTAATAATAAGTAACTTTCTAAAAATAGCAGGTTTCCTAAAATAGAAAGTTTCCAAGAATAGAAAGTTACCAAAAATAGAAAGTTTCCAAAAATAGAAAGTTTCCAAAAATAGAAAGTTTCCAAAAATAGAAAGTTTTTATAAATAGATTAGCTGCCTTAGTTAAATAAGTTTCTAAAAATGGAAAGTTTCCATAATTAGATTAGCTGCCTAAATTAAATAAGTTTCTAAAAACAGAAAGTTTCCATAATTAGATTAGCTGCCTTAATTAAATAAGTTTCTAAAAATAAAAAGTTTCCATAATTAGATATAAGCTGGTTAAATAAGCTAAGTATATAAGCTTAAGTGTTTTCTGATTATTTTTCTAAGTCATATTGATATAAGGTATAGTTTATTAATTATTACATGTAATTTAAATAAACTATAGGCTAAAAGTATTTAATTAAATATATCATGTTTTTAATTAAATAAAGTTAAATACTTAGGTTAAAACATGTATTATTAATTATTAATAATATAACCTAAGTCATGTTAATTAATTAATTATAGCCATGGTTTTTAAAAATTAATTAATTATAAAGTCTAGAAAAATATAAATACTTAAGTTAAAATTCCATGATCTAATAATTAAATTATAACCTAAGTCATGTTTTATTAAATTAATCATGTCATATTTTATTAATTTAATTTTTACCATATGATTATTAAAACATAACCTTAACATAAACCATGAACCGGATCGTGACTAGAAACCATGAACCGGACCCGTAATCGACATCATACCCCGAACCACTTCGGGGTTCTCCCTTGTTTGCTGCTGTCGTGGGACCCACACCACCAAACCGAGACCTTGAGGTCTCGGTGGTGGTTCATAAGCCAAACCGAGACCCCTTGGGGGTTTGGTGTAGGCATCGGCTAGAACAAACACCCCTAAATCCCATGTTTTGATTTACCCCATAACCATTTACATGTTTAATTAATGTTTTTGATTAGCTTTTTAAAAACATCATGTTCTTATTTAATTTACTAAATCAAAACATAAAAGAAAGGATTAAAAAGGTATACCGAATGCGTGGATCAAACGAGGATGAACACACACGAACACTTGCACCAAATTCAAGATCAAAAATCAAACAAACACCCCCTTTCTTGTGTTTATATGCGGCGGCCAAGAGAGAGCAAGAAGGAAGGAGAAAAACTCTTTTTATGGTTTTTGTTAATTTACTGTAAAGTAAAAAAGTGACAAAAGATTTTACCTTAACCCCATGTTAGTAAAAATTAGATGGGCTTGGCCCATCTCCTTGGTGTAGTCGCGGGTAGGGGGCCCCACATGGGGTACCCGTACCTTTTCTCGAGTCTATTTATTTTAGTGTTCGTTCGTGTTTAGTCGTGTTCGTGTTTTATGTGTTCTCGTTAAATATAAACCGTGACTTAATATATTTATTCGTGTTCGAAATAAATATATATAGGTAATTAATATTAGCTCGTGATTAAATTACGTTCATGATTTCATGATCGCATGTTCGTGATTAATTATTGTTTAAATAATTATTGTGTGTTCGTACGTAATAAATACTTATCGTCTTTTAACACGTACGTAATACGTAAAATTCTAACACGTGAACGTAATCATACTATAAAAGGAAAGTTTTAGTCTAGTACGTACGATCTTAAGGGTACTATTCATGGTAAAAGCATGCGGGTTTTACAGGAATAGCTTCGATTGATTTGTTAGGGGAGTTAGGGTTCCTTGTGACAATCTACGTCGTATAAATATCTCGTATAAGTATTAAAATAATCATCAAACAATCATGTAATCAAATTACAACATACATATATATACAATCCAAGTTATATATATATATTAAAATAACACTTCTTAGTCTGGCCTTGTCGGTAACTCGGGAATTCTTCGGCACCGTTATAGTCAAAAGATTTTTAAACATTTTACTCAAAATATTTATTTAAAAATATATATGGTTAAAAGATTTTGAAATGTTTCATTCAAAACCTTGGTTTTAAAAATCTTTCGTTCTCTATAACGAGAGCTTTGGTACCAAACTGTAACACCCCCAAATATTCACATTTTGAATCAGCGGAAGAGTCGTTGGTGTTACGGGATAACACATTACTCAAAACATAGACAACGCTTAAAAATCGTGTCGTTTAATAATAAAGCATTTTCCATTCATGAATATCAAATTACATAGGTCCTCAGGTCATAGTATATCATAAGAATTTACAAAACATTTGAATGTAAATTTTATTTGAATGCGGGTCATAAATTCTTGTCGTCTTCCCTAGAATTACCTTCAAGTGCCTGAGATAAAACATGTTAAAAAGTGAGCGAAACGCCGAGTGAATTCATAGAGTTTAATAAAAACCATTAATATATCACCGGTATATAATTATTACCGAAAATAATTTTGTACAAATCTTTGTCGTTGGCTATAAAATAAGCCAAAGACATTTTATACGAATCTTTGTCGTAAATCATAATATAGGGTTTTGCCTTCAAAATCATTATACGAACCATTGCCGTAAAAACATCATGCAATACGTTTTATAACATTGTATAGAGTTTAATAAAAACCGTTATATGAAAATGGTTATGTAAAACCAAAACACGAACATAATATCAGTAATAAGACCCCGTATTGCTAGTCAGGCAATATATTATAATTCAACTCGTATATCATTATTTTCATTATTGGATTATTATAAGCCGCATGACATTGTTACTTTTCTATAACATATATCGGGTAGCTAACCCGTAATTCCTTTGCCCATCTAAAACAGCGTATCGTCACAATAATCACGCTTATATAAATCATCTCATACATAAATTCGCTTACCAATTCAATGTGGCACGACGGGGATCAACCGTCAAGGCGCGAACTGGGGTGATCTTCCCCAAATAGTACTATTATATGCATAAGCGTCTACCAAATCCTGGGAGTTCACAATTCATGCTAATGGGAATTTTAGTGACATAACCTAACTAATAATAATCCATTTCATTTCATTCATCGGGTCATATAATCACTCGGGTCTATATCTATAAGCAAACAATCTGGACAACTGGTGTCCTATTTTATTAAAACTAGCATGTTATCTCCCTCGCGGGTTTATAAACATTTCATAAAACATTTAAAAGAGTGCGAGGCTATGAACTCACGTTGATTGGGAAAGGCGGGTTATCGGCCATTAGGATGTACGGTGCGTGCTTCAATCACGGAAACCTAGACAAATAATACTCGGTCTTAGACTTTCGTCAAATGACTTTATAAAAATAATGGTTATGTATATGTGATTATATTATAATTATGATGATGCTCAAGTGGGATTTTATCTCTTCATACAACATTATAGTTGTTATGTGTTAGTCAATTTAGACTATTTATACTAGTTTTAACCCATTTACATATTAAGGCCCAATAAGCCCATTAAGAGTTCAATTCATTATATTAGCCTATTTATACTTCTAATACAAGGCCTATACTCATATGTTGGGCCCAAGTGGGTTAATCCCATGAGTAAGTCCATTAGTGTTAAGCCAAACTAGTTGGGTTAATGGTCTAATAAGGCTACTTTGGCCCATTATGGCTCATAAGTTATAAAGCTCGGGTTTATCGGTTTTTACTTGTCAAATGTATTTACATATCAGTATATGAGTTATAAAAATGTTACATTATACAGGTCTGGCCGTCTAAGTTTTATTTGGCGAAAACGTTAATCTTTCGGTTTTAGCCAAAAAGACGTAAAACTTATATATAATTTTATAATTTTAGAAAACATTTGAGTTTTACTTTTGTAAAATGCCATGCTTATTTATTTTAGTATACAAACGCATTTTATAATAGTTATTATCAATTAGTGGCTTCTATATATTTATTTTATAATAATATTTACTTGAGTGCTCTTTTTATATTATATAGTTTATTTACAAATCTGATTACAAAAGTCATGTCCATCATTTTTGCCATATCTTGAGTTCTACAAGAAGATAGAAGCTCAAACTTGAACAACATAAACTACATGATGTGTGCTACAAATAACTCTTCTATAGCTACTGCTTAATCCTCTTCTAAGTATTTTAAATAATTCGTCCAAAATAGACTATACAGATTTGTACCTCAATAGTATTTTGATCATATCTTGCTCATTTTAATGATTTCATTGAGTGGCCAATTCTCCACATATGTAAAAATCATATATCTATCTGTATATTTAATAATCCAAGCCATTTAACTAAGTGATCATATTGATATTTACTGTTTTATACAGCCTATGTAATTAACCAAGATTTTAACATTTTTACTTGTTGATTTTAGTATTTTTAACCAAATCTATTAACACAAAATCCCCACATAATACTTGATCATCATTTATCATCATATACATATACATTTATAAAGAAAATACATGGTTACATTTACAAAATAACAAGATGATAGAAGAAATGTTCTTGTTACCAACCAATATAGTGAAAGGTTAAGAACAAGACTTGGTTTTTGATAACCAATCTTATGAAATTTCAAGACCACCTTCAAGATTACCAAGAATATAAAGACACTTTGAGAAAATCAGCCCTAAACTCCTTTGAAAACTTCTTTTTATTTGTTAAGATCACCTAAAATCATCATGTCTTCAATGGGTTATCATCATATGTAAGTTATACATAAGATTTGTGGTTAATTTTTGATCAATGGTGGTGTTTGTTGGGGAGTATGGGACAGCAAAGGGAGAGAGATGGAGAGATTAAGAGAGTTTTTCCTTCTCATGTTTTTGCATGTATGAGAAAGTTGTTTTGGTTTAGCTAGTTTTGTGTTAAGTGGTTTGTAAGGCTCTAAGGACAAGTGTCCTTAGAGTGTATGTTATGTTGACACCAAAGTGGTGTGTTGGTGACTTGTCTTGCCGCCCATAGTGGGGGTGAGACAAGTGTATACTTGTTTCATCCCCACTAATTTACGTGTACCCCTCGATTCTAGTTTTCTCGATTTACGTGCCCTCGGGTCGATTTACGAAAAACGTTTTTATAAATTATGAATCTACGGCACAAAACGATTCTAATAAAAATTGTCTCATCAAAAAACGGAGCACAAAAGCGTAAATACGTAAACCTAGGGTTTCCGGTTTAATCGTAAAAGACGCTAAATTATGCACGTAAGTCCTAATTTCTTCTCGTAAATTTGTGAGTTTATGAACCAAAACCAATTAAAATTCCAAAATATATACGGGAATAAATTTATTATCTGAAATGTCGGACTGTTACAAAAACGGAGTATGTAGACGTAAACACGTAACGTAGAGTTCTCCAGTTTAGACGTAGTCGATGCTACTTTAAGACGTAAACCCCAATTTCTTCCCAAAGGTGAGTGAGTTCATAAATTAACAATAAAATAATTATTATAAATAATATTTTTGAGAATAAAATACCGACCTCAAATTGACGGATTGTCACAGCTTCGTTGTCGAACCACTATAAATCTTGGTGTCTTCCTACTAGGTTGTTTCTTTCCTTACTCTTTACTTACATTCATTATCATCACACTTACTACTTGCCATTGTTAATGCATTAGAATTGAACCTACTCATTATGCAACTAGCTTTCAAGTAAAAGATGGTTTTGACACTCACCTAATTGAAAGAAATTTTAATTAAGAGACAAACCGAAAAGAAACTATTCAACCCCCCTCCCCCTTCTAGTTTCTACAAAATCTATCTATCTCCATCATCAAACCCTTGTCAACCATCATAAGCTGTCACTATCTCCATAAAGTGTGGATCTCAATAAAACAAGTCTCAAGAAGCAATGGGGTTATGTTTAATATTTTTTTTTTACTTTTATTTTTTTATTTTTTTCATGTTTATGGTTTATGTTAATCTCCAATTTGAGCTTTAGTTATTTCACCACTCGAATTGCGGGGGAGTATTAGACGGTAATGGCTCAAGCCCGGTTGTGGGCTTTGGGTATACGTTATGTATTATTGATATGTATACATAATGTTGCATAGAACATACTAGAACATAGAAACCCTAACGGACCCAAATCCCACATTTGGGATTGGGCCATTACCGTCTAATAAAAACATATATAAAAGCGTAGAATTAAAAAATAATAATATTTGTTTGAAAACCCGAGATAAAAAATTAAATATAAAAGATTCGACGATTGTTTAATTAGTATTTATATACGCTCATTAAGCTCATTCAGTGTCTTACATATGCGCCCGTTTAACCTATCAACAATAATGAATGGACAAAAAGTGTTTTATTCTTTTTTTAAGTGTAAAAAGTACACTTATTTAACAAAATACACAACATTTACCACCTATAGATATACCACATAACTAAAACACCCTTTTTTATTATTAATCTTTTTGTTTGCACGTGTGTCGTTTATTTGTATAAAATAGGTATTTTAATAAGAGTTGGGTTATTTTGCAATCTTCTTTATATTTGCAAGTAAAGAGATTAATTTTACGGGCCGTTGGTTCTAAGATTTTCTGGAATTTTTAAATTCTAGTAAATTAAAATTCCTCATAATTTAAAATTCTAAAATTCAAAATGCCTACACCTGTTTGATTGGCAAAAATTTATAATATTTTGAAATCTTGATTTTAGGTTGAACCAGTTAACAAATAAATATTTTTTATATAAATTTTCTATTTAAAAGAGTAAAAATCGAATTTTCACTTTTCATATAAATTTTTTAAAAAAATTATATAAGTTTTATAAAAATTTATATAAATTTTATAAACAATTTATATGAGTTTTATAAAAAAATTCTATAAATTTTTATAGAAAATCTATATAACTTTTATATAAATTTTATTAAAATATTTGTATAAATCTTATAAAAAATTATAAATTTTATAAAAAAAATCATTATATTTTATAAAAATTTATATAAATTTTATAAAAAAATATGTATTTTTTTTATAAAAAATCAATAAATTTAATAAACGATATATATATATTTTATATAAAATTCTATAAATTTTATAAAAACTGATATAAATTATAAAATAATTTTATATAGATTTTTTAAATTTTATAATTTTTTATATAAACATAAAAAACTCGAATAATAGCGACTAGAAATTTTTTTTATAAAAAATAATTTTCAAGGAAACTAATAATCCTCACTTTTTGGAGTAATTCTAATATCCTGCATTTTAGAAATTTGGGGAATTTTAAATTCTTTCGTTGATAATACCAAACACAATATTTGGGGGAAATTAAAATGTAAGCATTTTTCAATATTCTCACATATGCTCCAACCAAACGGCACATTAGTTATTTATTACTTAAGATTAAATCTCATGAAAAAACACGAAGGGACTATTTTTGCCAAAATGTTAAAAGTGCGAAAAAAAAAGGCGGATGGGCTAAAATTGTAAATTTTCCGAACTAGTTTTTATATTCGGTGATATTTTACTAGTGAAAAAAATAATGAAATATCACTAGTGATAAAATGAAATATTTCATGTGATAAATTTTTTTATCACCGGTGATACACCACTGATAAAATCAGTTCAAAAAATTTACAACTTTAGTCCTTCCGCCCGATTTTTAAAACTTTAAATTTTTTGGCAAAACTGGTTCCTTCGTGTTTTTTTTTAAATCTTAAGTTAATTTTCACCTTTAGATCAAACCAAAATTAATGATGAAGATTTGTCTTCCTATTTATAAGAAAAAACAAATTTACATTTAAATTTTTGTCATTCTATTAATTTGGTTAACCGATGACCACTATGTTTTTAAAACTAATACTCTCTCCGTCCCAAAATTATTGTTCACCGATAAAAAACACACAGTTTAAGAAAAATATCACATTTACAGTTTTTTTTCTCTTACTTTCTGCATAAAAATATGTTTACCTTTAACCAATTAATTTAAAACCTTTTTAGAAAAAAGTAATGTAGTAATCTCGATCTAAACTTCTTATCTATTTTTAGAAGTGGATAATTAATTTAGGACAATCCAAAAAGAAAGGTAGATTATAATTTTAAGACGGGATAGTAGTAAAATGATATGTTAAAAATGATAAAAAGAAGTTGTTGATCATCGGCCATTACATCCAACTTTTACCATATTAGAGTTAATTAGTTAAATTTACAATCACAATTATTTAGTGTAGACATGTAAACCGTAAAACTTGTTTATAGAATTCTCCATTATACACGCATTTTAAAATTCTTAACTTTGGTTTAAGAGCCTTTGTTGGTCCACATGTCAAAGAGTTGGATGGAAAGCAGTGAACCCAATAAAAGCAAATAACGAAACAGATCCGTAACCTCGGACACCGATATCTTCAAATAAAGACAAAAAAATTTACTCCACCAAATTCTATTTTTTGTTTACGAAATACGTAGTACTATAAACTTCCGTACATAAGATTGTTTAGTTTGTTACTATAGTATTTGAACAAATTAATGTATGTGTTTCGGCCTCAGCTTATGGCAACTTTGGTTCGACCTTATTATGATAAAACGTGCATTCATGAGAAAATAAAACTCATCTGGCAAAAATTCTCATACATATGACTATATGAGTATCGAGCATGAACAATGTTCGAGTCTTTGAAAATCAAAACATTAAATGTAAATTTTATTTAAAGGTTATACTAATCATCACTTTTAAAATGGTTTTTAAACACTCTATAAAAACATCTATTATGGTAGTTTGAACATAAGTTTATAATATCATAGAGAGGTCTATATTTTTGAAAATCATATTGAAAACTTATTTCAATATTACTTGACATGAAGAAGTGTAGGTTTTTGGATCTTTTCACAATTTAATACATTTGATATATATTTGTTGTTTCTAACATTTAAGTAATTTATCTATAGTGAATATATAGGTTTATACAACCAAAAATTTTAAAAAATTAATGACTTCAATGAATTATAAACTTATGTAGAAGTCTAACATATTAGTTGCCCTAACTAAAAACTTAACATTTAATAAACCTAAAATATATTATGTTTAACATATTTAATATTAATATATATCATACTAAAATTTACTTATCTTAATTATATGTGCATTTATAGAATGATTAGTTCATACTTGAAATTGTTTTTAATTATGGAAGCTTTAAAACCACCTATAAGGTGTTTGTAAAAAAAAATTAAAAATTTATCTTGCAATGCATATAAAACATTATATCAAACATTTTTTGACATAATAAAAAGTCAGTTTTTAGCATTGTAGATGCTTTTAGAGCATATGCATTACAAAAAACTATTGAAACTTTTTCAAAATCAAATATTAATTATTTAATTTCCTTTTAAGATCTTATCTCTACTATGTATTAAAAGAAACCCTCTTTTATTTATAAAAATATAATAAAATCAACTTACTTTTTGTAATATTTTATGTACAAATCAACATACTTCAAAATTGAAAATAAAAATAACGAATATTATTTAATACTCATTATTAAAATTAATTAATACATAATTTAATATTCATATTAAAACTAATTAATTCACAGTTAAAGAATAAGTAAAACACGCCATTACTCAAAAATACTATTTTATATTCACAGTTTACAACAATTAAAAGCATATATATATATATATATATATATATATATATATATATATATATATATATATATATATATATATATATATATATATATATATATATATATATATATATATATATATATATATATATATATACAAAATCGGATATATTGTCTATCTAAAATAATGAGGTTCAACTGAGAACCGCAGTCACAGTCGGTTCAACTAGAAAAAAAACATCAAATGACGAACCGAAAAGGACCCATCGAAACTGATAAAAACGGCGCATTAAATTAATTTGTATTACTTTTTTTGAACAACACATAAATTTGTACTACTTATAAAATAAATTATACTCTCTCTCTCCAAAATTTTAAGTAGTACAACTTTACAAGGTTTTGGTGAGCAACAAATATTAAATGATAAAATTAATACAAAACGAAAACCCGTATTTAATTTTAGTATATTAAATACGCGTTTTCGAGAACGTACGCTTATGTTTAAAAAAAGTATAGACTATATGAATTAATTATTGGGCCGGCTACTTTTAAAAAGGAAAAGAAAGAAAGTTAAAAAAAAGGGAAATCGAAGATGGGCCAAGCCCATTTGTTTACAAAAAGAAAAAAAAGTGGGGGGGGGGGGTATCCCCTTTGTATAACCAGACGCAAAAAAAAAAAAAAGTGAATAAGGGTTTTTGGCCGCCGACTTAGAAAGAAAAAAAAGAGGGTTTTGTGTTTTTGATTGTTCTTGATTCAAGATACCATCCTTCCCTAAATCATCATAAGGTATAAATCGATTCATCTTTTTTTGTTATTGTTTGATTTGGCTGTTGTAATAGAACGAGCCATTAGGGCTTTGTTTTGTTTCTCTTGCTACCCAGCCGTGACCAATGGGTCACAGTGGTGTAATGATTGAGTCGGCCTAAAGGGCAGAAACCCCAACCGCAGGGACTTAGTAGATGACAGGGGGTGTTTGGGACTAAACTTCAGTAAAAGGGTGTTTGGGTATAGCAGTGGGAACCGAGAGCTTAGAGCTCTCGGTGGGTACTTGTGTCACATCAGGGGAAACGAACCCACTAGCAGTGGGTATAACAACCAAAGCAGGGGGAAACAAAGGGGAGCAGTGGGTACCACTGCATTAGCAGTGGGAACCACTGCATATATAGTGGGAACGACAGCAAGGGCCACAACTATGGGTTGTGGTGGGCTCGGTTTTGGGCTAACCCGAGACATGGGCATCTCGGGGTTTGGTTTTGACTTGGGTCCGGGTGTCAAGAAAAATTAACAAGACACGGACGTTTTAAACGATTATAAAAGCATGTTTTAATTAAATTGTTTTAATAAATAATCAAGTATAAAGCATTTATTTTTAATATAATTAAACTTTAATTAAATTAATCGTGATATATTAGTTATTATTTAAATACCTGATTTCAATTAAATTATTTATTTATTTATTTATGAAACCATTTCTTGAAACGTTTATTTTAGGAAACATTCTATTTCTGGAAACTTTCTATTTGTAGTAAGTTATTTATAAAATTACGATTTTATAAGAGTACAAGTTATACATTAATCAGAATACAGGAAAATATACTAATCAGTGTACTGGAGATTTCACTAATCAGTAATATTAACAAACAGTCAGAACTATCAGATTATTTACCAACAATAACACACGTATAAAATAAATTAAACTAATAACAGATAAGAAACAGTAACAATAATCAGTAATCAGACAACTCATTTCACGTCCCTTATTTATGTAGTACCCGTGAAGTCGGAGTAGATCTTTCAGCTTTCATTCTTATTTCGTTACGGGACACGAGGTACGTATTTCCTGTCCTTTTAGTAAGGACTTTCCTTTCTATGCATGATTAGGATTTCCCGTCTGCAGCCAAATGTTTTCCCCAGTACATGTTATAAATTATCTGAAATTATTTTAATAACTAAGATATTGCCTGAGCCTTATATACAAGCATGACCAGTCAGTAGTACTAGTTACAGAGGTACCGTAACCATGACACTTGAGGCACCGGTGTCATGACTCACTTGCGGGAGAGTGATATCCCGCAGCGTTCCACTCAGTTCAGCTTTACCATTTTATCAGTATTATTAGTGGGGCGTATGGATGCATCCTAGGCTTATCAGTTTACATTTATCAGGTGAATGTGGTGTGTGCTCTACATCCTTCACATTGGAGTTGATCCCTCCACCCAGTACATTATTTAGAGGTCACCCCTCTACAGCATGACGAGGTCACCCCTCCAGTTATTCATGCAACAGTTTTTTCAGTACATGACCTATATAAGCTCTTGGCAATTAAAATACAGTAAATGCATGTTTTCAGATTTAACATATAACAGTACAACTTTATTATTTACATATCAGACTTATCAGATTATACACAGATTTCCGCTGCAACTTTACTTATCAATCTTACAGCACCAGTATTTTATCATCTGTTTAATTTCAATATTTCTTATCATGCTTTGTATCCGTTCACTGAGCGTTATGCTCAGCTGTAGCTCCTTTCATGTTCTAACGGCAGGTACACCAGGACGCTCTAAGGATTCTGAGAGCATGTGCATTTAGATGGAAGCTATCCAGACTTCTTACTTTATGCACTTCTTACATTATTCTACTTATTTTGGACATTGTTTAGTCCTTTCATTCAGTATTTACTTTTCATGTTTAAGCTTATGTTTGGATTACCGATGTTTGATTCCGGTATATCCTTTATGGCCAGTTAATGTTTTAGGACATTTACCTTATGCTTTGATAACACGCTATAAATACACGTAACGGTCCACTTATCCAAATGGGGTGTTACATGTATTTATGGTGTGTCCACTTATTAGAGCCTGGTTCGACCTGTAGGCTCTAAAGCTTGACCTGTGACTAGTGGGTAGTCACCAGGAACTTCCCAGATTTTGGCGTTGTTATCTTTCATGTTTCTCATGCATTTATCAGTCAGTTTTCTTCATTTATCAATCAGTTTTCTTAAAGTTTTTGACTAAGTAAAAGGTTGGTACAGGACCGGCCATATTTAGTCGCATGTGCTTTTCATTCGAATTTTGTTTTGGTGAACCGACCCATAGGCTTTCACCCTTGCCCGTTCAGATTTTTTATTGGCAAACCGATCCATAGGTGTTTACCCTTACTCATGACAGATTCATGTTTTCAGTCGAATGTTATTAGGTGAACTGACCTATATGCGTTCACCATATCTTAGGTCAGATTTCATGCTTTTCAGTCGAATATTGTTTCGTGAACCGATCCATAGTTGATCACCTTTGTCATATCAGGACATTACATAAAATTTTGACAAGTATGGATTGGAATACAACTATCCATATTTAGTCCCAGATCGTAAATTTCTATACATGACAGTTCTAAGAAAATTTGACAAATATGGATCAAACCAGAATCACCCATACTTAGTCACATGTTTTCTCCTGTAAATTATGTGAATTGAACCATAGCCATCCACACACCAGTTGATATTAAACCTCAGTTGACTATACCTTATGTTCTTGATAAAAATCAAGTTTTATACTCCCAAGTGGATGTCGTTTTCATGAAGATTAAGTTCATGTCTCCTTATGAGGATTACGTTTTCAGCAAGGTGATGACGTTTTCATGCTAAGATACAGAAGAATTACAGTAAAATCCTATTTCATGATAAATCATGTTCTGGTCTTTATCAATCATGTCTTCATACTGAACATTGATGAAACTCCGTTTAATCATACTTTTCAGCCTCTATACAACCAACATTAAGTCTACGCAGGAATTACCAGGCTATCACGTTACCCATTTCAGTTCAGTTTACTATCGTTTAAATCAATTTTTTCTTTGATCATGTCAGACAAATGACACTAGTATCGATCATCCCATAAAATTTCCACCAGTGCCATGTACAGTATTCTATATGTACCCCAAGTATAGTGTCTTAGTTATACTCCATGTACAGTATTTCATGTGTACTCCACGTACAGTGTTTCAGATATGCTTCATGTGCAGTATTCATTTTGTACTTCATGTACAATAGTCCAGGTGTACTCCTGGTACCCTAATCCATGGATATTGCTAATCGATCCTTAATCACTCAGGCGTTTCCACCTGTCGATATTCTACCAGGTGCTGATGCTGCTCGTGAGTTGAAGATTTTACCAGATGCTGATGCTGCTAGTACTTTGAGGACCTCACAAATGCTGATGTTGCTGATACTTTGGAGATTTCTCAAGATGTTTATGCTGCTTATACTATGAGGACTCTGCAGAACAAGGACGAAAACTATAAATTTGAAATTTGTGACAAAAATAAATTCCAACCATCGGACACTACCATTCCATTTAATGCTTTTACCTTTTCAGCTAGATGTCACACTTCACTCAGTTAACCTTCCATGCAGAAGAGTAGGAACCGGAACCCATCCGACCACTCAGCAAAGTAGTTACATGAATCACGGTCATGATAATGACCGTCATAAAGTGACAAAGTGACAGACAAAGCAGTAGTGAAAACCACTGTGCTTATAATTGATCAATCAGTAACCATCAGAACTTCAGAACGGACGTGACCAGAAATACAAGAGGTCAGTAGTCTAACCGGTCCGCCAATCCTAGCAGTTACCAAAAAAATTCAGCCTTGTGCAGATTCATCTACTAAAACACGTGTCAAGACATCAGTCAAGACATAGGTCTCACTTCTCAGGTATCATTTCGGAAGACACATATCAGGGCACCAGTCATGGTATACGTCATGCAAATATCTTCTCAAAGTACGAGTCAGAACTCATAACTCCATCTGTTTTCTAAACCAGGCCCTCGGAAATTAAAGGTACCCTCCAAGGGGGTATAACTGTTGTGTCATGCCACACATATTTCAGACCGTTAAAGATTCTGTCACCACCACTAGAGTTTTATTAAGGTTAAACACGCAGTATTCATCCTGTGAGGTTACAGACGAACACATTCAGTAAAATTCGCCACGTTTACTTCAAGTATACACATGTTAGCTTTATCTTAAATCAGTTATTACCTACCTTCCAGCCAGAAAGACTCCACAGTACCACCCATATATATTAAGTTTTCCTTTCTTTTAGTTAACGACGAGATCCGTCTTACTAAATCCCAAATATAGTCATTGTATTTTCTGCCAAAAAATTTGTACAAGTTGTTATACTGTACAGGAAGTGATTTATTATTCTAAGCTACGAAGACTTTTCAGCTACCGGTTATAAATTCACTTTTGAAATTCCTTAAATTCATGACCAGCAGATTATTCCAGAGTTTCTAGACGTAATTTTAGAAAGTTTTCAGAAATTCCTTTCTAACCACGAGACAAAATTGTACATCGAGCTTTGTTTCAAGAACAGAACATGTTTTCAAAACTTCTTGCTATAGGGCTGCATCTAAGTTAACAGAGTTGCAGCATTGGCTGCAAAAATTACCGGAATGAGGCTTTATTCGCCCTGGCGCACCACCAGGAAGAGCACCGTTTCTGTCTATCAAGAAGAAGGCCGGTATCATGAGATCATGTATCGACCACTAAATTTTTTTTAAGATCACCATTTTTAATCAATGTTCATTCCATAAATAGAAGGTTTATCTGATCTGCTACGATGTCTTAAACATTTTTTAGAACAATTTCCGATCATGCTACCATCAGTGGTGAGAGAAAGAACATGATGTTTTCCAGACTACTGTTGCACATATTACAGTCTCTCTAAAAATTTTGATTTTATACTTCTGAGCTCCTTAATGCTCCAACTATATTATGAAATTTATGAATAAAATTTTCCCATGACTCTCAGACAAAATCGTCAGTATATTCATGGAACACATCCTGATCTGCCAAATTCTAGAGAAGAATGTGACACCCCCAAATTGAGTCAAATGCAGCGGAAATAATATTTGGGTGTCACGTAGGTGGATCAACAGCAAATAGCGTACAGAGCAACAGATAAAAGATTATCATTACATTTATTACATGGATAAAAGTGCAAATAGTATTAAAATAGTCTTAAACATTGTTCAATAGTTTGAATTATTCCCCAGTTTATAAAACCCCAGATGAGCTCTATAAATGCAGCCTATCATGATGCTTGACTCCATACACACCAATACCTGCTTCAGTTTCATGAGAAAACATGCTTAGAGAGTCAACATAAAGTTGGTGAATTCACAGGTTTAATAAAATAAGTTTGGACAATAAACATTCACTGAAGTAGTAATGCACAAAGCATCAATACTTAAAAGTAATTATATTTCCATATTGCCTGAAACTGAGACTTGACAGTTAAGTCCTTAACAAATAAGGACCCTTCGACTTATAAAAAGACACCCAAAAATAATAAGTGCTGACATGTGAAACATCTGTTGTCCTGGCATAGGCACAGTGAGCATGACTCACCCAGACAGGGACAGTCAGTCCCAAATAGATCTATTTATAACATTCAGGTAATTCAATAATTCTAACAGTTTCAGATGCACGGGTCATGCGGTTCATCTATAATAGGCAAATGTAATCAAAGGTTTCACAGTTCAATTTATGTCCATAAAATAAAATATGTTGCATGTTTTCTTTCCCGTTAAAAGGTTTAAAAGTTTGTCAATATATAAAGTGGGGCCATGAACTCACCTCAATAGTACAGCAAATAGTCACAAGTAAATCTGATAAGATGCTCACGATACAATCAACGACCTAAATAATTATAAGGTCTCAGTAAATGCATAACATAATGCATAAAAGTTTCAGAACAAATCTGTGCATGCTTATACTGGTTTTAAGCATTTTATTACGATACTTTTATTTTGGTTCATCGTTGTACAAGTTATAGTAGTATTTATTTTAAGTATAAAATAAATAGTAATGTTAAATTAATTAATCTATTTAATTAATTTTCTTATACTTATATTGTTTATAAAATAATTTAAATATTTATAAAAGGCAGCTTTATATATATTTAAAGTAATAGAAAATAAATATAGTTAATATATTTATTTTTATAAGTTAATCATTTTCAATTTATATTTTATATATATAAATAAGGTTTATAAAACGTATAACATTTTAATTAAATTACACGTTTTCGTAATGTGTATAATTATTAAATTATATGTTTGGAAAAATAACGAACGTTATGTTTATTTAAGTTTTACGTCTTAAATATCGGGTATAAATATATAGTAATTTTAGGGTTTGTTATACTTTGTATAAATTACATTTTAGTCCCTCTACTTATATAATTACCCGCGGTTTAATTACTTTTATACCCCTAGGGTTTCTAAATGTTTCTAGTAATTACAACATTGGTCCCTCCCTAGTTACACGTATAACTAGGGTTTGTTTAAGTTTCATAAAATGGAAATTTTGGTCCTTATAGTATGCGGCTTATTTTTAGGTTCAATAGCAAGTTACAAAATGCCCCCTAGGGCTCCAATAACTTTCGGCTTATGCCAAAAATCACCCCTAGGGTTTATCTACGGCTTACTAACGTTTGCTAACTTGGCAAAATAGGTCCCTAGGGCTTATATTGAGTTTTTGTAAATGGCAAAAGGAATCCCTAGGTTTTTACTAAGTTCCACAATTTACCCTAACATTGTAGAAATCTCATTTAAGTCCTTTTGTTAAATATTAAGTTTCGGATAGTGTTAATTCACTACCCTCAACTCTCGGCTAATTAAAAAAATAGCCCTTATGTTTATCTTTTTGGAAAATGAGTTTTTATGCTTGTTCATTTAGATCCTCAAACTTAATAAAGTTATAATATTAACCCGAAAGTTTTATGTTTTCCATTTTAACCCGAAACATTATGGATTTACTATTTTAATCCAAAACTTCATAGATCTATCATTTTAGTCCAAAATATTTATAGATCTATGTTTTTAACCCGAAACTTTATAAATTTATATTTTTGACACCAAAAGTTTTATAAACACATTATTTAGTAACAATGTAGATTTATTTAGGCAAGCTTATTACAGTGGGCTTAAAACTAAATCCTATAAGGCAAAATAGCAAGCTTAACATTTTAAGGCAACTATAATTATAGATCTAATATTCCTAGGCATATTTAAACATTACAAGCTTAACCAATATTGAACCATAGGGTATAAACCCCACGTCTAACATATGCATGCTTATGTTTTTCATAGTTTTTCATAGTTTTTCAAGTTTAACTAGTTCATAGTGATATGTTCATCATTGTTATTAAGATTTTACATCATTTGAGCTTATGAAACATTTTAAGCCGTGAACTATATAGGGTATAGGGTTTCATATTTTTGTTTCCACATTAAGTTTTACTAATAATAACCATGTGTATTTTAATGTGAATAAAAGTAAATATATTGAAAGATAGGTTTTAAGTTTACTTACTTGTTTAGATAGGTTTAGGAATGGATAGGAGAATGAGTAGGAATGAGAGCTAAGCTTCAACAATGGTGATTCTAGTAACCAAAAATCAAGTCGTGGCTTCAATGGAGCTTCTAGGGCTTCTTTTCTTGTTTTAGAGATCAAGTTACTTGTAGGAGTGAACCAATGATTAGCATTAAAGTAGGAGGGGACCTAGTAAATAAGCTTGAAGGTCTTGTTAATGGTGGAAAGAGTTGTGGCCGTGTGTTTTTGAGAGAGAGATATGAGATTTGGTTTTCAAGTGTTTTGTGTTAGTGTGTGTATGTATGCATGTGGTTTCGGATCTAATAGGGATTTGGAAGATTTGATGTATCTAAATATGGTACTAGGGTATCTTGTGAAGTATCTATTTGGATAGTGTAAGATATGCATGCTTGTATCCTCAAATAGCAAAAACACATGCTTCCCTTTCTTTCTTCCTTTGTGCCGTGTGTAAGTAAGCAAGGGGGGACAATGTATGTCCCAAATAGTGACTAGTGTATGGCTTGTGTAAGACTTGCATGGTTGGGGTTGACAAAAGTCCTCATGATTAGGGTAGTGTATACATATATGTACACGGCATATACATGCATGTGGGAAGGTTTTGACAATTTTTCATCAAGTGTTGTATGAAAATAATGGCCCTTGTATATTATTGTATGCCTTTTGTTAAGTTATAGGTATTTTAGTTAAGCCTTTAGGTATCTTAGTGAAAGTATATAATGTATAAATCATTACGATTGTTTTACTTAAATAAAGTAAATAAATGACAATGTAAAATAATGTACATTGTTTTAAGGTGTTAGGTGTTTATTCCTATTATGAAATATATGTAATATGTACATATAAAATAAGTCCAAGTACTTAATAATTAAATTAAGTAAGGTTACAGTTTATCTCCAAAATATGTACTGAGGTGATGAGTCCTTGTTCATTCAAGTGTCCAATCAGTTGCCAGAGTAGTCAATAATGACTAAAGGTCTATATAAATACAAAAATAAATATGAAAGGTAATATGACAAAAGGTATATGATTAGTAATAAGTCATATAAAAGTGGAATTATATAGATTCCAAAAATAAAGAGTACAACAGTTGACAAAGTCAATAAGGTAAAATCAGAGGTTTTACAAAGAACACGAGAATCATCTTCTCGCAGTTGTACAGAATCTTCGATAGGAGAAAATTTTATATACAGCTTTCCAGATATGAATTCCAACTGAACAATGTGGCGTTTCGGAGCCATCCTACCTTAGCAGAAAGAAATTTCAAACAATGCTGCAAAGGTACTGGCCGTCACCAAATGGTCAAGACCGACGTCTGTGACGAACATACAAAATTTCTAGAACTCAGAAAACTACTACCGTAGAAATTCCTAACAGTTCTCACGATCAGCCTTCCATAACTAAGCTTGCGCTAGTAAAGGTCTAATTATCAGGGCTCATACCTTTCCGTGAATATCCACTCAGGTTCCACCAGAATGTACCAAAATTCCAGGCAGGATTTTGATAGAAACAGTATAACACGTTGAGGCAGGATCTTGATGGAATCATCACCGACATGCTAATGAGTTAGCACAACCATTAGAAATTTCTGAACATAAATGCGATAAGATTCCATGGAGGTTATTGTCAGTTACCACAGACTTAGACGAAGCATGATGCTATCTAAGTCGTTGTAACCAGTTAACCCAACCTATACGTCTTCTTTTATCCGAGATGATTATGCAGTAACAAATCCACAGGAAATTCAACAATAGATCGTATGATTCCAAGGTATTCCATCAACAATCTTGTCAGATGGAATTTAGCGTTCGTGAATCGCGCTCACGTTCATGTTCACGATCACGTGTACGTTCACATTCACGTTCACGTTTATTTTCACTTTCACGTATACGTATCAGTCGCAGTATGATGCTGTTTTAGTTCATGTTTCGTGTTAACTCATGATTTAAGCTCACGTTAGCGTTCATAGCATTGTTCACGTTCAAGCTCGTGCGTCATTCGCGATCCACGTTTCACAGTTTATTACCGAATTCGGTTATAGAAAGCTTAAGAAACCAGACTCAAGTTAGCAGAGCTTCTCCATACCCAGGCAGACGTTTCACGTCTCAGGCCGCATCGTTTGACATTCTTTCCTCGGTCAGCATATGTTCATGATATGTCCTAGCATCACGTTCACATAATGTTTCATGTATTATCGTGCACGATATATTCCATGCCAACATTCCTCATATAATCATGAACCACGTTCACAATTGCTAACGTAGCACGTTCACACTTGTTCACGTAGTTTCGTCCCTATATATTTTCAACAGCTTGCTCATATATAGAAATGTTATCTTTCAGGATATTTATACGTGCCGTTTCATATATCCTTCATGCTATAGCTTATTCATTCTATCAGATTCAGAAAATCCATCTTAAGTATGGAACCAGAAACTATTCAGCATCATCAGGAGAGGGTCATCAGGACCAAGATTTTCATTATGATTAGACCTTCTAAGGAGTCGTTTCGAGCGGGAAGCCACTCGAAACAGAGGAGTCCATCCCGACCTCTCATTCCTTTTCCTTTAATAAATCCAGTTAAGCCCTTTCAGTCATGTCACGTCCCATGTTCTCTTCAGCCATGTCACATTACATGATCATTTCAGCCATGTCAGGTTTATACCTATCAGTAGCATTATGTCTTAATTAAAAGACAAATTATCCATCAACTTATTTGTTTTTTCAGTTTACGTGTTCTTTCAGTTCTTATAACTTCATCAGCCTATTACCTTTAATTCGAGGACGAATTTCTCCTTTTTTTAGAGGGGAAGAATTGTAAAACACAGTATAGTCGTATCCTTAATTCGGGGACGAATTATTCTTTTTAGAGGGGAAGAACTGTAAAACCCGTATTTAATTTTAGTATATTAAATACGCGTATTCGAGAACGTACGCTTATGTTTAAAAAAAATGTGTAGACTATATGAATTAATTATTGGGCCGACTACTTTTAAAAAGGAAAAGAAAGAAAGTTAAAAAAGGGAAATGAAAGATGCGCCAAGCCCATTTGTTTACAAAAAGAAAAAAACGAGGGGTATCCCCTTTGTATAACCAGGCGCAAAAAAAAAGAAAAAAAAGTGAATTAGGGTTTTTGACCGCCGACTTAGAAAGAAAAAGAAGAGGGTTTTGTGTTTTTGATTTTTCTTGATCCAAGATATCATCCTTCCCTAAATCATGATAAGGTATAAATCGATTCATCTTTTTTTGTTATTGTTCGATTTGGCTGTTGTAATAGAACCGAGCCATTAGGTCTTTGTTTTGTTTCTATTGTTGCCCAGCCGTGACCAGTGTAATGATTGAGTCGGCCTAAAGGGCAGAAACCCCAACCGTAGGGACTTAGTAGATGACAGGGGGTGTTTGGGACTAAACTTCAGTAAAAGGGTGTTTGTGTGTAGCAATGGGAACCGAGAGCTTAGATATCTCGGTGGGTACTTGTGCCACAACAAGGGAAACGAAGCCACTAGCAGTGGCTATAACAACCAAAGCAGGGGGAAACAAAGGGGAGCAGTGGGTACCACTGCATTAGCAGTGGGAACCACTGCATATACAGTAGGAACGACAGCAAGGGCCACAACCATGGGCTATGGTGGGCTCGGTTTTGGGCTAACCCGAGACATGGGCGTCTCGGGGTTTGGTTTTGACTTGGGTTCGGGTGTCACGAAAAATTAACAAGACGCGGACGTTTTAAACGATTATAAAAGCATGTTTTAATTAAATTGTTTTAATAAAAAATCAAGTATAAAGCATTTATTTTTGATATAATTAAACTTTAATTAAATTAATCATGATATATTAGTTATTATTTAAATACTTGATTTCAATTAAATGATTTATTTATTTATAAAACCATTTCTTGAAACGTTTATTTTAGAAAACATTCTATTTATGGGAACTTTCTATTTGTAGTAAGTTATTTATAACAGTACGATTTTATAAGAGTACAAGTTATAAATTAATAAGAATACAAGAAAATATACTAATCAGTGTACATGAGTTTTCACTAATCAGTAATATTAATGAACAGTCAGAACTATCAGATTATTTACCAACAGTAACACACGTATAAAATAAATTAAACTAAGAACATATAAGAAACAGTATCACGTCCCTTATTTATGTAGTACCCGTGAAGTCAGAGTAGATCTTTCAGCTTTCATTCTTATTTCATTACGGGACACGAGGTACGAATTTCCCGTCCTTTCAGTAAGGACTTTCCTTTCTATGCATGATTAGGATTTCCCGTCTGCAGCCAAATGTTTTCCCCAGTACATCTTATAAATTATCTGAAATTATTTTAATAACTAAGATACTCCCTCCGTCCCAAAATTATTGTCCACCGACAAAAAACACACAGTTTAAGAAAAGTACCACCTTTTCAGCTTTCTCTCTCTTACTTTTTGCAGAAAGACAGTTTTACCCTTAACCAATTAATTAAAAACCTTTGTAAAGTTTGTAATTATAATTTCACTTAAGGGTAAACTAGTAATCTCGATCTAAAATTCCTACCTATTTTTAGAAGTTTTAGAAGTAGACAATTAAATTGGGACAAACCGAAATAGAAAGGTGGACTATAATTTTGGGACGGAGGGAGTATTGCCTGAGCCTTATATACAAGCATGACCAGTCAGTAGTACTAGTTACGGAGGTACCGTAACCATGACACTTGAGGCACCGGTGTCATGACTCACCTGCAGGAGAGTGATATCCCGCGGCGTTCCACTCAGTTCAGCTTGGCCATTTTATCAGTATTATTAGTGGGGCGTATGGATGCATCCTAGGCTTATTAGTTTACAGTTATCAGGTGGTTGTGGCGTGTGCTCCACATCCTTCACATTAGAGTTGATCCCTCCACCCATCACATTATTTAGAGGTCACCCCTCTACAGCATGACGAGGTCACCCCTCCAGTTATTCATGCAACAGTTGTTTCAGTACATGACTATATAAGCTCTTGGCAATTAAAATAAAGTAACTGCATGTTTTCAGATTTAACAGATAACAGTTCAGCTTTATTATTTACATATCAGACTTATCAGATTATACACAGATTTCCGCTGCAGCTTTACTTATCAATCTTACAGCTCCAGTATTTTATCATCTGTTTAATTTAAATATTTCTTATCATGCTTTGTATCCGTTCACTGAGCGTTATGCTCAGCCGTAGTTCCTTTCATGTTCTAATGGCAGGTACACATGACGCTCTTAGGATTCTGAGAGCATGTGCATTTGGATGGAAGCTATCCAGACTTCTTACTTTATGCACTTCTTACCTTATCCTGCTTATTTTGGACATTGTTTAGTCCTTTCATTCAGTATTTACTTTTCATGTTTAAGCTTATGTTTGGATTACCGATTTTTGATTCCGGTAATCCTTTATGGTCAGTTAATATTTTAGGACATTTACCTAATGTTTTGATGACACGTCATAAATACACGTAACATCCAAGTGGGGTGTTACACAAAATAATATGTAACATGTACAAATGATTATTGCTATAAACTATTATTTTTTAGATACAATTATGTAAATTGTTCATTAATGTAAGTTTAATATCAAATTTTTATGTTTGATTTTGAACCATTTAATTCTATTTTCTTAAATTTGCATTTTTGAAGACATATATCGTTTATATATGCATTTTAGTACAAATTTAGTGAAATACTGATCATTTTGCTAATGATTCGATTAAATCGTATACATCAAAGTAAAAAGATTTTAAGGTCATTATGATGTATGAAAACGTGTAAACATATAAAATAAGATGATTTTCTATATTTATATGTTATATAATATTGCGACGAATCTCTACTACATTATAAAGTCTCTATCTAAATGGTTGAAAATTACTAATTTTGGAAATGTTGAAACATAGAATGGTTGAAAATACCCAATACTATAAAATACATAAGACCAATCATATTATTCTACTGTTTTTACATCTCTCCTCTAAACCCTAAAATAAAATACCCTAGCCTCCATCTCGCGCTCTCTCTCTCTAAAAGTCACAGCCGCCACAAAATCTGCCATCACACGTATTGAGTTTCGTTGGTTTATGATATCCCATCTCATGTGATTCAAGCAACACACCCACAGGCCAAAACCCACTTCGTTATCGTCGGCTTCTTCATTGCCGCGGGTGATATGACTAATTAGAGATTTGATGTTGCTTTATGGGTGATCTGATTTATTAGGTGGTTGTTTTCTTCGTTGCCGTCGTTCATGGTGTGCGGCGTTGGTCTGATGTTTGCGTTCCGTGCTGTTTACAACATCTAATGTGCCACACTAGATAAGAATAAAAAGGACTAAGCTTAAATAACTGTCGCAAGGTAAGATTCTTTAGCCTGGTACGCATGTTACAAAAGAATAATAAACTCGATAGTTTGATGACTAACCGATCATTTCTGAAGGTAGGGTATTACAATCCTAAGTTGCAATGAATTATGTTCATAACAGAATCAGGTACATATATCTATCGATATTGTTAGTTTAACTTGTCACTATTCAAATTTTACAAGAAATTGTACTATTTTAGATTGAAGCATGTGGGCTCCCATTAGTCTCAGTTTTAAACGATATGATAAGTATTAGTATTTTTAGCTTTGTTTTTGTTTCGGGGTTTATGAATGTTGCATAAGTGAATTATGTATCAAGATCTCATAAAATTTTGATATGTTTTCATGTATATTGATTTGGTGGTGAATCTGTAATTTTGTGTGTATGTTGATGTCTTAATTGTAGTTATTGATTAAAGGTTCACTGTTTAGTTAAGTGCGACAAAACAATCCTGATAAAGTTATATTTAGTAGAGCCAAGTTATGAGGTGTAACGGTTTGTTTGAATCTGCTGATGTTATAGATGTATTAAAAATGGTTAGTAGACCTTAAAGTTTGCATAATTGCAGCCAGTGACGGTTTTTTTGGATACTTACTAGCCCACTGAAACTTATTTTACTAAAATATAGTGGTAATAAGGCTAAGCTTATAAGGTGTGGTTGGCTGTTGTTAAACCAGGAGCTAAACACCCCTTCTTCTTCAAAAGGGTTGTTTGGCTGCTATTAAACCATGATCCAAACACTCCTAATGCAAAACATGCTTACAATATAGTACACTTATAGTGCTTAAGACTTCACATGCATGTTGTTAAAAAAGGTTATAAGTATTGCAAGGTGAATCTGGAACGTTTTAAGGATTGCAAGGTGAATCTAGAATGGGTATCGCTTGAATTACATGTGCCTAAAGTTTAATATGCTCATCTTAAGAAAATAGTTGATTCGAAGTGTCCACTAAGCAGTTTTAAACATCCTCAGTATTAGGTGTATAAGTTTGACATTTTTGAACAAAACACTTCTGTTCATACTTAAGGATGATTTTGATATATCTGAAAAATGATTTACAATATGCAGGGTATGTAGTTGGCGGTATGCATAGTTTGGGTGATGGGTCAAAACGAACAGATAATAATACTTGAAAAAGGGGTCGGGTTGGGTTGACCACAATGGCTTTTGGTTCATCTTTCTTGTTTTTGTAGGCTAATTAGTGTGGCAAAGTTGATTACAAAAATTTGACTATTCAAATAATAAATTGCTTAATGAAACCTTAACTTATAGATGTCCTTTAGTAATACACAATAAAATTGCTTGGTTATATACAATGATGGTATTTTATTACGGATTAATATTAATACAAATTGCGATGTAAGTTTTGTAATTCAACTTCTTTTGTTGATAGGGTGGCTACGAAACTGGGATGGCAAATTTTACTGATGCAAATGAGCTTTCCGCAAGGTGAGTTCTGTTGGAACTTAATACCATAGGTTAGTTTCTGACTTCTAGAAGACCTAAGCTTCTAAATGTTTATGAATGTTTGGGTTTATTGGTTCTAAATTTTACCCCGAAGAACTACAAAATAATCAAAAGTCGTAGTTTCCAACTTGTTGTATCAACTTCATGTTCGGACTTAGCAATTACTTGATAATCTGTTTCTGATACAACAAGACATTATGCTATTAATTGTTGTAATTTTTCCCCATTGTGTTCATTTAACTATCTAGTAAAATGACACTAGAGAAAAAAAAATGAGGAACTTGGACTCCAGCGTTGGAAGCTTAGCAACAGTTCCCTTGTCGAGGTCTCAATGGAGTTAAAAACAATTAAAAAAGCTATTACACATATTCATATGCATACTCATTGCTTGGCATAGTGGTCATAACAACATACCTAAAGGATAGTGGCATAGTCGTGATAACAACATACCTGAAGCAACGTAACTATTCGGTGCACACATGTATGCAATTTGAAAATTGCTTTTAGTTGATGTATTTAGATCATAGCTGATGAAAATATACAACTTATTTATTTGAAATTAGTATAACCCATTTGCATAAGCTGTGAACATAAATAAGAAAGTATTTATGCATGTTTTTCATGATAATTTTGATGCATAATTATTTAATCCCAAACACCCCCTTTTTCTTATTGTTTTATAGTTCAAGCTTCAGGTTATTCACCAATGCTCAATGTTTGACGTTCCAGTGCCCCATTTGGATGTTGTTGGACGTGATTAATGAGAGCGTATACGTAAGTGTACCGTTTTTTATGCCTTATCATTATGTCCTACCAAGTGTTTTTATACACATTGACCAATTCCGTTACAACCTACTGTTATGTTGAATAAAAGAAAACAAGAATCAGTTACGGTTGGTGATCATGCGTATTCCGCATAGTATATACATGAGATTTCTCATATTGGGTACAAACGACGTATACGAGGGACATTTCTTCGCCCTGGCACTGTAAAAAATGTACCTGGTGAAACACAAGTACGTATACATATGACAAGGATTAAAAAACTTAATTTCATTGTCTTAATAACGCTCTATCTGCAGGTACAACAGTTCAGACTCCGTCAACGAATGTGTTTGCTTCTCAGGATTTTAATAACAGGCGCGCACAACCAGGAAAGCAGCGTACGCGGGCATGTAAGTTTTTGTGCTATTGGGTCACTGCAGCCATAGTACCGTTTTTAGTTTGCATTATACTAATTCTTTACCGTGTTTTTTTGGGCTTGAGGTTTGGGCTTTGGCCCAACTTAAAATATGTATGTCTTTTGTTGGCACCGATCATTCTAGGTAGTGAGAAACATAATAGAGAAGACAGATGTGAGAATATTTATAGTAACACCTAAAGTTTACTAAATCTAAGAAGGCTCACCCGAATAAAAAAAAGAGAAGTAATTCTACGATGTGATATGATTATTAAGTTTATCTAAAGAAGGTTAGTATAATTTTCCCCAAATTTTTTAAAGTTTTGAGAGTCAATTTATTTTATTTCATTGTAGTTAGTTTAGACATTTGGCTTGAGGGTTTTGAGTTTTATTTTTTAACTTGATTCATTTTATAATGTTTTCTAACAGAATATGATTGATAATCCCACTGTTTCGAATCTTAAAAAAGAATCATATTTCGTAGTATAGTACAGTACTATAGGCTAAAGTTAGTAAGAAATTAGTACTGTTATATTCCTATGTTTCTTATACGTATTTCACCTTATTACTTGAGTATTAAACCTTGTGTCATAGATAGGCCTGAGATTTAATAAGTTAATAAAGTAATATGCCAACAAACTAATCTTCTTTCAGGTAACTAAAGTGCACGAGGAGTTTTTCCTAACAGGGGAAGTAATTATGGAACAAGGAAATGCGGTTGAGCAACTTTATTTCATCTGTCATGGCGAGCGGTACAACTTCCCCCCCCCCCCCCCCCCTTAATATGTTTGACACGAAGTCAAATCACATGGACAAATATTACTCATCATCATAATTACAACCAAAATTAGGATATAATGATATGATATGGCATTTGTTTCTACAAGATATATAAAATCAAAGATGGATCTGAAGAGACTATCGATTCTTAAACCTCACAGCTCATTTGGAGAAGTTTCTATTATGCGTAACATCCCTCAGCCTTATACAGTTAGAGTTTCTGCACTTTGTAGACTTCTTCGCGTTAACAAACAATCTTTCTCAAACATCCTTGAGATATATTTTCATGATGGGCGAAAAATTCTAAACAATATTGTAGAGGTAATGATATCAATAACTAACATATATATGATTCATTGAAGATTAACATTTTGCTATTCCTAACTTTTTAAGAGTTGAGAGTGCTTATATTCATCTGCCTAAAAATATGTGACAGTCAAAACTACTGATGTTCGGATGAAGCAATTAGAGACGGATATTACATTGCATATTGGAAAACACGTGGCCGAGCTTGCGTTGAGAGTCAACAGTTCAACTTATTATGGTGATCTATATCAGCTGAAAAGCTTGATTCGAGCGAGAGCTGACCCAAACAAGAAAGACTATGATGGAAGGACGCCATTGGTATGTACTTTTTCCAATATGACATTCAATATCCGAAGTAACACGATATGTTTGCACTTTGATTCATATCCTATATTCTTACAACAAATTATTCATATTGTTCATTTATATTTGACCATAGAAATATGCTTAAAAACACTAACAAAATTGCTCAAATTTTGAAACCGAGTTTGTGAGTTTACCCTATTTTTTGACTGAGTTTGACCAAATATAATTCGAGTTTTGACCTTGTAGTAAGTAATTGGCAATTGATCTTGTAGTGCGTACTTGCCGATTACTCAGCCTTGTAGCCCTTCTTTTGCAACACTTCATTCTGATGATGTCATGGTTAAATCTGCAGGCTGGACTTTTTTTCTATGATATATTTTGGGTCTTTTTCACACCAGTCATGGTTAGCGTTGCAAAATCATTCGATGCACCTATCAAGGTATATATGCTCGAGTAGTGTGTTTATACGGGAAGTCAATATTTATACTATATCATGAATCCATGATGACTTTCTTCTTTTTCCAGCTTTTATTCCCATCAGGGATGGTCGCACGCTCCTTTTCTATGCTTGGTCTAGGAGACACTGTAATTCCAGGTATGACATTAATTGGTGATTGTACAATGGTAAATCAAACCCTATTGCCTTCTTTGAAGCTGTTAATTTTTCATTACTTATGAGTTTATGATGGGAATCAGTAGCTTGTGAGTTTTAAACACTCAGGCTGTAGTTTATATCTACTTTGCTTCTCTCAATCAGGAGAAAGATCATGCACTTCCTGAAAATGAACAAACTGCTACCCTTTCTTTTGTAGGTGGCATAAATACCGCTTTAGATCTTTTGTGGACAGAACTAAGGGCAGCAAAATAGAGAGTTGCTCAGGTACTTCAACTGATGTATCTGATGCATTGCTGATCTCATCATCAAGGCCATGCTATTCTTGCAAGTTTTTTGGGTCTTTGGCACAGTGATTCTAGCACGCTTTTGGTGCTGCATTTTGTTGTTGTCTACACAGTTGTGGATTAAATCTATCTAAACTTTATTTTTTAAGTGATGATAACATTTTCATATATATTTGTTTTTATATTTCCAAGAAGCTCAATAATATGATAAGAATTAATCACTTTTTACGAGCGTTTGTAATTTAATTTTAATAATTCCACTTTCAATTTTAAGAAACGCTTAGCACAAAATTGCATATCGTTAATTATATGTCGCTAGGCAATTCCGCCGCTATGCGCCGGTACTCGTCTAGTGTTATACAGATTTACAAATATCTTTTATCATCAATCATCACAATCTCGTAATACTATTTTTATATGAAATGATTTATTATTGCTTAAAGTTATCCCAACTTAAACTATCGTCATTATTAATTAATATGACTATAAAACATCGCGCTTGTAAAATTTTAGTTTTAGAGTAGTCGTAGCCGCACCATGCTAGTTTGATACTAAAAAGTTTTGTAACAGCTTTTTGGATGCTTTGTTTACATCTTTAGTGATAATTTTTGTCAAACATTTTGTATAATACCACCAAATCATGCTCATACAAGTCTTTAGTATAGTTTTTAACATAATGCATCAAATTATTTAAAATACTTTTGTAATTATAAAAACTCTTTTATCAAATGATGTATTCCAGTTGGTCTAGGTGCTACAGCTTGTCACACTAAATGACATCGACATCTTTAAAGTCGAAATTACTTATTCACATCTTTAAAGTCAAAGTTACTTATTCACATCTTGATAACATTTAGCTAGACTATTGCACATAAGAGTGTACTAGCGTATTAAATTTGTAAATTTCGGAGCACAAAAGCTAATCAATATAACTGTATGAGCATATACATGTAGGTGTGTTTGGTTACACTAGCAGTTAGTTAGCAGTAGCAGTTAGCAGGAGCAGTAAGTAGTAGCAGTTAGCAGTAAGCAGTAGCAGTTAGGAATAGCAGATAATTTATAAAAGTGTTTGGTAACTTAGCAGGAGCTGTAATTTAAATATGTGAAAAGACATAAAAGGATATAAATATACTTTTCTAAATTAAATGTGTTATATTAATGAGGGTATTTAAGTAATTTATTAAGTCAAAAGCCCTTCATTAAAAATGCTCATCTAAAAATGCTCTTTGAAAGAGCATATAAAAAAAGAGCATTTTTATGAAAAACCCTAATGCTCATTGCTCTTACCAAACAAGTTTTTTAACAATAACGCTAAATGCTAATGCTAATTGATAAAAACGCTTTTAAAAAAGCTGTTACCAAACACAGCCGTAATGTAATTAATGCATGAGAAATTATATTTTCTTTTACTTTTTTTAGTCTACGACGAGAAATTCTCACCGTTATTAAGACGAGTAGATTAATCTCCTACGAGAGTTTACTCGGTACCTCAATGAGTAGTATCTTTCCAATTAAGATGTTTTCTTTTACTTGTCTTTTACTCATTATTTATATTTTTCTCAAATTAAACACCCAATACCTTGTTTACAGCAACATAACATGCTGTGACCATTATATCGACATAGGCACATAGCGTATAAAATTGTTAAACAATGGAACAAAGTAAACTTGGGTTGCGTATATGTTCTGCAGTTTAGAAATAAAAAAATGGTACTCATAGAAGATACTAACTACTGTACTAAGTAAAGAGTTAAGCTTAACATGTGACATTAGTAAATGAACAATAAATACCTCATAACTAAGCATAAATTATACGTATTTTCTTGAAGATTTCAAGGGGTTGACTTTAAAAGATACCAAAAGAATAATAAAATTGTAAGATATGAAATGAGAAAAAATATTATAATCCAATTTGGGAAGTACTACAATTCTACAATAAGATATACATATCAAAACTTAAATCACCGTCATATTTAAAAATGAAATTATAAAATCGTTAGATGAATGTCACAATCAAACGTTGATGATGGTAGATTGGTAGTAGGCTAGTAACCAATTTGAATACATAAACTTAAAAGGTAGGCGTAAAAAGTTTTAACTTATAAAATCTGATTTGAAATTGATACAAAAATTATTAAATATGAGTAGAGGATTAATAAATTTTGGGTTAGGTTTAGATTGACAATTCAACTCATAACCGGTTTAAATTCTATTTTTTAAAATATTTATTAGTGTTGAACGAGTATATTCGTCCGTCAATCTGTCAATCCGAACCTGCTCTCATGAACTCGACTTAAACCTACTCAAAAGTCTTCTTAATGAATCAAATGTATGTACATTTTGATAGTGTACAGCCAGGGACGGAACCAAAAGTTTTTCATGAGTTTCAAACATACACAAATTTTTCCCATGTATTTTGAAATTTTGAAAAAAATCAATTTTTTTACAAAAAGAAACACACTTTATCAAAATATGTTATTAGTGTTACAGTTAAAAAAATTACATACACCTTATCATATTTAGTCTTGATTCTACCCTATATAGCAGTCAAATTAGTATTGTTGTTGCTCATGTTTATCAATAGGGGCAGAGCCAGTAGAGGACTAGTGGGCTATGTTGCACGAGGACGGATACGGAAACGAGGACGGGTACTTAGAAACGTCAATGTCCCAAAATTGAGAAAACGGGTACGGTTAGAAACGTTTGCGTATTTTATTATTTTATTATTTTATTTAGTAATTTTAATTAATTACTTTATATAATTTATACTAGCTGAGATGCCCGTCCGATGGACGGGTGGCCTTAAAAAATTGTTTATAATAAAATGAAAGCAATAAACAGTTTATATATATCAATAAAACCTTATATAAAAATTGTTCAATGTAATTGCAAAATAAAAAACATATGAGTAACGCACTACACTAAAAAACATATGGTTAATTCTCATCTTCTAAAATGAATTTGTTTGTTATGAATTGAAAGGTTTAAGGCAGTATAAACAATATTGAGTAACGCACTACACATGAAACTTTTGGGTTTAATAGAATTGAAGGGTAAGTAGGATGAGGTGTAAGTTGTAGAAGTGATTCTTGTATATATTCATGTATCCTTTGTATCTCTATGACTAAAAAGAAAGAAATATTGAGTTATCTTCCTTCGATGACCAGACTTAAAAGTAAAAGAAGCAAAATGCGATTTAAGACAAAATGGAATGCATGTATTTTTAAAAAATAATAAAAATAATCATATCAATTCAGTCAAAAACACGTCCCATCTAACCATGTCACAAATTTTCTTATAAAAACTCATTCAACTACACGATTGTTAATACGATGAAATCCAAGCTAAACAATGCAAGAATAAAATAAGACAACCACAACAAAATCTCTCAAGGCTCTCACTTCTTCTTGGCTGCATCCCCAACCTTCATCTGTAGAAATACTAATCCCATTATAAAAAATGCAGCCAAAAGGTAGATCAATCAAAAGGTTTATGTCACTAACAGGCCAAAGCAAGATATCTTTAGGCGAAGCCTCGTTGTAAGCCGAAAAAATGTCACCAAAAATTAATTAATAATTATAAGTGTCAGCGTTCTATTGCATTAAGAGAAGATTTGTACACCTTTAACGTGGATTTGCACGTCGTCAACAATTTGTTTTTGAGACAAAAAGACATGAAAAAATGTTGGTTGTGCACATAATTTGTCAAAGAGTAAGACTGCTACTGTGCAAATGAATACCCGAGAGTTAATATGAAAAGTTTAAAACCAATTGAATTTTGTCTTAATACTTGTGCTCATTAAAATGAAACAAAGTAGAAGTTTCTTCATTGAATCTATGGAAGCTACATCCTCGATTTAATTGCCTCCTGACATCGTTAATAACACGTAATGTTAAGTTGAGGTTACGCCATATACAACCAGCGCAAGTTCACATATACAATAGAGAAATCACATTTAATTCAATTTACTTACCATTACGCAGGAAGTGCAAGTTTTGGAAAGGCTTATAACTCGTGTCAGGTAATTCAGAACTATATGGCAGTTTGTTTGCAGCGCGGTACCATATGCTTTATATGTTATTCTTATTTAAATGAACTTGGTCCAAACTAAAGGCAGAAAAATACTTATAGGAACTAACATTAGCATATAAACCTTAAACAATAAAAGCTAGGAAGCAAGAATTTGCTTACCATTTCAGTTGCGTTAGCTTCAAAATTTCACCCCAATCAGATATATAATTATCTTCTAAGTTGAGAAGACGCAAAGAATGTTGGTATTGTTGTATCAGTAGTTATCGCAATAAGACCTCAATTGTTTCAAAAACTCTCGATCATCAACCTGATTTGAATATCCATATCAGCCACCATATCAGCAAAAGAAGTTGGATTACTAAGTATAATGGTTTAAATATTCTACTAACTTGGCAGCTTAAGTCTCTACATTGTCTATGTAAATTATATATAGTTCATTTACTAAATGTTCACGCATGAATGTAGAATCACAGTTGAAAAAAGGGATTGTATGGAAGTAAATGAATGAAACCACATGGTTGTACTTGTAGGCCAAAAAGATTCAAAATAAGCCACAAAAAGCGAGCTTATGAAATATAATCCCAAAATCTAATAAGCCATAATCCATCTATATAAGCCGCGTCAACACCAAAAAAAGAAAGTCATACCTCATTGGTCTGAGCCATGTTTTACATTGAGCTTCCACACAAATAATTCGAACCCTAGGTGATTGTGACGTGGTGGTTGAGAGGGTGGTGAAAGACAAATGTGTGGGTTGTCTTGGCCAGGCATGCCCGGTGCACCAGGTGGTTCAAGCATTGGAGGCATTCCAGGATATCCTGGTGAAGTAGAAAGAGAAAAAGGTAAAAAAGCAATTCTAAGATAGTCATGGGCATGTGTAATGATTAATTTCAATAGTCTAATGAATAACCGAGCCTGGTTTATCTCATATGCTACACATGACGCCCAAAAGATGCCAAACAAAAATAACTGAGGTCGGGTTACGGTTTGGGTCGTCAGGTTAAGTAATGAGTCAAAGAGTTGACTTTTAGGTGAGTTAAATTTGACATATAGAGTTGTGACTACCAAACTTTTTTATCTGTTTTGGGAAACTTTGGACCCATTTAGACCATTTTCATTTTTGCTAAAAGATCTTAACTTTACTGGTTAAGACAATATATTACCGAATAAACGTATTAATAAAGATAATAAATAAGTCACATCTGCGAACTCACATTCTCATGTTAAACACTTACAACAACTTCCTTCTGATGTTCAAACTCTTTTTCTATAATTTTGAATCGATATAGGAAAATCTTTTTGAACAAAGTGAACACTTAGGAAACTTAAATTTAATAGTATCTAAAATTTGAACAAAGTGAACACTTAGGAAACTTACAACTATATTCTTTTGTGAAAGCTCTACTGCCGATTGGGCCGGTGACGCCCGAAATAAGCGGAAAGTTCGATCGGAGCTGCATTTTGGTAACGTTGTGGTTATTAACGAAAAGGTATGACGCGAAAAGTTTTTATTCTTCAAATTTCCATCCGCAATATTAAAGCACTTATGATAAAGACCATAAAGAACTTACTTTTAGAGAATCATGCACTAATTCTATTTTGTCGGGTGTGAGACATACGATATCAAGTCTGGGATCCTGAGAAATATAAGAAGGGATCAGTAGCCCATTTGAAAATCAAAGTATGTTTCAACGTAAAAAGTGCAACGCTAGCACATACCTCCCACATAAGGGTCAACAAAAGGATCTCTACGCTTTCTATAGCTTCATGTCAGGACTGTGTTTGTTAATGCAATAATGCCTAAAAACGTTACTTGCATTTTTCGGTCTCGCTTTGTTTTGATTACGACAATATGTAAAAACAAGCATTTACGAAAACAACGAAAAACGAATTCTTGAGTTCAAGTATTTTTCATTTTACCCATTCTCACTTAAGGTATGGATAAACATGTACTAACCTTAATCAAGTGATCAAGTGATTTAATCTTTTCTTAAAACTCACTTTTTATTAAGTGTGACAAGTTTTTATTAAACTTTCTTTTTAAGAAAATGTTTTATTAAATTAATTATTTGAAAATTTGAAAATGGTATATTCTTATTTGGTTAGGAATATTCTATCAGGATATTTTTAAACCAGATATGACCTCCACCACTACAGGACAAAAAGAGAGCGGAGTCTAGTCCGGCGGTACCTTAGCTCCTAGGCGGTTCCTTATCGATAAGGTACCGCGAGCTAAGATAAGGTACCGCGGGCAGATATAGCCATTGGCCTCTTTGTCCTATAAATAGTGGACCATTCTCAGCTTTTCAACTTACCTCTTTTGCACATCTATTTCCAGATTCAAACTCTCTTCTTTAATCACTCAAATCTTTGATCATTTGTTTGATTACTACTTGTTTAAGAAGTGAATCTTGTTCTTCCATCCCTTCCTCTCCAAGTGCAAAGAGAAGAACACTATCTTTGTGAAGTGTTGAGTCCACCACCAAAGATCCATTGAAGATCAAATTTTATACACTTGTAGTTGTGTCATAGTTGTGAAGATCCAAGTAGTTGTGTCTATTTGGAAGTTGTGTATGTACTAAGTATAGTTGTGTAGATTGGTCCTAGCTACGATTAGGGCTCGACTTTTAGCTTAGAGTCGGAAATTGTTTAAGCGACGTGTACGGTTTTCTCCACCATAAGGAGCTTGTTGTGTAGTGAACTCTCGAGTAAGGAGTACTCGAGGAGTGGAGTAGGAACGAGGAGTGAGCTTCGTTGCCGAACCACTATAAATCCTTGGTGTTCGGTTTGATCTTTCTTTACCCTTAACTCTTTACATTCTTTATTCTTTGTGCATATATATTTGTTAGTATTAGTTTAGTTACACTATCATTGTTCATATTGTGCATAAGAAGATTTCACGTATTTCCTCAAGCCTAAGTTTTTGAAAAATGATTTTTTGAAAACCACATTTTAACAAGTAAATATAAGAAACTATTCAACCCCCCCCCCCCCTTCTAGTTTCTACAGTGTTCACCAACTCCATTCCTGTAACACCCCACTTGGATAAGTGGACCGTTACGTGTATTTATGGCGTGTCATCAAAGCATAAGGTAAATGTCCTAAAACATTAACTGACCGTAAAGGAAATACCGGAATCAAACATCGGCAATCCAAACATAAGCCCAAAACATGAAAAGTAAAATACCGAATGAAAGGACTAAACAATGTCCAAATAAGCAGGATAATGTAATAAATGCATAAAGTAAGAAGTCTGGATAGCTTCCATCCCAATACACATGCTCTTGGAATCCTAAAAACGTCCTGGTGTACCTGCCGTTAGAACATGAAAGGGAGATACGGCTGAGCATAACGCTCAGTGAACGGATATAAAGCATGATTAGAATATACTGAATGAAACAGATGATAGAATATTGAAGCTGTAAGACTGATAAGTAAAGTTGCAGCGGAAATCTATAAATATTCTGTAAAGTCTGATTTAACAATAATGAAGCTGAACTGTTATCTGTTAAATCTGTATAACATGCATTTACTGTATTTTAATTGCCAAGAACTTATATAGGTCATGTGTTGTAACAACTGCTGCATGAATACATAGAGGGGTGACCTCGTCATGCTGTAGAGGGGTGACCTCTAAATAACTGTAGAGGGTTGACCTCTAAATACTGTGCTGGGTGGAGGGATCAGCTCCAATGTGAAGGATGTAGAGCACACACCACATTCACCCTGATAACCTGTAAACTGATAAGCCTAGGTATGCATCCATACGCCCCACTAAACATACCTATAAAATGGCCAAACTGAACATGAGTGGGACGATGCAGGATATCACTCTCCTGCATGTGAGTCACGACACCGGTGCCTCTAGTGCCATGGTTACGACACCTCCGTAACTAGTACATAAACTGGTCATGCTTGTATATAATGCTCAGGCAATTTAGTTAGTTATTAACATGATTACTGATAAGCTTAAACATATACTGGGGAAAACATTTGGCTGAAGACAAGGAATCCTAATCATGCATAGAAAGGAAGTCCTTACTGAAAGGACGGAAAATCCGTACCTCGTGTCCAGTAATGAAATAAGACTGAAAGCTGGAAGATCTATTCCGACTCCATGGTTACTACATCAATAACGGACGCGAATGAGTTAACTGATTACTGTATACTTTTACCGATTCTTATAGCTCTTAACTTGTTTTACATATTCTGATCTTGTTTTACTGTTTCGTGTATAATCTTGTGATTAATGCATTTCATGTCTTATTGTGCTATTATACTTCATATTTCTATAATTAGTAACTTTCTAAATATAGCATGTTTCCAAATATAGAAATAAGATGGTTTAATAAGCTTTTAATATAAGCTAAGGCTTATTGAACATATTATTTAAGTCAATTTTAAATAAGCCGAAAATAAATAAGTCAATTTTAAATAATCCGAAAATTAATAAGTTAATTTTAATTAAGCCTAACTTAGTAAGTCGAATATAAGCCGAATTAAAATAAACCGATTTACTATTAAGCCAAAATATAAATAAGCCGAAATCAATATGTTTAGCACCTTAATTTGCTTATGATCATTTAGAGAAAATAAAGGTTAATTATAAATAATGCATGCACAATTCTTTTCCTTGTCGTTGTTTAATTTTGTGTTCTAAAACAACATGCATGATGACGTTAAAGAGCCGCAATATACCGACCCATTGGTAATGGTGTATTTGAATATTTGCTCTACAAGAACATCTTGATAAAGTATAACCAAGATCTTATATAATTATGATACTTATAATTAGTGAACTAAAAGTTGTAGTTCAAGGTTTACCTCGACGATTGAAACCAAATCCGAATAGGATAACACAAGCACTAGAATTTAACGGGAGAAGGTCAAACCCAGTCAAACACAAACACCGAGATTCAAATGGGGACGATTTTCGACAACTCTAACCCATGACGTATATGAATGGTTAACCGTTACACAAACTTGTATCCAATCAAGACCACACGCCTATACCGAATGAAACTGAAATATACTACCTGAAAACGAACCAGTGATCATTACCCAAAATTTGAGTAACGATTTCTTGAAAGACAACCAAATATTGCTACTCAACAACCCTCGTAGCAATGTGATTTTTTTATTTAGGAACATGTTTTCATTTTTATATTTTGAACGGAGTATAATGATGATCAACTTAAATGGTGTCATTGTCAACGATCACGCCTCAATAAACGGAAATTGTAGACTAAGTATTAAAGACCGAATATTTATTTTGACCATATGAGAATCTGTGTTTATTATACAAATCTACATTCTCAATATCATGTCTATCGATATGTAGCTAACTGTTACTATTTTTTTTATATAATAACATGCTTAGCTAGTTAATTTTTACAATGGGCCACCCCTTATAATATATAGTTTTTCGTTTTGTTTTTCGACATCTAAATTTATCGTGTACAATTGTGTATTTTCTCGTGTTTTAATTTTCTAAAAACGCAAAACTCATCTCTGTAAATAAATAATACATACTTAATGTTTTCTGAAACTTAATAATTATTTTCTAAATAATTTTTATTTTGTAATATTTAAAATAAAACTGAGACTGCGTAATTACTGTTATCATTTATTTAAAGTTAAAAGTGAGATTACGCGTATTTAATATTCGTGGATTTTTAAATACGGGTTTTACAATTCTTTCCCTCTAAAAAAATAATTCGTCCTCGAATTAAGGATGTTATTATGCTGCGGTTTTACAATTCTCTCTCTAAAAGAAAATTCGTCCTCGAGTTATAGGTAATAGGCTGATGAAGTTATAAAAACTGAAAGGACATGTAAACTGAAAAGACAATAAGCTGAAGGATAATTTGTCTTCTAATTTTGACATAATGTTGCTGATAGGTATAAACCTGACATGACTGAATGATCATGTAACGTGACATGATTGAAGAGGACATGGAACATGACATGACTGAAAGGATTTAACTGGATTTATTAAAGGAAAAGGAATGAGAGGTCCGGATGGACTCCTCCGTTTCGAGTGGCTTCCCGCTCGAAACGATTCCTTCAAGGGTCTAAACATAATGAACAATTCTTGGTCTTGATGACCCTGTCCTGATGATGCTGAATAGCATCTGGTTCCATACTTAAGATGGATTTTCTGAGTCTGATAGAATGAAATGAGTTGTAGCATGTAGTATACATGAAACGGTACGTAAAAAATATTCCTGAAAAGGTAACATTTATATCTTTGAGCAAGCTGCTGAAACATATAGGGACAAACTACGTGAACAATTGTGAACGTGTTACTTGAGCCATTGTGAACGTGGTTCACGATTATATGAGGAACGCTGGTATGGAATATATCGTGAACGTGATACATGAACATACTATGAACGTGATACTAGGACATATCATGAACGTATGCTAACTGAGGGCCAAACGATACGGCCTGAGATGTGAAACGTCTGCCTGGGTATAGAGAAGCTCTGTTAACTTAAGTCTAGTTCCTTGAGCTTTCTATAACCGAATTCGGTAGTAAACTGTGAAATGTGGATCGCGAAATGGCACACGAACTTGAACGTGAACAAAGTTATGAACGCTAACGTGAACTTAAATCATGAGATAGGACAAAACATGAACTGAAATAGCATCGTACTGCGAATGAGCCGTAAACGTGAAACTGAAAATAAGCGTGAACATAAAGTGAACGTAGACATACACATGATCGTGAACATGAATTCTGTCTGATATGATGGTCGATGAATGCGGATTTGTTACAGCGTAATCATTTTGGATAGAAGGAAAATGTGTAGGCTGGGTGGACTGATTGACAGCAACTTAGATCATATTATACCCTTCTGAGTCTGTGATAACTGATAACAACCTCCATGGAATCTTATTTCTTTTCTGCTCAGAATTTTTAATGGTTATAATACTCACTAAACATGAAGGCATTCTATCTTGAACCTGCGGTATGAAAGGCGTCTAGATATGAACATAGCTGTATCAATGTGTTATACTGTTTTTATTAAAATTCTGCCTGGGTTTATGGTACATTCTGGTAGAACCTGAGTGAATATTCACGGAAAGGTATGAGTTCTGGTAACTAGACCCTTACTTGCGTAGGGTCTTGTGGAATACATAATTCGGTGTAGGTTCCCTTTTATATGCGTAAGCTTAGTCATGGGCTGATCGTGAGAACTGTCAGGGAATTCTGCGGTAGTAGTTTTCTGAGTTCTAGAAATTTTGTATGTTTGTCACCGACGTTGGTCTTGACCATTTGGTGATGGCATTCACCTTCGCAGGACTGTCTGAAATTTTTCCTACTGAAATAGGGTGGCTCAGAAATGCCACCTTGTTCATCTGGAACTCTCATCTGGAAAGTTGTGTATATAATTTTCTCCTATCGAAGAATCTGCATGGCAGTGAGAAGATAATTCTCGCATTCTTCTTTAGGATTTAGTGGATCAGAATGTGATCAATGAATATACTGACGATTTTGTCTGAGAATTCATGGGAAAAATTTTATTAATAAATTTCATAATATAGCTAGAGCATTAGGGAGCTCTAGAGTATGGATCAAAATTTTTGAGAGGCTATGGTATGTGTAACAGCAGTCTAGAGAACATCGCGTTCTTCCTCTCACCACTGATGGAAGTATGATCGGGAATTTTTCTGAAAATATTTAAGACATCGTAGCAGGTCAGGTTTCGAGGCTAGAAAGGAATTTCCGAAAAACTTTCAGAAATTATGTCTGGGAACTCTGGAGTAATCTGCTGGTCATGAGTTTAAGGAATTTCAGAAGTGAATTTATAACTTGTAGTTAGACAGTCTTCGTAGCTACGGACTGCTAAGTCACGCGCTTGTAAGGCAGAAACAATTTGTACTGATTTTTCTGCAGAAATATAGTGAATATATTTGGGATTTAGTAAGACGGATCTTGTCGTTAACTGAAAGGAGAACCTTAATAAACATGGGTGGTACTGTGAAGTCTTTTCTGGTTGAGATGCAGGGGACTACCTGATTTAAGATAAAGCTGACATAGGAACACGTGAAGTAAACATGACGACTTTTAACTAAATGAGTTCGTTTGTAACCTCACAGAGTGAATAATGCGTGTTTAATCTGAATCATACTCTAGTGGTGGTGACTGATTTTTTTTTAAATGACCGGATTCATGCGTGGCATAATAGAACGAGTATACCCCTTTTTGAAGGGTACTCTGAATTACTGAGGGCCTGGTTTAGAAAAATACTGGAGTTATGAGTTGTGACTCGTATTTTGAGGAAAGATTCGTATGACGTGTACCATGACTGGTGTATTGATATGTGTTTTCCGTAACGATACCTGAGACCTGTGTCTTGACTGTCGTCTTGACATGTGTTTTAGTGGATGAACCTGGACAAGGCTGAAAATTTTTGGTAACTGCTGGGATTGGCGGACCGGTTAGACTATTGACATGTTGTATTTCTGGTCACGTCCGTCCTGGAGTTCCGATGGTTACTGACTGATTAATTATAAGTACGATGGTTGTCAATACTGCTTTGTCTGTCACCTTATGACGGTCATTATCATGACCGTGATTCATGTAACAACTCTGCTGAGTGGCCGGCTGGGTTCCGGTTCCCACTCTTCTGAGTGAACGATTAGTTGAGTGAAGTGTGACATCTAGCTGAGAAAGTAAAAGCCTGGAATAGAATGGTAGTGTCAGATGGTAGAAGTTTATTCTCGTCATAAATTTCAAATTTATAGTTTTCGTCCTTGTTCTGTAGAGTCTTCATAGTATAAACAGCATCAGCATCATAAGAAATCTCCAAAGTATCAGCAGCATCAGCATTTGGGAGGTCTTCAAAGTGTTAGCGACATCAGCATCTAGCAAAATCTTCAACTCACGAGCAACATCAGCACCTGGTAGCATATCGACAAGTGGAAACGCCTGAGATGATTAAGGATCGATTTGCAATATCCATGGAGTAGGGTACCTGGAGTACACCTGGACTACTGTACATGAAGTACAAAATGAATACTGTACATGGAGCATATCTGAGACACTGTACGTGGAGTACACGTGAAATACTGTACATGGAGTATAACTGAGACGTTGTACATGGGGTACATATGGAATACTGTACATGGAGCTGGTGGAAATTTTATAGGATGATCGATACTGGTGTCGCTTGTCTGACATGATCAAAGGAATAAATTGATTTAAACGGTAATAAACAGATCTGAAATAAGTAACATGATAGACTGACAATTCCTACGTCGACTTACTGCTGGTTGTATCGAGGCTGAAATGTATGATATAATCAAAGTCCCAACAGTGGTTAGCATGAAGCATGATTAATGAAGGCCAATCATGATTTATCATGAAAACGGTTTATACTGAAGTTCTCGTGTATCTTAACATGAAAACATCATTACTTTGCTGAAAACATAATCCTCGTAATGAGACATGAAACTGAATCATCATGAAGACAACATCAACGTGAGGGTTGAAAATTTGACTGTTACAAGGAACATAAAAAGTCTAATCATCTAAGGTGTAATATCAACTGATGTGGACGGCTATGGTTCAATCCACAGAGTTCAAAGAAGAAAACATGTGACTAAGTATGGGCTATTCTGGTTCGATCCATACTTGTCAAAATTTCATAAGAACTGTCATGTATAAAAATTTATAATCTAGGACTAAATATGGTTGGCTGTATTCCAATTCATATTTGTCAAGCTTTAATGAAATGTCATGATATGACAAAGGTGAACGTCTATGGTTCAGTTCACAAAACAATATTCGACTGAAAGCATGAAAAATAACCTGAATAATGGTGAACGTTTATGGTTGGTTCACCAAGTAATATTTGACTGAAAACATGAATCTGTCATGAGTAAGGGTAAACGCCTATGGTCGGTTTACCAATACAAAATCTGAACGGGCAAGGGTGAACGCCTATGGGTCGGTTCACCAAAACAAAATTCGCAGTAAAGCACATGCGACTAAATATGGCCAGTCTTGTACCAACCTTTTACTTAGTCAAAAACTTTAAGAAAACCGGCTGATAACTGAAGAAAACTCACTGATGAATGCATGAGAAATATGAAAGATAACAACGCCAAAATCTGGGAAGTTCCTGGTAACTACCCACTAGTCACAGGTCAAGTTTTAGAGCCTACAAGTCGAACCTATAGCTCTGATACCATAATTGTAACACCCCACTTGGATAAGTGGACCGTTACGTGTATTTATGGCGTGTCATCAAAGCATAAGGTAAATGTCCTAAAACATTAACTGGCCGTAAAGGAAATACCGGAATCAAACATCGGCAATCCAAACATAAGCCCAAAACATGAAAAGTAAAATACCGAATGAAAGGACTAAACAATGTCCAAATAAGCAGGATAATGTAATAAATGCATAAAGTAAGAAGTCTGGATAGCTTCCATCCCAATACACATGCTCTTGGAATCCTAAAAACGTCCTGGTGTACCTGCCGTTAGAACATGAAAGGGAGATACGGCTGAGCATAACGCTCAGTGAACGGATATAAAGCCTGATTAGAATATACTGAATGAAACAGATGATAGAATACTGAAGCTGTAAGACTGATAAGTAAAGTTGCAGCGGAAATCTATAAATATTCTGTAAAGTCTGATTTAACAATAATGAAGCTGAACTGTTATATGTTAAATCTGTATAACATGCATTTACTGTATTTTAATTGCCAAGAACTTATATAGGTCATGTGTTGTAACAACTGCTGCATGAATACATAGAGGGGTGACCTCGTCATGCTGTAGAGGGGTGACCTCTAAATAACTGTAGAGGGGTGACCTCTAAATACTGTGCTGGGTGGAGGGATCAGCTCCAATGTGAAGGATGTAGAGCACACACCACATTCACCCTGATAACTTGTAAACTGATAAGCCTAGGATGCATCCATACGCCCCACTAAACATACTTATAAAATGGCCAAACTGAACATGAGTGGGACGATGCAGGATATCACTCTCCTGCATGTGAGTCACGACACCGGTGCCTCTAGTGCCATGGTTACGGCACCTCCGTAACTAGTACATAAACTGGTCATGCTTGTATATAATGCTCAGGCAATTTAGTTAGTTATTAACATTATTACTGATAAGCTTAAACATATACTGGGGAAAACATTTGGCTGAAGACAAGGAATCCTAATCATGCATAGAAAGGAAGTCCTTACTGAAAGGACGGAAAATCCGTACCTCGTGTCCAGTAATGAAATAAGACTGAAAGCTGGAAGATCTATTCCGACTCCATGGTTACTACATCAATAACGGACGCGAATGAGTTAACTGATTACTGTATACTTTTACCGATTCTTATAGCTCTTAACTTGTTTTACATATTCTGATCTTGTTTTACTGTTTCGTGTATAATCTTGTGATTAATGCATTTCATGTCTTATTGTGCTATTATACTTCATATTTCTATAATTAGTAACTTTCTAAATATAGCATGTTTCCAAATATAGAAATAAGATGGTTTAATAAGCTTTTAATATAAGCTAAGGCTTATTGAACATATTATTTAAGTCAATTTTAAATAAGCCGAAAATAAATAAGTCAATTTTAAATAATCCGAAAATTAATAAGTTAATTTTAATTAAGCCTAACTTAGTAAGTCGAATATAAGCCGAATTAAAATAAACCGATTTACTATTAAGCCAAAATATAAATAAGCCGAAATCAATATGTTTAGCACCTTAATTTGCTTATGATCATTTAGAGAAAATAAAGGTTAATTATAAATAATGCATGCACAATTCTTTTCCTTGTCGTTGTTTAATTTTGTGTTCTAAAACAACATGCATGATGACGTTAAAGAGCCGCAATATACCGACCCATTGGTAATGGTGTATTTGAATATTTGCTCTACAAGAACATCTTGATAAAGTATAACCAAGATCTTATATAATTATGATACTTATAATTAGTGAACTAAAAGTTGTAGTTCAAGGTTTACCTCGACGATTGAAACCAAATCCGAATAGGATAACACAAGCACTAGAATTTAACGGGAGAAGGTCAAACCCAGTCAAACACAAACACCGAGATTCAAATGGGGACGATTTTCGACAACTCTAACCCATGACGTATATGAATGGTTAACCGTTACACAAACTTGTATCCAATCAAGACCACACGCCTATACCGAATGAAACTGAAATATACTACCTGAAAACGAACCAGTGATCATTACCCAAAATTTGAGTAACGATTTCTTGAAAGACAACCAAATATTGCTACTCAACAACCCTCGTAGCAATGTGATTTTTTTATTTAGGAACATGTTTTCATTTTTATATTTTGAACGGAGTATAATGATGATCAACTTAAATGGTGTCATTGTCAACGATCACGCCTCAATAAACGGAAATTGTAGACTAAGTATTAAAGACCGAATATTTATTTTGACCATATGAGAATCTGTGTTTATTATACAAATCTACATTCTCAATATCATGTCTATCGATATGTAGCTAACTGTTACTATTTTTTTTATATAATAACATGCTTAGCTAGTTAATTTTTACAATGGGCCACCCCTTATAATATATAGTTTTTCGTTTTGTTTTTCGACATCTAAATTTATCGTGTACAATTGTGTATTTTCTCGTGTTTTAATTTTCTAAAAACGCAAAACTCATCTCTGTAAATAAATAATACATACTTAATGTTTTCTGAAACTTAATAATTATTTTCTAAATAATTTTTATTTTGTAATATTTAAAATAAAACTGAGACTGCGTAATTACTGTTATCATTTAATTAAAGTTAAAAGTGAGATTACGCGTATTTAATATTCGTGGATTTTTAAATACGGGTTTTACAATTCCAATATAAGTAAGCCCCACAACTTGTATTTTTTTAAATTTAGTAATATGCAAATAAGTTGTAACGTTAAAACCTTCCAATAGGTTATGTAAAAATCTATTCCACCACTTCTTTTATTCTACCATTGACGTCAAAGAAAAACAAAAAGAGTAAGTACCAACAGCTCGGCATATCCATCATATCTGCATAATTTATCACATTTTATTCTTCATTCAAATGTCATTGTAATGAAACCAAGAATCACATAATATCACAATATTTTTAGTCAGCTACGTGTTCTTACATTTTCTTTTCTATGAATTGTTTTATTGCCATAATACACTGTATATTATCGCCTCTTATTCTCTGCACAGAATATGGCTTCGCGAGCATCCTGATAAACCTACTAATTGTAAAGTCATTTAAGGTAAGGTGCAAGCTCAAAGATATATTATACTTGTACTACCAATTTGATTTTCAACTCTATCTATTTAGTCACCTTTTGGTGACTGTTTGGGAAGCTACCTTTTATATACTTAACAATCCTCTGATTGTTCTATATGGATTTATGAATCAGTTAAAATCCTACACTCAGGATCCATCAAATTTCCCTCGTCATAAAAATATTTCAAATATGTTTAAGGCCTACATAAAAAGGTCAATAAGATTAAAAGGAGACATAATTAGGGGCAAATAACTTTAAAAAAATGGCTAAAAATACCACGAAAAGGGTTCGTTTTTATCTCAAACTGATCAAACAGGTTTATAGACTTTGAACATCTACTTTTTTGTTGAATATATTTAGAATTTTATTATCGTAATGGTATGTTTTACATAACCATACTAATGTTGTAATGCACTATATGGACCAAAGACTTGTGGGTGTCTACCCATACTAAAAATGTTTAACCTCTTGTGCCCACACAGCTTGACACACAGATATTGCCACCTCTAGTTTTCTACATTACTTACGGGACCCAAGTACCGACAAGATTTTCAGCACCTATAGCAGCGAAAGATTTTGCAATACCACAACCATATCAATTTTCATCAGCAACACCAGCAATAAACGTTCTTTTACCTAAACATAATAGTTTACTTTATCTATAAACCACACAGCGAAATCTTTACGAATTTATTTTAATAAGGATAAAACCTTTCAAATCAATTGACAGCTGGGATATAGGCTTGCTTTCAGAAGCTTCAGACATTGACTTAGTAACAAAATTTTTAAACTTTGAACGGCTAGTTGTAAAACTTCGCTTAACATTTAGCACCGACGACATATGAAAGGAGCTGGTAAGCTTAGATGACAAAATTCTATCGAAATCATTTACAAAACTTGCCATAGTAACCCACGATACACCTTTGTGTAAGAAACATTGACGCTTGCTACAGTTATTTGCAGTGTAGAAGCACCAATCGCCATCATTTTCGGTATATGCAATCTAGAAAGGAAAAGAAGCCGTAATTTCGTAAGATATAAGAATTCAGAAACAAAGAACTCCTCCCTATAGCTTTTCATAAAGGATATCTAATCTGTTTCATTTGGATCGATTTTAAAAAAAATCTAATATGATAATTATAAAAATAATGTTGGAATCTTTTTAACTCACCACATTGGTTAGTCATAAATGTAAAAGTTTCTTTTAGAGAACTAATAATTAAGATATCATTATCTCAAATTTTTTTATAGAAAGAAAAAAAATAAATATTGTTCTACTCTACAGCAACATCAATACCTTTAATTACTTTCTTCAAGTGCGCAAATCATATAGCAAGCTCATTATCAGTAGCCCATCATGATCCTGCAACAATAAAAATCAACAAATCACTATAAATCCCCTGCTTATTAACATCCTAATCAATAAACACCATCATCATTAATATTATAATAATATACACAATTTTATTATTTATGAAATTTTGGGTAAATCTCGACGTCATCAAAACCTCTAATTTATCAATCGATAACAATCTTCATAACAAAAGCTATTAATAACTTTCATTTCAATCAATTTAAATTTTGTATCACCAGAAATGCTAAATCTTATGGCGAAATTTCCAGGCATATATACTTATTGTGAACTTCAAAAATTGAGAGACATAATAATCTAGGAAATGTCCTGTATAGTTTCCATTATCATGCTCATATATGCTAATGCATAATGGCTACCCCTTTATAACAAACACATTATGGCTTATCATCGAGATAAACTTTTAAGAACTTATCAAGATTAACTTTTAATACATAAACTTGAAGATACATTCCCCTATATAACCTTAAATATGCTCCATTAAACTTAAGTAATATGCATCATCAAGTTAAACATACAAAGCTGTATGCGATAATTGAACATCATTTAGAACATTTCTCTTCATTGAGACATTTCATCAACTACTTAGTATGCATCTATCTATGAACACAAAAAATATAAGCTGACTTTAAAGATGCTTATTTCAAATTGAATTGAACAATCATAAGTTCATATGCACACATTTTATCACATAAAACACATAAATCGAGAAAAATACTAAAAATCAAATATATCCCGAAACAAATACATGAAAAATTAAATGAGAAACATAATTCCATTTATGAATAATTCAATTGAAAATAGGGTTAGAAATATATCTCGAAACAATCACATTAAAAATAAAACATGGACAATTAACGTAAAAATAAATCACAAAAAACGTACGCAATAAGATCATGACACCCTATTGATTTAAGGGATTTTAGGGTTTTTGATTAATTAATCATAAGTTTCCATCGGATGCTACTTGTAATTATAAAGACTTATAATTATCATTAGGAAAAAACCAAAACATCCAATTAATAAATACAGATTGAAAAAGTAAATTAAGAATAATACCTTTAAACATTCTTGATGAATCATAGTTCCATACACATACAGATCTTGTGACGTTTTTAATGAATCATAGTTTCATACCAATCTTGAATATAGTAATTTTAGGGATTGAAAAATGAATTAATTTATGAAAAATGATTTTAGGGATCTCGGAAGATTATTGGTGTATAACAGAAAATATTTTTAAAAATTATATAGTTGATTTGATTTTGGATGAAAATAAAATAAATTAGGGATCTGGTGATGATCTTGTTTCAATTTTCTGTTTTGTGAAATAAATGATCCTTAAATTATGGAATGAAGCGTTTTTTTAGTCAATGGCTTAAAGTAGTTGCTACAGTAATGGGCGGGAAAATCATCATAAATGGAAGTCTGGTAATTTGGTTTGACGTGGCATTATGACTGAATGGTATTGGTCACACATACTTCCTATATAAGGGTTAAGGATACAAAATATTGCAAATTGGTCATTCATTCATTTATATACTACTGATTAGTAGTAATTAGTTAATAACATGCCCAATTAAATAACAAAATATTTTTGTGTAATTAAATAACAGACCCATTTTATTAGTTAGTGATGACGTATAGTCCCCAGCCGGGTCATAAACCCGGCCTACGGGTACTACCCGTATCCGGCCCATCACGGATGGGTGGGAATAATGTCATTTAAGCTTATGGGCTTAGATGAACAGTAACCGCACACACGTGTGCGGCCCACGGCCCGGCATGACCGGTGCAGGGTTAGACAGAATCATATTCTATCTCTGAATGTGATTTACTCCAAAGAAGGAGATATTAACTCACCATAATTAGCAAATAACAATCAATCTAATTCTAGTGTTTATCTCTTCCTTGGGGCCGAAGCATCAGTGACAGCCCATTAGGGTTTCACTGCCTATAAAAGGAACCCCCAAGGGTTCCACAAAGGTATTACGTTCTATACTCTCAACTCACATAAAACCCTAACAGATTATTTACTCTCACGCCGGAGTCTAATCGTGGGAAACATTCCCACGGTAAGCCTAACGCGTGTTGTTTAGTGTGCAGGATCTCAACCAAACAGTTCACTTGGTGCAGGAGCCGGAGCCCAACCAACCCGAATTAAGCCTAATTCGGGTCTAGCAAGGATCACCCAACTTTTGCATCAACAAGTTGGCGCCATCCGTGGGACCCATTACACTAAGCTAGAGCAAAACCTCATCTTGAATTTCCAAATGACGAAGGGGCATCCGCAAGCTAATCCCAGGAACACGAATCCTGGAAATCGGAAGTCCCAGGGGAGGGGATACTCATCCCCAATCAATCTCCTAGCCGCCTTACGGGCGGACCTGGTAACCGTGGTGGTTTTCAGCCCTTGGGGGTAACGAGCACGATCTCCGTAACACCCCCACCTACATCAACCTTGGATAACCCTGATCCAGGGAGTGCGCCCAATCCTCCTAACAAGGAGCCGCGCAGACCATCGACCGAGGAGGAAGTTGAAGTCCAGCCACTCAGCGAGGAAGATCTCACTCGAGTTCTCACGCAGAACTTTGATAGGATCATCCCGGGGATTGCATCAAGGTTGAATCTAGGGAGGAGTCTCCAGTCTAGGCTCAACTTTGGCAATACTGGACCAATCACTTCTTCCCAAAATCAGAGGAAAAGGAAAACCCGGCCTCAGGATCAGGGCATCTTTGAGGAAACCCCTCAACCTAGGAATGTGTTCGAGCGCATAGGAGATCGCCTCATGCAGGAACTAACGCAGTCTCGAGAAGGGGGAGATAAGTCCGACGGTTCACCCGAGCGACCAGATCGAGAGCTGACTAGAGCCACACGCCGCACAAGTGTGTGGGATAGGGTGGACACCGGGAAAAAGACTCACGGCTCTTCTCAAAAGAGCGGACCTCGCCCGAGGGATGGGGTACCACCCCCGTCTCCGGATCCGTCGGGAGAAGACTCAGATGACCATCCGCCCAAGCGTCGTCGACCTAGGCGTACCCCCCACCACCACCAAACAATGATGAGTATTATGGTGGCCCTTATTATCGAGATGCAGAAGCGGAGGATCTTTCCCGCCCGTGGTGTGAACCATGGGATGACCCTAGGCTCACCCGGCCATGGGCGGATCCCAGGGAAGACCCATTCACCCTCCGCATACGGAACTACTCCGATGACACCAAACGTCGTATGCCGGCGTGTGTCAAGACCTATGATGGAACTGGTGATCCGGATGATCACCTCAAAATATTCGACACGCAGGCTAAAATTGAGCGGTGGCCCATGCCTATATGGTGTCAAATGTTCGATTCAACCCTAATCGGCAATGCCCGTGACTGGTTCGAGGGACTCCCTCCACGAAGCATTGATAGTTTCACGGAACTACGCATTGCGTTCAAGAATAATTATACTCAAAGGAAGAAGTATAATAGGGATCCGGTCTCATTGGCAACTGTCAAACAACGGCCGGGGGAGTCCACAGAAGCCTTCACTGAACGCTTCAATGATGAGTGCACGCGCAATAAAACAATGCCGGAACTCCTGAAAATCTCTGACTACATGCACGCCATAACAGACAGAGAATTGATCAGGCGTCTCAATGACAAGTGTCCAGAGAGATATGACGACCTCATGGAAAGGGTCAGAAATTTCATAGAGGGAGAAACAGCTATTGCCGCGGCTTACCCATCCAGAGGAAATGGATACCGGTCAAACGACCAGTCTCGGAGACAGTCGGGCGGTCAAGGCAATCAGAACAATAGCAAGGGCTCAGACTATAAGAGCCAGAACAAAGGAGGGCAGCCGGATGATAAGTTTACCCCCCCTAAAGATGTCCTATCGGGAGATCTTGCTGACGGAAGGGGCAAACTTTCTGAGGCCTCCTCCAATGACAACTCCGCCGGACCGTCGGCAAGGAAATCGCTTCTGCGAGTTCCATAATGACAAGGGCCATGGTACGGAGGAGTGTATCCAGCTCAAGAAGCACATTGAGTCACTGATCAAATGGGGTAAACTCAAGCACTTAGTTAAGGATTGGAAGGATGGAAAAGACAACAAGAAATATGATAAGAAGGATCCCCAAAAGGACAAACCTTCGACCATATACATGATCCAATCCAGACAACGCCGCACGAGGCAGAAAGTTGGCCAAAAAATTTTACGCGGCAGGGAAATCTCATTCCCTCCCATCACAGCAAGCGATGTGATTGATGCGCCTCTCACTATTGAGATAAGCATTGGAACACATAATGTTCGTCGCATGTATGTGGATGGAGGGTCGTCAGCAGAGGTACTGTATGAATACTGTTTTGTGCAGTTATGCCCAGAAATAAAAAGCCAATTAGTACCGGCCACGACGCCGCTCACTGGCTTTAGTGGAGACACTATCTGTCCGATAGGGCAACTGCGTCTGCTTGTAACCATTGGGAATGAGGAACACTCCACTACGGCGTGGATGAACTTCATGGTGATACGCTCACATTCTCCGTACAATGGGATCATAGGCAGACCAGGCATTCTGGCTATACGGGCGGTACCCTCCACGGCACACGGAATGATTAAATTCCCTGTTGAGGGAGGAATTGTCACCATTTACAACACAATCGTACCAGCATCCGTGTCATACCGTGACAACCCCGGCTCCACCTGTTCCACCCAAGGATGGATCACCACCTCCCAATTGGAAGGTGGCAATTCATCCTGACTACCCGGAACAAGAGATATCCATAGGGGGCGCTCTCGGATAACGGCAAAAGGGCCATGTGCTCTCTTTTAAGTGCAAACCTAGATATATTCGCATGGGAGCCAAAGCATATGACAGGCGTGCCACGTGCGATAGCAGAACATAAGCTCTAGATCCGCCAGGGGTACCAACCCATCAAGCAAAAGAAGCGCGGCCAGGCGCCTGAGCGCAGCCGAGTGATACTGGAGGAAGTACGGAAACTAGTGGACGTAGGTATCATGCGCGAGGTATACTACCACGAGTGGTTATCCAATCCGGTCATGGTCAAAAAACATGACGGAAGTTGGCGCATGTGTGTGGATTTCACGGATCTGAACAAGGCCTGCCCACAGGATTGTTACCCGTTACCGGAAATTGACTGGAAGGTGGAATCCCTATGTGGATATCCTTTTAAGTGTTTTTTGGACGCATATAAAGGATACCATCAGATCCAGATGGCGGAGGAGGATGCAGAAAAACGGCGTTCCATACGAGTCAGGGCGTATATTGCTATACGAAAATGTCGTTTGGACTAAAGAACGCCGGTGCTACATACCAGCGGCTTGTGGACAAGGCTTTTGAATCACAAATAGGCCGCAACCTGGAAGTCTATGTGGATGACTTAGTCATAAAAAGTCATACGGAGGATGCACTTCTCCGGGATGTCCAAGAGACATTCGACACACTGAGGAGGATTTACATGAAGCTAAATCCAAAGAAATGTACGTTTGGGGCAACGGAGGGAATGTTCTTTGGATATTTGATTGATCCAAATGGCATCAAACCTTGCCCGGATAAAACGGACGCAGTGATACAACTGCCATCCCCTCAGACACGGAAGGAGGTGCAATCCTTAAATGGAAAACTGGCCGGGCTGAATAGGTTCCTATCCAAATCCGCAGAAAAGTCATTACCCTTGTTTAAGACACTCAAGAAGTGCATTAGGAAGGGAGACTTCCGGTGGACAAAGGAAGCCGAGGAAGCTTTTGGCCAACTCAAGCAGCACCTTGCATCTCTCCCTATGCTAGTAGCTCCCCGGCCAAAGGAGGAACTCATTATGTATCTCTCAGCCACTCATGGCACAATAAGCGCAGTACTCATGACAGATAGAGATACAGTGCAAACTCCGGTCTACTTCATAAGTAGGACATTACAAGGGCCGGAGTTGAATTACTCCTCTATGGAAAAATTGGTTTTGGCACTAGTATTTGCTACAAAGCGGTTGCGCCGATACTTTCAGGCGCACCCAATTGTAGTCATTACGGACCAACCAATCAAGCAGGTCATTTCTAGACCGGATGTGGCAGGGAGGCTACAAAAATGGAGCATCTTATTGGGGGAGCACAATATATCTTATAGGCCAAGGACGGCTGTGAAAGGCCAGATCTTGGCAGATTTCCTGATTGAGAAGCCGGATGAGGAAGGGACAATCGTTAAACAAGACGAGACTCCAACAGAACCATGGGTGTTATTTACGGACGGATCTTCGTGTACGGATGGGTCCGGAGCTTGTCTCATTCTCACAAATCTGGAAGGAATGGAGTTCACGTACGCCCTTCGTTTTGAGTTCACGGCCACCAACAACGAAGCGGAATATGAAGCATTAATTGCGGGTTTAAAAATCGCCGCTAGAATGGGAGTCCGCAACCTTGAGGCCTACGTGGACTCACGGCTTGTTGCGAACCATATTCTAGGTGGATATGTGGCTAAGGAGGACAACATGGTCAGGTACTTGAAAAAAGTCAAGTCACTAATCGCGGCTTTCAGCAAGTTTTCCATCAAGCAGGTGCCAAGAGGCGAGAACAAGAAGGCGGACGCTCTTAGCAAGATCGCATCCACGAGCTTCGCTCACTTGTCCAAACAAGTCTTAGTGGAAATACTCAAGGAGAAATCTATAACAGAAGGAGAGGTCGCTACTATAGTTGAGGAGGATGGACCTACATGGATGACCCCGATCATCAACTATTTGACTAGTGAGACCCTTCCGGACGAGGAAAAAGCAGCACGGCGCATCAGAAGGAAGTCGCAACACTTCGAACTCCGAGAAGGTATTCTTTATAAGCGCTCTTTCTTGCAGCCGTGGTTGCGGTGTGTTGGACCACGGCAGGCTACCTATGTAATCAGCGAAATACATGAGGGGTTGTGCGGCATGCACGCAGGTCCACGATCCGTGGTAGCTAGAGCCTTACGGACAGGATATTATTGGCCTACCATGCACAGGGACACGCGCGACATGATTTGCAAGTGTAGTGATTGCCAAGTGCATAGGCCAGTGCCGCGACACCCGCAGCAGGAGCTTACACCTATCACGTCCCCATGGCCATTCTATAAGTGGGGAATCGACATTGCAGGACCATTTCCTGTAGCTGCGGGGGGAGTTAAATTCTTGATTGTCGCGATGGACTACTTCACACGATGGATAGAAGCCAAGGCAGTCAAATCTATCACAGGCAAACAAGTTAAAAAGTTTGTTTGGGAGCATATTGTGTGCCATTTTGGCCTACCAGGAGAAATCATCTCGGATAACGGTAAACAGTTCGCAGACAATCCATTCAAGGACTGGCGTGCGTCATTGAATATCAAGTGGCGCTTCGCATCTGTCAAGCATCCGCAGACGAATGGCCTCGTGGAACGAGCAAATAGAAGCTTGGGAAATGGCATCAAGGCGCGTCTGGATGAACGAAGCGCCAAATGGGTCGATGAGTTACCACATGTGCTATGGGCGCATAGAACTATGATCAAAACAGCCAACGGAGATACTCCATTTGCATTGGCCTACGGCACTGAAGCTGTTATACCAGCAGAAATAGGAATGCCTACCATTCGCACGGCGGAGGTTAATGTCGTTACGAACGACGAGCAGCTGCGAATCAACCTGGATCTGTTGGAAGAGAAAAGGGAGATAGCAGCCATCAATGAGGCTAAGTCCAAGGCTAAAATGAAGGCTTATTATGACGCCAAGGTCAAAGGTGTTTCTTTTCGACCGGGAGATTATGTCTATCGTGCTAACGAAGCAAGTCGAGCGGAGAATACAGGAAAGCTGGGTCCTAAGTGGGAAGGACCGTATGAAGTCACGGAAGCCTTGGGACGAGGCGCGTACAAGCTACGTGACATGGATGGCCGCGACCTAGAACGCATATGGAACATCTCCAATCTCAAAAGGTGCTATCTTTGAAAGCTACGGCTTCCGCATAGGTGCTTCGCTATATGTGGCTTTAATGAAGAACCATGCGGTCTATCTGTTTTTCTTCTTATGTTTTGTTTAGGTTCGTTTTTTGTTTTGTAGGACTTATCATTCTTGTTAAAAAAAAATGTAAACGTTCTAATAAAATGCCGTGGTGCCTAGCTAGCTCCACGGTCTGTTTCGTGCAAATCATTTTTTAGATTTTTTGTCAGTCATATGAATCGTAGTTGTTATTATAATATGTAATGTTTCATTCATATGCATTCATTCAAACACCGTACATGTACTTTACGCCTCCAGGCGGGGTAAGAGGATTAAGTGAACCTACTAATTCAACTTGCCGCGTAAGAGGGATGCAACCCCAGCCGCACGAATCATGTATCCTTACTAGACACCTTACTCACAAGACGTTGTGGTAAGTTTCGTATGCCGTACTCATGCAGTGCTCCGCATAGTAAAGACGCACGTCGCATGTCTAGTAAATTATAGGCTTGTAGGTATTTTCCTTTTTTGTGTAAGACGTGACATGTCATGCGGTATTGGCATACAATGTTCAAACAAAATAAAAATACACAAGTTTCCGAATAAATAACAACATGGCCGTGGTCATCACGGACTTACATACAAAATACACATGTCTTAGCCGTGTACATGCACGGACGAATAAAAACTACAAATATTCAGCGGTTACAAACCAGAGTTGTCTGAAAGGGATAATAAAGTAGGAGCACCCTACATGGGGGGGAGAAACTTACCTATCTCCACTTGTTCCTCGACCAAGCGTGATAATCCCTCACTACGTTCCTTCCGCTTCCGGGCTTGAGCCGCATTCCTCTCCACCACCCCGCTTAAGGGTTCTTCATCGAGCACGATCCTGGTTACATCCTCATAGATAGGGAGCGTCAGGTGGCTGGGGGATGGAGTGAAGGAAGCACGGGAATGACCCTCATCTTGGGAGAACGCACTAAGACTTAGATTTTTCCATGATTTCCATGTTAGATGCATCTTTTGTGGCCTCCAGTTCAGCCAAGAATGGATAATGAAGATCTCGCATCGCGGCCATGGAAGCAGTCATCTTGTTAGCCGCTTCAGGGTTAAAGAAAGCATGTCTGGTGAAGTTCTCCTTTTTCTTGATCAGCTCTACGGCCTGGACCATTCCCTCATGACGGCCGTGGTCAATACCATCGGACACAAGGCTTGCAAACTGTTGCACAAATTCAGGGGCCTCTAGTACCTTGGTGACGACCAAACGTGCCCCATGTCCTACCATCCACCTGCGGCCGGCAATGGCTGCTAGTAGTTGGGGGCATAGCACGTCGTCGCGTTCGGCGGTGAGGGCATCGATCATCACATTTTTTTGGGCAAACGCCTCTTTCAGCTCCTTGGTAATAGCCCTCTCATCCGCAAGCTCCTCTTGTACCTTCTCCATGCTCTGGATTGTCATCTGAGCGTCTTCCAGTTTTTTGGTTAGCACGGATACCTGGCTGGAGAAGGACTTGGCAGACGCCTCCGCTGCGGTCACCTATATGAGATTAATTGTTAGATTATATTTCTTGTAGAATAAGGGGTGGTGCGTCACGGATATGTACCTTGGTTCACGGATATGTACCTTGGTTGTTGCGGCATCTAGTTTTGCCTCGAGATCGGCCACTTGTTGGTCGTAAGCATTCGCACGGGCTGATTGCTCCTTTGCTGTCGCCTCGGCACTAGCAAGTTGGGACTGGAGGGTTGCAATTTGAGCTTCATTCTCCTCGATCATCCTCTCCCTCCGTCCAACTTTCCTCTTAAGGGACTCCACATGCCCAAGTGCGACTTCAAATCTTACTCTCATTGAGGTGCCCATTGCCATTTGATGCACCAAAGCACCGTTGTACTCATCCGCCAGGTCCGCATGGCTGAGCGCATTCACTTCTCGCACCAAGCCTGGTGGTATGCAGTTATTGAGGTACTCTCGGCATTCCTCGGCTTCCCTCATTCGTGATGCAGTGGTGATATTCCAGATAGGGTTGAACGATTGAGGGGGGCCGGACGTTGGGAGGTCTTGGGAGGCTGTGGGAGTACCTTCTTCAAATACGGGGCCGGATTTCGTGGTGGCCGTGTGAAACATAGGGTTTCTCTCCACTTCTTTTTCTTTTCCCTTATCCATTTGGGTGTCGGGTGGAGGCACGGCACCAGTTTGTTCATCCCTGTGAAACAAGCATTTGGATACATATTAAGTATTGCTTGAAAGGAACTTGTCGTTCTTACGTGTCAAGAGGAAGCCTTACATGTTATTCTCTGCTAATTCTGATGTGGTGGGGGGAATCTGAGTAACTGGATCGACATGTGCGGCCCGGATCGTCTCGGAAGCCTGAGTGGTGCTCCCAACAGATTGGTACAAGGGGTGGTCTTCTCGAAGTTTCTTGGCAGGGGCGTTGTGTTCGCCAATCTCGGCCGGAACAGCTTTTCTTACCCGTTTGTTCTTTCTGCGGGTACGCTTAGCGACGGGCTGAGCTGTTGCTTCTTCGACCTCCTCCTCAACTTCTTTTTCAGCTTCCTCCTCTTCCTCTTCATTGGTTTGTTGTACCTCTTCCGCATCATCGCCCATCATCTGGCGAAGGCTGGAGGTGGTTAGGTCAATGTTGTCTCCCTGCTCTTCCCCATGTGTGGGAGTGGCGGTCTTAGGCGGTGAGGAGGGCCCGGCTCCTCCCTCGAGCATCCTGTTATCACCGTCCTTGTTGCTGAAGTCGACGGGAGTCCTCATTAGAGTTGTTTCTTCCTCGTCCGAGTGGGGATCCGGCACGGCTTCAAGAGCAACCGTGACATTTCGGGTATGCTCAAGAAGGGGTAGTTCATTCTCACGTAGGGGCCGGGAGCCCTCCGGTACGAGCTTTGGGTCGCCTTGGCGTAAAAGTCCAAAGAAGTTCATTGCTGCCATACAAATAACAAAATATGTTAGCCGTTACAAAGTAATTGAATGAGCGTTTTTGTGTACGGATGCTAGTCTACCTTCACCCTGTCTTCTCCAAAACACGGGATATCTGTTGGACGGCTCGAAATAGTTGCGGCTAATCCCTAGCAAGCATAGAAATGATTCGGGGAGGTTTCTATGGAACCCGGTCCTATTCAAATCTATTTCTTGGGAGTGTCGAGGGTTATATGTACTAGCGTGCGGTAGGGGGTCGTGGGATACCCTATGTCTAAAGGCATAATCAGCCGGCCATACTATTGCGTCAATGAAAAAATAGTGGTCATACCAGTTTTTCAGCGAATCCATTGGCTTATTATGAGATTAGGGGCTGTTGGGGGATCGTTTCTTAAAGGATAACCAACCATTTACTATGCTGGGGGTGTAAAAAATCCGGAATAGTTCTACGGTTGGGGGGATTCTTCTAGCACGGCACAGAATCTCGAATTGACTTATCTTACACGCGCCTATACAATGGAGCTGACTAATATGTAGATCATAATATCCTAATAGATCTATGAGGAAACGGGTGAATGGAATGCGGTAGTTGGCCGCATCGAAAAGGCGAGTGTAAAGGCCAATCTTACCCTCCGGAGCCTCAGTTATGAGGTCTCCGGCGCCAGGAAGTGAGGGGTGTAGGTTGGTAGGGATAAAATAGTTGGTACAAAAGTGATCTAGTTGCTCCTGGGTCATTACATTAAGCACGGATCCAATTGTAGGGTTGTTTCTGTGAGCCATTACTAAATAAAAATGTAAGGGCGTGGTGTTCTAACCTGCGGAGGAAGGGATCCGTGTGTGATTGATTGAAGCTAAGAAGGAAGCTTTAATGGCAGAAATGGAGATAAGAACTGTGTGTTTCACACAGCCGTGGGGGTGGCTTATTTATAGGGTTGCCTCGTGGGTCATGGCCTGTTGGATGTGTGACACGTGTTTGCCACTATTCTTAATCGTGTGGTTAGGGTGCAAGTGACAAGTGAAACGTCAGGTGGGACCCACGGGTCACTTCTGACTCAGACGTTTACGCTGCTCGAGGCTCTGACTGTTTGCACTTTTTTCAGTCAATGTGGCAGGTGAACAGTTATTAATGTCGGGATATGCGGCTCTTACGTAAGACTTGACATTTAATGTTGTATTTAATTTGTCTCGGTCGCCACGAGCGGCTGAGATAAAAATGGAATAAATTCCTAAGTCAGGTTACCATGTGCGGCCAAAACAAATTCTTGGACAACTTATCATTCCCTATTTTTTTGGTACGTCCAGGGAGCATCTTGGTAGTCTAGAGGTTACGCCTATGGTTGTAACAACTAGACTGGGGGGACATGATGACGTATAGTCCCCAGCCGGGTCATAAACCCGGCCCACGGGTACTACCCGTATCCGGCCCATCACGGATGGGTGGGAATAATGTCATTTAAGCTTATGGGCTTGGATGAACAGTAACCGCACACACGTGTGCGGCCCACGGCCCGGCATGACCGGTGCAGGGTTAAACAGAATCATATTCTATCTCTGAATGTGATTTACTCCAAAGAAGGAGATATTCACTCACCATAATTAGCAGATAACAATCAATCTAATTCTGGTGTTTATCTCTTCCTTGGGGCCGAAGCATCAGTGACAGCCCATTAGGGTTTCACTGCCTATAAAAGGAACCCCCAAGGGTTCCACAAAGGTATTACGTTCTATACTCTCAACTCACATAAAACCCTAACCGATTACTTACTCTCACGCCGGAGTCTAATCGTGGGAAACATTCCCACGGTAAGCCTAACGCGTGTTGTTTAGTGTGCAGGATCTCAACCAAACAGTTCACTTGGTGCAGGAGCCGGAGCCCAGCCAACCCGAATTAAGCCTAATTCGGGTCTAGCAAGGATCACCCAACTTTTGCATCAACAGTTAGCCCATATAAACAAAACAAATAAAAAGAAAATCCTACGTATGTCATCTTTAACAGCCACTTTCACCCTCTCTTTCTCCTTCATATCACAGTTCATTATAAAATACTACTTTTTCGTCAGAAAACACCACCGGAAACGTGTCAAATGCCTGAAAAACGTTTCCTTTCGCGTTTCTGATATGTCCCCGACGTTTCCGATCTTCATGAAACGTTTCCATTTTTTGGGAAACGTTTCCACCGCGTTTCTGGGCGTTTCCAGACTCCCGTTTCGAAACATTTCCGGGACGGGCACGGCACCCGAGTGGCGTTTCCGTGCAACATAGCTAGTGGGTGTTGAGCCTCCCCCAATTAACCTATTTCGCTTATTATTTATGTGTATTATAAGCTCTTTTTCTACTATTTTCTACGTTCAGCCTCTCCCAACACTTTGAACTTTGCCTTAAGTATCGATAGCCTCCCTTAACTAAAAATCCTGGCTCCGCCCCTGTTTATCAAGTGAGTTATCGATAGTGTGCCATATGATATAGTAAGCCATTAGGCTAAGTGGAATGATGAGCTAAAACCCACCGACATCTCAGTGTTACATAAACTTTCTTTTTTTATTCACCCAACTCATACTAAATACCATATACACTCACAAATTAATAAAAAAATATTACAGGCCTATAATATACAAACTCACGGTGATGAAGATTTTACCACAATGAGCTATAACTCACGTGGGTTTTTTTTTGAGGTGACAACTCACGCGTAAATTTATCACTCATCTAACAAACCTACTACGACTCCAAGTAGTTTTAGAGCATCTCCAATGCATAAACCCTTTAAAGACTCTATGTATTTAATAAATTTATTATGTTCATTATTATCTTATACAAAAAGCTTTTTGTTAAAATCTTCTTCAATGCTAAAAAGTTATACAAAAGCTTTTCAATTAATGCAAATAGCTTGATGAATTTTTATAAACCACTTTGCATATGCAAAGTCTTTCTCCAAAAAGTTGTTTGTAAACCTTTTAGCACAATGCATAAAGTTTTTTAATAGCTTTTCTAAATAGTAAAAAGTCATGTATAAATCTCCCCATTAGAGATGCTCTTACTAGTTAACAAATTTTTCGTTTTAATGCTAAAAAGTTGACAGAAAATGACGTGTAGCAAACGTTTGCAACATAATTTAGAATCTTATCGTTCATTTTATAAGACAATACTACTTAAAGCACAACTTAAACATTACAAGACAGAAAAAGCCAATATTGCTAGTACATAAGATTGTTGTATTTTTAATGATTATGGGCCACAAAATGCACATGAAAAGTGCAAACCAATACACGTGTCTCATACTCTCATTGAAGCTTTTTTGTAGCCTTCGTAATTAAGGGCCCTTTAGTATTTAAAGGAACTATATCGACATCATTAAAAAATAAAAATGTACATTACCCCACCACAAATTATACGTACGTCTTTATGTGAATATGTGTACTATGAAATGATTTGGAATATAATGATTTTTGTTTATTACTCCGTATTGTGAGTTTGTGATGTGTCCCAATAACGTGCTATAAAACTAGTGGGAGTGGGGTGAAACTCATTCACCTTCATCTTAGCGTCACGTTAGCTTTTTACCAAACTTACCAAAACTCATTCAAACTCACCACAGGAGGTAATGGCACTCACCAAACTCACCCAAACCCACTCCACATCACCCCATTTTTTCATTAAATAATTTTTATTCATACAATTTTATTACAACACGGGTACACAGAAAATTAAAACACAGTACAAAATTAAAAATAGAACATTAAAAATTAAAACACAGTACGAAAATAAAAATAAAAACATAGAAAATAAAAAAAACAACATTTAAAAAAAAAACTAAAACGGGATATTATAGGCCTCCTTTATTTGATTTTTGCTACACTCCGCGACTGCAAGATCACGTCCCGTCAAATGATCTATCGGCTGCATATAAAAGTCCAAGTCTTCCTTTTGCTGTTTCAATCGGGCTATTTCCACTTCTTTTTCCCAGACTTGAATCTCTTTATTCTTCATCTCAAAATATGCGGCCTGTTGTTCACCCTGCACAGTAAAGGCCCGTTCTTGTTGTTCACCAAACCCAGACAACATCAACCTAGCCAAAGCCTCGTCGTTTGTACTCGACTCCCCCGAAACTTTGCTCCCTTTAGCCTTAGCCTTAGCTCTGTCCCTTCCCATTGGACGTGGGATCGGTTACACTTCTTCATTATCAGTGGCATCAACATCCACACTGTTACTTGCATCCATAGAATTTGTATTAAACGAACTAGACCCAGATGACTTGTATCTCTTGCTTACTTTGGAAGTCCTAGCTAATTCGGCATGCAATTCAACCTCCTTCCATTTCTGAACGTCTTTCAAAATCTCCCAGCAATGACGAAATTTGAACGGTTGTCCAACTTGAGCATCATAATACATCAACGCATCATTAACCATATCAGCATCCGATGCACCACTTCTAGGCCCCATCTGCATCATTTGACCATAAACACCACAAAAACGAGCAATACAAGGTCGCATTGACTTCCACTTCCCGTTCAAAGAATCATAAGTACGAACCCCGGGTTCCCCGTTTTGCTCTCAAAGTACTCAAGGATTTTTTTCAAAATCCCTGCGTACTCATTTCGTTTCCACTAATGCTGTCAGTAGACACGGAAACCCAACCTTTTATCAAAAAAATTTCCTCCGCTGTTGTCCAATGCTGTTGTCGTTTTGTAGGTTCTTCGACCGCCTTCTTCTTTTGACATCCCCTAGATAATGTCTTCTTTGGTTTAGGTTTTTGGACCGTTGGTTGAGTTTCGGGGACGGTTTCCAGCTCGGGAGACCCGGTTTGTTGATACGAAGCAAACCCTAGACTATCAATCGAGTCTGAATACTGCGGGATGTAGCAATCTTGAGTTTCATAGGCGGGTTGTGATGAGGAACCACCCCTATGGCTTTGGTATTGGGTCGGGTATCGGGTCGGGTATTGGGTAGGGTATTGGCTCGGGTATTGGGTAGGGTATTGACTTGGGTCCGGGCAACGGTAAGGTGTGTTTTGGTAAGGTTGAGGGTGATACAATGATGGTGGTCGAATGGTGATACCGGGTGACGGGTTTTCTAGGTCGAAAGTTCCTCGCGGTGTGGGTGGTGAATTTTGGGTATTTGGCCTACCTCGACGTTTGTTGGAGGTTCAGGGTGTGTTTTCTTGAGACATGATTTGGAGATTGAAGATGGAGATGAAGATGAAATGTTTGATTTTGTGTGTGTGAAAAATGAAGAAGATGATGGGGGTATTTATAAGTAAATTTTGGGTAATTTTTTTTTTTTATTTTTAAAAAAACTAACGGTAATAAACAAGTGATGGGGCCCAATATTTCAGAAACTCGCTGGGTGAGTTAGCCCTTGGTTTTTAGTTGCCAGCGACAAAGTCGCGCGTGGGTTTGGTTAGAGGGGGTGGGGGCTGCGCGCGGGTGGGGGGTAGCCACGAGTGGGTTATAACCTACTCCCACCAGCCTAAAATGCTAAAAGTATAACGCTACTTTATGACGTGTCATGTAATTTAATTCATTACTTGTAGTTGTTACCTTGTTGTAAAAAAGAAAGACACTCGCACAGTGGTATGTTTTTATATATGTACATGCAACAAAAAATTCTTACAAATATATTTTTAGTTTACTTTGTAAAGGTGGGTTAGCATAAGAGTATTTTTAATGGGGTAAACACTTTCATAGGTTTTTATTATTTTGAAACACTTTTAGAGGTGATTTTCACCATTGCACCAAAAGGTTTTAGCAAAGGTTTACAAAAGATGTGTAAAATGACTTTGCATACACAAAGTCATTGTATAAACCTTTACTAAAACCTTTTGGTGCAATGGTAAAAACCATCTCCAAAAGCTTTTCAAAATAGTGAAAAGTTATAAAAGAGTTTACCCCATTGGAGATGCTCTAAGAGTGAGCTTTTGGATCATTAAATTAAAAAATTAGATTGTATAATTCGGTCTATTTTTAGTTTGATGTTTTGAACTATTTCGGTTTTTAATTTGGTCGCGCATGTTCGATTAGTCCGTTCCGGTTAAGTCTTACAAAAAACTCGTCGATAATACTTAATATAACTGGATCGAATATCGAACCGGACCGCACATTTAAACGAACAAAGTTTTTTGTTCGATCGGCGTTCCGGTTAGGTCTTACCAAAACTCATCGATAATACTTAATATCACCGGATCGAATATTGAACCGGACCGCACATTTAAACGAACAAAGTTTTTTGTTCGTGTTTATATATTAAGAAATAAGATTGCTCATATTCGTTTATCAAGACACTAAACGAACATAAACAAACGAGCATAAATAAAGATAAAATAAAGAGTACGAAAATATACATGTTTGATAAGTGTTGTTTTTTTAAGTGAAACAATTTTAAACCTAGATAATAAAAAGTTATGACGAACATAAACATATATATGATCATAAAAGAATGAATAATCGAACAAACAAGACTTTTGGGTTTGAATGGCTTGAATCTTGTGTTAAGTGAATGTAAAATATCGTGCATGTTCGTTTATTTAACTAAACGAACAAAAAATATCGTTCATATTCGCTCATTTAATAAATAACAAAAATATACGGACTCTTTACCTTCATAAAATGTTAGTTGAACATTTAATTCGTTTTGCAATCATGTTAATACAAAAGTTTGACTGGTCTCTAGTGGCCCAAATAGGAGGCTATTTCGGGTGGATGACTTGAATCTTGTATTAAGTGAATGCATGAAATCATGCACAAGGGAACTAACACCGTTAATCTTACCGTGAGGACGTATCTCACGATTAGATTCCGACGTGAGATTAAGAAGACATGCTTTTGAGTAATCGATTATGATTATAGTTTATGAGATACTTGTTATGTTGCTCATGTTGTTCCTTTTATAGCCGAGATACCCTTTAGAGTTTCTTAATCGTTCAACCCAAGTAGCAATACCCGAGATTTACACTTATCTGATCCTTCCAAATAAGTAAAGTATATCTTCACTTATATATGTTTATCTCCTTCTTAAATACAAATCATCAGTATTATCGTGACACCGCATACGGCATGATCGCGACCCAAGTAAATTGTGTACGGTCTATCGTAGGCCAGGTTTAATGGGCTATTCAAATATATTCGTGATATAAGTACATAAACTCATAAAAATAATAATAAGCCGAACGGTTCATACTTTACGTCATCAAATCATATTTATTTATATTATTACATAATTAAAACAAGTATAGTTAAATCAGTTAAATAAAGTATGTTAATTTTATATATTTTCAACGTGATTTTACTTTTTATGTTATAATAAATATAGTTTTTTTAATGTTGCAAAAATCGTAAATCGTTAGTCAGCCGGTCGACCACCTTATAACTTGTAATCGTTCTAAACGGGATTACTCGATGATTAATCATATCAACATTTTTAGCAAATTTCGGGTATTTCCGGTAAATTTTAGGTATTCCTAACGAGTTTTAGGTATTTTCAGCATTATTACTCCTAAAACACAACTTATCGTACATATAGATAGTTATTATAAGTGATAAACACAAGTTTATAGTGAGTTTTCAGTATTTTCAGCAAGATTTGCTTGTTTTAGGCAAGTTTGACCTCTTTTGACCATCATTGACCCCAGTTGATCCCTATTAATCGCCTTACATTAATCGACAAGATTGATAATCCTTATAACAATTAAGCGGCGATTAATGTTTTACAACATTGGTTTTTTCTAATCATCACAAATATCTTTTGTATTAAAGAAAAAAGTTACCAATAACCCGATAACTCAACCAGATTGACTAAAAACGCGGTTTTAACCTTTGTTTTTAATACAAATTTCTCCAAATTTTCACTCACCTTTTCTAAATTCATTTTATTTCCTTTTATAAAAATAAATTTAATTAAAAAAAAAGAACATGGCATTCACACCTCCTCCTGCTTGTTCATCTCCATCTCCTTCTTCCCCGCATCTATCTCCCTTAAAAGAATCATATCATTTACTCACTCCACCAACCCCCCAATCATCTTCAAAACCCTAATTTCACACACACTAAAACACACACACACACAGTTGATCAATCAATAAAACTCAAATGATAAAAGTAGCATCTGATTAATGAAGCAGTTCCGTAAACGAACGAGGATCGTTATCCTCTCGTTACTCTTCTTAACCGTTTTTTCTCCACTTTTTTTACTCTACCGTACGTTTTTTTTCCTACTTCTTTTGATGCTGACGTGTAACTGTTTTTCATTTTTTCATGATGCTGACGTGTCACTGTTTGTTTTATTGTTGCAGAATCGAAGGGGTTTATTGAAGATATATCCACTTTTGTATGATCATCTATCTCATTTTTATGTTTTTGTTATAGGATTGTTAGATCATGGTTTTGTTTCGATGTTTTGCGTTTTGTCGTTTTCGGAGTGGTTTGTTGTTCGAACGAGAAATTTGGAGTTGGAGAATCATTGGATCATACTTTTTGTTGTTTTCGGGTATCTAATATGAGAAAAATGAAGTTAGAATTGATGTTGTAATAAAAAGGATTTGGATTTGGATTTGTGATGCGATAAAGGGGTGAAGCTATAGTATTACCTAAGCAAAATGTTTAAGCTGAAAATAAGCCAAATTTCGGCTTATATTACATAAGCCCTAAGTTTATAGCATAATAAACTTATATAAGGCACAAGTCTCCAAATAAGCCATAAATTTGGGGCTTATGAAATATAAGCTAAAACGGGCTTATGTGTGATAAGCCTAAACAAACACCCCCTCAATGGGAAAAATTTGGTGTTAGAAAATCATTAGATCATAGTTTTTTTTGAGATATTATACTTTTTGTCGTTTATGGAATGATTTGTTGTTCAATAAGGGCAGAGCCTGAAAGTTATGATCCAGGGGCACACTTTGATATTTTAGAAACTATGCTACAAATTGGTTCCTTAGGGGTCAAATTTTATCGCTTAGTGAATATATTTGCTAAAAACCTCTAAATTTTTTTTATAAAATGAACCCGGTCCAAAAATTGTGTATTGCATAAATACTTGTTTTTATAAATTTTGTGCACCTGATCGCCTTTGATGCCCCATCCTGTCTCCTCCCATGTTTTCAATACGAGAAAATTGGAGTTGGAAAGTCACTAGATCATAGTGTGGTTTTATTTGTTACTCCACTATGTAGTACTATGTCATATGGGAAAAGTGGTTTTAAATGTCCACCTATTTATTTTGCGCCGGCTCCAAACAAATAAAAATGGGTCCCACGTTTCTTGAACCGTTTTATTGGGACCGATGAAGTATGTAATATGAGAAAATTTGGAAAAAATTGAAGTTTAATTTGATCTGTTATTTACTTGTACGATTCAACCAAGTTCAGGAAATGATTATTTGAATCTACTGTCCGTCGATGTCGATGTGATTTGTTTATTGTATTAAAAAGAGTCATCAATTTTTGTATGATTTACTCTGAAATGTGCGTTTAAAAATGAGTTGTTATTTAATGATGTTTAATTGATAGTTTGAGAAAATGGGGAGAATAAAGTTAGAATTGATGAGTGATGTTTGATTGTTATTTATGATGTAATAAAGCTTTTAGGGAATTATGGTTAGATCATAATTTTTTCGATTTTTGGTATAAATTGTGATTTATAATGTAAGATCAATTTAAGCTGATTAATGATGTAAACAAAGCTCATAAAGGTGTTTTAATATTGTACTTTTTGTCGATTGTTTTGCTATAAAATGCGATTTTATTATGTAGTTTAATATACACCGAATTATGATGCAACAAAGCTTAGAACATGCCAACATGGTTAGATCATGGATGTTTTAATATTGTACTTTTATGTCGATTTTGGTATGATTTTGTTATTTATCACGTAAGTTAATTAAAATACTTTTTGTTACTCCAGAAAGGCAGGAGGGATTTGCTGAAGCCAAATCTAGTAAAGCAGGTAATTTTTCGTTGAATTTTTTTCCGAGACGGAAAGGTTTAAATTATTATTACTTTGTTTCGGGGGATAGGCCGAAAGGTACTTAAAGGTTGTTGATGATATGTATTGTGTATTAGGAGGAAGGTGAAGGCGTAAGAGAACCTGTCTTTAATGTGTATAAAGATGTAAACGTTGATCCTCTTATTAGTTCCGGATCTCCGGATTTGGTGGTTAAGTCTGATGATCCTGCAAGCAGTGAAAACAATGACAGGAGTGGAAATGGTTGGTATTTTTTAGCGTTCTCGTTGTATCTCGATGGATTGTTTATTTTCTTACTTGTGTATTAAAAAATTTATTTGGATCCATTTCAGGAGGAGACCCAGCAGGAAGTAATGTACAGAGCCCGGAAGAGAAAACAAAGTTAACTTTCGGGAAAAAGGTTTGATCTATTCTTCAGCATATTTCTAAGAATAGAAGTGTATAAAAATAGTGAAGTTGCATATGATGAAAACTCTCTTTTTAATAAAAGGATCTAGTTTGCTTCGTCATTGACCTTGTTTAGATGCCGCTAGTTGTAGACTTATTTTCAAGTATAAACATACATCCAAACATATATTACTTTTTCCATATGTATTATTTGGCATAGATATCATGACCTTGTCCTATTAAAGTCATGGTGGACTTAATACTGTTTTTAAACAATGCTTTTCTGTCAGCGGCACATAATAGCACTCGAAATTGAAGTGTTAACGAGCATTGCCATTTCGTATACATTTGTATCTTAGAATATTTTCGCTTACCCAAGATACAAATCATTTTTTTTCAATTGCTTTAATTGTGTGACAGGTTGAGGCTGGTCGTGCAACACTTGGACATGATCAGGAAGTGCCATTGCAATCACGAAGAGTATTGGATAGGAAGATCAAAGAGATGAAAGATCAGCTGATAAGGGCCAGAGCGTACTTGAGTTTTGCAATACCAGCTAACAATGCTCATCTAATAAAGGAGTTGCGGTTACGAATTAAAGAATTAGAACGCGCCATGGGAGACGTCAGTAAAGATGCTGATTTGTCCAGGAGGTTAATTTTCATTTCTTTTGCTAATGCTTGATGATGGATTCAGTACCATCTAACAGCAACTAAGCACAAAAAGCTGATCCTGCACAAAAACTGATCATTTAAGCAATAAGCTTCCTTGCAAAAAGTTTTAAACATCAATATTTTCAGATTAACTAAGAGGGGCAGCTTTTCATTTGATATGTATATATTACCAACTAGATAGGTTTCATGCTAACCTTTATTCTTTTTCTCTCCAGAGCTTTGCAAAGGATGAGGGCCATGGAGGTGTCCTTGCAGAAAGCTGCTCGAATCTATCCTGATTGCCCTAGCATGGTCAAGAAGCTGCGAGCTATGACTAACAATGCTGAAGAAATGGTGCGGGTACAGAAGGAGCAAGAAGCATTTCTCGTTCAGTTGGCTGGAAGAACTACCCCCAAAGGGCTTCATTGCCTTTCCATGAGGCTCACATCTGAATATTTTGCTTTAAAATCTGAAGAAAGGGCGCTTCCTAGCAATCCAGATGTGCATGATTTAAATCTTTATCACTTTGTTGTGTTTTCTGACAATGTTCTGGCATGTGCGGTGGTGGTGGCCTCTACCATTTCCACGGCGAAGGTAGTTGGTCGCTTTATCTGCTCATTTCTTATACATGTCAGTCCTTTATTTTTACGGTATAGGGAAAGGATATTTAACTGGATAAACTGTGTAAATGTGGCAAAGGGCTGAATGGGTAGATTATGTTTAAATGAAAAATGGGTAACCTTTTTGATTCGGGTCGGAGTGATTGGGTTTACCAAGAATAATGATAATCTAATTTATTCAAATAAATCGATTTAGGAGATCGTATGCATAAAACCTATTTCTTTTTTTAGCTTCCTTTTTTGATATTACGATTTGCCCCATTTTTAGAGATAAATATAACGCAATTTAACCCATTATTCACAACTAAGCAAGTTATTGAAATTGCTAAATCGAATTCTGAGGCATGAACTGGGAGATGATTACTTGAACTAGTATTGCAGCTTTTAGGAAGATTGCTATGAGATGAATGATTCCTGCTTTCAGTTGGCAGTTCTTGCCTGATTTGAATTTAAAGAAAAATAAATTGTAATAAGCTGCCTCTTTAGTACCTAAAAGATCGGGCTGATTTGAAAATTATGAATATATCATTTCTTTGTCTATTAGTTCCGAATAGATTAGTTCAGTATAGATTTTGCATAAATACATGCATTGGTACGATAAGTTTTTTTATTTAGGTCTGCTTTGTAAATTTTTGTGATATAGCAAGGTAGCTCCACTATTTCTATATTGAAATGCTGGCGAGTTAATTGAAAGTTGTTCATTTGCAGGACCCTGGGAAAATTGTCTTTCATGTGGTGACAGATTCTCTCAATTTTGCAGCAATCTCTATGTGGTTCTTGTTAAATCCTCCTGGAAAAGCTTCAGTTCAGATTCATAACATGGACCATTTTGATTGGTTATCCACTAAATTCACGCCATCAAATGCCGAGGGGCATGGTTCACAGGACCCTAGATATACTTCTGCTCTGAACCACCTCCGGTTCTATCTACCTGACATTTTCCCAACATTGAATAAGATAGTGCTTCTTGACCATGACGTGGTTGTACAAAAAGACTTGACACGCCTTTGGAGGGTTAATATGTTGGGGAAAGTAAATGGGGCTGTGCATAGCTGTCAAGGGCAGGATCCTGGTTTTCGTCGAATGGATTTGTTACTCAACTTTTCTGATCCAATGGTGGGAAAAAGATTTAGCAACGAAGCTTGCACATGGGCGTTTGGCGTAAATGTGTTTGATATGCGAGAATGGAGGAAGAGGAATCTGACCGCTGTTTATAACCACTACCTGCAACTGGTACGTGATTTATCTCTGTTTTTTCTTGTTGATAGTAATTCAAAATTCTATAGATTTCTAATTGGCTTTTTGCAATGCACCATTAACAAAAAAAAAAAAAAAAAGACTCCCAAAATGGTGCTTTTGTATTGGTAACAAGATATGCTAATGTAGTGGATTAGCGGCGTATACGTGTTAGTAACTTTGAGCGAAAAGAACAGGTCAACTATAAGGAAATTCTATATGCTGGTTCTGGATCGTCATAGCAGTCATTATTTATAGCCTTATAGAGTTATAGGAAAATGATTCTCATGCCTACTCTTAGGTATCTAGAATTCTATGTCATTACTCTTATTTATATACTTAGCTTGTAATTAATTAATGTTGTAAATGTGATTAAAAAGACGGCTATGTAAATAATGTTCCAAAATTTGTAACATAGGAATATAGGAGGTTTTAGACTCTTGAGTATACTCTGCTTGACTCTTATATGGCGTGGCCACGAAAGCCAGCATATCAATAATGGTTCAGAGCTAGGTTGCATTTTTTAAAAAGTCGGCTGAAAAAGTGAAAAAGAAACGCGCCAAATGGCTTGAGCACATGTTTAGTGTATTTGTAATGCTTAAAACCTCCCAAATTTTGTTATTTTAAATATATTATCAGATTTTATTATGATTATTTATCTAAATATTATAACTTGTGTATTCATATTTCTTGTTTTAGAAAACATAGTTCTTTTAGGCCGACCCTACCCTCACTTTCGAGTTTGACCCTTTACTCGATCTGCTGACCAATCTATTTTCCCATCTCAAATTCTAGCTATACTATTTTCGTTTTTGGTACTCAATCTCACCATGTATGATGCTGCTGCAGGGAAAACAAAAGCCAATGTGGAAAGCTGGCAGTTTGCCTGTAGGCTGGATGACATTTTACAACCAGACCACAGGTTTGGACCGAAGATGGCATGTTCATGGATTAGGGCATCATTCTGGGATTAAACAGGAAGATATCGAGCAGGCAGCAGTCATACACTATGACGGTGTCATGAAACCATGGTTAGATATTGGTATCGAAAAATATAAATCCTATTGGAGGAAACATGTCAAATACAATCACCCGTATCTGCAGCAGTGTAACATCACTTGATATCTCTCACCCACATTCTTATTAAACACAAAACATACTCCAGGTTTTCTTACACACCCAAAATTATTTTTGATCCTCCATTCTATTTTTACACACTAACGGCTGTCGGGCAATAGGTTTTTTTTCTTTGACAGTTTTTGTTACAATGAATCTTCTTTGTGTATATTACTCGCTTTAGAAGCCACTTCACTTATATTGATCGATAAGTTGCTCTTTCTTTTGCATTACAATTGAATGAAGCTACAACAGTTATCCGGTTCTTGGTTGCTATAGTGATTTTTTGCATCTCTCTTTTTACTGTTTATTTACATGGAGGTCCTTATGTGAATCTACAACCTAGATATCCACTGGGTAAATATATATAGGGGTGTTCATGGTCCGGTCCGGTCCAAAATAGCATAATTGTCGGGTTTTTTGTAAGACAGAGCCGGACTGGACTGATCTGACTGAATGCCGAGAATAAGGAAAAGGATGGACTGAGGACAAGACTGAATTTGGTTTGGTACGGTTCGGGCAGGTCTCCGTTTTGCTCACCCGTATGTATATATGTATATCAGGGGTATCTCATAGGGTCAGATGTGACGTAAAATAATTACTTCTTGCAAAATATTTAGCAACACATAGTTGTTATTTGATCTGGATAACCAAGTAAATTTTTCATTAGGTGTCACGTACCACTCTCACACATGTCTCCGATAGAACTTGAACGTCTTTGTTGATAGGCGTGTCACATACTAATAGTCACCAAAGGTTTCTGGTGTACCGACTACTCGACAAACTCAAACTCGTAGCTAATTTTAGCATAGGATTTTCAAAATAAACGAGACGGCCCTGTTAGTACCGCTTGTGTCATAGCTCATAAGTATATGATTTAAGGGCTAAGAAGTTAAACAATAATGGCATTTTGAACAATACTTTTAATAGTAGTTGGTGGGACAACTAGTGGTGGATATAAGATATGGTGCAATCCAAATTGTGTGGTTGCATATTTGACATGGACTACAAGTTTTAAGCTAACACATCAAAAAAAGTTGTGTGCAACAAAAAAATTCACTAGTCTGGGTTTAAAGAGAAAATGGCATCCATTTCAGCTTGCACTCCCACTCTTCTTCCCAAGAAACCTTCAACTATTCTAGGTATGCTTTCCTTTTTAACTTCTCATTAGTACTAATTTTATCTAATATGTAACAACTTCCGTCTCATATTTATTGTCCACAATCTCATTTCGAGTTATCCTAAATTGGAGGCATTCTAGATCAAGATGTTCCCGTCAATTTAAACCTTTAGTCGAAATAAGAAACGAAACAAGCAGTTGGTTCTTCCAAGAAACATTCAAAATTTGTCATAATTAATATGGACATAGAATTATTTAGTACTAGTATCAATTAGTGATTCCCTATTTGCATCTCATCTTTAGGCTTTTGTGTATGTCTTATTGTGTAAATAGCCTTATGATTCGAAAATTGACAAGTATAAAGACGAAATTAGAATCTGAGTCGATTAATCCAGGATGTGTGTTAAGTAGTTAACAATGAAATGTAAATTATTATCTAGTCAAACAACTGGCCAATGTGGGTTTTGCCGCCTAATTTTTGACATTTGCTTAACCTTAATCGTTGCATATTTTGAATGTACTTAAAGTAAACTTAGTTATACAAGCCCGATTGCTGTAGTTCGCGTTTACATACATAATGGTCATTGCATTGTGTTGTTAGTCGTTATCGTTGTATAAGGTTCACATCTGTACGAGTTATGAATAAGTTCAGAAAAAAACATATTATTTTCAGGGTTACCGAGTACATACAACATGGGAAAAGTGACATGTTCAGTTGAAAGAGGTTCAACAAAGGTCAATTCAGCGCGATTGGTGATGACAAGCGTGTCTTCATTGGCTGCAACAACAATGGCTGCAACCATGACGAGCCCAATAGCCATGGCGCTAGTGGACGAGAGAATGAGCACCGAAGGAACTGGGCTACCCTTTGGTCTAAGCAACAACCTTCTTGGCTGGATATTGCTCGGCGTGTTTGCATTGATTTGGACTCTCTACTTTAGCTACGTCGGAAGCCTCGATGAGGACGATGACTCGGGTTTATCACTTTAGGGTTATTGTTCTTGAGCCAAGTTAAATCACGAAATGGATTCATGTAAAAAGTTGTTGACATAAAGGGTTGCTAATGTAGCAATTTACATATACAATGCATTGAGGTAGAGGTCTAAAAATTAATGAAATCATTAATTTATAAAACTTTTGCCTTCATAAACCTTCTTCTACTATGTATAAACCTTTTTAAGTTTATAAATTCTCAATATTTACACATGCATTAAATTTTAAAGAGGTCTAAGATTATGGACCTATTCATTATAAACCTATTTATAAACCCATCTCCACTATAGTTTAGACCTCTTCGTCATTTTATAAACTTTTTTTAAACTACCATAGTGGATGCCCTAAGTGTACATTACTTTTTCTAAACAAAGTTCCATCAAGTCTTTGGTCCTAAATAACATACTATTTATGATAATGAGAATTGATTCGTACATTCCACTTTTTGATTGAAACACTTAATTATATAATCTTTTAAAGCAACAACATAACTGTTTAATGTATAATTTATAATGTTCTAATCAAATTTTAGAGTGTGCAAATCATTAGCCTATGATAATGCATATAAATATATAAACATGTTGCTATACATGACCAATTATATCTAATCATTTAACTTTTCCTTAAGCACTCAACCATATTTTATAATCTATGTATAATGATATATCATATCATCATCAAACTTATCTTTTTTTAAAAAAAAAAGTATTTTCTTTAAGACATTTTAAATTATTGATTGTAGCTCATTGATTACAAAATCTCTAGACTGTTAGAGTTGGCAGCTAACTTTGCTAAGGATTTTGTTTGCGCGATAGCGACGAAGGTGTCAGGTCCGACAGGCGAATAAAATTTACAGGCAAAGGGATTGGCATGTAAACCCGCTATTCTCGATAGTTAGAATAGATTCGTAGACCAGATCACCTGATATGTTTTCAATTTTAAAAAGTTTTGTTAGGTACTTAATAGCAATTGGCGACTTTTTTTACTTTTACTTCATAGAGCTTTGCGTCTCTTTGATAGCTGAACGTTTTTTATGAGAAACTGAAAGACTTTGTATCGAAATGGTGTTGTTGGATAATTGTTTTGTTAGAGTGGAGGGAGTGGATGGCTGCTAGGTGGGCTGGTAGTCTTTGGCGTCAGTTCACTGTTGACGCATCATTCCGGCTCTCGCGCCAAAGGGGCTCGTGCCAACTCTACCAGCTCACGTCAAAGGTTTTTTGTTTTTTTGTTTTTGTTTTTTGTTTTTTAGTTATAAAGTGGATATTTGTGAACCCATTAGACCCCTTTAGCATCATTTTTTTCCGTATTAACCGTTACCCCATAAATGTGGTGCCAAAGAGCTTTTGATGTTAAAACCCCAAAATCTTACGTAGCGACTTTAACACCACTTTCTTGTGTGAATGACTCCCAGCTCTCTTATGAACTATTGTAAAGAGGTTAAATAATTGTTTTGTTAATATGCTTTTATGAACTATATTGTAAAGCTTTTAGAAATTGTAAATTTGTGTATAATTTTTAAGTTTAAGCACACATGTATTTTTTGAAATTTGAAGTCGGTTAATAAGTGGAAATAATAATAAGTAATTTAAAAGCAAGATAAGTAGTGATGAGTCCAATGTGTTTTTGGGGCCACTCGTACCGACTTTGTTTGAAGAAATTTCTCTACTGTTTTTTACCCGCCTGTTTTTATTTTATTTCATTTCCTAATCCATCAACTATTAAGCATATCCAATAAAGATACTATACTTATAATATATGTTACTTCCTTCCTTCAAGTTTTAAAAAATGCCACATCCTTGGTAAACATATTCAGTGTCGGTTTCTCGAGCTATCGTTCTCTTAAAACGCAAAAGATAATGTCTAGTGTTGTGTACTTGTGATGGTTTCTTAGCTTTAGCGCACACGACCACGAGTTATAATATAGGGTAAGTTTGTTAGAGAAATATGTTTGTAAATAAAACATAGAAGAGTCTCTTTTTGGCATGATATTCCACCATCTCTTCCTCACAAGACTATATACTACTTATATACATGGACGGATCGAGGGGAGTTCCGAGATACAGGAAAACCTCATGGATTTTTCTTACTAACATTATGTTACTCGCAAATCTTGTAGGTTGTACCAAAAACTCGCCTCACCTAAACTTGTTTTAATCACTTATATTTGACTAGTTAAGTCTATTACAATTGGTTTTTAGAAAAAACTCTATTAGGCGCTTCTAAAACTCGCAAAAAATGCTCAAAACTTGTCAGAAATACTTAACTTTTGCAAAAAATGCCAATCGATTAGTCACCGACTAATTTCAGCTAAACCAATTTTTCGTCTGACTATCAATTCACGACTTTTACAACCTTGCTTTATAGTATAACTACAAAGGACCTCTAGTTGATCTACACATTTAAAAGGACCAAGAACAAAACAATGAAACACTAACATCCAAATTACATTTCACCCCTCTAACTTTTTGTCTTTTCAAATTGTAAACATCACCAAAAAAAACATCACACATTCTAACCATTTTACCTGCCACCCCAACACCACTCATACTACACAAAAACAAAGTTACTACCATCTTCATCCAATCATACTATATTTCATACCTCAAGCTCATCACATGTCATGTACACATACTCATAGCAACAAATTCAGCTACTATCTTTGTTTTCTGTTTTTTTTTTTTTTTTTTTTGGAATTATTATTGGCTATATATTGTGTTATCAACTTATCATAACCCCATGGTTGGGGATGGTTATATTGTCCCATTGGACTCTTTGTCTCAGCCAGCTTTGTTAACTAAGAAAACAGCTGTTTCGCGAAGCTGGGTCTCGGTGGATCATAATGGAAATAGTACAGTTTTGGACTTGGATAAATATGGTATTATGAAACGTGTCGAAATACATGCTAGAGATTTAAGGATACTTGATCCTTTGTTGTCGTATCCGTCTGCGATTTTAGGTAGAGAAAAAGCAATTGTTCTTAACTTAGAGGTTTGTTCATTTGTTGGAATTTTCGTTAAATTTTGCTGTTTTTGCATAATGAATTTGAATGGAGTTTTTTCGGGTTTTTGTAGCATATCAAGGCTATTATCACAAGTGAAGAGGTACCTTTTTGCTTTTCATGTTCTGTTTTTAATCCTTGATAAGCAAAACTGTCAAGTTTACTTTGGAGAGCTTATTTTCACTATGGAAATGCAATAAGCAACTAGTAAACAGTTTAAATAGCGATCGCAGACACCCCTTTTATTTGAAATTTATCTGATAAGTCGATAAGTTCAAAATTAAGGTCATAGGCATTGCTCACTCGTAGTTGTAAGACTGCACTTTTTGAATGTTGTCAAAGCTGAATGACTGTTATTATGGTTTCCGAAAGTTAGATGGCTTTATAATGGTGATTACAACTTGGATTGGTTTTAAGTTATGCGGATACTTTATATATGATGTTGAGTGGTGCGTAGGTATTACTTCGTGATCCACTTGATGATAATGTTATCCCCATTGTTGAAGAGCTTCAAAGAAGGTTGCCTCCGGTTAATGTCTATGCAGGACTTGGAGATGATGAAGAGGGAACTGGGGTGCAAACTGATGCTCAAACCGACGAAACAAATGGTATATTTGTCTATAACATAAGTTAGTAAATGGATCAGTTTCTCAACATTCTATTGACGTTCTAATTAGAGGTTTTTCGGTAAATGAATATAGAATTCCCATTTGAGTTTCGGGCACTTGAAGTTGCACTAGAAGGTATTTGTAGTTTTCTTGATGCACGTACACGAGAACTAGAAACCGCTGCTTACCCTGCTTTGGATGAACTAACCTCCCTGGTGAGTTGCTGATTATTGGTGTTGTAGTCTGTCTGAATAATCACTTTGTAAATGAGCATCCAAACACACCCTCATAGATGATTAGTCTTTTTAAGGTAAGCCAATTTAGTATCATAAACAACATTCAATAGTATATTAGTAGATGTAAATAAGGACACAATAGTCCATGTCCATGAACACCATACAAAATTCATTCGATCACGTAACTAATGGGCCATTTGTATATAAAAGGCGACTAAATTCAATTTTAAAAAGGGCTATTTAAGCATTGGGTTAATTATCTGTGTGGACTTTTCTTGCAGTTTAGTGATGTTTTCATTTTCGGTTTGTTTGATCTGTCTATCAAAGTGAATCAAGTGCATATTATGTGCAGATAAGCAGTCGTAACCTGGATAGGGTGCGCAAGCTCAAGAGTGCAATGACAAGACTGACGAATCGCGTTCTAAAAGTACGTTTTTTCTATTTTACCTCTTAAATCCTTTACACCCAAAGATAAATTTCATTGCTCTAATATGGATTATAAAGTTACCGGTCATCAGATTCTCATTTTGATCCCTTAAGTCGCATTAACCACTTGGAAAACACACATCCAAACACCCTTTTAGCAAAGAGGTAAACATATGAGGTTTTCCGCGTTTAGATTTCCCAGGGAAGGCAAGCCTTTTTTTTACTCAGATGTACGTGACCTCACCGAGTTAATTCCAGGACTTTTTCCGACCCTTCCCCGACCACCCCAATTGTACACGCCTAGCGAGGTTTGAACCCTTGACCTCTTTTGAGGAAACCAAGGACATTACCACTAGGCTATTTGGTGGTGGTTCGACTCCCTTAGTATTTGTGCCTAAATTCAAGGGGTATTCATGGTGTGATGTGATCTTTTTAGGTAAGAGATGAGCTTGAACAACTATTGGACGACGACGATGACATGGCAGACCTCTATTTGTCGAGGAAATTATCTTTTGCTTCTTCCCCAAGTAGTGATGGTGCCAACTTACCGTGGTCCCCTGCCTCTCCAACCATAGAATCAAAAATATCGAGAGCAAGCCGAGCAACTCCATTTTCTATCCATGGGGAAAATGACGTTGAGGAACTAGAAATGTTGCTTGAGGTTTTATCACAATACCTACATCTTTATTTTGTAAATTTTTTGACAAAAAATGACTTAAGTATAGCTGCGAAAAACCAGTTTCTTCATCTGATTTTGTTTTTTTATAGGCTTACTTCATGCAAATTGAGGCCACATCAAATAAACTCACTACGGTAATTGCCACTTTAGTTGACTGTATGTCGGCAATCTACTGGATTTACTTGATGAGCTCTTTTGAATGATCTATGTTCTATTGATGTACGTATATTTTTGTTTGTGTTTGCAGCTGCGCGAGTACATTGATGATACAGAGGATTACATCAATATTCAGGTACAGAAAATGGAACACTAAAGTGTTTCCAAAATCTGAAAAATAGTCGAAACCTTTTACCTTAACTATGAAGTTTACAGCTTTTTTCTTTGTTTTTCTTGCATACAGTTGGATAATCACCGAAATCAGCTGATTCAGGTAACAATCACTCTGGTACCTATAAATTTCAAACTTTTTATAATTATTTACGGGTATGCTTTTATTTCATATATATAGTTGGAGCTCTTCCTACTATCCGGGACGGTTTCATTGTCTGTTTACTCATTAGTGGCTGCTATTTTTGGCATGAACATTCCATACCCATGGAACGATAACCATGGTTATGTTTTCAAATGGGTACGCCAGACGATCTTTCTGCAGTACTTGTATAGAAAACATACTCGTAACAAGTATATCACTTATGTTTGTTTCTTGTAGGTGATTATGTTTGCTGGTATATTAAGTGCATCAATCTTTATGTCAATAACAACTTATTCAAGACACAAAGGTCTTGTTGGATCTTGAGACGGGATTGTCATCCAAGTGCTTTAGATGCTTGTGCACAATGTAGTTACGAGTGGTGCCTTCTTGATACGCAAAACTATATCGTGCTTGTATGGGCTGTACTTTGCTAGAATAAGAAGTTGCGGAAGCGGGAGTATGGGATGTATTACTACTACTACATATGTGATTGCTAGAAAAACATCGACTCAATTTTACGAAGAGAATTGTTATAAATGCTTTACTTTTTTGAAACGAAAATATCGTTTATGAGAATGAGAATCGAAATATCAGTGCAGAACTTATACCCCGCCGTCCCAATTTGTTAGTCTATTGTTTCTTTTCGTTCCCAAGTAAGTGAATAATATGATCTCTTATTCTCTTACTGTACCATCTAAGGATTATCACGGCACCGGAATCAGGGTGGGTCCTAGGACACTTATGAAGTTTTGCGACGTAGTGTTATTTTTTGGTAAAAACCTCAATTTTTCGTAAATGCACTTTGTCCATAAAAATTGCGTTTCTAGTTTTGCTAATATTTTTTGGTATACAGTGTTGTGCTACATGATGAGATACTTGAAACATTTGATTAAGCACCGCATCACCCATCGACCCTTTTGGTATTAGGCTCTGTTTCTTTGTTAACATGCTAAGGACTCGTTCTTTGGGAAAACACACGGAAGAAAAAAACAGTTCTTCTCCCAATGTTGGTCCGGATCAGCTTTAGAGGAACCGTGGTTGAATACTTGAATTCACACACCACCCTATGCGAGTATGCTCGTGTTTTCATAGTAGCTATGATCTTCATAACATTACATATGAACATAAAGACTAAGTAATATAGAATAACCGAAACCAGACTCAAGTCCAGCAAATCAAACCAATGATGTTCAGTTGTTCACACGAATCCAAAACGAAAATTTAAGACTAAAGTAAAAAAAAGTCTGAATAAAACCCATCCTGGTAACAGATTCAAGACATAACAGCAGTTAATTTAGTTCGAAACAATAGTTATTTCATTCATTTAGCTCAATTTCGTTACCAATGATGGTTGCTGCCTGCTTCAAAGAATCGTGGTTCAATCCAAACTGCCCTACGCATACAATTTTTAGTAGGAGAAGCATCCACAACTTCGTTTAGATAAACATTAGGGAATCCATTTTCTTCGAATGTTAATCCATAAACAGCAACGTATTCATCATCTTCAAGATCAAACTCATCTCTTGTTTTCTCTATGGTGTCACAAAACTCAGTCCTAGAATACAAATAAGGCAAGTTCGACAAATTAAACTTCTCTTTAGCTTCCTCAGCAGTGACAATAACATACATGCGCCATTTCTTTTCATGAACGGAAAATGCCAAAATATATCTTCTATCGTCCAAATAGTGGAATGTTTGAGTCTTCTATCGAACGTTGCTCCAACAATATTCGGCCTCCAGCCATGTTTTTTACATTTGTGACGAGTCCATACACTTTGCCCTTTAAAAATCACATGGACTTCAAAATCAGCAGAACCATTGATTCTACAAAGTATGGAGATGATGCAATGAGGGGGGGTAGGTATGTCGGAAAACGACGCCACATGGCCTTCTATTTCATTATGTGGGAAATTAGGGAGTGTGATTTTGGCAAGAGAAAAGGGGGAAAAGAAGAAAATCGTCCCGGCTTTTAATAAAAGTCATCCTTTAAGTTCTGGAACGTTTCGTTTGTAGGTTTCGGAATCAAGTTTGTTGTAGATTAAGCATTCGGGACTGTTGGGTTTGTGAAATATTAACCATGGAATCTGACCTGGTTCATTTTCAGCCGATGCACTAAATGAAGCACATCGGAAATCCTTGCATGTGCCACGAAAGCTTAAAAGCTCGATCAAGGCTAGTCGATTAGCAATGGAGAATAAAATGTCAATGGGAAGATCGGCCCATGGTCTAAATTGATCCGAAACCTCGTCCATTTTCATGCCCATTCCTCACTCTTACCACCTTCTATAACAAATAACTTAGGTTAACTAACAAGAAATGGCAATATATATGTATAACTTTCAAGCAAAAAAACCTAAGTTTTACAATGTGCAATTTATGTAGAAAGTACAAACAAACATGACAATAAATTTTACATGTTCAAGTAAATTCCAGTTCAGCAAAATTTATAAATTTTAAGGTTAAGTTCATCTAATAGAAATATAATTTTACTAATTTACAAAGTTAGTAAATGAGTTTTTTTACTAATCTAGCAAACCATATTTTGGAATTTGTAACAATCTAGTGAATATATAGTAACTGGTACTGATTCATCAAATAAAATCAATTACCACCTGACATAAATTTAAATGTTACGCTTATAACCCTATACATATAGGTCAGGTGATAATTGATTTTACTTGGTGAATCAGTACGAGTTACTAATTTACTACATATTCACTAGATTGTTACAAATTCTAAAAATGGTTCCGACCCGAAACTTAACCCTACATATATTTACATATACACATCGCTCATGGTCAGCCAATCACCATTGTTGCTTGGTTTGAGTTGTGACTTGTGGGTGTGTTTGTTGTTTTGGAAGCTTGCGCGTGAGTGTCTCACTCAAGTGAGGTTACGGCCACTCCGCATAAACTCAAGTGCTTAACGCCAACTAAGGTTTATCGACTCACCATGTGGGCGCCTAAATCTCATCTGATATCAAGGGTGCAATTTCAGATTGTGTTTGAAAGTGGATTATCTGATTGTTATCAGGGACGGAGCTAAGGGTGTTCCGTGGATGTCCAGGAAACCTATGGATTTTTTCGATTTAGGGGTTGTTTGATAAAATAGAATGATATAGCGATGAATCATTTTGCGATCTGAATCATTCTAAAGCTCTGAGTCAAATTGCTTCTAAATAAAAATAAACTGTTTGATAAATGTCATAGATTACGATCTAACATTAAATTACTATTTTAACCTCGGATAATGCTATATAAATACATGAACGATCGATTATAAATAAAATGATATAGTTTACATTCAAAGAAACAATATTTTAAATTAATATGAGGAAATAAATTTTTTTTTGTCAACACTATTATATAAAATGAAACATATTTTGATGTCATTAGTCCGTATTTAGTTATTATTGCATTTTAAGGACGAGTATTTCGATTCGAATTTTAAAACTGAACCCGAACCGTGTCGAAACCGGCATTCGAATTCTGTTCGGTACGATATCGGAACTACGAAATAAGGTGAAAAATTCGGTATCACTATTTCGATACGAGACTGATACCATATCGAGAAATTTCTTAAAATAAACGAAAAAAACCCGATCTTCCAGTACTGGTATTCAAATCCTGTTAGTTTATGTTCACGAAAAAATCAGTACCACTAATTCGGTATGAAATCGGTACATGACCGATAGCTCATTCCTATTCCAGTTACGTATGTAGTTTTTTCTAATCTTAGTAACACGGTTTCATTTATACTTATGCGAAAAAAATCATCGTAACAAATTTGTAAAGGTAAATAAGAAAAGAAAATGACGAGAGTGATGTATCAAGTATACTAGTTATTTAAATCATACTATTTGAATTAAAATATATCAATGCAAGGGTCATTGTTGGTAATATTTGGTGCTAAATGGTGTAGCATCATTTTTGTGCAAAATGGTTAACTGACAGTAGAATCGTACAACGCCAATAATTGCAACTACCAAACACATAGCTTACTGACCGATTTATTGGATGGCTCTGAGTCACATGATTAAAAAGCTATCAAACATCCTCTTAGTGTTAATTTAAAAAAAAAACACAGATTTTTTTCAAATCTTACTACTTTATAAAGTATTTAACCCCTTTCTATACTTAGTAGTCTTAAAAAATTCAGCATAAAACATTTCTTAATTGGGAAATAATACAATGCAAAGTTATATGTCACATCTCAATAAATTGTAACAAATAAAAAAAAACTATAACAACACAATAAAGGTGTAATAAAGATGTAATAAACGGAAAAAAGAGTAACGGTTGTAACATTCATGAGAGTTGTAACAACCGATTCAATGAAAATTAAATATAAAGTTGTAACATTCATCACAAATCATATATATACCCATGATATATCATTCTCTTCATTCTCGTAATTATGTCACCAAGCTTTTAAAACTCCATTGTTATGCGACCACCACCCGACATCACAACTGCCGAACTAAACATACCGCTTAATCCCACACCACCACCCGACCACCCGACCACACGACCACCCGACCACCGAGACCAACACCCGCCGCCGAAAATTTAGTCATCGGGTAGCCACCGCCGCATTGCGCGGGTACCCGGCTAGTTTAAAAAAAAAACACAGATTTTTTTCAAATATATTTTAAATGCACTCGGTGTTTTGTAATGAGTTTCTAGTCTTATTTAATACTATATTAAAAAAAATTGAATTATGAAATTTCCTCCCTGAAAATCATAAATAAATGAGTTTCTCATGCACGTTCTAATATATCATCCAAACAATCTAATAATTTTAAGGTACTAAAAGAAAAAAGTAATCATCAATGATTTATGCAAACACCATCACAAAACACCCATTTCAAAACGACCAAAAAGTAACCTCCACTGCATATTATATGAACACATTCACACATACTCATGCACAAATTAAAAATCAATAAATGTACGTGGACCATGCTCATAGGACAAACATCTGTTAAATCAATGGCGGCTACCAAACCCTTATTCTTCCTAATTGATCGATCTATTCCCTGTTAATCATCGTTCTTTGTATAATGTTTAATTATTATGGATTCCATGTACTCATACCTTGTTCGCCCTAACTTGTGATTGGATCTAGGCTTTCAATTTCGATTGATCCCTAGTTTGTAATATGATCAATTAGGACCGTAAGGTGTTTGTTACAATTGTGATTCCGTTCCAATTTCTCTTTATCCGACTCGACGTGGTTTTAGGGTTTTGATTGTTCCATTTTTTTAGGGTTTTCTCTCTCTTAGGGCTTGTTTATTTTTTCATCATGGTTATTCATCGTTCTACAGAAGATCTTGCTGCTCGTATATCAAAATCCATTTATGTAACCAAATTTCCGGATAATATTGGTCCGAGCGAATTGTGGAAGGTATGTGAGGGGTATGGGAAGGTGATCGACGTTTTTATTTCTAATCGCAGATCTAAAGCTGGTAACCGCTTTGCTTTTGTACGGTTTATTCGAGTAGATAATTTAGACCGCCTGGTTGGTAATCTTTGTACTATTTGGATCGGCCGTTATCACATTCATGCCAATGCTGCTCGTTTTGAACGTCCAAAGAAACCTGTATTTTCATCTAGTACTTCCCAAAATAATGTGCACGGTGCTTCTGGTTCTTATGCTTCAGCCGTTAAAGCCACGCTCCTTTGAATGGTCCTGTCGTATCCTTACCGACTTTAGTTTCGGATGATTCTTGTATTGTTGATCGTGATCTTTCATGTCATGTTATCGGACGTGTGAAAAAGATTCACTCGATTCCCAATATCCGGTTATTATTAGCTAAGGAAGGGTCTGAACATGTGAAGGTCGTGTTCTTAGGAGGTTTATGGGTGATGTTAGAGTTGGATAATGTTCTCTCTAAGCAAAAGATATTGGACCATGTTGGAGTCAAGTCGTGGTTCTGTTCTCTATCAAATGCGGATAATGAGTTTGTTAGTGATGAAAGAGCTGTTTGGGTGGATATCGAAGGCATCCCAATTAACACTTGGTCTCGTGATACCTATTCCAAGATTGGTAAGAAATGGGGAGAGGTTTTGGACATTGAGGATAATACTGGTTCATCATTTGCTCGTAAGTGGATGTGTATTCTCACAAAAAACCAGATATTATTTTGGAAAAATTCAAGGTGGTTTGCAAAGGTAAGGTGTATGTGGTTCGGGCGAAAGAACTTTTTACGTGGAATCCGAGTTTTTTAGAACCTACGGTGTCAGGTGTTGGATCTCCTAGATGTAGATCTTGCAGCCTGTCAGGAACGGTGAATGACTTCTGTAATCACAAGTCAATCCACAGAGAGACTCTATACACAATATGAATGCAGAATACAAATATAATAAAGAAGAACAGAATAACTATAAAGACTTGATCCTTTCTAAGGATTTCTAATATTGATAATGACTAGAACTACGTTTGGTGAAGGTGTGTATAACCCTTCTGCCTAAGGTTCCTTTTATACTACAAGGAAACCCTAATACAGCATTAAACAAAACGTGTAAAACTGATATGCATATCTTTTCCTAACATATCTCATGCATATCCTAACAGAATAATAAATAAATAATAAAGTTTGACTTCGACTAGGACCAGGAGCAAGACTTGCTCCTACTACTACTAGGACCAGGAGGAACTACATACCTCCTAGTCTACCTATTGCATTTAACTATTACAATGGTCCTAACAATCCTCCCCTAAACTTGAATTTGACCTGTTGAGTTCAAGTTTCCTGGAAAACGTGCAAATAAAGCCCGAGGATTGAATCAGCAAAACTAATAGCAGCATCAGCAAGATAAGAATCAGAATAACCGCCGCAACATGAAACACTAGAAGCTTCTTTAAAGCTTGGAACAAATTAGCATCGTGTTGAATCTTTTCAGCAACATGAGCAGATTTGATGAGCCTTTACCAAGTAGCTGCTCGCTCTTGGGCTAGCCAGTCTTTCTGGTGGAATAAGCATCACCCTGGGAGACTAGAACCCAGCCCAACTCTTAGAACGTGAATCAATGGTGAGTGGGGGTACCCTGATGATTTTAGGCAAACCATCACAGCCGTCAACGGATTTGATATGTCTTTCCCAGAAGCCGTACCCCTCTGGACTCGCCAACTCTTAGCAATAAAGCATCGGTGAGTTGAAAACCCTATAGCTATAAGCAAGCTATTACAGCTATCAACGGATTTGATAAAATCTTTACCAAGAGCCGTACCCCCTTGGATTAGCCACTTTTCAGTCTAGGACCATGGCAAGTGAAAACCATCCAGGTTTGGGTAACCTGGCAACCATCAAAGGATTTGAGAATCGCACCAGGAGCCGTACCCTCAAGGTGAATCAACTCTTTCTTGTCGATGAGACATGGTGAGTTGAGAACCATTTGTTGTGAGGACCAAGTCTAACACCAGGTGAAACCAGTAACCAGCACAAGCACAATTCAGTAACCAGAACCCATAGTGTGAAGCATCCAATGGTATCATATTCACAAGTATAAAATCCAAGATGTGTTTAAAGTATAAGCAAATATTATATAAAAAGTATAATTTTTTTATTTTTTTTTATTTTTTTCCAACTATAAAGAATGAAATTCACCAAGCACTTAAATATTGGTGAAAAGAATGATAATATGAACAAATGAGCAAAAACACAAAACAAAAACACTTACAAACCAACCAAATCATAGACCAGAAGCAGCCTTCTTATCTGCTGTCAAACGAGCCTGAATTCCTTCCACCAACGCAGTTGCCATAGAGGACTCATTCCCTGATGGAGCATTGGAAATTTGCAAGTGACTAGCCAACATAGCCTCCATCGAAGAAATCGTCAAAGGATAATCCACATCTGTGAGCATGAAAACCATATGACCAGATTCCAATTCCAACATATGCACACCACATCCCGCATATAACTTCCATCGTTGAATCACCCATTGCATCTGATCCTTCCATATACCAGAAACAGGAGCATGAGGAGGTGCATCAAGCATCAGCTTAAGATCAGCCCATATGCGCAAACCAGGCCAGGAAGACACAGCCATGGGATCAAAAGGCATGCCAGAATCCACAAACCCATATAAATCCATAAGATCTTTACGATCAGCCCAAGACAACACACCCTGCAAACCCGAAGCTAACCGTACATACCCATCACTAAGAGTAATCCTATGTGATACCATACCAGGAAGAGTTGTGGAACGCTCAACCGTCCAACCAGTAATATGTCCATTTCCCAACGGAAAATCAGAATCACTGTCAGAAGCGGCATCAATCAAATTTTCAGGATCACGCTTCTCATAAGGGACCGTCTTGCCACGTCTAACACGTCGAGCTGACTTCTGGCGAAGCGAACGTCGAGGTGTGGGATCACTAGGTGTGGGTTCAACCTTCACCTTCACCTCAGCAGCAGCAGTGGGAGCAGGAGAAGTAGACTCATTAGTTTTCCCACCCAAGGGATCAATAGGAGCTGTACTAGAAGTAGGAATAGGTTGAGTTCCAGGAACCGGTGGTGACGGGGATGGCATATCAGGTGTAGCAGTTGTAGTTGTTGTGGTAGCAAAGGTGGTGGTGGTAGCATGTGTGGTGGTGGTAGTAGGACCGGAAGAAGAACCCAAAGGAGTAACCAAATGAGAAGTGGTGGTACCAACTGAAGTAGCGACAAAAACCGATGGACTAGCAGCAGAACCAGGAGTAGGAGCAGAAGAGGGACCATGAGTAACAGCAGGATAAGAAGTGGTCATCACACGAGGAGGGGGGCGGTAGATAAATCATTCCGGAATGGGTTGACTCTGATGCTTGACCATTCGTTCATAGAGTGCCTTGAGCTCATTAAAAGTCAAAGCCCGAACCCTGTCCCATTTCCAACCAGCTTGAAAATAAGCAGCCGATTGATACTTCACATATCGCTGCATCTGCTTGCGCTCCTCAATTCTTGATAAAGGTCTGTTCTTTCTCTTCTCACGAAGCTATGCAGCAAGTGCCAACTGATGCTTGCGCATCAACACCATAGCTCTTGGAATACAGTTATGCTCATCCACATCGTCACCCAAAAGATCAGTAAACTGGGCATAATCCCTGGTAAGAATAGTCAAAACCTGCATCCAATCACTGTCATTCCAATGCATTGCATCGTGCTGAACTTGTTCACGCCTCTGCTGTTGAAGCGCCTCCGCCGCAGCCCTATCAGCTTCATCAATCTCGGCTTGAATCCGTTGAGCAGCCTCCTCACCTAGCCTATCCTCCTCAAGCTGTCTGCGGGTACGTTTGCGAGGTGGTGAGGGAGCATCAGTCATTGGGGCCTTCCCCTTTGAATCATGGGATGGACTAGCAGTGGAACCAACAGCAGGACCAGAAGCACCATCCATAGGAGTGGAAACTCCAGCCAGAGAAGGAACATTGGAGGAAGTCGGAGGAACCGACAAATCATCATACAATTTATCAGCAGAGGCAGCCTTTGCCAACAATGTCAAACCATCCTCAACACGCTCCGTACCCTCCTCATCAGAATCAGAGTGGATCATATGCTTCTTTCGTCGTCTATGCTGAGTCTCCAAAGCTTTGATGCGATCAGCCAGAGGAAGAACAAACTCCCTAGTAAGTTTCTGGTGTTGATTCAAATCAGCTTCCAATGAAATAATCCGCTCATGATAGCTGTGCATAAGATTAAGTAACGACATAAGTGTAGTAGGCTCCTCCGCCTGCCCACCAAGAGGACTTGGGCCATGGAAGGCGTCATTGGAGCCTGAAGCAACAGATGGGTCAACATTAGGAGTACTAGCACCAAAAGGCTTATCAAAAGAGTGTGGAGCAGGACTAGGAGGTGGAGTCTCCACAAATGGAGACTTTTGTGGTACGAAAGAAGGACCAGCCTTGGAAGGGGATGGTCTTTCAACCACCACCTCCTCAACCAGCTCCTCCTCAACCACATGAGAAGCACCACCAGTAGGAGCCTCCTCCTCCATAGGGTCATCATCAATCACAACAAACTCAGGAGCCTCCTCCTCCTCCTCCATAGGACCCTGAGCCAGCCCCAACATGGCCTCAGTAAGGGGCCTCCACTCCCCGGTAAACCCATGGACCATATTATAATAAAATTTTGCAGTAAGCTTAGACGGCACATGTTCAGTCCTATCACGAGGAATGCAAACCAGTATTTGTTGTAAAAACCGAGGATACATAAGAAACTTCTTTCTTGAACCAGCATTAGATAGATTACTAACCATCCCCTCAAACAGATAATGAGAGAAATTAAAAACTCTACCCTGAGCCAAGCAAATGAGACCAGTAGCCAAAGGAGTAGGGAAATCATCCCAACTCCCAGACTTGGGACTTAAACAATGAATCAGAAAATGCACCAAAAGCTTCCATTGGGGGGAAAACCTATTTGTCTGGAAGTTAAACTTCCCCCCATGATTGTACCCTATAGCAGCCATCCCCTCCAATACCTCCGAATTGGGGATGGACTCAACACCACCCTCATCTTGAAGATGAAGGGAAGATCGAATAGAAGCCTTAGACACCACATATGAACGTCCATCTATGGTAGCATGGAGTTCACGTGGACGACCAACCACAACCACAAGACGAGCAGATGCCCAAAACTGACGAATGACACTATCATAGATAGTGGGACATACAGTAAAAGCATACCTTAGGTTTGAGGCCTCAATGAAATCCAGAATGTCAGTAAACTCCTCACGATGTGGACCATCGCCTAGAAAGGCGACCTTGTTGTGAGCAGGTTGGTATACTAGGGCAGCCATGGATCTTGAATAAGTGAAGGGAAGAGGATTTTGGTTAGGGTTGAGAGAGTAGGATCAGTTTTGTGTGAGTGATGAATGGAATGATTGAGTCAAGGGGGTTAATTTGACCATAAATAAGGTAAGTAGTAACTGTTCATTGACCCCTATTAATGGGGGGTTGCCCTTTCAAATTTCACATTATTACTTAGTAACCACTTGCCCCTTTTAACATAATTCCCAAATTCCAAGTTACCAAAGTTAATTAAAAATGTAAATACCAGAATTGGAAGCGTTGACTAAAAGTCAAAGCACACAATCGTCAGACCAGAAGCAAATTGTGGTCAACAAAGGACAATAAGAATGAACAGTGTCCCAGACCAGTACCAAAAGCCTATCACCACTTGACAAAGAAGAATTTTGAACCACCAGAAGCCAACCAAATATGACTAGAAGCTGACCAAAGAGGACCAGAAGTCAGTCATGTAAGACCATAACCACCAGAATTAAGCAACATCCTCCACCAGAAGTAACACACACCACCAGAACCAATGTAATATGTTGTTAAAATCTACCAATACGTTAGTCTGTCCTAAGAATATGTACACGAAGCCTCCCCTTAGGCTTAGCCTCCCCTCAATCCTAGACCTCAAGGATTGACCATCCCAATGTGAACCACCAAGTGGTTAAACCGAGTACCATCAAAGGCTTTTGTCAACAAATCAGCAACATTATCATCCGTATGAACTTTAAGAACCTGTATCAACTTATTCTCATTGGCATCCCGTATAAAATGGTGCCTAATTTCAATATGCTTTGTTCGCTGATGAAAAACCGGATTCTTCACAATGCAAATAGTGCTTTGATTGTCAATAAAAGTTTTGGTGTTCATAAAATTGAAACCATAATCCAACATCTGATTTTGGATCCACAAAACCTGTCCACAACAACTAGCAGCAGCAACGTATTCAGCTTCTGTTGAAGAAGTAGCTACTATTGTCTGTTTCTTGCATTGCCATGAAATAAGTCGACGACCCAAGAATTGACAACCACCAGTAGTAGAATTTATGTCATTATTAGCACCTGCATAGTCACTATCACTATATGCTTCTAGAACAAAAGGTGATTCTCTAGGATACCATAAGCCCAGTTTAGGTTGAGCCTTGATATACTTGAAAATCTTCTTCACTGCATTTAAGTTCGAAACCGTTGGAGTCACCTGGTGTCTAGAACAAGCACTCACTGCAAACATGATATCCGGACGTGATGCAGTCAAATACATGAGGGAGCCAATCATAGACCTGTACATGTAAACATTGACCGGGGGGTCTGGCTCATTCTTAAGTTTGACTTTAGCAACTTCATAAGGAGTTGCTGCTGGTCTAAGAGGATCCATGTCAAACTTCTGAAGAATCTCATGAACATATTTATCTTGACTGATGAAAATCCCATCCGATTGTTGCTTGACCTGAAGACCAAGGAAGAAAGAAAGCTCTCCCATCGCACTCATCTGAAATTCGCCTTTCATCAAGTGTTCAAACTCATCACACCATTCATTCCTAGTAGAACCAAAGATAATGTCGTCCACATAAACCTGAACAAGGATAATGTCCTTGGTATTCCTCCTAAGAAATAGTGTTTTGTCAATAGTACCCCTTCTATAGCCATTTTTTAACAAAAAAGTTGAAAGACGCTCATACCAAGCTCTAGGAGCCTGATGTAATCCATAAAGAGCCTTGACCACCTTGTAAACTTTCTTGGGATGAAGTGGATCTACAAAGCCTTTAGGTTGAGTGACATACACCTCCTCATCAATTTTGCCATAGAGAAATGCACTCTTGACATCCATCTGAAACACCCTAAAGCCCACATACGAAGCAAAAGCCACAAACAGACGAATGACCTCAATCCTTGCAACCGGAGCAAAAACTTCAGTGTAGTCAATGCCCTCAATTTAAGTGTGGCCCTGTGCGACAAGCCTAGCTTTATTCCTTACGACAATTCCCCGTGCATCCTTCTTGTTCTTGAGAATCCATTTGGTATTGATCGCAGTCTTTCCATCTGGTAAGTCAACCAGAATCCAAACTTTCTGAAACAAGAATTGCTGCATTTCCTCCTGCATAGCCTCCACCCAACTTTGATCCTCAAGAGCATGAGAAACTGACCTAGGTTCCACCTGTGAAAGAAAACAAGCAAACAAACAGTGTTGAAAGTCCGTATGATTATTACGCTTTTGATCTTCAATATAGCTCACAAGAGCATGATGATCAGACGAGGCCTTCTTCTGCATTCTGCGTGTCTTGACAGTAGAACCAGGATCTCCAATAATTTGAGTGGTAGGATGATCTTTGTGTGATTGCAAGACTGGATTGGAAGAGACCTCCACTTCTGGTGCCAAGTTATTGAGATCACCAACAAAGTCAGCATCATATGAAGCAGTGTTGAAAATCCCATCTACTGGTTGTTTATGAATATCATCTAGCTTGGTAGAAGACTTCTTTTGATGGTTCCCCAAATCAGAAGGACTGGAGAAACGAGTATTTGAAGCCGACTCACTAGCTGGAGTACCAATAGGTGATAAACTGGCACTAGGAGCAGAAGCTGGGGTACCAGGAGCAGCATTGTCAGCCGGCGTATTCAAGGGGAACTCAAAACCACCCTGATCAGCTGCTGTAGTAGCTTCTTGTTGTTGTTTGAGTAAAGTGTCAAGAGCTACATGGGAATCCGGTACATCCAATAGAGTTGCATCACTAGATGAAGTAGGAGAGACGGTGGTGGAGTAGGATGGAACCACAAAAATGTCATCCTCGTCATCTGAATCAGAAAGACTAGAAGGAACACCTGTACTAGAAGTTGCAAACACTTGTGGACCTGCATCATGGTTAGTTTTGAAACGAAAATATCCTAACGAATCACTAAGATAATCAAGATCAAAATACCATTCAGGACCCTTGCCTTGGATGTTTGACTTCTCTTCAAAATACCTGAGATTTATAGTTTCAATGATCCGCTTGGCTTGGAGATTGTAGACACGATAAGCCCGAGAGTGAGCTGAATATCCCACAATGTATCCTTCAGCTGCCTTGCCATCAAACTTCCCCAAATAGTCACTAGTATTCAGAATGGTAACTGGACACCCAAAAGGATTCAAATGAGCAATATTTGGAACTTTGCCCGTTAGAAGCTCATAAGGAGTCTTCTTGTGAGGATTGGTAATAGAAACCCTATTCAAAACATAACTTGCAGTATTAACGGCTTCTGTCCAGAACATGGTTGGAAGCTTAGAATCGGCAAGCATTGTTCTTGCTGCTTCTATTAGTGTCCTGTTCTTTCTCTCTGCCACACCATTCTGTTGAGGAGTTCTTGCTGCACTATAATCTCTTTTGATGCCCTTAGCATTACAAAGTGCTATGAGGTCTTTATTTTTGAACTCGGTTCCATTGTCGCAACGAATACCTTTAACCTTCTTGGTCAACTGGTTCTCTATAAGGGTAAGAAAATCTCTAAGAACTGAGTAGGTCTCACTCTTGACAGCCATGAAGAACACCCACGAAAACCTGCTATATCCATCAGTTACCACCAGACAGAATTGTTTGTGGTCAATGCTCCTAATGGAAGTAGGACCAAATAAATCCATGTGTAGTAGCTGCAATGGTTCAGTAATAAGAGTAAGTTCAGTAATGGCTTTGAAGGATGCTTTGTGCTGTTTGCCTTTACTGCAAGCAATACAATTTATATCATTTCTAAACGACTTGGGAGGTAAACCAGAGACCAGATTCAGATTTGCAAGTTTGTGAATGGTCTTGAAGTTCACATGCCCCATCCTTCTGTGCCATTGAGTGGCTTCATCTTCTGAAGCTTTAGCAACTAGACATGCTAGTTGACCAGTAGGATTGACTTCATTCAGCTTGATGCTATAGAGATTGTGTCTTCTAGGGATTTTGAGCAGAACTTGTGAGTCATCCGGAAGCTGAAAGTCTTTGGAAAGCACAAGTGCATCAGTATCGGTGAAGAGAACAAACTGCTTCTTGTCACAAATCTGAGAGACAGATATCAAGTTGAAGTGCTGAAGTGCTTCCACATAGTAGACCTGCTCAAAATTTAGATTAGGCGTCTTAATTGTTCCTTTGCCAGTGATCTGCCTTCACCCCCACCAAAATAGACCTTGCCGCCATGAAATGGTACAAAGTTAGAGAGAAGACTTTTATTTCCTGTCATGCTCCTGGAGCAACCACTATCAACAATGCCTAGACTAGGATCTTGGTATGGAGTAACCTACAACAACAAGATAATAAAAATGCAAAAGTTAGTGTCTTAAGGGGACCCAAACCTGTTCAGGTTTGAGCCTGCCTTGTGGATCTTTAGTAGAGTGCCAAGAAGATTGATGAGATCCACCGTTGTTCCTTGGTTGCCTATGCATCATATGGGTATTATTATTTGTCCAAGAACAACCTGCTGAGGGCTTAACAGCAGTTCCCAAACTTCCCAAACCAAAATACGTGTGGTCCAAATTATGTGGATAAATTGAATTAAAATTTTGTAAATAATTACTGGTGGTTTGTAATCCAATCAATGATCAGAAGCTAAAGGAGAGGACCTTCTAGAAGAAGAAAACGATTGAGCACTAGGATTGAGTCTTCTAGAAGTATATGGGGAAGCTCCTGGTGGACCAGGAGCAGGAAATGCATGATTAACAGAAGCATGTGTGTCATAAAAATCACAATCTTTAATTAAATGAAATGCACTTCCACAAAAAAAACATGTTTTAATGGACCTTTTATTAGAATGATATTGTTTCATACTGCCAACATTATTACACACAATTCTAGGAGAAACATTCTTCCTAGGACTCAATAAACTAGGACCAGACATACTTGACTTAACAGCAACTCTTTCTTCACACTTCCTAGCACTAGTAGCAGCATGATCATTCAACTTGGAACTTGTAGGTCTTGACTCTTCACTTGAACCACTAGATGCAGAGTCACTGGCTTTGTCACTGAAAGTACAAGAGACAAAGTCATTAGAATTAGTAGAACTTTTTGGGGACTCATGCATCTGCGATCCATCCAAGTCATTATGCCATGAAGTGGGCATAAAAGTTCCAGTAAGAGGGGGAGGGACAACATGCATTTCTGCTGCTGGTTTAAACCTATTGTAACTAGGTTTTCCCTCGTCCTCTTTGTCGGCATCAAAGACACTCGAAAAAGATAAATCAAACACATCTTTTGAATCAATATATTTTTCAAATCCTAACATCTTTTAGTTCTACCAGACATGCTACTATCAATTAATTTTGAAAGATTTTTAGGTGCCTTTTGCCATTTTTCAAATCTCAACATTGTAGCATCTAATTTTTCTTGCATCTCCTGTTTTTCTTTGATACTGGCATCTCTTACTTTTTATGTATATTTAAGCATATTAGTTATGTTTTCTAAATCGATGCTTAGTATCCGGATTTTATCCTCATACTCACGTTGAGTATCTTGTAGCCACCTCTTTTGTTGTTCCAATGTGTTTAAAGAAACCTTATAGGCTTGAACCTCTAAAAAATACTTATCATTTTGATCATTTACTTCATTAAATTGGGACAACAATTCTGAGTATTTATCATGACAGCCAAGAGGACAATGTTGTACCTGAGGTGAGATGCCCATAAGAGCAAACTCGTCTACTTCTTCTGCATCAGAGAGATTCCCAGCAATCATTGCAAACACGTCAGTCGAGGACTCAGCTGATTCCAGAGTAGAAGCCTGATGATCATTCTAGTTGACCATAGAGTCAACAGATACCAATGCCTTCTTGTCATCTTTTATCTCCTGAACCTTAAAGGCTGAGTACATGCTCTTCTCCTCGTCATTCTTGCTAGGGCACTCCCTTGCAAAGTGACCTTGTTGCTGGCAGTTATAGCATCGAACCTTGCTTCTGTCGAATCTTGCTGGCTCCCGAGGGTTGTAATTGAATTTTCGACCTGCTTTCTTCTCAAACTTGTGAACCCTTAGAGTGAGCATGGCCATCTGCCATTTAAGATCCATTTCATCCAGGTCAAGTTTATCGACCTGTTTGAAGTCATCAAAAGCAAGTTGTTGTTGAGCATTAACATCAACCACAAAAGAATGAAGAACGGCTTCTACCATACTACCAGACTTGGCAGTAGGATCAGGAGCAGAAGTATGCTGAAAAGTATGTTGAGAGGACACAGTATTTCTTGGGCTACTAGCATATGACATGGGACTGGATGCCATAGAACTCACAAAGGCAGAATTAGCAGGAGTGGGAAAAGAGTCACTGGAATATCCTCTCACATGAGGTTCAAAAGTTCTGAGCTTATGAAAAAGATCATCAAAGTTGAGATAGTCAAACCCACCTTTGGTTTTGAGAGAGATCACCACCTGATTCCATGAGTATGGTAAGGCTTTAAGAAACCTTGCATTAATATCACCATCATTAGGCTTTGAACGAAGTTGATTCAATTGGCTCAATATCTTCTGAAACCTGTCATACCCTTGATGTAAACCTTCAGTTTCTGAGATTTTGAATTTTGTGAATTCATCTCTCAGCATGGATCTTCGCATTTTATTTGACTCCTCATTCCCACCAAACCTTGCTTTTATACCATTCCAGATCTCTCTGGCATCATCCAAATGGTAGAAGTCACCCATGTGATCATCAGGAAGAGATTGAAGCAAAATTGTTTTTGCTTTTACCTCCTTCTGAATAGCTATGATTTCTTCATGAGATTTAGGGTCAAGAAGAGTAATATTACCATTCTTGTCTCTTCCAGTTAGCTTCCTGCTATTTCCATTCAGAATAATCTTCCAAAGGTCTTGATCAGTATTGGTGATCCACCATTCCATCTTCATTGCCCAACTATCACATTCATCCTTCTTCAGAAGAGGGAATTTACCATTCGTGTTGGAAACCGTAGCAACGATCTGCTGAGGTTGCACAATTTTAGGAGTGCTGTCTTCTCCTGTTTGAGTAGAAGTTGAGGCAGACATGATAAATCAAAAGTGTCAGAAATAAGAAAACTTGATTCTTCTTGTATAGAGACCCTCCCAGGCTCTGATACCACTAGTTGGATCTCCTAGATGTAGATCTTGCAGCCTGTCAGGAACAGTGAATGACTTCTGTAATCACAAGTCAATCCACATAGAGACTCTATACACAATATGAATGCAGAATACAAATACAATAAAGAAGAACAGAATAACTATAAAGACTTGATCCTTTCTAAGGATTTCTAATATTGATAATGACTAGAACTACGTTTGGTGAAGGTGTGTATAACCCTTCTGCCTAAGGTTCCTTTTATACTACAAGGAAACCCTAATACATCATTAAACAAAACGTGTAAAACTGATATGCATATCTTTTCCTAACATATCTCATGCATATCCTAACAGAATAATAAATAAATAATAAAGTTTGACTTCAACTAGGACCAGGAGCACGACTTGCTCCTACTACTACTAGGACCAGGAGGAACTACATACCTCCTAGTCTACCTATTACATTTAACTATTACAATGGTCCTAACATCAGGTTATATGTCGGATGAAGAACCGAAGGACGACGATAAAAAATTCAATGAAGGGGACCATTGTAGCGATGAAGGTTCAGATGGAGATAGTGATGTGGGTGGCGTTTCTAAGACTGTTTTCGATGATAATAATTCTCCGCAGCAGGGGAACGACAAGGACCCAGAAAAGCGGCACTCCGAGGACCCGTTCGGTTTTTATGAGATGTTAGACAAACTTCCTGCTAAAGGAGTTCAGGTGGAGAGTCCTTCTTTGCCCAATCCCCCTGGGTTTACTCCTGTAGGGTCTGAGGACCATGGTAATAAAGAAGAGGTTCATGGAAAAGTAAACGTTAATGGAGAAGAGGTGGAGAAGTCGCCTATGGTCAATGCTAATGTTATGAATTTTTCACAGGAGGTAGATGAGTCCTTTAATGGGGAATCGGTATCTTCTATCCTGCGTAATGTTCATCAGGGAGGTTCCATGCTTGGTCTTTTGGAAGATATGGTTCGGGTTGGTCATTCTATGGGTTACAAGTTGGATGGATGTTTGAAAGATATGGAATGTATTATTGGTGCCCAAGGAGAGACAAATGTTCTTAAATGAATATCCTTTCTCTTAATATACAAGGTCTTGGTCACAAGACGAAAAAGGAGTGGGTGAAGGAGTTAAATGTTAAGAATAGGATCAACTTCTTAGCGTTACAAGAGACAAAGATGGAGTGTGTTTCTCATATGGATGTCAAGTCGTTATGAGGGAATTCGAACTACGACTGTGTTTCTAGTGATTCGCTTGGTAATTCCGGGGTATATTATGTGTTTGGGAGGCTTCTATTTTTGTGAAAGACGGAGCTACTGTTTCTGATAATTTTATAGCAATTTATGGTACTTGGTTACCTAGTAAAACCAAAATTCTGTTGGTGGTGGTCTACGCACCTCAACAGCCTAGTAGTAAAAGGATCCTTTGGGAGTTTTTGTATTCTTTGTTACGTCGATGGAATGGTGAAGCTATTGTTATGGGTGATTTTAATGAAGTCCAGAGTAGGGATGAGAGATTTGGTTCGGTTTTTAATGTTCCCAATGCGAGGTGTTTTGATCAATTTATAACATCTTCAAGTCTTGTGGATGTCAAATTGGAGGGGTATTCGTTCACTTGGTCACATCCTTCAGCCTCTAAAATGAGTAAATTAGATCGATTTCTTGTCACAGAAGGTATTATTTCTCTTTATCCTAATACTACAGCTTTGTGCCTTGATCGACATTTGTCAGATCATCGTCCTATTCTTTGAAGGAGGTTTCTTCAGATTTTGGTCCTATCCCGTTCTAGTTTTATCATTCTTGGTTACTATTGGAGGGTTTTGATACGATGGTGGAGCAAGGGTGGAGATCTTTGTCGCATTCTGATTCTAATGATATGATAAGATTCAAGAAGAAATTACAAGGCCTTAAGTCAATTATTCGCTCATGGGTTAAAGATAAGAAGTTCCAACTCCATAGTGCGAAGAAAGCTCTAAGGAATGAATTGAATTCTATAGATATGAAATTAGAAAGGGCGAACACTAATGAAGAATCTCTTCGTCTTCGGTTGGAGGTGAATCGTCGGCTGCACGATATTAATAAAGTAGTACGGTAAATGAGTTGGCTCAAAAATAAAAAATTAAACGGGCCATAGAAGGAGATGAGAATTCAATTTTTATTTCATGGGATAATAAATAAGAAAAGGTCTCAGATGGGGATCCGTGGTATTTTTGTTGATGGGGCTTGGTGTTCTGATTCGAATTCCATGAAGGAGGCTTTTAAGAAGCATTTTGAATCTCGTTTTCAACAATCTTGTTTAGATCGTTTCAAGCTCAATGTTTCTTTTCCTAAGTGTTTGTCATCTAGTCAGGTGGAGGAGCTAGATAGAGCGATTTCGAGGGACGAGATTAGAAGGGCTGTGTGGAATTGTGGTGAGAATAAGTCTCTTGGTCCTAATGGGTATACATTCGAATTATTTAGGAAATATTGGAATATAGTTGGTTCGGATTTGTGTGATGCTGTTGATTATTTTTTTAAATCCGATGTTTTTCGAAGGGGGTGTAATTCGTCCTTCATTGCTTTAATTCCTAAAGTTACAGATACAAAGTTTGTGAATGATTTTAGGCCTATTAGTCTGACTGGATGCATATATAAGGTGATTCCATAAGTCCTTGCTAATCGATTGTCTTTGGTTATTTCTGAGTTAGTCTCCGAGACTCAATCGGATTTTATTGCTAATAGACAAATTTTGGATGGGCCTTTCATCTTAAATGAGGTCTTAAATTGGTGTAAGAAAAAAGGAAGCATGCAATGATTTTTAAGGTGGATTTTGCTAAGGCTTACGACTCGGTTCGGTGGGATTATCTTATGGAGGTTCTTCAAGCTTTTGGGTTTGGTCCGAATTGGTGTAGGTGGATCCGTGGTATGTTTACTTCTGCGTTCGCTTTTGTTTTGGTTAATGGTAGTCCATCGGCCGAGTTTCCTTTTTGTTGTGGTCTGAAACAAGGCGATCCGTTGGCTCCATATCTATTTATTCTTATCATGGATTCGCTTCATTTGTCTTTTATGCGGGTTGTTAATGAAGGGTTGTTTAAAGGTATTCAACTACAAGGTTCGGTTACTATATCTCATCTTTTTTATGTAGATGATGCTATGTTCATTGGGGAATGGTCTGAATCTAATTTACAGGTTATTGTAAATGTTCTTAATTGTTTTCATCTAGCATCGGGTCTTAAGATCAATATTGATAAGAGCCAAGTTTTGGGATTAGGGGTGCCTACGAATGTTGTGACGCAGGCTGTGAGTAGGCTTGGGTGTGCGGTTATGCGTACTCCTTTTCGTTATCTTGGAGTGATTATAGGTGATGGTATGTCTAGGAAATCAGCTTGGGTTGGGTTGGTGAACAAACTTCAATCACGGCTATCAAAATGGAAAGCTAAAACCCTTTCCATCGGAGGTAGATTGACCCTTCTTAAATCTGTTCTCGGTGCTTCTCCTATATATTTATTGTCTATTTTCAAGGTTCCTAAAGGTGTTTTGAAGAAAATGGAAGCGATTCAGAGTAATTTCTTCTATGGAGTTGAGCCTTTGGAAAGAAAGATTTCATGGGTGGCTTGGGATAATGTCTTAGCTTCTAAAAATTTTGGTGGCCTTGGTGTTTCCAACTTCTTTGCGCTGAATCGGGCACTGTTGCTTAAATGGGTATGGCGTCTAATTTCTTGTGACGGTTCTTTATGGTGTAAGGTTATTCAATCGATTCATCGACTTCATCTTGATCTTCATGGTTTAAATCATTCTTCGAATTGGTGTTCTATTTTGCGGGAAGTCAAGTCCTTGAAAGATAAAGGATTTGATTTTGTTCGCCATTGTAAGAAGAGGACTGGGGATGGATCTTGTACGAGGTTCTGGCATGACTTATGGGTTACTGATGCTCCTCTTCGTGATCAGTTTCCTAGGATATATGCTCTTGAATTGGATAGAGAGATTTTTGTAGCTGTTAAACTTGGTGCTTCGTCGTTATCTGCTTCTTTCCGTAGGGAGGTTCGCGATGGAGCTGAGAGGCAGCAGTGGGATTCTCTTTCTGCTCTGATTAGTACGGTTGTTCTTTCGTCCTCTAGAGATAGGTGGATTTGTGATTTATCGGGAGATGGTGAGTTTAAGGTTAAAGTTGTCAAGAACTTTATTGACGATCTGATTCTTCCTTCATCAGATGCCGCAACAAGATGGAATAGATATATTCCTATTAAAGTGAATGTTTTTTCATGGCGTGCTCGTCGTGATAGGTTACCAATTAGAGTCAATCTTAGTCGAAGAGGCGTTGTGTTGGAATCTTCTCAATGTCCTTTATGTAATGTGGTGATGGAGGATATTCATCACGTTTTATTTAAATGTGACGTGGCTCGGGTTGTTCATCATAATATCTGTCGGTCGTGGGAATTGGACTCAACGGAATTAGCTTCTTTTTCAGATTGGGATGCTTGGTTTTTATCCATTCGGTTGCCGTCCCGTCTTAATAGTATTTTAGAAGGTGTTTTTTGTGTTTCATGGTGGAGGATTTGGGCGTTTCGTCACAAGTTGGTTTTTGATGCATCGCCTCCTACTCGTTCGTTGATTTTTGATGATATAGTTTCTTACTTTTTTTGTGGAGTTCTAGTAGATGTAATAGGGCGTTCTCTTGGGAGAGTTGGCTTAAAAATCCCAATTTAATTTCTTTGTAATTGTTCTAGCTCTTTGCTAGTTGTTTAATAAAAGTTGTCGTTCAAAAAAAAATATATATATATACAAGAATGAAATCAACACTAAAATGAGAATATTCGTTAGAAAGGATATGTATGTACCTTCAGTTTTGATGATTTAGGGTTCAAGAAGATTGTGAGAGCAGATAGACCAAATAAATAATAAAAAAGTGTATAATTGCGCTTAAAACTCTTAAAAGGAGAATTTTTCTTATAAAGATTAATAATACCCTCAAGTCTAAATCAGTATTATCTCTCTCTATTAGACGTGGTAAAATGGGCGGGTAAAACGGACGACGGGTAAAATGGGCGACGGGTTAAACGAGCGCAAACTAAAATGGCAAAAGAACATATAAAAACGTAAAAATAAAAAATAAAAGTACTTGTTTGAAAGTCGGAGATAAAAAATTAAATACTATATAAGATATGCCGAGTAGCCTAATTAGTATTTTACGTGTGCGCCAATTAATCTCATTTATTTTCTTACACGTGCGCCGTTTAGTTCATCAATAATAATGAATGGACAAAAGTTACCCTATTTTTTTTAAAAGATATGCTAAAAAATACTCATATTTATCAAAATAAACAACATTTACCATATCTACTCTCTACCATACTTAGTAAGAAAATATTAAATTTCTAATATCTTTAGAGCTTTAGGCATCATCCATAACCAAAATAATTAATAATAATATAATTTCGTTAATATTACATCAGCTTTAACACCAGTAAGCCCCTAGGCTTAAGTGAGTAAAGGATGAGAAACGTAATTCAACCTTAGTGCAACATCAACTCTCTTTTCTCATTTAACTCATCAAAAACTCACCATTCAAGTATATCGGGAAGAAAAAACTCGGAGTTTCGACCCAATTTTTTAAAATAAAACTATAACTAAAACCTAATATTTTTAAACTAAAACTATAGTTGAGTCCGGTTATTTAAGATACCTTGTATCCTTTGGATACAAGGGGACAAATCTGGACCGTCCATCTCATCTTATCCAACAACCCATATTAAAAACAAAAAAAAAGCGGAGGGGTAGTTTCGTCATTTTACCCCTCCCACCTAACACCACCTACCACTCTCACAGATCTGTGATCGATTTCTTCTTCTTCTTCTCTCTAAAACACACATAAACACACACACACACACACACACACACACACATATATATATATATATATATATATATATATATATATATATTTACATCTTAATTTATCAACACAAACATCAAATCCATCGATCATCACCGTCACAAATCGATCATCCTCTTCATAAATAAGGTAAAGTTCATTCGATCTGTTTTGATTCATCTTTTTTAGCTTATTCGATGTGAATAAGCTTATAACTCATCTTATTTTTTATAGCTTATTTGATAAGTTACATGAATTTAACATGTCAAATGATAAGGTAACTTGATGCTTAATGTGAATAAGCTTATTGATAATCATCACCTTTATTATGATGAATTATAAGCTAACTTATTAGCTTATTTTCATGAATTATAAGGTTTTTTGGCTTAATCTTGCTGAACATATTTAGTGTAACCTGTTTGTGAAGTATCATATATGATATACTATATCATATATGATATAAGCTAAAATATCATATATGATGAGATATATCATATATGATAATGTGGTTGAAAATTGAATTAACTCTTTTTTTTAATGGATTAATCTGGCTGAACATATTTAGTATGACTTGCTAATGAAGTATCATATATGATATGCTATATCATATATGATATAAGCTAAATATCTTATATGATCAAATATATCATATATGATTATGTGCTTGAAAATTGAATTAAATCTTCTTTTTTGTGTAGAGAAGGTTGTTTACAAGGCGTGTTGAACATTACAAGTATCCAAAAGGCCAAGAAGCTTAATGAATAAGCTCGCGAATTTTTCTTTTACGTTTATTGTTTGTTTTTTCTTGTAATCTCCTAATGGAGTTTTAAAGTATATGGACGATTTTGTAATCAATTGGTATCTCGTACAACATCTTGTTAATATGATTTAACTTTCTTGGTATTATGTCATGATGGTTTTTATAAATTAAGTCATACGGAGTATATGATCATGCACTATCATATATGACACTCAAGAAAAACTTGGATTTATTAAATAAAGAATCTGATGAATTCATGATTACAACAAAGAGTATGCACAATTAATAATCAAACACTTGTTCATAACATAAAAATGTACTTTTGAACAGAATCATATATGATAATTCAAACCGAACGTAACCTAATGTAAAATCATATATGATATACCTCTGATATCATATATGATAAGAATTTATACAAAATCAAAAAAATGCAAAAAACAGATTATCAAATGATGAATTCGTGAACAACGCCTACTCCGTCTTGATCCTTAAAACATATCCATGCACATCCTCTTGTTATAATCAACATCCCTGTCTGCTTTGCTCCAAAGCTGCCAATCGCACCATCTCTGTCTGACTTCATTTATAAAAGATAAAAAGAACATATTATACAACATTTTAACACCAAAATAAATTAGTCATATATATGATAGAAGACAAGTTTCAAGAGTTTATATTGATTTTCTAAAAAATACTCATACAGAATCTGTTTTTTCCTATGGTTTATTTGATATATCATATATGATAGTTATATCATATATGATATATATATATCATACATGATATATCAAGCTTATTGCAGCCTACATCAGCAAACTTAATCCAACTTACATAAAATACCTTACGATTTGTCAACATAAGCTAATAAACTAGCTTATTCATAACTCTCGTGTAATTTGTAAGCTTATTCACATAACTCCTATCTAATTCTCAAGATTATTTATAACTCTCATCTAATTAAAAATCTTATTCAAACAAATAAGCTTATTCACATAAATCACCTAATTAAAAGCTAATTAGAATAAATTGATCAAAATAAGAACAATCAATCAGAATAATTCGATCAAAATAAGAACTATCAATCGGCATATTTCGTTCAAAAAAGCTAATGAAAATAAATTAATAAGCTTATTCAAAATCAAATAAGCTAAAAAAAATAAGCATAGATTATAAGAATACAAACCTGATATGAATTCGTGTTAAGTAATCGATCTAATTAATCGATTGTGATGGATTCATGATGATGTTGTGATTGTTCGCTTCAAATTTTAGAGAGAGAAAGTAGATCGGGGTAGAGAGAGAAGTGAAAGAACGGGGTGTGTGTTTTTATGAGAAAGAAAGGAGAAAGTTGCTTATATAGTCGGCAAGCGAATTGACGGAAATACCCCTACAGTGTAAATTGGAGATTTAATCTCAGCCCTTGAATGAGATGGAGATTGATGGTGGGGATGAGTCCCCTTGTATCCTAGAAAACTTTGGTATCCAAAAGAACTTAAATCAAAACGTAAATATAAATGTACGAATTAACAAATGATATTATAAAATTTATTTCTGATTAAGTGGGCTAAGAAGTTTAGTAGCCTAACCCACAGTGGGCCTTATACGAGTTCATGATTATATGTGTTATAGATTTTTAATTTTAGGTTCATATTTCTTCTTTTGTCATATGAATGTAGTTGTTCTTTATATTCTTTTTTTGCATGTCAAGTAATTGACACATGAAACTGTTTAAGAATATATAAACATCTAAAAATAAAACATATAACCTTAATTTTATGTTATATTTGGGTTCAATGTATTTTATATGTAATTATTTAAATGAATGACGATTTTTAATGATTTATGAGTTATAATCACCTTTGTACATCCTTATATTATTTTTTCACATAATTTAGTTTAATGGACGAGTAATCAATTTTTTTAACCGCTTGACCTATTTACTTAAACAGGTTACAAACGATTTACACGTGTTATGTAGATCCGGGTTAGGGTTGAGTTTTATGACACAATTATTAAATGGGTCGTGTTTGGGTAATAGGTTATAATAATACGACAATCCACGAACCCGAGCAGGTCAACACGAACACGGCTCGATTGACACCCCCTACATATATATTTTGAATGCATGTAGATGACAAATTTGTTACTGAATATATCAAAGAATTATTTAATTGTCTATGGACTATGGAGAACAAAAGTGTTGAATCTCTTGACGAAGTTTGGTTATGGTGCGTACCAAAGATTGATTTAACTTTACATGTACACTTAGAGAGCTGAGCGGTTGACACTAGAAAGTGGTGTCAAAGCCGCCATGTAGGATCTTAAGGCTTTAGCATCGAAAACTCTTTAACACCACATTTACGGGGAGTGGTTGACACGAGAAAAAGTGATGCCAAAAAAGTATTATGGGGCCACAAATACCCACTTTTATACAAAAAAAAGCCAAAAACTAGACTAGCCCAGACACCAGCCCCGTTCCCCCACTCTTAGCAACAACTTTCATTTTGTTTTACTTTTCTTATTTTTTATTATTTAGGTGTTTACGGTGTGATTTTGAACTACTCGATTGTTTAACGTTGAATGCATATCTTTGCTTTTTAAAACTACCGTTTGTTAATTTAATAACAAACCAAATTGTTTATCGTATCATTGACATGTTACTATTATTGTTTATCCGTTTATTTAACCTAACTCTCCTACATGCCTACGTTCAGTGTTTTTTTACATCATATATTTTTGCTGCATGTTTATGTTCAGTAATTCTCTTATGTTATTTACTCATATCATTTTTTATAAATCAAAATTTTAAAATACCACGTGATTCCACGGGGTCTTTAAGCTAGTTACTTATATATAAATGTTCTTTTTGGTAATTTTACTAATTACGTTGTTAATTTAGTTTGTCAAACAATTAAATATCTGATTATTTTGATTACTTCGATATCAAACAATATAATCCTATCCAAATACCATGTTTTAAAATCACGTCTTATGACAGTTGATTATTTAATTCTTCATATTCAAAACGCATAATCTATCAAGATTGCCTTAGATACTTGAAAAATGTTCTTAAATAATGGAATATGAAAAACACCTCAACAATCTGCACTATGTGATTCATTTGGCTGATCATGTCCCGATTGCTAGCAAACACTCAAGCTTCTTCGATGTCGTGGTCCAAACAACAATATGGGTTTTTTGGAAGTTTAGAAATTAGACTACTTTCTCTATAAAACTACCTACGAAATATTTTATTCTCAACGGTATTAAGTTGTTATCTTGCACTTGGTGTCTAGTAGGTGTAAAGAAATCGTGTTTAAATTATATAGAGTGGTTTAATATCTTTGTAGACATCATCACCGTAACATTTTGGTGTTTGAATCCCTCTTTGATTTCTTTGTAAGTTCGTTCTAGCGTCTTACTAGTTTTTAATATAATGTTGTCGTTCAAAAAAAAAATCATCACCATAACATTTACATATGATCATAAAGACTACTGTATAAGTAATACAGAACAATTGAAACCAAACTCAAGTCCATGTATTATTAAAAGCCAGAATAACGAATCCAATGTTGTATATAACTAATACCGTAATAACAAACCATAACAATAAAAATGTTCACACGAATCCAAAACAAAAAATTCAACAATCATAAGTCTCAATAAAAACCATCCTAGTAACAAAATTAAGATATAGCAACATGTAATTTAGTTCCACACAGATGTTATTTCATCCATTTAGCTCAATATCTTTACCAATGATGGTTGTTGCCTGCTTCAAAGAATCGTGGTTGAACCCAAACTGCCCTACGCATCCGATTTTTAGTAGGAGAAGCATCATCCACAACTTCATTTGGATAAACCATAGGGTATCCACATATTTCGTATGTTAATCCGCACACAGCAACGTATTCGTCATCTTGAAGATCAAGTTCATCTCTTTTATTCTCAATCGTGACAAAAAACTTGTTCCTAGAACACATATATGGCAAGCACGGCCCGTCAAACTTCTCTTCAGGTTTCACAATAGTAAACGGTTGCCATTTCTTTTCTTTAACGGAGAATGTCAAAAGATCATTTTTATCATCCAGATAGTGAAAGGTCTGAGTCTTGTGATCGAACGTTGCTCCCACGACATTCGACCTCAAGCCACCTTTTTCAACATTGTGATGAGTCCATACAGTTTGCCCTTTTGAAATCACATGTAGTTCGTAATCACCAGAATCTTTGATTTTGTTAATTATGGAGATGATGCAATGAGGGGAGGTAGGTATGTCAGAAAACGATGCGACGTGGCCTTCTATTTCTTGGTGTGGGAAATTAGGGAGTGTGATTTTGGCAAGAGAAAAGGGGGAAAAGAAGAAAATCGACTCGTTTTTAAATAAAAGTAGCCACCCTTTATATGACGCAAGGCAAACTGCGCCTTCAAGTTCTGGAATATTTCTTTTGTAGGTTTTGGAATTGAGTTTGTTGTAGATTAGGCAATCGGGACTGTTGGGTTTGTGAAATATTAACCATGGAATATTTTGATATGGTTCCTTTTGAGCCGATGCACCAAATGAAGCACATCGGAAATCTTTGCAGGTGCCACGAAAGCCTAAAAGCTCGATCAAGGTTAGTCGATTAGCTATGGAGAATAGAATGTCAATGGGAAGATCGGCCCATGGTCTAAATTGATCCAAAACCTCCTCCATTTCCATGTCGAATCCTGCCTTTACCAGCTTCTATAACCAACAAATAATTTAGGTTAACCAACAAGAAATGGCAATATATATATATATATGTATAAACTTTTAAGCAAAATGAGTTCTTTGCAATTGTTTTTGGTAAGTTTTTTCTTGTGCATATAATGTGTGGGAGCTGATAAAATCACACAGATACAATAAAAAAAGTAAAATTAACTTGAGTTTATAACATGCATATAAATAGGTTTTATCCATATATAAATCACCTCCTAAGTTAGGCAACAATAAATTGCTTAAGAAACATCTAAATCTTCTAAACTTTTTCATCATACAGTATATATTTCCATGTACATAAGGAACATAAAATTTTTTACATGGTCAAGTAGATTCTAATTTAGCGAAAACTCTTATATATATTTTGTGATTTATGCTAAACTCTGCCCGGTGGGCAGAGGTTAATTCCTAATTATTCCAAAACTTCAAAAATCTTATTAATCAATAGACTTTTACAAATGATTGAGCAGCTATAGCTTAACACAAACTGAAGTTTATCAACTCACCCTGTGAGGGCCTAAATGTCATCGGATACATTATGGGTGTCCGCATGGGTGACCTAGGATTTTCAAAAGAGTGTTGCACAAAAGAAATATTGACAAGAATTGAAAGAAGCATAAAAAAATATAGAGGGTTGCACATACGAAAAACAGCAATTTTGAAAGTTTTTTTTAGTTCATAACCTTAAATTAGGTGTAACCCGTGTCACATCTAGCATCCGTATCCCTGAGGTGTCCGGCTGTTTGGGATTGTGTTTGAAAACTGAGAATCTGATTTTTACGTTTATAAATCATAAAGATCACATGCAAGTTCTAATAAATCATCAGATCCAAATGATCAAATGATCTTAAAGTACCAAAAAAAAGAGTTATTGGTAACGATTTCGCTAATTGTTTATGCTAACACCATTACAAACGATCTAAAAGTAGCCTCCATTGCATATTATATGAACACCTTTGTACATACTCATGCACACATATTAACAAATGTACGTGGATCATATATACAATAATGAAATCAATACTAACATGAGAGTATTCGTCAAGGAGAATGCGTACCTTCAATTTGATGATCTAGGGTTTAAGAGGAGTCGTGAGAAGCAAATAAGTTAAGGTGACCAAATAAATAAATAAAGAGATTTATGAGAGAAGAAATGCTTGTTCTTATCTCTCCTACATAAAATAAAGTGTATTTATTAATTAGATATATTATCTATGCGAAATTAGATGTATATATTAAACTTTTCTCTCATATTACCCAAAATGAAATGTGATAATTATCGGTTTAGGAAAAAATACCTAAACCTTAGTTTAGCATAAACTCAACCAACCAATCATAACCATCCATTTTTATCATTTAACAAAAAAAACTCATTTTTTTTAAAATTAAATATCTCACAAACCGTTCATCGTTACGTAAAACAAAATATATCATCGCGACGAGAATTAAATCATCTATCTATCGAGGGGCACATGTATATACATTCGACGAACTTTTTTTTCGACTTTTTTTCTTAAGTCACGTCTAGAGAGAATTATATATGATTCGTCACGAAACATATATGATTCTCAGAAAATCATATATGATTCATAATATCACGAATCATATATGATTTTCTGAGAATCATATATGATTCGTGACGAATCATATATAATTCGTGACGAATCATATATGATTTGTGACGAATCATATATGATTTGTGACGAATCATATATGATTCTCTCCAGACGTGACTTAAGAAAAAAAAGTCGAAAAAAAGTTCATCGAAAGTATATACATGTGCCCCTCGATAGATAGATGATTTAATTCTCGTCACAATTGTGTATTTTTTTCGTTTAACGATTTACCGTTTGTGAGATATTTAATTTTTAAAAAAGTGGTAGGAAGTGGGTTTTTAAAAAAATGGGTGGTTATAATTGGTTGGAGAGGTCTATGCTAATTTAAGTGTCTATATAGATCTTAACTCTATCGGCTTATCACATTTTATTATGGGTGTGCACGGTTCGATTTGGGTTGAGTTTTAGCTAAAACTGAAACCGAACCGATATATTCGGTTTTTAAAAAATCAAAAACCGAAACCATTCGGTTTTGGGTGGTTCGGTTTTTTCGGTTTATAATCGGTTTCGGTTCGATTTTTCGGTTTTAAAATCGCTTATATTTGGGTACGTCCGATTTAGATTAATAAACTTGTTTGCGTGAAAAAATATTTTTTTATTTATTTTCAATCTAAGCATAATAATATTTATCTCAAATTTCTAATATATAATTACACACATATTAATAAGATAAACACACATGCAAGTTAACATATTATTTTCATATATGTAATGATATATTATCAAGTAAGCACATATATATATCAAACACGCGTATAAAAAATAAAATAAATATATTACTCATATTTCTCTAAAAAAAAATTAATTTATAAGTTTGATATATTACTTATTTATTTATATTATATTATATTTATATTTTTTTTATAATAAAATGGTATGGTTCGGTTCGGTTCGGTTTTTGGATGAAAGTCGAAACCGAACCGAAAATTTTCGGTTTATGAAAACGTAAAAACCGAATCATCGGTTTTTATATTCGGTCGGATTTTTCGGTTCAGTTTTTTCGATTTTTCGGTTCGGTTTCAGTTTTTCGGTTTTTTTTTCACACCCCTACATTTTATAAACCAAATATTATGGATAATTAATAAAGAAACCGAATATTATGGATAATTAGTAAAAGCTGGTTGGTATTTGAGTTCTAAAATGATAAGTACAAACATCGATCCAATATATCTCATCATTTTATTATTTATCTGGTCATCATAACTATTCTCTAAAACCCTAGATCATCAAGGTAAAGGTACACATCTAATTTTCTTAACTAATATTCTAATTATTCTTGTTTATTTCATTATACTTTCATATAGTTCCATTCCTTCGATTCATGGGTTTGTGTGTGCTTAGGTACATACATATTTCCACATACCTTTGTTAATTTGTGTGGTGTAATATATAGCTTAGAGCATACGGTGCGATAATTTCGTACTATAGTAAAAGATTGGTGACGTAGGTTAAATGTGTTAGTCACGTGGTTATACGAGAATGAGTATGACATTATTTTTTTGTGCGGTATGATAAATCATGAAAATGTGGTGTTATATGACTAAAAAGTGGTATCATTTGTATATACATACCCTATTTTACTAATTAAAAAAAATTATAACACCGGAATAGTTGGTCGGGAACTACGTGCCACAAACTTGGCACCACTATGAGCTGCGGTACGCCATACGTTGTTTGGGGACGGAATCGGTTGAGTTTCGAGACATTTATGAAATTTTGCAATATAATGTTAATTTTTATAAAAAAAATCTTAAATTTTCATCAAACGATTCCAAAAAATCGTGTTCATATTTTCTATAAATTTTTTTAAATTGCATCTAAATAAATTATGTTCTAGTTTCGTCCATTCTCGTAACTGCGAGTTATGAATAAGAGGATCTCGAATTTTAGATGATATATAGGCGCGGAGTCACATAGGTGTTTGGTGTGCTACAGGCTATACTCGTTTTAAGATCACTAAATAGGAAAAAAAAAAATTTAAAATTGTATTTTTTCGGTATGTGCAACCCACAAATTTTTTTGTGCAGTCTCATTTTTTTAAGGTGTAATTTTAGTTTGCGTAATTTTTTTTCAAGACTCTTTCTAAAATCCTAGAACTGCCCCTGTAGGCTGTAGATGGTACAAATGCATTTTAAATTTTTAGTCATATATACGCAAATATTAATTTTATAATCTATGCTCATCATGGATGGTAGGATCGTATTAAGTTTGTATTTTGGAACTTTTTGAACTCATAACAAAAAGTATTACGGAGTATTTAACATTTTTGCTTCATGTTGAATTTATTCAGTTTGAGTGCTATAAAAAAGAATCAAAATAGAATAACTACTCCCTCCGTCCCATAATTATTGTCCATCTTTCTATTTTGGGTTGTCCCAAAATTATTGTCCAATACTAAAAATAGATAGGAAACTTTGATAAATTTACTATATTATCCTTGATTAAAATTATTATTACAAATTTTAAAGAATAACTAATTAATTAGTTAAGGGTAAAACTGTCATTATGCTAAAAAGTAAGAGAGAGAAAGCTGTAATAAATGTATTTTTCTTAAACTATGTGATTCTTGTCTGGTGACAATAATTTTGGGACGGAGGGAGTATTTAATTTGCTACATGCAGATTCAGATAGCTTTAGAATCATGGATCAATATAGACCATGGTCCGATCTTCCAATCGAGCTTCTATCACCTATCGCCGATCAACTAGCACTGGTCGACCTACTAAGCTTCCGTGGAACTTGCAACGGGTTCCGATCTGCTTCAACTTCAGCGTCAGCTAAGAACGGCTCTGAAATCCCATGGTTAATCTTTCACAAAGACACCAGTTCTGAATGTGTGATCTATAACGAATCCGACTCCAAAGCCTACAAACGGAACATTCCAGAACTTCAAGGCGCAATTTGCCTTGCATCATATCAAGGATGGCTACTTGTATCTAAAGACGAAACCATATTCTTCTTTTCCCCTTTTTCCCTTGCCAAAATCGCCCTCCCTAATTTCCCAAACAACCGAATCGATGGTCTTGTTGGTTCGTTTTCTAATGTGCCTACCTCGCCTCAATGTGTAGTCTCAGTTATTAGGTCACTGGATGAAACATATGTTGAAGTACACACAATATCTAAAGGGGAAAATGTGTGGACTAGATACAAGATACCGAAGCGTTCTAGTTTGAAGTCCACCATTGTTGGAGCAACATTCCATCATAAGGATGAAACCTTTTATTACATGGATAGTGAGGAAGCATCTACTCTAACGTTTTCGGTTAGAGACAAGGAATGGAACCGGTATCATATTGTGGAGGCTCCATCAAAGGATATCGAACCGTTGCCTTACCGTTGTAGAACACGAATGTTTCGTGACATTATTGTCAAGAATAAGAAACACGAAAAGGCCGGTCTTGAAGATGATGAATATGTCGTGGTTTGTGGGTTAACATTAGCATACAATGATGCGCTTCCTCTTGTTTATTGTAATGAAATTGTCGATGTTTCTTCTTTGAAATCTCGAGTGCGTAGGGGGGTGTGGATTCAGCCACGGTTCTTTGAAGCTGAATCGAACCAGCATTGGTAGAACGCTAGCTGAAGCCTCAAGGGAATTGCATGAATGAAGTTATGTCTAAGTTAATATAGTATCGTTATGTCTTGGTTTCTTTAGTTATTTGTTGACACCAATTGAGTCGTGACTTGTTTTTTTCATTTCATCGGGGGATCTTGGACTTTGTTATGATAATTTGCTATTTTATCATTTTAGTTTTTATTTGTTAAATAAGTATTCATGTCGACTTTAAAAGTCATACTATTTCAAACTTTAATCTTAAATAAAATTATTTGTGTTGTATGTTATTTCGAAAAAATTATGGCCATAAAAGTTGAGATCAATGTAAACCTTTAACATAACATAGACTTCATCAACCAATCACCATTACAACGAGAATTAAATTATCTTTCTAACGAGGGGCACATGTATAAACTTTCGACGAATTTTTTTCCAAAGAAAATCATATATGATTCGTATCACGAATCATATATGATTTTTCAGAATCATATATGATTTCAGAAAATCATACGTGTTAGAATCATATATGATTTTCTCAGACAAAAAAACACTTCGTCGAAAGTATCTACGTGTGCCCCTCGTTAAAAATATGTAAGATATTGTAAATCTTGCTTATGTTTAGAGAGAGGAAGAGATAGAGAGATTGTGAGAACACACACACTTAGAGAGAGAAAGTGAAAGAGAAACACCTTCTTACTATGTGAAATTATGAAGTGAACCACACCCTCTCCATCTAAGGAGAGGGTTTATATACCAAGCCCATAAGATGGGCTTGGGCTTACATATTGGGCCATCCATATATTCCATGGACTAGGCCTTTCTATGTTTACATAATATAAAATAACTAAACTACGAGCTACTACTTAATACATTGTCGGAGTGACCGAATCTTCCTAAATACGTAAAAACGTATTTCCAACAATCTCCCCCTAGGGGAGGTCACTCCAAACAAGGGCGTTACCCAAGTTACAATAATAAAATAAATCTAGCATACTATGCTTGTCTTGAGCTCGTAGTCTTCGTCTTTCTTTTCTTTTTCTTTTTAGGTGAACATGCTGATGTGATCTTTGATATCAATCTTGAGCATTAATATCTTGCCTTGATCTTGTGCATCCTTCCCTTGTGATCTTCGCCTCTTCGTGACTTCATGTCCCACATACTTATACCTTCGTAATTCTTGAAAGCTTCAGAGTTCGATACAGCGGAAGACTTAACTTTTAGGCTTTCTTGAATTTGATGAGGTATTAGATGAATAAAGTATAAGCATGCGGGGACGACTTCTTCTTGGATTCCGCAACGCCACCGTCTTCAAATGCCGCAACATAAGTAGACACGAACGAAATGGCTTTGAACATTTCATTCTGATTCGGTAGCATTTTACCTTCGGTCGGTGAAGACCGTTGGACGATATAAAATATCGTACTTGTGGCAGGTAGATTTAATTAAAAATCTCATTGACAAGATTTCGTGGGTAAACCCGTTCTCTTTACTCGACCGTCCAAAGCTGACTGCGAACGTAAAGAGTGAATCATTTGGATAAAATTATCTGCATGATTGAAGCCGTCAATTCTGATTCCTGGAACAAGTTTGATTCATTAAAGAATCGCACCATCGTTGCTTTCCAGTTGTCACGAGCTTGATTCATATTGAATCTTGCAGGTTACCTACCAAGTGCTGTTTGAGGTTAACACTAGAAGGATTTCCACTCATCACTGTGAACACTATATAGTGTCACTCTGAGTGTTCTGGCAAGATCATTTAGACATTGCGTAGAGGCCTGGAACGTGTTTAATTTCAGTTAAGAATCAAACCACTGTTGCTTTCCAGTTATCACAAGCTTGATTCATAAAGAATCGCACAAGTCACCTACCATGAGCTTTTTGATATTCGCTCAAGAAGTATTTCCATCTTCATTGTAAATACTTTCGTATTACTCGGATGTCCAGGCAAGATCATGAAGATTTTGCGTAGGACTCTTAATATCTTTCTTATATTTCACAGTGTGTGAAGAAGCAAGGAAATATGGAAGTGTGTCCTAATGAGATATTTGACGATCTCAAATGGCTCTAGACTCGATCGTACATTTTGGATTTTAGTGATCGGAGGCTGGAGAGGAGTGCCACCTTTTCAATACCAATTTACTCGGAGTGAAAAAAATCGATAGATAACGTGTTGATCTCTGTGTGATTAAAACAAATATCTTTTAAGAGATATCCGAGTTAGCTGGGATGGGTTGTGAATTGCATCACTGGGACCATGATCTCTTATCTTCAATAAAGCATCATTAAAAATGATCTCAATAGCATATGTATTGACCCGGTTTCTGCCTAAGGTTGTAAGGAGGGCTTCTTTTTTAGACCCTTTATCTTTACAATTCTTTTTCATTCTTCAACCCCTTCAATGCTTACCAATACGTCATAACTAGCACCTTGTTGTAATTGTTCCAGTGCTAACTTAAGTACTTGGTCGGCATTCAGCTACATTCACAATCTTTCCCATCTTTTCTAAGGACTACTATTTCTAGCTATGGAATGTCCTTGGGAAGATTCCTCCGGTTTAAGAAGAATCATTGGACTTAACCTATCCTACCATCCTTATGTCACCACAATCTTCATCGTCGTGAAATAAATAGGTTTTGGGTAAGTATATGTCACCATGAAAATCCATTTTAATATGCAAATCCGTTTTGCTCCCCCTTAACATATGTCACGATATTCGAAAACATTTCGCATATATCGGGAAGAGCCAGCACATTAAGTCAAACCATTTGTGATCATTTCCCATATTAAATCACATTTTCTCCCCCATATTAAAAATATTAACCCCATCGATGTTTTTAATATCAATTGATTTAATGAAGTTTTGACAAAGGTTTTGGGAAGAAAATGCAAGTCCGTTTTATCTTCATGATACCAAATGTAGGAGATATGATACCGATTTGTAACATGATCACATATTCACCATATTAGAAAAAACTTGACAAGGTTGGACCTGATTGATGAGAACATCATATGATAAGATCAAATGGTTCTTGTCAGCATATGTTGGTCGCCTCGTCAGGTCTGAAGTCATCTCTTGACACCATGTGTACGATTGGTATGGTTGTCTTGACACCAATTAGTGAGCTTGGCTCTTTCGGCATCGAAGATTCTGAATGCTTGACAATTGCCCCCCTCAATTTTTGACGTGTGTTCTATTGAAAGAGCTGTAGTCGTCGTTTGAGTAGTCGCATCTTCGGTTATGTAGATACCAATAGTAGATTTCTATGGTTGAAGGGATGATAGCTTCATAAAAACAAGATTTCTCTTGTTGTAACAAATAAATGCACTGATGCGTACATATATCCGTGTTAGATTGTGTTATAACGTAAACACAATCCCTTACATGGTTATAAAGTAAACCATGCCCGAGAAAATTAATTCCCGTTGTGAGCCAAAGCTTTCATAAGAAATACTTGACTTTAATATGAAAATCGGGTTGCAGTCTGAAATAACTACAAGCGATATAGGGATGTTTTATGAAATATTTACAACTTTTGTACGAACTCTATTTATGGCGCCGTGTCAATATTAATCAAAATTTCTAACGCCGTAAATATTATCGTATCAAAAGACATGCCTTTGAAAAATAAAGTAAAAATATTTTTGCATTTTTCTGAATTTATCAATTTTTATGGTTTTTATATGGTTTTATATTTTTGTATTTTGCTTTTGTGGATAAAAATATAAACAATATATACAGATGATCACCAAGGATACGGAGAATAGTTTACCACCACTATTCTTTCGCTTCATCTGCTAGTTCCTTAAGAGTCTCAGGCGAGAAGGTTCTCATTCCTAGCTTGTCGGCCAGAAATTCAATTCGAGCGCGATCTAAAGCCTTCGTGAAAATATCCGCCAATTGATACTCAGATCGGACAAAGTAAAGCTCTATCACTCCATTTTCCACTTGCTCTTTGATGAAGTGGTAGCGAATGTCAATATGCTTCGACCAGGAGAATTGAACATTGTTGCAGCATAAGGCAATTGCACTCTTGTTGTCGTAGTACATCGGAATTTTGTTGAAACCTAGACCATAGTCGGTTAATTACGATCTCATCCAAAGAATTTGAGCACATCAATCGGACATAGCTATGTATTCTGCTTCCGTACTTGAAATTGCAGCGCTTTTCTGCCTTTTCGATGCCTAACTGATTAGTCGATCTCCTAGTAGTTGCAAAGTTCCACTCGTGCTACGCCTTGTATCTTGACAAGCCGCGTGATCCTCATCGGCATATGCCATAAGTGAAATCAAAGAGTCCTTCGAATACCAAAGTCCCTGATTTATGGTTCCTTTAAGATATCGAAAGATCCGTTTCACAGTAGCCAAGTGTAACTCAGTAGGTCGAGTTTGATACCGAGCACACATACATATAGCAAACTGAAGATCAGGTCGACTAGCTGTGATATACAGAAGATTACCGATCATTCTACGATAAAGTGTCGGATCAACGGCAACTCCATGTGGATCTACATCAAGCTTAGTTCGTTCCACCATTGGAGTATCCACGGGATCGCAAGATTCCATCTTTTATTTCTTAAGAGATTCAAGGGCATACTTGTAAAGATTGATAAAGATGCTTCTGGGACTCTGAGATATCTGAAGTCCTAAGAAGAATGATACCTTGCCCATCATTGACATCTTAAACTTGGAATACATGAGTGTCCCAAACTCATCCGATAAGTTTTGGGTCGAGGCTGCAAATATAATATCATCAACATATATTTGTACCATAATCATATCTTTACCTCATTTCTGAATGAACAGCGTTGGATCCACCTTGCCTTTAGCGAAGCCTTGTGTAATGAGGAATTGTGACAATAGATCATACCATGCACGTGGAGCTTGCATCAACCCATAAAGAGCCTTCTTAAGCTTGTACACATGATTAGGATATTTAGGATTCACAAAACCGTCTGGCTGTTGAACATAGACTTCTTCCTTGATTTCACCATTCAGAAATGCCATCTTCACATCCATCTGATAGACGATCATATTCATGTGGGCTGCATAAGCTAGGCATAGTCTAATAGCTTCCAAACGGGCAACCGGTGCAAAGGATTCCATAAAGTCGATGCCCAATAATTGCTTGTATCCACGAGCTACTAGTCGAGCTTTGTTCTTCAATATTCCGCCTAACTCGTCGAGTTTCACCTTGTAAACCCATTTCAAAGTGAGTAACTGCACTTTATCTGGGCATGGGACAAGTTCCCATACATCAAGACGTATAAATTCATTAAGTTCTTCTTGCATAGCTTCTATCCAACAGGATTAGGTAAAAGCTTCTTGCCATGTCTTAGGTTCAACTTCAGTGAGAAAAGCATCAAAATGACAAAACATTGCACTTTCTTGTAACTGACTTCGTGTGGATACCGGACGATTAGGGTCACCAATAATAGAATCTATAGGATGATTCTTTGTCCACTTGCTGTCATGTTCATGAATCCGTGGATTGGAGTAAATCGTAGTAGGAGCTTCCTCTGAGGTGGACGACCCAGCTTGATTAGGGTCGGGAATTGGTACACCAAAGAATGGAAGTTCACGCATTTGAGCGAATTCCAAGTCGTGATCATCATCATCCTCTTCATCATCAATAGGCATGACATGGGTAGTTGAAACATGTGTTGGTTGAGAATTACCCGTTGAAGGTATATCTTGACCAATTGTAGGTGCGGACATATCGGATTGTGCAACGGTTGCTGGAGCGACAACTTCGGTAACCAGAGCTATTACTTCAGGTTCTGGAGCAACAATACTTGGAGGAGTAAAGAATTCATCAAAGAACGGTTGAAACAACGTATCACATTCATTCCTAGTGGGTGGTATAAATGATGATGAAGTGGGGTTGTTTGGGACAAGACCAGAGCTAATGTTATTGGGTCCTATTTCATGAAGTACGGGTTCGGAGCTGCTTTGCTCAGAAGCCATAGCTGCCAGCTCATCAAAATCAACATTCATAGTATCGAGGATCTTGCGAGATTTACGGTTGTAGATTCGGTATGCTTTCTTTCTTTGCGGGTGCGTAACCAATGAAAATACCAATATCAGCCTTTGGTTGAAGTTTTCCCAAATTGTCACCATCATTATTTGGATAGCAAAGAGAACCAAATACATGAAGATATGATAAATCTGGTACTTTTCCATGGAGAATATCATAGGGTGTTTTACCATGGCGTTTACGAATTAGTGACCGGTTTTGGGTGTACACTGCTGTAGTTACTGCTTCTGCCCATAAAAATAATGGAGCCTTTGCGTAAATTAACATCGTTCGAGCTGCTTCCATAATTGTGCGATTTCGCCTTTCAACGACACCGTTTTGTTGTGGAGTGAGAGCAACGGATGTTTCATGAGATATGACAACTTCTTCATAATACTTACGCAAAGTTTGATTCACAAATTCGGTTCCATTATCTGTACGAATGCGTCGAACAGTAGTGTTGAGACGCACTTGAATCATCTTGAGAAAATCGATAATGATTTTAGGTGCCTCGTCTTTTGTTGCAAGAAATTTCACCCATGTAAACCGAGAGTAATCATCCACTATGACGAGGATGTACTTTTTGCCACCAATACTTTCAACACGCATTGGCCCACAAGGATCCATATGCAACAAATAAAGTTTCTCTTGGTTGGTGTCTTCAGTTAATACGAGGCTTTTGCCCAGTATGAAAATTTTATCGTCCGATCTTTTCGAATTGAGAAAGGGTGAATGTGCGACTCAGTCGTCTTTTGGTGGAAAACAAATATAATGGTCGTTGTAGTGTAATTAAATTTGCAAGACTTTAACGTAAATGACGGTAATTTAAATCTAAAACTAATTAAAATGTAAATGTGCAATATTAAAAACTTTAAAAATAAATGACAAGAAATTAAATGACGGGTAATTAAAACTTGACGAAAAGTAAATTGACAATGTAATAAAATTGCAAAACTTGAAATTAAATAGGCTAAAAGCACAACGAGAAAAACTGTCACTTTTTCTCTAAAAATAAAAACTAGAAAACTTTGAAAACTTAAAACTAAAACTAAAACAAGAAATTAAATGAAGCAAGCAGGAACAATAATAACTTCGGAAAAGCTACAGTACATTTCAGAAATTGCATTTCTTCGGAATAAGCATATTTTCGGAAAAACAAGTATTTCGGAATAATAGCTTTTTCAGAGAAAGTAACATTTTCGAAAAAATGACCTTTTCAGAAAAAGGAACTTTTTCGGAATAACTAGCTTTTCGGAATAATAACTTTTTCGGAATAAATGATTTCGGAGAAATCTTCAGAAAAACAACAAATTTAGAGAAAAGGATAATTTCAGAAAAATGGCTATTTCGGAAAAATTGAATCTTCGGAAAAAAGGACTTTTCAGAAAAAGTAAAATTTCGGAAAAGAAGTATCTTCGGAAAAAGGGACTTTTCAGAAAAAGAAGTGATTTTTTCGGAATAACAATTTCTTCGGAAAAATGACTTTTTCGGAAAAAGGTGAAATCAGAGAAAATAACTATTTCAGAAATGATAAATTCAGAAGAATGGTAATTTCGGAAAAATTAACCCTTTTCCGAAAAAGAAAGGAAAAAGAAACAGACAAACAATAATATCAAAACTAAAAGATATAAGCCACGAATAAGCTAAAATCAAATAAGCAATCTACCAAAACTTAATCTAAAACACTTTTAAGAAAAACTAATTCAACCACAAATTAAAAACTTGAAAAACACTAATAAAACTAAAAATTAAAAATCATATTTTAATAAAATAAACTAATAAACACTTAACTAAAATCAAATCAAACACACAATAAGCTAACAAATCAATAAGCTAACACAATCAATCACATAAAAACATAACCATTAATCAAATAAGCATGACAGTAAGATAATAAGCATAAAGATTAACAAAAATAAGAAAGGTAGAAGGAGAGATTAATATAAAACTTGATTAAAGAAAAGATCAAAAAACAAAAGTAAAGATTAAACTTAATTGGAATTAAAGGAATTAAGGTGCAAGACAAGGAATGTAAATTGACAAGTAATTAAAATGACATGAAAATAAGGTGGAAAGACTAATGTGTCAAATTAACTAACAACTCCTAATGACACATTAGGAGTCTATTTATAGTGATTAGGAAAACTAAGCATGTGTTGGTTCATTCTTCTTTCTTTCTCGACTTCTCGTCTTCTAATTTCTTCGACTTTATTCGACTTTGTCTCGGGATTAATAAACTCGTCTTGTAATTTCTTCATTAATTTAGACTTGAGTTCTTCGGATTTTATTAAACTTCCGTCTTTAGACTTTTTCTTCGATAAATCTTTAGAATTGGCCTTGGACTTCCGTTCTTTTAGCACTCTTGATCTTTTGACTTCGTCTTTTGTCTTTTTCTTCGATAAAAGCCCGTGAAAGCCCGCGTTGTCCTCCCTTTTCACATTTTGATCCTAAATCACAACAAAAACACAAATCACGCATAATTCCGACATTTACGACATAAAATACACGTTTTGGCTTGGTTATTATTGTAGTTAAGTGGTAAAAGGATGGGTGTTTACACACCTATCAAATCTCCTACACTTGACCATTGCAATGTCCTCATGCAATGCATTAGTTACAAAGCAAGATTACACTTTCTATCACAATCAATCCACATTGGCCTTTATTAAAGAGATAGAAAATAACAAAACAAGTAAAAAAATCAAAGACTTACCTTAGGGTTTTGGAATGTCATGAATGATTATCATCCTCCAGTTTCACGTTCCCCATACCAAGCTTAAAAACGAGATCATTGTTATTATAAGTTAGTAAACTAACACAAACTCATGTGGACCAATTATTCACTTAGACTCCTTTATTCCTAGGTGTATCTCTTATATTTTATTGTTGTCTTGAATGATTACGAGGATGCATTGTTTGACTTATTTTGATAGTTTATTTAGACCAAAAATAAAGTGGGACGATTTAATCAATAGTTAGATAAAGGACAAAATCTTTTAAAACTGCTTCTCGGGACCTCATAAAGTTCATATCTTGGCATAACTCGCTTCACGATTTGAGACCTTTCTCGGACCGATATTTGGCAGCGACTTCATACTTCACATCTTGAGAGACGTTCATGAAATAATGGTCTTCTTTTCATAATAAGAATTTCTTCACTTGAAGTTTTGAGAGATTCTTCATATTTGGACCACGACTTCTTCATTTTTCTCCAATCTTTATTTTGGACTTTGATCTATAAAGATCCGCCTCCTTTCAGGACTTGGATCTATTTATCCTCATACCTTGTTAGGGCCTTTTTGGATAGACTTCTCCATGATCTTTTAGGGAGTTTTTGCTTTTCGTCGTGTGTCTCGATCCTTCATATTGATTTTTGATAAATGATTCTTCACATCACTTTTGGATCTTTAGCAACAAAATGTAGCCCTCATGCCTTGTTAGGGCCTTTTCAGACTCGCCAATCTTTACATCCCGCTTCAATAAATTATGCCTTGGCTATGAACTCTATTTAATACCGAGCAACTTTTAAATGATCTTGGGCTAGAAGCTAAGTAAATTTTCAAATCGTACAACCTAATTTATTGCAGATAAATTTATTAGCAAGCGATGGGAGAAAAAGCTTATAATCAACTCACATAAATTCACGAAAGAATACCAAACTTATAATTTACTCCATCATCTCTCGTTCTCCACAGTTTAAAATCTCAAGGAATGAGACTCGTGGATGCTTAGCCAATTAAATCAAAGTTTTGGGTTTTCGAGTCATCTATAGGATCTTGCAAATTCTTAGACTTTATATATATATATATATATATATATATATATATATATATATATATATATATATATATATATATATATATATATATATATATATATATATATATATATATATATATATATATATATATATATATATATATATATATATATATATATATATATATATATATATATATATATATATATATATATATGCTTAGAATAACCTCAAATTATGAAACTCTTTGCCAAGGAGAAGACGCGGTCCTTGTGGGATCATTTTCACATTCGGCCACCCAGGTGGTTTGGCCAATAAGTTTAGAATTCGCATTTTAAAGTTACCTTGATAAACAACTCTCTAGGATCAACTATAGGAACTTGCGAAAAGTTATTGTTCTTAACCCGTGAGAGTTAAGACTTTCGCGTTTTAAAGCTCCCAATATAAAAGCCTAGCAAAACTTGACTTAAACACGTTAAGGATACTAGCTAGAGTAAACTTAGATAAGTAAACTCAAGTTGAGTCAAAATATTCACAAAGTTGAAAATTAAAAGCACTTTATTAAAAATTTATTCTAGCAAAGAAAGAAAATAATTATAACAAAAGAAAAACTAATAGGCCAAAATAGATAAAATTTTTTTGAAAAGTGTCGAAAAAACCAATTTTCCGGTTAAAATGAGGACAAATACAAGGAAAAGGACACTTAACTTCGATAGAAGTCCCCCTACACTTAATATAAACATTGTCCTCAATGTTTGAGCATGTGGAAGTAACCTCCCCTACACTTAGGACATTGTGCACTTTGTTTAAATCTTGCTAAGGAAGAGACAACTAAAGTGATTCCTATTTTAATATTGGAAAATATAAAATAGAGAATCAAAAGAGTTTAGGATAGAAACAGGAAGACGGGTACACGGAATCACGGGTCATCAAAAGTCATCAAGAATGGATCTTTGAAAGCTCGAATCCATGTACATGATTAGAAAGAAGACAACAAACAACATACTAGGGTCTCCCCTACACTTATTATAAAAATAAGAGAAAAGGATAGATACTGCGGGTTGCCTCCCGAGAAGCGCTTGTTTTTGTTAACCGAGTCGTGAGCCTGACTCGACCTTGATTAGCATAGGAAGAAACATGAAACACATCCACCGGGATCAAATACATGGTTTTCGTCCATCAAGAAGCACAAAATTAAGGCGAACAAGGCAAGCCAAAGAAGAGTAGGCAAGGTTCCCTTAAGCAGTTGTTGAGCACGGTGGAAGCAAGGGTGATGAGGTGCAAGCATATCTTCATAAGTTCCAAATATTTTTCCTTTTATTTCATCAGATGAATACTGAGATGGCTTGAAAAGTGCAATACCGGGGTCGAACACCTTTTCCTTTAGGGGAAAACAACACTCAGGCTCAGCAGACCTTAAAGAGGATTCGATCATAAATCTCGCAATCTCATCCTCAGAAGGTGGATATAAAGGTGTCAAGACATAAGTGATGCGGATATCGGTGTCGATCGGCTTTTTCTCCTTTGAAGTGGGTTTCTTCATATCCAAAGTAGGATAAAGACCATAATCATCAAAGTCCAAAGGAGGAGCATCACTCTCATTTGGGAAGTAAGTGTTGAGAAAAGTAGCAAAATCTTCCTCAAATGAGTAGTCATCCAAAGTAGGATCATTCATGGTTGGCGGAGGATCTTCATCATGTGAAGAATCACTCGAGAGAGTATCAGCCTCATCAAAATCATCATAAGTGGGCATGTCTGGATACTCAGAAGTAAAATCATCATAATCATCTCCATCGGAACTAGAATCGTCATCATAAGCATCAAAGATCGGTGGAGAATCATAAATTGGTGAAGGATCAGAATGGGATAGAGAATCATCCACATCATCTTGGAACAGTGGATTATCATAGCAAGAATCGAATAGAGGATTGTTGTAGACGACAAAATCGTCAAGCACATTAATCATATTCGTTGATTCTCTTCCATAGGATTTGTTTGTGATCTTCCCCATTTTGAACACTTGTTGTTCATTCTCGACCCTTAAAATTAACTCACCTTCGGCAACATCGACTAGAGCTTTTCCGGTTCTCAAGAGTGGCCGACCAAGTATTAAAGGAATACGAGGGTCCATTTCATAATCAACAACAACAAAGTCGACCGGAAAAGTGAAGGTGCCAACTTTAATGAACACATCTTCGGAAATACCAACGGGGTAAGCGAGAGTGCGATTTGCAAGTTCAAGCGCCATCTTCGTTGGTGTAAGGTCGGGTAATGATAGTGCTGTCCAAACACTTAAAGGCATCAAATTAATACTTGCCCCGAGATCAGCTAGGGCAGTAAATTCTTCAGTTTTGTTAAAAATGCAAGGCAACACAAAACGATCGGGATCTCCAAGTTTCTCTGGAAGTTCTTTAAGAATAACTGCAGAAAAGTTTTCATTTAAGCGTGTGTTGACAAGCTCAACCAGCTTTTCCTTCTTATTAAGCAATTCCTTGAATGCTTTGACAAATTTCGGCATGTGGACAAGTGCTTCAACAAGGCTAATGTTTAAATTCATTTGAGAGATCATCTTCAAATAGTTCGACACTTGAGTGTCATCCTTGGTTAGCAAGTTAGGCTTGTTCAAGCGTAAAGGATATGGGATGTTGGGTTTATTGGTGGAAGGTGGGGTTGGTGAAGGGTTCTTCTTGGGTACATCAGTAAGAGGTGGAGACGGTAATGGAGAACTAATACTAGGCGTAGGAGTAGGAGGGATAAATGGTGGTGGAGGAGGTGTAGATGGAGTAACTGGGGGAGGGATATATGGTCCTACTAAGGTTGCTCCACTGCGTGTAGTAATAGCACTCACATTCGCTCTTGGGTTGGTGACGGTGTTGGAAGGTAGAGAGCCCGAAGTAGAGGGTGGAGTGGTTGATAAGAAACTAGCCAGCATATTCTTCAAATCATTTGTTTGAGTGCTAAAGGAGGTGTGTATATCATTTCGAAGCTCGGATCTAATGTCATTCCCTTGCTTAGTGATATCCCCTTTCAAATTGATTATTTGGCTTTGTAGATTCTTGATTTGCTCTCCTTGGGTTCTTATTAAAGCTTCAATATCTTGATTAATGGGTGGGGTTTGCTGAGCGGGTGGGTGATACGGATTAGAAGCTCGAGGTGGGATTTGGTTGCTTATATTGTAATTGTTGTTGGGGTTGTGGTTTTTAGGAGAAAAACAGGGTGAAAGATAGTTGTTCGACCGGTAACTTAGCAAATTTCGATCCCCTTGAGGTCGGGCTTGGTAATTTTCCGGTGAATAGTTACCATAAGTCGCATACACGTTTTTCGGATTTCCTTGAGTAGAAGGACAATCAGTGTATGAGTGAGGACCGCCGCATGTCTCACAAGAATTTGCTACAACTTTAACTTGTTGTTGGTTTTTAGCGATGAGCAAGATATTTTTGCTCATTTCGGCCATCATGCGGGTGAATTCGGTCATATTGGGGTTTGCTGAAGTAGAAGAAACATTGACTCTCGGGTTGTTCCTTGAAGAAGCGGAGGAATCCCAATTTTTGTGATGAGTAGTCATGTTCTCAATAGCTCTCTACACTCCTCAGGTCTTCTTTTCATAAATGTGCCACCGGCGGCTGCATTAATCGTATCTCGATCACGAAAAGTCAAACCATTGTAGAAAGTATCAATCAACGTAACGGGGAGCATGTTGTGGTTTGGACATCGATCGATCAAAACATTATATCTTTCCCAAGCATCAAAGAGAGATTCATCGGGTTCTTGCATGAAACCGCTGATTTGATTTCGAAGGCTCGTGACCATGGATGGTGGAAAGTAGCGCGACAAAAATCGTTGAGTCATGTCGTCCCAAGTATGAATGGAATTCTTCGGGAGACGATCAAACCATTTTTCGGCGTGGTGTGATAAAGTATATGGAAAGAGCTGTAGGCTAAGGATATCCATAGTAACACCGGGCAACTTCATGCTTTGAGTAATAGTAATGAATTTGTCGAGGTGCTTGTTGGCATCATCATCCGGCAATCCGCAAAATGGATTAGTTTACACTTGTTGGATCATGTGATGCTTCAACGAAAACTCCGGAGCCGTGATTTGCATCAGCGCAATCGGTCCTCCTCGTCCAAACATTGTGGGTTGACAAAGCTCCTCTATTGTCCGAAGATCGGGCTGTGGAAGAACATTGTTGTTGTTATTGTTGAGGTGCGGTGGATTATTGTTGTTGTTCACACCTGCCATAGCTAAATCTTCACGAGGCTCGGGCTCTGGATAAGTTGAAGATCTAGTACGCATACACCTGCGAAAGCAAAAGAAAAAGATACCAAAGCAATAGAAAATATATATACACTATAAAAATAGAATCTTTTTGGATTTTTGAAATTTTTTAATTTTTATGGATTTTTTAACAATTTTTAATTTTTATGGATTTTTGAAATTTTTAAGCAAGAAAAATAACGCTCACGAATGAACGGATCCCAAAATTCAACGCGTCTCTCACAGAAAACCGTTAATATTAACGAAAAGAGCCGGCAGCGGCGCCATTTAATACGAGGCTTTTGCCCAGTATGAAAATTTTATCGTCCGATCTTTTCGAATTGAGAAAGGGTGAATGTGCGACACAGTCGTTTTTTGGTGGAAAACAAATATAATGGTCGTTGTAGTGTAATTAAATTTGCAAGACTTTAACGTAAATGACGGTAAAAATGTGCAATATTAAAAACTTTAAAAATAAATGACAAGAAATTAAATGACGGGTAATTAAAACTTGACGAAAAGTAAATTGACAATGTAATAAAATTGAAAAACTTGAATTTAAAATAGGCTAAAAGCACAACGAGAAAAACTGTCACTTTTTCTCTAAAAATAAAAACTAGAAAACTTTGAAAACTTAAAACTAAAACTAAAACAAGAAATTAAATAAAGCAAGCAGGAACAATAACAATTTCGGAAAAACTACAATACGATTCAGAAATTGCATTTCTTCGGAATAAGCATATTTTCGGAAAAACAAGTATTTCGGAATAATAGCTTTTTCAGAGAAAGTAACATTTTCGGAAAAATGATCTTTTCAGAAAAAGGAACTTTTTCGGAATAACTAGCTTTTCGGAATAATAAATTTTTCGGAATAAATGATTTCAGAGAAATCTTCGGAAAAACAACAAATTCAGAGAAAAGGATAATTTCAGAAAAATGGCTATTTCGGAAAAATTGAATCTTCAGAAAAAAGGACTTTTCAGAAATAGTAAAATTTCGGAAAAGAAGTATCTTCGAAAAAAGGGACTTTTCAGAAAAAGAAGTGATTTTTTCGGAATAACAATTTCTTCGGAAAAATGACTTTTTCGGAAAAAAGGTGAATTCAGAGAAAATGACTATTTCGGAAATGATAAATTCAGAAGAATGGTAATTTTGGAAAAATTAACCCTTTTCCGAAAAAGAAAGGAAAAAGAAACAGACAAACAGTACTATCAAAACTAAAAGATATAAGCCACGAATAAGCTAAAATCAAATAAGCAATCTACCAAAACTTAATTTAAAACACTTTTAAGAAAAACTAATTCAACCACAAATTAAAAACTTGAAAAACACTAATAAAACTAAAAATTAAAAATCAGCTTTTAATAAAATAAACTAATAAACACTTAACTAAAATCAAATCAAACACACAATAAGCTAACAAATCAATAAGCTAACACAATCAATCACATAAAAAAATAACCACTAATCAGATAAGCATGACAATAAGATAATAAGCATAAAGATTAACAAAAATAAGAAAGGTAGAAGGAGAGATTAATATAAAACTTGATTAAAGAAAAGATTAAACAACAAAAGTAAAGATTAAACTTACTTGGAATTAAAAGAATTAAGGTGCAAGACAAGGAATGTAAATTGACAAGTAATTAAAATGACATGAAAATAAGGTGGAAAGACTAATGTGTCAAATTAGCTAACAACTCCTAATGACACATTAGGAGTCTATTTATAGTGATTAGGAAAACTAAGCATGTGTTGGTTCATTCTTCTTTCTTTCTCGACTTCTCGTCTTCTAATTTCTTCGACTTTATTCGACTTTGTCTCGGGATTAATAAACTCGTCTTGTAATTTCTTCATTAATTTAGACTTGACTTCTTTGGCTTTTATTAAACTTCCGTCTTTAGACGTTTTCTTCGATAAATCTTCAGAATTGGCCTTGGACTTCCGTTCTTTTAGCACTCTTGATCTTTTGACTTCGTCTTTTGTCTTTTTCTTCGATAAAAGCCCGTGAAAGCCCGTGTTTTCCTCCCTTTTCACATTTTGATGCTAAATCACAACAAAAACACAAACCACGCATAATTCCTACATTTACGACATAAAATACACGTTTTGGCTTGGTTATTATTGTAGTTAAATGGTAAAAGGATGGGTGTTTACACACCTATCACCAGTCTTGGGTTTGTATGATTTCTTTGTGCTTTTCCCCATGGTACACGCGAAACACAAATGATCCTTGTGAAATGTAAGTTTAGGAAGACCACGAACAAGTTCGTTTTTTGCCAAATGATTAATAGCGTCAAAGTTAAGATGAGATAACCGTCAATGCCATAACCATGACTTGGTCTTTGGTGCTTTGGAGAAAAGACATACGGGAGAAGCGGCCATCATATCTTGTAGAGACAACGTGTACAGATTATTCCCTCGAGTACCTTTCAATAAATCAACCCTTCCAAATTACGAATGAAACAGGTATGCTCTCGAAAAGCAACTTCTAGGTTTGCATCACAAAATTGTCCCACAGAAAATAAGTTGTGACCAAGACCCTCCACATAATACACACTTGAAATTATAACATTCCCAATATGATATTCACCGTAACCCATTATCTTTGCAATATGATCATTTCCAAATCGAACCGTACCAAGAAACTTGCTGACGAAATTTCTGAGCTGAGAGCGATCTCCGTTCATATGCTTGGAGCAACCAGAGTCCAAATACCAGAGTACAATTTGGACCACCTGTTTTCAACAACAATAGTAGACAATGCGTTGGAAACTATTGGTTCCAGAGTGTTAGCAGATACATATATAATATTATCAGAATTGCTAACATTTTTGTGGCCCTTCAATTTCCTGCGTTTTCTGATGTGAGTTTTTCCACTAACAGGTTTTATTGTTCCAACTTTCTGAGGCTTTGGAGTATTAGGAGGCACTACAGTGGGAGTATACCTATTTAAAGGGCACTTTGTTCCTACAGTAGTGTCGGTGTTCCTAGTTAAAGGACACGCTTGTGTTTTGGTAGCCTTGGTACTCCTAGTTAAAGGGCACTCTTTCTTCGCTGTAGTGGGAGTGATCCTAGTTAAAGGGCACACATTTCCTACAATAGTGAAAGTTCTACCAGTGGGGAGCCACAACCAATCAACTTGGGTTAACACTTTCCGAGTCGGTTTTCATTCTAAACTATTTTTACGGGCATTTATTTCATTCACATGGTCAATAAGGCAAGAATCATGACGACTAGAAAACATACATTCATTGCAATTCCAACATTTCAAATTAGAATTCACAGTAGGCTTAGAACGTTGCACAACCGCAGAGCCTTTAGGTTTAGCTACATGATTCTTTTTATTCAAAACAGAAATAACATTCCTAGGATGGGCTTCTACTTTCTTCTTCACTTGACTACTAGATTGGGGCAAGATCCTATCATTCTTCTTGTTTCTTTTAAGCTTAGATCTTTGAGCCTTAGTATTGGTGCTTACTCCTGTAGAAGGCAACACAAGAATATTAGAAGCTGGTTTTGATTTTTCCTTATCTTTAGTGACCAATGTTTGAGATGGTTTAGTCCTAGGGCCCTTGTTAAATGGTGTGACGGCAATGAGGTTCCTTTTGATTGCACTAGAGGACGGTGCTGAGACAGTGGCTGCGTTATTCACAACATTCTTACCTTTTAGAGTACGAAGTGTTTCCTTTAACTCAGTCAAAGCCAGATTTTTATCACAAATTTGTTCCCTCAAATCAGATATTTCCTTCGACTTTCGATTCAATTGTTCAATCAATCTTTATTGAATCGAAGAGTCGTGAATATTTCTGTTTTAAGTTATCAACTTTGGACTAAATCTTGATAACTCGATTATCTAGATCAAGTCTTAAATTTTCAGCGGCCTCAAGTACGTTCACACAGTTAATCTCCTTAGATTTTTCTATTTCTATCGGCAAAGATTTAGCAACCTTGTCACTTGGCTGACGCTGTTTTGATTGTAAATTCAATTGAAAATTCTTTTGAAAATTTTCATCATCGATATTAACACCTTCGAATGACGTTTCAAAGATTTCTTGAATAAATTGTTGCTTGCATTCAAGCGAAATACAATGTGTTTGAATCTCATCAAAACGTTTTGAAAGCGAAGAATATGAATCTTGAAGCTTTAAAAGTTCAGCGTCAGATTCGTGACAAGTACTATCTACCACATTATCCACAGATTCAACATTATGCACAATAGAATCATTATCAACACTTTTATTCACACAAACGGAAACTATATCATAAGACATCACTTGCTTCAGAAGCTGATCATTTTGGCGTGAAACTCGTTCTATTTCAAGTAAACTGTTTTCATAAGCATCATCCATTTCATTGAAAACACGTCTAACTTCTTCTATTTCCAAAAGCAAATCTTGATCAATATCACTAAGACAAGCTTTAACATTCTTTACAAACGGAACAATTTCGTCTCGAAATGCAGCTCTAGTGTGCTTAAAATTCCATTCACCTTCCGTTATGGCCGAAGCTGTCGTACGTTCCAAAATGACCTTGTCAAAATCGGCAAAGTATTGGTGCACCGCATTTAAGCTATCTGACACCTTACTTACCGGTGGAATTAACTTAGTTAAATCATTTTTGACAAGTGTAGGAGACGTACTAGGAAGGTTTTCCGTTGACAAATTTTGGGGCACAAAAGCTGATAATTGAGCTAATTCCTTTTGTAAGCGAATGCGGGTCTTTTTAGAAAATTGATCTTTATTATACTTATCATAATCAAGCTTATGGAATTTTGAAAGCATTTTAGAATGAGTTTCATCCGCAAGTGATTGTGTCTCCTCAGTACTACGAACATAAGGTGCTTCTTTCGATTTGCCAATTAGGGTCACATCATAAAGACAAGGAATATATTCTTGAGCTTGTTTTGCATAGCCGGGATTAGGTGGTAAATCTTGAAGACGCTTAAGTTCGAGTTCTTTAAATGATTTAGTTAAAAGATGAACCTTTTCTATGGAAGCGTATTGTTTTAAAAGCTGTTGTTCTTTGAATTTAAGAAGTTTGGTAGTATTAATTTCCGATTCAAACTTTTTAGACTCGAGAGTTTCGAAATCCATTTTAAGTTTCTGAAAATCATTGACAACCGACTCTTTTGCTTTTAATTCATTGGAAAGATTATCTTTTAATGACTATATTTCTTTTAAGTGTTCAATCTTTTCAAAACGAAATTGGTCTAATTCAGAACACGTTATTTTCTCTGCTTGAGGGACCATTTCAAAAGTTTTTACCTTTTCCTTATACAGCGCAAGCTCAGCGGTTAGGTTGGCATTCATATCTATGGTTTGTCGAACAGCCACATTCATGTTATCAATAATATGTTTAGGCACCATTACCAAATCATGTTGATCATAAGATTCCATACCCGTCGTAGCATTTGGTTGAGGTTCACCCAAATGTGTTGGATTAGATACCGCATCATTTGAGTTACTAGTTCCCGAATGTTGTTCGAGGTTGTCATTAGCATGCTCAACATGATGTGGATTATCATGAATATTATTAGATGTGGTTGGTACCTCACTGACGACATCAGAACCGTAGTGAGAGAGATTAACAACGAGAGAGGATTGGGCTGAGTGAATGTCATGACAATCCGAATCATATGCATCAAGATCATCAGCTTGATATGCCGTATTATAAGTAGAGATGACTGCAATGCCTTCATTATCTGCTGCCCCTGGGTCTGCAAGAAATGCTAACTCTTCAGAATCCAAAATCTTCCCCTTAGACTGAGCATCGACCAAATACATCTTCTCACGAAACCACGTTGCATCCCTTCTCCTTTTTGGCTGAGTGCATTCCCTAGCCATATGACCTTGTCCTCTACAATTGTAGCAAGTCACAACCTTTTGTGGACCAACAGTGCTTCCATTTCCATTAGCTTGAGAATTCACAGCTTGAGCGTTGACGGTCCTTGTAGGAGGTCCATATGAATTTTGCCTTCCCTGAATAGGTTGCACCGTCACTTGACCATCTTGAACAGTGGCTTGTTGTCGAGGATTTGAAGAGGTGCGGAGCTGATTGTTCGTTGGTGGAAAACCTCTAGTAGCAACAAGTTTTGACAAGTAGGCCGTGAGATGGTTTAAGACATCAGTAGGCGTATCATTTGGAGTAAAGACCGGTGGTTGATTTGGTGGAAGTTCATTAGAGTAGAAGGCTTGTGCTTGTGGTGCTTCAATTGGAAAATATCTATGTTGAGGAGTATAGCCCATGGGAGAAGTATTAGCTTGTGAGGGTGATGCCTGATGTGCTGGTAGCTGTAGATATGGTTGTGGAAGAACACTTTGTTGATATGCTTGTTGTGGCATCATCAGTGGTTGATAAGATGGTTGATGTGGTTTCTGATATGTGTGTTGTGGTGAATGCTGCAAGTATGATTGTTGTTGATAAGTGTAAGCCATGTTTTGTTGGGGGTTCATTTGTTGAGAAGCATACATGGCAAGTGGATCACGAACTTGTGGTGTAGACAATCGAGCCTCGATCACGTGGCATTCATGTTGTTGAAGGAAAGCTTGAATTTGATCCACGTTAGTTTTATGCAAATCCTTAGCCAATTTGACATCCGTCACGTACGTACGCCATTCTGGTGGAAGGGTGTTCAAATACTTGGTGTTCAATTGAAACGTAGGAATTGCCATGCCATAGATATTGAGCTCATTCAACAAAAGAGTAAATCTCAAATAGTAATCATTGAGACTCTCCCCGGGAACATAGGCAAACTTATCAAATGTATCATAAAGCTTACACTCTCGTTCTTGTTTAGTTAACGAGGTGCCTTGCATTAGAACATGAATTCTATCCCATAACTCTTTGGCAACTTTATGTTTGCTGACGAGTTTGTAGACATCTGGAGGAAGGGGTTGGAGAATGATGTTTGTAGCATACTTATCACATTTGTCTTGAATCTTCATATCTCCAGTCAATTCACTCGTTGTGCGAGGACGAGTAACTGTACCTTCCGTCACAGTACCATAATCTAATGGTCCATTGAGCACTGATGCCCAAATGAGATGTCCATTCTCTTTGTTCAACATGTAAAGTTCCATTCGGGAAGTCCAATCCTCGTACATAGACTTCTCCAACATTGGTGGACGATTATCCGTACCCGAGAGGATGGACTTATCCGTAAGAGATGTGTACTCCATTTGGATAAGTTAAAATTTACAAACGATGATCGAAAAATGTGAGAAAGTAAATGTTCTTGTTGTCGTGTGTTGAAGTCGAGAAATTATGTTAAAATCCCCTAAAATTATCTTCTTGAGAAACCAAAAATTCCACTGCAAAATTTATCACAAGTTTGTTCGAAATTTTCTAAATCACGTTTTTCGAAAATCTTAAAAAATCTTGAAAAATTCCAAAGATTTCGCAATATGTGAAGATTCCTCAATTATGTTCAATGATTTCACAATCCTAGAGTTGATTCAAATTCGCAATCCTAAAATGTATACAAATCCGCAATTAATCAAACAATTAGATTCCGCAATCCCTTTTTGTATTTGATTTCGCAATCACTCAAAACACAAGATTTCGCAATACCCAATTGCGAAATTATCTAAAGATTCCTCAATGAGCAAAAATGCAAGAATTCGCAATACCCAATTGCGAAATTATCTTAAGATTCCGCAATTAGCAGATATGCAAGATTTCGCAATACCCAATTGCGAAATTTTCTAAAGATTCCGCAATTAGCAGAAGGCAAGAATTCGCAATAATCAGAAATCCAAGATTTCGCAGTAATCAGAAATCAAGGACTTCCCAATTCTCAGAAATAGAATTCGCAATGCTAACCAATTTTGCAATTCAACAATTGCGAAATTATACCAAATGTTGCAAAATTGTGAGAAAAACAAGGATCTCGGATAGTACTTTAAGATATACGAATTTTGATGCCAAAAATGAATCCAAACACTAAAAAATTTTGCGTTTTTGAGCGATCCAAGTAACCCAAATCACTAACACGAATTTGTAGATGATATTGGTGAAGATCAAACCACAAAAAACACCAAAAATAATTTGGACGTGGGATATTAGGATTAAAAAACACATGAATCTCTATGAAAACAAACACATAAACAATACAATCATCCCATGGCTCTTGATACCATTTGTAAGATATTATAAATCTTGCTTATGTTTAGAGAGAGAAAGAGATAGAGAGATGGTGAGAACACACACACTAAGAGAGAGAAAGTGAAAGAGAAACACCTTCTTACTATGTGAAATTATGAAGTGAACCACACCCTCTCCATCTAAGGAGAGGGTTTATATACTAACCCCATAAGATGGGCTTGGGCTTACATATTGGGCCATCCATACATTTCATGGATTAGGACTTTCTATGTTTACATAATATAAAATAACTAAACTACGAGCTACTACTTAATATATTGTCGGAGTGACCGAATCTTCCTAAATACGTAAAAACGTATTTCCAACAAAAGATAATTTATTTCTCGTCGTAATTGTATGTTTTGTTTTCCATAACGATTAACGGTTTGTGAGATATTTAATTTTTAAAAAAAGTGTAAATGTCGAAAATACACAACGTACTTTCTCAGATTATCTATTATGCCCATCATATTATTTTATGTTTTATTTTCACACTTGCCACGTAGGTAAAATAGTTTGACTTGGTCAAACCAATTGACTTTCACTGTTGACCATTTTTTTACCGGTTACGTGTTTTTTTATTTTCCTCGTCGGTTTTGATTTATATAACAAAGAGTAACATTATTTTCTTACGTATAAAACCACACCTATCCTATCATTTCTCCCAAATTACTTTTCCAGTATATGAACCCTAATATTTTCTTACACAATTAATATCGATTTAGGTAAATTAGCAGTTAATCTATTGTTGTAATCAGACGATTCGATCGTTTTAAACTGATGTTTCCATTTAATATATTGTTTTAATCTGATTATTTCCAGTTTATTAACCCTAATTTTTTGCCCTAATTTTTAATTTGATTATTTCCAGTTTGTGATGTTTCCATTGTTTTAATATGATGATTCCATTGTTTTGCCCTAATTTTTAATCTTTCTAATTGCAGGTAAATTAGAGACGAATGAAGTTTGTGGTGGATTTACACCACGATGGGTTGTTTATTGGCAATCCCGTCTCATATACCACTGGTGACCAACATGAAATTCTGAAGGTATGAAGTATGACAATTTCTTCTCGATTATCCGTAGGTTAGTGTTAGTAGCACCTGTAGCCATCTTCTATACTCTACCTCGTATTCCATTGTATATGGGTTTGAGACCCATTGCTAATGATGCCCATGTAAAATAATTTGTAGAATGCTTATTTGAGAATGATTGTCATTTGTCTATTTACACTGTACACCATGGGTATGATGTTTTTAATTTGGTTAATGAGGATAGGTTACAATCAGACTCTAGTGATAGTGACTTTGATGATGTTAGTAAGGATGATCCATTGGATGACTTGCCTGAACACATTGACTTCCAAAATGAGGGAGAGGACAATGTAGACATTCCTATGCTTACAACCACTGACACTTGGTTGAATAAGCTAGTTGGTAAGGGTAGGTTTGTGGGTGACAATGAGAATGGCAAACCTAAAAGTTATGCAGTTAATGATAGAGTATCATGATCCCAATGATAGCTTTGTTGAACCTAGATACAAAGTTAGGAAAGATTTTCAATATCCCAATTTTAATCCTGATACACCATTGGATGAATGTGAACCAGTATTAGGTATGAAGTTTGAGAACCTATTAAAACTTAAAAACTTCTTAGCTAACTATGGAGTCAAAAATGGTTACTAGTTGTGGTATTTACACAATGAGAGTCACAGAATACTGGTAAAGTGTGGTAGGGATGTTAGTGCTGGTAAGTGTGCTGGTAAAAGAGGTAAAAACCCTACAGAAGAAAGCAATCTAATTGAGACAGATGCTAGTGAAGAAAAAACCTCAGACATTGATATAGGCAAAGGTAAAGGCAAATTAGATGAGCTAAGCAAAAGGAGTGAAACATGAAAATCTAATTGGGCTGAAAGAAAGGCAAAAGAAAAGGAATATGTGATGGCCGGGTTAGACTATTCGTTTAGGCTATGGGCTAGTTGGATGGGCAATGAAAGGTCACTTCAAATCAAATCTCTCTACCCTGCTCACAAGTGTTGCAGAAGCTACAATTTAGGTGCATTGGTTACATACAAATGGATAGCTGAGCATTATGCTAGGCAAATCATTATTAACCTTAATATAGGTCTTAGGTTTATGCATAATTTAATCAGAGAGAAATTCATGATTAATGTGAGTATAGGTCAATGTAGAAGGGCAAAACTGATGGCATTGGTTGACCATGAAGGTAAATAGACCATTATAGTAGGCTATGGGACTACAGGCAAGCCTTGTTGGACTCTAATCATGGTTCAACTTGTCACATAGATTTGGAAGAAAAAGATGATGGGCTTACACATTTCAAAAGATTTTATGTCTGTTTTGCTAGACCAAAGGAAGGCTGGAAAGCTGGGTGTAGAAAAGTGATTGGTTTAGATGGGTGCTTTTTGTCACACACTTGCAAAGGGCAGTTACTTACTACAATGGGAATGGATGCTAATAATCAAATGTTTCCTATATCTTGGGTTGTTGTAGGGGTGGAAAACAAGCATAACTAGATGTGGTTCTTGGCCTTGATCTACTATGACCTTGGATTGAACAATGGCGTAGGTCTTACAGTCATATCAGATGGACATAAGGTAAGACACCTATCACTTATGTCTATAAATGTTAACACTTAACTATAAATTTCTTATCTTTATTATGATAACATTTAATAAATACAATCAATATAGGGTCTAATTGAAGCTATTAAGGTTTGGTTGGGGGAGGCTGAGTACAGGCAATGTGCAAGACACATTTATGCAAATTTCAAGAAGAAATGGAGTGGCTTACATTACAAGAGATTGTTTTAGTGGGCTGCTTCCTACACAATACATGAGCACTTTCACCAGGTTATGGAGGCAATCAAGAAACTAGATGATAATGCATACAGATGGTTAGTTGACAGGAATCCAAATACATGGTGTCGTGCTTACTTTGAAATGGACGGATGTTGTCCAACATTTGAAAATGGTATGTCTGAGAGTTTTAACTCTAGGATACTTTAGGCTAGAGGAAAGCCCATAATTACCATGTTAGAAGACATCAGGATATACATTATGCAAAGGATTTAGGTCCTTAACAAGAAAGCCGTGTAACACACATATGGAATTAATCCATTAGCTAAGAAGATGTTGGAGATTCATATAGTTAAACTAAGGTAAAATAATTAAAGTTTTGTGTATAAATATTGTCTAACATTTAGTATAGAATTTATAATGATGAGTTGTTACACTATGATAGAAACTGGGTGGTGTACCGGAGTGGTTACCAAGAAGTTGAGGTTAGAAGAGATGACCATGGGTATGGTTTGAATGTTAATATAAAAACAATTGTAGATGCAGAATGTGGGAGCTAACAGGTATTCCTTGTGCTAATGTTGTGGCTGCTTATTCTCACCTAGGTTTAAAGCCAGAAGTAGGTGTCAGTGACCGGTATTCCGAGTCTAAATGGATTGACTGTTATAAGCACTCCATTAGACAAGTCCCTGGTTCTAGTGTATGGAAGAGAACAGACCTTGAAAAACCATTACCACCTCAAGAAAGAAAAATGCTACGCAGACCCAGGAAACAAAGGATTAGGCATCCTTCAGAAAATGACCATGAAATTAGTAGAGGGTTGGAAGAGTGATTCATTGCCATAGGTGCTGGGAGTCTGGGCACAACAAAAAAATTGCAAGAATCCCCCAAGACCTAAACCAAAGAATTTCTATGATGTTCCTTATGAACAACAAAGTGAGACACCAAATGAAGGGGATGTAAGTGGTTTACAGTATACACAGGATAAGCCAGTAGACATGGCTGACCCTGTTATGCCAGTTTCAGAAGCCAATGATGCAACTCCAATCTTAAAGAAACATGCTGGTACATCAAAAAGTACCCTATCTGGTTTAAAGAAGCCTCCAACTGCACCTAAGAAGCCTCATCAACCCAAAGTAGACCAAGGGAAAAAGGAAGCAACTAAAGATGGAACAAGGGTTTAACTCCAGAGGTACACATCAATCCATAAAAAAATGAAAATGTAATTAACTGTAAATGAACTTAGCTTATAGTTGGAAAACATATGTATATGAACATCTTGAGGAAATGGGAAAACAGGCTTTGGGAGAGCTTCTAAGAACTGAGGCTGAAGAAAAAGCAAAGTGGGAAGCTGAGGAGCAACAGAGAATAGATGATGAAGATGCTTGGAATGGCTACAATAGTGAGTTCAAATCATGGGAGATATATGGGTCTTCAGCTAGGCGAATACCTGGAAGAACTCCTATGACAAGATACATGGCTGAAATGAGAATGCACAATCAACCAGTTGATGAAATTTTTATGTCTAACTGTTGGAAATACGTTTTTCCCAATAAAGTCTCGGTCACATCTTAGTTAGCATAGATCACAAGATATAGACTATTTAGAACTTTGTCTCTTGGTGCGACCTCCCTTAGGGGGAGATTGTTGGAAATACGTTTTACGTATTTATGAAGGATCGGTCGCTCCAACGATAATTATGTAATGGGCTCGTGATCCACTTGGTAAATGTATAGTCCATATAGCCCACATGTAGGATGGGCTATATATATCCCCTCCTAGCATGTTAGGAGGGGTTGTTCATTTTCATATTTCACAATTCAATCTTTACTTTCTCTCTCTACTCTTCTCCCTTCTCTCCTTTCTCTCTCTACTCCTCATCTCCATTCATCTCTTCTTTATATCCATCAATTAAATCCATCTAATCAATCATGTAGGATAGGCCAAAGATCACGTAGACCTTCAATTGGTATCAAGAGCATGGTTAGTTTGGTTTATTCTTGTTTTTCTTTTGTTTGATTTTGATGGGTTCTGATTTAATCACGCTTAAACCTTAAAAAGTTTGTATTTTTTATAAAAAGTTTGTGTTTTTCTTTTTTTAATTTTGTATTTTTATTGATAAAACCCTTTCTATTTTGATTGCATTTTGTTTGAAATTGAACTTTTAATTTTATCCTTTTTTTATTTTTTTATAATCAGTTTCCACTTTAATTTTTTATTATTGATTTTCGTTTATCAGTTTATCAGTTTTATCCTATCTGGGTTTTTCTGTTATCAGTTTTTTATATAACCTTTTTATTTTTTTATATAATCAGTTTTTATAAATTTTTTATATAATCAGTTTCTCAAATTTTATCAGTTTTCTGTTTTTCTGTCCAAATCTTTCTGTCCAACATTCATAAAGTTCCAAATCTTTCTGTTGCATAATCTTTCTGTCCAAATCTGTCCCAACAAAACTGTTCTTCCATTCTTAAAGTTCCGGACGAACGAAAGTTCCGGATGAACAAAATTTCCGGATGAACGAAAGTTCCGGATGAACGAAATCTTCCGAATGAACGAAATCTTCCGAATGAACGAAATCTTCCGAATGAACATTCTTCCGAATGAACATTCTTCCGAATGAACATTCATCTGAATGAACATTCTTCCAAATGAACATTCTTCCGAATGAACAAAATTCAAACAGAACGGGAAACATTTTGACTCGACACCCATACTCGAACCCTACACTCGTCTCGACTCCAAATCCCACTCGGACACCCACTCACCCTCGACTGCAACTCAAATCCTCTCTCGACAGCAAAGACTCGAAAAGTTTTAAACACACCCTCGTCAACATTCAAAACCTCTCGTCCAACTTAACAACAACACGACTCACCCACAACCCTCAACACGACATCTCAAACGACTCACTTAACAAAAACACTCTTCTCTCGTCTCGTTTCGAACAACACACTCAGACTCAACACCTCGACCACTAAACTCAAATCACACTCAACATCGACTCAGACCTTCTCACAATCGCGACCAACATCTCTCGTCTAAACAAACCGACTCTAACCCAAACCCAAACCCACTTAATCCACCCCCACTCGACATATAACCTGACATGTATACTCACACGACTCCAGCATAGACACTCGTACCCTCGACTCACTCTATCGTAACCAATCCACACCGCAATCTCTCGACAACAACATCTCACTCACTCACGACTTCGAACACAACACCCTCACATCATACGCACCCATAGACAAAACCAAACTCACCGACAAACACAAACTTTAAACTCCTATTTTTTTACTCAAACACATTTAACTCCATTTTAGATCTCACGGTTTGAACAAAAAATCATCACTGACCCGTGTTTTGATTTTTTAAACCCAATTCTATATACGAAATTAAATAAAAATTAATAACAATCTTGTTATTATCTTTATTTGTTTCGATTCATTCAATCAAATACTACTCTCAACTCTCTCGGACACCCACTCACACCCTCGAACCCAACCTCACTCGTCTCAACTCAACACTCTAACAATTGATAGAAAGACTCGACAGATGAGAGAAAGACTACGATTAGACGATAATTAATACCTACCCGAGACCTTAATTATAAAGATCTTGAAGCCAGTTCACTCGTCTTCATAGGGAATAGATGGGATTGCGTTGTTTCTGTGATTGAGAGATAACATCAAAAGGAGAATAGGATAAGGATTTGATTGTGATCTGGGTAAAGATTAGATTGGATTTGGTTTCTTGTTTGCTGGGCGAAACTTACAAGGTAGGAGAAAATTAAGTAGTGGGGGCGGATGTTTTGAAGATGGAGATTTGGTTTGACTGTTGAGAGAAGAAAAATTTGGGGGCGAATGTGTGTAGTGTTTAGGTTAAATAGGGTAAAGAATTTTTTTTATATTCTAGTACTTGCACACAATTTCCAAAAAATAGTGGGATACACGTTTCATTTTATTGGATAATATTGTTGCCACGTTTTAGGTAGTTATCAGATTTTCAAACTTATCCGATTTTTTTATTTTAATTTTATTGTTTTCATTTTTTTTTAATTTTAGAAAGTTTCGTTTTTTTTTGTTTACTTAATTTCGTTATTCCTTTTTTATTTTGAAATTTTTTATTCTTATTAACTTTTATTTTAATAATCAATTGATATTTTTATTTTTATTAAAATTTTTATTTTGGAAAAATTTTGTGACATTACGTTATAGTCGGGACAAAGTGACGTGACTACGTGACAAAAGTGACGTGATAAAGTGACAAGGTTTAATTTGCCGACGGATTGTTGATCGGGTACTTGTCAGTGAAGACGAATTTTATTATCCATCGAGGATTTTTCAGATTTATTTACGGATCGTTTTATTGGTGTTGTCATATCCCGTGAATTCCCATTTTCTAAGTTTCTTCACGAATTGGTAAATTTCGAATACGACCACAATTATTCGTCATCAAACTTTCAATGGATTCGTTGAAATCGAAAATTCAAGAGGGAGATTCGCATCAAATACAAGACAACAATAGAAAAGTGGCATTACTTCATTTCGAATGCTTCAGTCTCATCTTGTCACTCTTTCGAGGATTCAAGGAGGGAGCGAATTTGTGACCATCTTTGGATAAGATCGTCATATATTCATCGACTCAATATTCACCACTTTGACCCAACTCGCCGAGCAACTCAACAATGACAACTTCAATCACTCTGCATCGGCACTTGCATATAAGACTCTTGTGACACAACTCACGCCTTTCCTCCAATACAATATCATCAAGTCTGAAAGTTCAATGATTTGCCAATCGTTTCTTCGAGATACACATACCGAGCTTCGAGTTTTCCGTGATACAAAATTGAAACTCATGACATCGGTCTCGTCTTCGATTTATCAACGATCACAACTTCAGCAAACGTATGATAATGGAGTGCAAGAATCAATGACGCAGATGCAAGAGGAGAATGGTCATACGGTTGACAACTTGGAGCATAACAATGGTAAGAGCACGGAATCAGGAGGACAACATGATACCAGTGGCACGTCAGGGGATGTTCACGAGATCTCTCTTGATGACACCTTACCCGTTTATGACAAAGAGCCGGCAAACATGGTACAATGTAATGTTGTTTATGATGTATATGCTGATGACATGCTGCATATTGAGCATTCTGAACCTAATTATGACAAACATGGGATGGAAAAGAGTGATAGAAATACCACTTCTGATTCATCTGATGTGAGTCATAATGGGGGAGAAGGTGTTCAAAATGCTAAACATCATGATAATTGTCTTATAACTGCTTCACTGACTGCTTCTGATTCCAAGATTAGAGAGCTCGAAACGATTGTAGCTTAACAATCAAAAGATCTTGAGGATGCCAAACTTGAATTTTCTAAGAAAACGGACAAATTTGAAACATACTTTGAAAAACTTGAAAAGTCAAACGTTTTTCTTGAAAGAAAATTGGATCAAAAAGTTTTAGATTCTAAAGCTGAAAAGGATAATCTTTTGAAACAAATTAAGTTGCTTGAATCTAAGTTGGCATCCCAAGATGAATTGCTCAAAGAGAATGAGACCTTAAAAGCTCAAGTACAGGAAAAGGTTTTTGCTATAGCTGCGTTGAAAAACGAGTTAAGGAAAAATAGAGGACCTAGTGTGGACACTAAGCTTGAAAAACCATCAATCTTGGGGAAACCGCCTACAAATCAGTTCGTCAGACAACCGATTGTCATACAACCTACTGCATTTAGATCTGAGCGACCACAATCCTCGAGACCGCGGTTTGCCTCCCAAGTTGATTTGGGACATATTTCTAGAACAGTCACTCCACCAACTAGGCCTAATGTGATTAAATCAGTTTTAGCAAGACCTCATCACATGATTGCCCCTAGTTTCTCTAAGAATAGTTCAACTGATGTGCGCCATGATTTTGGTCAAAGGGAAGCTATTCAAAAGACACATGTAAGAGATAGCAATGTCCAACCTAGTCAGATGCCTTCTAGATTACCCAACACTGCTAACCATAGCATGACGTCTCCTAGGAGCATCGATCAATCATCTAGGAATTACTCGGACATTAAATATGCTACTTGTAAAACATGTAGAAAATGTGTCTTTACTGCAAATCATGACTCTTGTATCAAGAAACTACTTAATGAGGTGAACTCCCGTGCTAGACTTAAATCCCAGTGGGTCGCTAAAATCAAACCCATTGGTAAAATGTGGCACCCCAATGGTAGAACTTTCACTCTTGTAGGAAACGAGTGCCCTTTAACTAGGATAGTCTCTGATTCTACGAAGACTACTAGGGAGGAAATTGCAAAGGATGATACATCACTTAAGCCTGAACTTAAGGTTTTCTATAAAAGGAAACGTTTGCCAACTAAGACAAGTGAATCATCCCCTCAGGCCACCTCTGACACAAGAAAAGAAAACCATGAACCCCCACGTGCTTCTAAAATAGATATCTCTAACCCATGCAAAAGTATACAAACTCCTAATGAGAATGCAGGTACCAAAGTTGATGTTCCAAAAGAACGAAGCGGTCCAATCGTTGTATACCGTTCAACTAAGGACACTCTTAGAGTTTAGTTGCTGAAGAAGCAGATATCGGAGAAACAAGTGTCTCAGGGGATTCATGGCTAAGCTTACAAGGACTTATAGTCACATCACAGACTGTAACTCGCTCATCAAAGAAAGGAAAGTTTATCGCCGATGATAAACTTATCCTAAAAAACGAGAAATTCATTTTTCTCGGGCATGAGCTTATATCAAAAACATTCCAAGTTTTTAAGCTCATGCATTAAGGCTTATAGATAAATGACAGTCTATAACCCGCTCTTCAAAGGAAGGAAAGTTTATCGCCGATGATAAACTTATCCTTACAACGAGAAATTTATATTTCTCGGGCATGAGCTAATAATAAAAACATTCGAAGTTTTTAAGCTCATGCACAATGACTTACAGTTAAATGTCAGACTGTAACTCGAATTTCAAATAAAGGAAAGATTATCTTTTATGATAACTTATCCTCATAACGAGAAATTAACATTTCTCGGTCATGAGCTTGTATTAAAACATTCGAAGTTTTAAGCTCAGAAAGGAAAGTGTAACTTTTAAATAAGAGAACTTTTCCTCGTAACGAGAAATTAACCTTTCTCGGTCATGAGCTTTCCGTTAAAATAGACAAAGTTTTCAAGCTCATGAACACGATTTCTAAGTAAATGTCAGCTTAGGACTCGTTCTTCAGATAAAAGGAAAGGTTATCGGCGATGGTAACTTATCCTTACAACGAGAAGTTTACAACTTCTCGGACTTGAGCTTTCCCAAGATATTCCAAATCTTAAGCTCAAGTAATTGGTTTCCAAAACTTTGAACACAATTTTTCAAGAATTTCTCAAAAGGTTTTTCTAAATCTTTCAAAATTATGTGTTCAAAAACGTTTTGATAAAACGAGCATGTCTTCTGGAATTGATTATATTTACGAACCTAGAAATGTCATTCAATAATGACACGGGGTTGTAAATAAAGTTCGAGCAGAAGTTTAAAAGATTTAAAACATGCTCCATATGGTTTGTTATTATTTCCGATAGTAACCCGCTTTTCACTTTGAAGTCAAGCATTTCACCGGAAAGCTTTGACTTCAGAATCCGAAGTTATCAACTCCACAATCCAAAGTTCGTTGCAGTTGATATCTACATACTCGACGATGCAACTACTCAAACGGTGACGACAACTCTTTCAATAGAACACGGGTCAACAATTGAGGGGGAGCAATTGTCCAACATTCAAAATCCTTGATGCCGAGAGTGCCAATTTCACATATTGGTGTCAAGACAACGATATCAATCACACACATGGAGTCAAGAGATAACTTCAGACGTGACGAGGTGACCAACATTCGTGAACAAGAACCATGTAAATCTTTTATATGATGTTCTCCATCATTCAGGTCCAACCTCGTAAATTACTAATCTTGTGAATACATTATCATATATGATCTTTGCACGTGATAAATACCTTACACTTGTGTTTAAAAGGTATTTAATTTACGTTTCAAGTACACCCTCATTAATTTGAGGGGGAGCTTGTTAAATTCATGAAGATAACTAGATTTGCATTTTTCTTCCAAAAATTTCTTAAAACGCTATTAAATCAATTGATATTAAAAACATTGATTGGGTTAATATTTTTAATATGGGGGAGAAAATGTGATTTAATATGGGAAATGATTAATCACAAATGGTTTGACTTAACGTGCTAGCTCATCCCGACATGTGCAAAATGTTTTCGGATATCGTGGCATATGTTAAGGGGGAGCAAAATGGATTCGCACTTCAAAATGGATTTCATGGTGACATACACTTACCCAAAACATCTCTATTCACGACGGTGAAGATTGTGGTGACATAAGGATGGTAGGATAGGTTAAAGTCCAATGATTCCTCTAGAATCGGAGGAACCTCCCAAGGACATTCCATAACTAGAAATAGTAGTCCTTAGGAAAGATGGAGAAAGATTGTGAACGTATCTGAATGCCGACCAAGTACTTAAGTTAGCACTGGAACAATCACAACAAGGTGCTAGTGATGACGTATTGGTAAGCATTGAAGGGGTTGAAGAATGAAAAAGAATTGTAAAGATAAAGGGTGTAAAGAAAGAAGACCTCCTTACATCTTAGGCAGAAACCGGGTCAATACATATGCTATTAAGATCATTGTTTAATGATTCTTAATATTGAAGACAGACATCATGGACCCAGTGGTGCAATGCACAACCCTTCCTAGCTAACTCAGATATCTCTCAAAAGATATTTGTTTTATTCACACGGAGACAACACATTATCTATTGATTTATTCACTCAGAATAAATTGGTATTGAAATGGTGGCACTCCTTTCCAGCCTCCGGTCACTAAAAAATCCAAAATGCACGATCGAGTCTAGAGCCATTTGAGATCATCAAATATCTCATTAGGACACACTTTTATATTTCCTTGCTTGTTCACACACTGTGAAAAGTAAGAAAGATCTTAAGAGTCCTACGCAAAATCTTCATGATCTTGCCTGAACATCCGAGTAATACGAAAGTATTTACAATGAAGATGGAAATCCTTCTTGAGCGAATATCAAAAAGCTTATGGTAGGTGACTTGTGCGATTCTTTATGAATCAAACTTGTGATAACTGGAAAGCAACAGTGGTTTAATTCTTAAATGAATTTAAACACGTTCCAGGCCTCTACGCAATATCTTAGTGATCTTGCCAGAACACTCAGAGTAATACTATTAAGTATTTATAGTGACGAATGGAAATCCTTCTAGTGTTAACATCAAACAGCACTTGGTAGGTAACTTGCAAGATTCTATATGAATCAAGCTAGTGACAACTGGAAAGCAACGACGGTGCGGTTCTTAATTGAACTTCACTTGTTCCAGGAACATGAATTGACGGCTTCAAATCATGCGGATAAGATTATCCAAATGATTCACTCTTTACGTTCGCAGTCAGCTTTGGACGGTCGAGCAAAGAGAACGAGTTTACCCGCGAAATCTTGTCAAGGAGGTTCTTTATTGAAACTACCTGCCACAAGTACGATATTTAATATCGTCCAACGGTCTTCACCGACCGGAGGTAAAATGCTACCGAATTAGAATGAAATGTTCAAGGCCATTTCATTTGTGTATATTGTTTGTTGCTAACTGTCTTATGCAGTGTAACAAGAAGGTGGCATTGCGGTGTACAATCCAGAAGAAGTCGTCACCACATGCTTATACTACATACAATTAGTACTTCAACAAATTCAAGAAAGCTTGAAGGTCAAGTCTTCCGCTGTATCAAACTCTGAAGCTTTCAAGAATTTAAAAGTATAAGTATGTGGAACATGAAGTCACGAAGAGGTAAATATCACAAGTGAAGAATGCACAAGGTCAAGGCAAGGAAACATGCTCAAGACTAAAGTCAAAGATCACATCAAGCATATTCACAAGAACAAGATCGAAGACTCAAGCATAGATGCTAGGTTTAAGATTTTGTAAAAAGATGTGACCTCCCTTAGGGGGAGATTGTTGGAAATACGTTTTTCCCAATAAAGTCTCGGTCACATCTTAGTTAGCATAGATCACGAGATATAGACTATTTAGAACATGTCTCTTGGAGTGACCTCCCTTAGGGGGAGATTGTTGGAAATACGTTTTACGTATTTATGAAGGATCGGTCACTCCAACGATAATTATGTAATGGGCTCGTGCTCCACTTAGTAAATGTATAGTCCATATAGCCCACATGTAGGGTGGGCTATATATATCCCCTCCTAGCATGTTAGGAGGGGTTGTTCATTTTCACATTTCACAATTCAATCTTTACTTTCTCTCTCTACTCTTCTCCCTTCTCTCCTTTCTCTCTCTACTCCTCATCTCTATTCATCTCTTCTTTATATCCATCAATTAAATCCATCTAACCAATCATGTAGGATAGGCCAAAGATCACGTAGACCTTCACTAACCCTTAAGATGCAACAGAATACTTTGATACACAAGACAGGTTACATGGAGATAAATCTGACTTAGGTGCTACATCTCAATCAATCACTTCTCAAGGAAGCCACTTCATACTAAGAGAAAAAGGTAAACCTTTTGTTTCAAGTGCTCCTGTACCTAAAAAAGAGGAAGGCCAAAGACAAAAAAGTCTCACAAACAGACATAGCAGTTCCTTTTAGGGTTACAAACAAGAAAATAGGTAGATCTAAAATGGGATAGCTAAGATGAAGTCCAAGAAACTGAAATTTGATGAAGGTGAAAATGGATCTACACCAGCCAAGGCTGTTCATCTTAGTGATTGAGTTTATGAAGCTATTGTAATAGGTTGTAGTAATCTGGATATTGATTATGTAGCTAATCTGTGATGGTATTGGTCTAATGACCTAAACAATGGAACTAAACTTTTATATAGGATAAGGTAGGAATGTTGTTGTTTTTATATGTGAGATTCGTATGTAATGGATCCACAAATTTTCCGTTGTAACTCACATGCCTTTAAGCATGGGGATATCTTAAAAAAAGCAATATCTTTTGTTTTATATGGTTTTGTTTAATATGTTTGAATGGAAACCAGGACCACCTTGTCTCGTAGTTGGGGAATGGTTTGTACAGGTCACATTTTAAACAAACTTTTTGTGTGTATCCACATGTTTTCACACAACACCAACAATCTAAACAAAGCATTACATAACAAGTCTTGAAGTTAAATACAACATTACATACCCTAGTCTTAAAAGCTACCAATGCATACCAAGTCTGCAAAAGCTACCAATTCATAAAGATAAACATAGCATAACATCAGATACCCTAGTATAACAGCTAATAACCTAACCTGTTTATACAGAAACCATTAAATAATCAAGAAAAGTTCATAAAAGTGAGTATCAAACCTTTGCTTTGCCCTTTACTTTGCCTGCATTTTTAGGACCTTTCATTTGTTCATAGATTTGCAACCAAGTCATTTGGTTAGAAAGACCAATGACACAACCAGTGAGTGCAACTGGACTTTTATGAATTTGTTTTGAAGATGCATTCACATGTATGTATTTACCTTTGATATAATCATAAGCTTTTGGTGCAAATACCCATTTTGAGTTATGGCTAGGGCTTTCACAATGGACACTAAAATCATCACTGTCACTTGAATCTTTTGTATTATACCAATACCATTTGAGAAGAGCTGCTGGGATTTCATTATCATATGATCTTTTAGATCCATGTCCCAGCCTTGATCCACCAGCATATGATCTTTTGAAACCCTTACCTTTTTTAGATCCATGCCCTTTTCATGAATCCATGGTTTCTAAAGAATACCCATCAGTCATAGCATCTCCATATTCATTGTCACTACTAATTTCAATAATTTATGCCAAAAAAAACCATTACATACAAAGGATGACATACGTATTAGGATGAAAACCAGGCTAATAATTCGACACCATACTTACCTTTCTCTTTATCCATTTTTGAAATCTCTGGATAAATCCCCTTTTGTTAAACCTGTTGCTTGTGTTATTTTGACCAACACTTAAATGGAAGTAAATGTTATATGGTTGGGTGAGACTCATTTATATCAGAGAGTCCTAGTTGGTGGGAGTAAGCCATAAATATGACCTTACTTGAACATGATCTGTTCTATAGGCTCGTACCTCTGTATTCTTGATTCCTGAAGAGACAGAAACCCATGTCTGGTTGATGCATCGAGATCATGTAGCCAGAGCGTGATTAACCGAGCCTTATGGTTTCGGCCATGGCTCAGTAGATGATCGTTGTCACCCCATCTGTTGGGTCTTGGCATGGCTATATGGTTGTCTGACAGACAACAACACTTGGGCATATAACCTCATACTAAAAACACTTGGGCATATAACATTTCATGGGAACAAAACTCAAACTGGTAACCATCTTCATCCTAATCTGCCAAGAAACATATAAGTAAACATCTTGAAATTAACTGGAAACAAAATAGGTATGACAAAATCTGGCAACAAAAGATCTCTTAAATATGTTCAATTCATTGAAAAAGTAACAACTTACAATGATTACATTAGCAAGTCAAGGAGTAAAACTATTGTTAAAAACATAACACAAACTGAAATCACTAACATTAGCTTATCATAAACCACAAATTTGGCCTTGACAATCTTCATGTCCTCTATTATGCCTTTAAGCATTTGAATGTCACTGTCATGGGGTAACACTCTCTCTGATCCATTGCTTGTACCACCCGAGTTGACCATCCTCCTCAAGCTTTTATTCTCTTCGTGCAATCCATACAGCAATGCTCTGTAATATAGAGAAAATTCAAGGTCTAGAAACCATACACACCACATTTTAGTGTTTTGTCTCTGATTGGACAAGACCTAAACCTTCTGCCTGGATTTTCTAGAGTCCAAGATGTTTGAACAGGAATTGGGGGGGGGGGGGGGTCACAATCACAATGTGTTTTGTTTGTAACATCTTGATTCCTGCCATATCTCCTTATTAATGAAGAAGACGAAGATGACATAATAGATTGACTGGTTACTTTTAATTACAAAATTTGGGGATTAGGGTTTATATGGAATTGAGAAAGGGGTATTTGGGGATTAGGGTTTATATGGAATTGAGAAAGGGGTATTTGGGGATTAGGGTTCTTGAGGATTCTGGGAAAAATAGAAAAGACTGGTTGTATTTAGGGATCAGGTATTTCATGGGTATTAGGTATTTGGATCGGGTGTTACATGGGTATAACCCAAGTGATGTGGCTACCTAGTCAGCAAAAGTCAAACATTTTGGTTTGACCATGCCACGTCAGCTGTAACCTATTATAGCAAGTTTCAGTGTGAAGATAAAACATAATATAGTACGATGGACATAATGGATAATCTGAGAAGGTACGTTGTGTATTTTCGACATTTACCCTTAAAAAATGATAAAAGTTACTAGTAGATAAAAAAGATGGAGGGTTGAGATTGATTCTTTAAGTCTATATTATAGTGGAGGTTTACATTGAACTTTTGCTATGGCAATAAATCTTACGCTAAAAATCTACTGTAGTAATATATTTATATGTTTTGCATTAAGTATTATCTACAAATTAAGGTTAAAGTTAAACTAAAAAGTCTCAACAAACACTTGTTTTTAGAAAAAATGTATTAAAATTTAATAGTTTACCACATCAATAAGTTATAAACAATTTTTGTTAAGAGGAAAAGGTATCGTGGCCAACAACCACCAAGTTGTTTGGGCTTCATCGGTGTCACATCAAAAATCGTACCACGACGAAAGCCGTAAAATCGCACCGCAAATCGCAAAAATCGCACTATAAAAACCGCACAACGACAAAAACTCGTGAATCCGTTTTACGGAAAAAGGGAAACCGCAAAATGCGGTGCAGTTGCGGCTTTAGCCGTAAAACCGCACTACAAAATCCGCACCGCACCGCACATTTATTATATAAAACCAAAAAATGCCACATTTGTTAATTAATTTTTGTTATAAGGGTTTTAGTGCGTATTATCATTAATATTCTAAGTAATATGTATGTTTACATTTAAAATATGGATTGTTATAACCGAAAATACCTGCATTATGAACAAAAACTCGCAAAAAAAACAACACTAATTTTATAAATCATAAGTTGTAATTCGGTGGGGTTGAAATCCGCAAAACCCAAAAAAACCTGGAAAACCAAAACCGCATAAAATCCCGCGATACAGATTCACACTTTTTAAAAATCTCAATTGCATATGCGATTTGATTTTCGCCAAAATCCGCACCATGTTTTCACCTGATTTCAACATAACGCACAAATATACCCATTCACTCATGACATTTCGTTTTCTTTTTTATTTGAGTCCCACTCATCCACAATTTTATTTTTCTTTTCCGTTTTTTAAATTAAATAAATTTAATTTATTAAATTAAAAATACAAATAAAACATAAAATTAAAAATTCAATATTGTAATTTAGTTCAAAACTGACACGTAATTAAAGAAAATAAGGTTGGAAACTCGCGCTTCGCAACAAGATCTCTAGATATTTACGATATAAAACATTAACAACTCGTATAGCTTATGCAAAAAAAATATAATCTTCGTCTAATCGAATAGGTTCAACAGCTGCACAACTTCTTCACTTTTGCATCAAAACTTCGCTTTCCTCTTCTTCTCAAGTTTAAAGTTGCATATTTTTTTCACACGTATATGCATGTTGGTTGGTCGTTTCCTTTTATTCCCTATTTGGCTATTTCCATGTAAGTGTTCATTCTTGGTCGACAATTATCTAACTGTGCATATGTATATAAAACTACAAGGTATTCAAATCAGGGGTGAGAAAAAAACCGATAAAATCGAAACCGAACCGAAAACTAAAACAACCGACCGAATATAAAAATCGATGGCTCGGTTTTTATGTTTTCAAAAACCGAAAAGCTTCGGTTCGATTTCGGTTTTATTCCAAACCGAACCGTAAAAACCGAACCGAATCGAACCATTTTATTATATAAAAAAAATATAATATAATATAAACAAATAAGTAATATATAAAAATTATAAAAAATATTCGTTTTTAGAGAAATAGAACTAATATAATATATATATATATATATATATATATATATATATATATATATTATTGTTCATACACGTGTTTTTTTATACGCGTGTTTGATATGTACATGTGTTACTTCGGAATATATCATTACATGTGTGACGATAATCGTTTATATATATATGTCTACTTGCATGTGTGTTTATCTTATTAATATGTGTATAATTATAGAAATTTGAGATAAACATTATTAGGCTTAAATTGACAAAAAAATAAAGAAAAAAACTATTTTTTTCACGCAAACAAGTTTTTTTAATCTAAATATAATGTTGCCAAATATAAACGGTTTTAAAACCGAAAAAATCGACATACCGAACCGAAACCGATTACAAACCGAAAAAACTGAACCGTCCAAAGCCGAATGGTTTCGGTTTTTGATTTTCTAAAAACAGAATATATCAATTCGGTTTCGGTTTTAGCCAAAAACCGACCCAAATCGAACCGTGCACACCGCTAACTGAAATATCAGAAGAAGTCAAAACACTAACACTCTGTTCCCGAGTTTAATTTTGGAGTGAAAGAGAAAGTTTTGGGATGATAATAATAATAAATTGTGTTCCTAAGTTATTTTAAGAGAGGAAAGAGAAGTAAATGAGAGTAAATTACACCAAAATTTCATTCATAATATTCTTCCCAATTTGGGATGATTTGGAAAGAAAACAAGGAAGAGTGTGTTTGACTTTTTCTAATTTAACTAAAATTCTTTATTTTTTCACTCTCTTCCCAACTCAGGAACACAAAAAGTTTATATAATCTTTATTATTCTCCTCAGCTCGGGAACACAAAAATTTCAATCCTTTCCTCTTCACTCCACTCCTCATCCTCCCAAACACTCTGTCTTCTTTCCTCACTAAACTCGGGAACACAGTGTAACATTATGAAAGATAACAAAATTTAAAAAACAATACAAAAATATAACCTATCACATATATGTCAGCTGGTTGGCTGAACTTGACCATGGCTACAGTATATTGATGTGTGGTAATCTAAGGTACCGTTATAAGCTGAGATTGTCCTTGCTTGATGCACGGCTCAGACAACTTGGTTCCTCTTGGTCCTGCGGCAAGCTTAGTGTCAGACACATACATACTGCTGCACATGAAACCATCATCATGGCCTTATCACTATAGTTGGGGTGTAGCTAGTTTTATCTCAATGGGGTTGTCGACCAAAATTTTGAGCAAGTGAATTCACTTAAGAAGACATTATTCTACTAGATTTTCCACAAACCTGATAAAAGTGAAAGACGATCTGATAAATTTATACTGGTAATGATAAGCCAAAATAAATGCAATAACCACGTGGCATAACTTCTGTTTTTTTTGCCAGCTCGTGGCATAACTTCTGTATAAACCTATGTATACACTATAGTGAAATTTTGGTTTGACCTCTTTACAGGGGCGTAGCCAGGAATTTACAATCAAGGGTAGCCAAAAAATATTTAAATAATGTTAAAAAGTGCTGAAAAGCATCAAAATATATAACTATGTAAAATTATTTTAACAAATTTGTTCATTTAGAGCTTTAGTTGCACACGACGCTCATCTACATCATTAAAATCATCTAAAAGTTAATCTAAACAAAAAATCTTAGCTATATCTTTCACAATGTAAAGAACTAGACTATCAGAAATGAAGTCATCGTCCATTTTATTTCGGAGTCAAGTTTTCACAAGTTTCATGGCTGAAAATGCACATTCAGTAGTTGCAGTAAACATCAGGAGAGTTAACATAAGTCGGATCAATCTGTCAACAAGGTAATAATGACTTGGTTCAACTGATTATGCTAAGTCTTGACATAGTTTAGCAATTGATGGTGATTTTTGTAAAAGTGAATGATGCTTGACATCAACTTCAAAGTGTTCCAACTAGAAATCCAAGCCATCTATCTATTGTTCATTAAAATCAAGAAAGTAGTATTTCTTTGCAAGTTTGCAAATCGAATCCACATTGAAAGATTTATAACCATCTCTTGGATCTAAAGCGGACGAGAGTTGTAGAAGCTCAACAACTTTTTCATTAAACCTTGAATCATTTTCTTGTAATTGAAAATCAATTGCTTCATTGAATATATCAAAATGGAAGTGATGCTCGTTAGTAATATGATCTCGTTTCTTGCTTCCCCTCGCTTCAAAATAAGGACCATCAAAATTAAAAATATCAATTTCATGCTTATTACAAAATTCAGTGATAATCTGAAGAAAAAAATTCCATCTGTTGTCTTTGAAATCTACAATTAACTCTTTTGTATTAGATACCATTGTGATTGCAGTTACAATATCTTAAGACTTTTGTTGCAGAGCTTGGCATATAACATCCTTGTTTCATCATATTTAAGGTGAAACAAACTCAAAAGATGTCATTCTTTTTAATGACGTACTAGCATCACCTTTCGTTTTGTAGTTCGACCCATTTCTTTTGATGTTATCTAAAACTGTACAAGTTGGATTGTACATTCGAACAAGGCTACTAATAGAATTTAGATGTGAGCTCCAACGAGTATCTTCAGCACGTGTTATAGTACCATTTTGATTATCCCCTTTACCCGTTTCAAGTTCACCAATTTCTACCATTTTAGTAGCTTGTGCGGCTTGTAATTCATCATGGCGTTTGCAAGAAGCACCAATAGCATTCACAATAAAAGATAAATCTTACAAAAAACTCATGTACGAAGCATACCTCTTTACATGATGCAACCAAAACAAGTTGTAATCGATGCGCCATGCAATGTATATAATAAGCACATGGATATTTGTTAGAAGTAATTAAAGTGATGGTCATATAATATATCGTTGTGAAGCTCGTGAAAAATGTCATTTAATGATGTCGAGAGTTTTTAGTTATTATTGTTTATGTAATGGGATTTAGTCCCGACACACAAATGAGGAAGGCCTCCTAAACATTAGTTACTTAGTATAAAAGGCTTCCTAATCCTCATTTGTGTGTGTGCTTTCCATTTGATTAGTTCTAGAGAGAGAGGTGTTTGTTTCTCTCACTAGGAAAACACCAACTTTGTATTTCTTTTCTTCTCTTCATCTTAGTTTAATCTTTCTTTTTTAGTTTAATCATCATCATGTTATTTGTGTTTGATTAGTCGTGTGATTTAGGATAAGCATATAACATATAACAGCGGAAGAAACTAAGTCCCGAGTAACCTAGTTAAGTCTTGGTAAAACTGGTTTTATAGTTTGAAAAGCCTTATGTTTATCTTATAAAAACTGTTTAACATGTTCTACCATTAGCCAATATAGGTCATGAAAATCCACCGTGCATGAATACTTGGAGGGGTGACCTCATCATGCAAATTAGAGGGGTTGCCTCTAATTTAATATACTGGTATGGGTAGGAGGGATCAGCTCCTTGTGAAGGATGCAAGGCACACACCACATTCACACTGAGTAATCTGCTGAAAACATGTAACTAGGATGCACCCATACGACCCACATGATAAATATAATAGTATGGCCAAAAGCTGAAGGGACGCCACGAGTAATCACTCCGCCGTGGTGAAGTCATAACAATAGTGCCTCTAATGTTATGGTTATGGTACCTCCATAACTAGGTGAAACTGGTCATGCATGTATATGGCTATAGGTATTCTAAATTAAACATAAGCAAATCAAACATATAAACTTATACTACGGGAAAACATTTGGCTGCATACGGGGAATCCTAATAAGGAAAGAATGTCCATACTGAAAGGACGGGAATCCGTACCTTATGTCCAGTGAACGAAGAAGACGAACTGAGAGGAATCCTACTTCCGTATCACTAATGCTACATGAATACATATGTGAATAAGTATCTGACTACTAAATACGTAACTAGTTTTATATCATGTCTTAGCTTATTTTATATGTTCATATCATGTTTTACTATTTAAAGCCTTAAACTGTGTTTATCTTATATTCTGTCTATTCTGATTAAGTATTTCTAGTATTTCATGTATTATTATACTTACTGTGTAATAATAAGTAACTTTCCAAATATAGCAGGTTTCCAAAAATAGAAAGTTTCCAAAAATAGAAAGTTTCCAAAAATAGAAAGTTACCAAAAATAGAAAGTTTCCAAAAATAGAAAGTTTCCAAAAATAGAATTACTGCTTAAAATAGATAAGTTTCTAAAAATAGAAAGTTTCCATAAATAGATCAGCTGCCTTAATTAAATAAGTTTCCATAAATAGATTAGCTGCCTGAATTAAATAAGTTTCCATAAATAGATTAGCTGCCTGAATTAAATAAGTTTCTAAAACAGAAAGTTTCCATAAATAGATTAGCTGCCTTAATTAAATAAGTTTCTAAAAATTGAAAGTTTCCATAATTAGATATAAGCTGATTAAATAAGCTAAGTTATAAGCCTAAGTGTTTTCATGATTATTTTCTAAGTCATAATGATATAATGTATAGTTTATTAATTATTTTATGTAATTTAAATAAACTATAGGTTAAAAGTATTTAATTAAATATATCATGTTTTTAATTAAATAAAGTTAAATACTTAGGTTAAAACATGTATTATTATTTATTAATAATATAACCTAAGGCATGTTAATTAATTAATTATAACCATGGTTTTTAAATAACTAATTAATTATAAGTCTAAAAATATAAAATACTTAGGTTAATAATTTCATGATTTTAATAATTAATATAACCTAAGTCATGTTTATTAAATTAATCATGTCATATTTATAATTTAATTTAACATATGATTATAAAAAAAATAATCTTAACATAAACCGTGAACCGGATCTTGACTAGAACCCATGAACCGGACATGAAATCGACACCATACCCCGAACCACTTCGGGGTTCCCCTTGTGTTGCTGCTGCCGTGGGACCCACACCACCCAACCGAGACCATATGGACTCGGTGGTGGTCGAGTAGCCAAACCGAGACCCTCTTGGGGTTCGGTTTAGGCGCGGGCCAAACAAACACCCCCAAAACACCCCTTTTTGATTTACCCAATAACCATTTTCATGTTAGATCTATGTTTTTATTTAGGTTTTAAAAACATCTTGTTCTAAATAAATTATTAGATCAAATCAAAAAGAAAAAGGGTAAAAAGAATATACCGAATGCGTGGATCTAAACGAGGATGAACAAACACGAACACTTACACCAAAAACCAAGATCAAAATCAAACAAACACCCTTTTGGTGTGTTTGTATTCGGCGGTCAAAAAAGAAAAGAGGAGGAGAAGAAACTTTTAGGTTTTTGTTTAATCTTCTGTAAAGTGAAAAATGACTAGCTAATTTTACCATAACCCCTCTTTAGTAAATTTTGAGATGGGTTTGGCCCATCTCCTTATGGTTGTCGCGGGTAGGGGCCCCACATGGGGTACCCGTACCATTTTCCGTGTCTCGATGTTTAATTGTTCGTTCGTGTTTATTTGTGTTTGTGTTTGTGTTTAATGTGTTCTCGTTAAATAATTACCGTGACCTAATATATTTATTTTCGCTCGTAATAAATATATATACGTAATTAGTAATAGTTCGTGAATTTAATTACGTTCATGATTTCATGATCGCATGTTCGTGATTAATTATTGTTAAATAATTATTGCGTGTTCGTGCGTAATAAATACTTATCGTGTTCTAACACGTACGTAATACGTAAAATCCTAACATTTAATCGTAATCATGCTATAAAAAGAAAGTTTAATCTAGTACGTACGATCTTAAGGGTACTATTCATGGTAAAAGCATGCGGGTTTTACAACTCTTCCCCCCTAAAAAGAATAATTCGTCCCCGAATTATAGATAAAGAAAACTAAAAAAGAAGAACATACCCGAATTCAAAATATGAAATGGGGGTAAGAAGCCGGGATAGACTCCTCTGTTTCCCAAGTGGCTTCCCGCTCGGTATGATCCCTCCATAGGAATTTGACGAATGGAATCGTCTTCCTTCTCATGACTCGTTCTTGTCTGTCAATAACTCGTTCAGGTTCTTCTATAAAAGTGAGATCTTCACGTATCTGTTCCAGTGGATACTGAACCATGTGAAGGGGATGATACTGGTACCCTCTGAGTAAGGACACATGAAACACATTGTGCACATGCGAAAGCTGCGGAGGTAACGCCAACCAGTAAGATACTTTACCGACTCGTTCAATGATATCAAACGGTCCAACGAAACGAGGACTGAGCTTCCCTTTAATCCCAAAGCGTCTAACACCACGTGCCGGCGAAACCTTAAGGAAGACGTGATCTCCTACGTTAAAATGTATGTCCCTACGATGCTTATCGGCGTAACTCTTCTGACGTGACCGTGCTTCCTGAAGTTTCTGCTTAGCTACTGCGATCTTTTCATTGGTCATTTCTATGATTTCTGGTACTTCAAGTGTTCGCTCGCCAACCTGATCCCAGCAGATTGGGGTGCGACACTTTCTGTCATACAACATCTCGAAAGGAGCACACTTGATACTTGCGTGCCAACTGTTGTTGTATGCAAACTCCACCAAACAGATGTAATCGTCCCAATCACCCATCCATTCCAACGCACATGACCTCAACATGTCCTCCAATGTCTGAATAGCTCGCTCCGACTGTCCGTCCGTTTGAGGATGAAAAGCCGTGCTAAGCTTAAGTTGTGTACCCCAAGCTTTCTGCACACTCTTCCAAAATCGCGAAGTGAAACGAGGATCTCTGTCTGAGACGATGCTGGATGGTGCACCGTGGACTCTCATGATCTCTCTTCTATACGTATCGGCGAGTTTACTTACCGGATCTTCCTTGCGGATCGGTAAGAAATGAGCTGATTTGGTAAGTCGATCAACGATTACCCAAATCGCATCGTGCTTCTTCTTGGTAGGCGGAAGACCAGTAACAAAATCCATGGTGATTTTGTCCCACTTCCACTCTGGAATATCTAACGGTTGAAGGAGACCGCCAGATCGCTGATGCTCGATCTTAACCTGCTGGCAGGTAAGACATTTGGAGACGTAAGTGGCCACATCCTGTTTCATACCACTCCACCAAAATTACTGCTTGACGTCATGGTACATCTTAGTCGAACCAGGATGTATAGAGAATGGGGAGCTATGAGCTTCAGCTAACAAGGCTTCCTGGAGTTCTTGGTTATCAGGAACACAAAGTCTCGTGCCCTGCCATACGATACCATCTGCATCTACTCTGAATTCCGTCTGTTTCTCCAAATTTTGTACTATCGCCCAGATTTCTCCATCATCTTTCAGAGCTTCCTTGATCTTAGAGAGTAACTCGGGTTCTATTCTAAGATTAGCCCAGTAACCGTACTGTCCACGTACATCTCGATGTCTAGTCGCTCCAAGTCTCTTATGATTTCCTCTTTGATTTTAATGCCGTTGATCATTCCGGACTTCCTGCTAAGAGCATCTGCTACTACATTTGCCTTTCTGGGATGATACTGTAGATTAATGTCATAATCCTTCAACAACTCTAACCATATCCTCTGCCTCATGTTCAATTCACGTTGAGTGAAGATATACTTCAAGCTCTTGTGGTCCGTGAAAATGTCGCATGATTCTCCATACAAGTAGTGCCTCCATATCTTTAATGCAAACACGACTGCAGCAAGTTCCAAGTCATTTGTGTGGTAATTTTCTTCATAAGGCTTAAGCTGCCGTGAAGCGTACGCGGTCACTTTCCCATGTTGCATGAGAACACAACCAAGTCCCTTCCCCGATGCATCACTTTAGATTTGAAATCCACCCGTACCAGATGGGAGAGTAAGAATAGGTGCAGATACTAGCTTCTGCTTCAGGTCTTCAAAGCACTTCTCTCATTCTTCAGTCCAGACGAATTTCTCCCCTTTCCGCATCAGTTTGGTCAATGGTAGTGCTAAGCGGGAAAAGTTCTCCACGAACCTACGGTAATAGCCAACTAAGCCTAAGAAACTACGGACTTCCGTCGCTAATGTCAGCCTTGGCCACTTAGTAATGTCCTCAACCTTCGCTGGATCCACAGTGATTCCTTCTGCTAATACAATGTGACCTAAGAATGCCACCTTGTCTAACCAGAACTCACACTTGGAGAATTTAGCATACAACTGCTTCTGGCGAAGAATCTGTAGTACTGTACGAAGATGGTCTTCGTGTTCCTCCTTGGACTTTGAGAAAATCAGGATGTCATCGATGAAGATAATGACGAATTTGTCCAGAAATTCATGGAAGATTCTGTTCATCAAGTCCATGAACACTGCTGGAGCATTTGTCAGGCCGAATGGCATAACTACAAACTCGTAGTGGCCATAGCGGGTACGAAAAGCAGTCTTGGTGATATCCTGCTCCTTGACCCGTAGCTGATGGTAACCTAACCTAAGATCAATCTTGGAGAAGTGTTTGGCCCCTTGGAGTTGGTCAAACAGATCGTCTATACGCGACAGTGGATACCTATTCCGGATAGTAATCTTGTTGAGCTCGTGATAGTCTATGCAAAGACGCATACTGCCGTCCTTTTTCTTAACAAATAAGACCGGTGCGCCCCATGGAGATGCGCTCGGTCGAATGAAACCTCGTTCAAGAAGTTCTTGCAGTTGATCCTTCAGCTCTATGGGAGCCATGCGATAAGGAGCCTTGGAGATTAGTTCAGCTCTTGGAATAAGCTCGATACTGAATTCTACTTCTCGTGCAGGTGGTATGCCCAGAAGTTCTGCTGGAAAAACATCTTGGAATTACGACACTATAGGTTGATCCTGAATTGATGGAGATTCAGCATCCATGTCGTGAACCGTAGCTAGATAACCCTCGCAGCCATGTGACACTAGTGCACGCGCTTGCAGGGTAGATATGATTTGTACAGACCGTCCGGGTATGAACCCGTTATGAATGTACTCTGGTGCATTAACATCACCGAAGATAACTCGATATGAATGGCAGTCTATTGTAGCATGATGCTTGGATAGCCAATGCATGCCCAAAATCATGTCGAAGTCATTCATGTCCAACGGAAGTGCGTCAACAGGTCGAACCTTATCGTCAAATTCTAGGGGAAGACTCTTGTATACATGGGTGATTAATATAGAGTCCCTCAAAGGTGTGGAAATAGAAAGCCTATTCTCTAGTGACATGGGGAGCATCCTAATGTTCTTAGCATAAGCGGTAGAAATAACTGAGTGAGTAGCACCCGTATCGAAAAGAACACATGCAGCTTGACCATACATATACAATATTCTAGTGATGGTACCTGTAGACTTGTTGGCCTGGTCTCGAGATGTCGTGTAGACACGCCCGGTGGTAGGAGGTGGCTTGGAATCAACATGTCCTGATGTACCCTCCATCTCGCCCTTACGGCAATCCTTCATGATATGGCCAGGAAGACCACACTTGAAGCATGCGTCAGTGTTACGGCGACATGGCCCTGGGTGCCTACCATGGCAAGTAGAGCAAAGAGGATGAGTAAATCCTCCCGCGGGTGCTCTGGCTGGTTGGGAACCTGATAAAACGTTTTACATAAGACATGATAATAGGGTACAAAGGATAATGCGGATAATCGTAAGATTGAATACCAGTGATAGCTGGATGGCTAGGCTGTGAACCTCTCTGGTTCTGGTCCCTACCGTTTCCATGGTTCCTGGTAGAAGTTTTTGCTAAAGTGTCAGAATATGAGTTATAATATGAAATCATAAGAAAATTCGTAAGTATTAGGACCTGCTGCTGTTGGAGTGCCCAACGTTGTTACGGTAATTATCATTACCGCTACGCCTGTCCGTAGCAGAACGGTCGTTAGTCTGACCGTTTCCCTTGGGCTGATGAGGCTGCTGCTGAGTAGCCGGCTGAGACCGGTCCCCATTTTTCTGCACTAAAGATACATTTAAAGAGATGAATAGTTGACATATATGGAAAGAATACGGATTGATAACCGCTTGAATACGAATGTTTACCTCTTGTCGGGTCTCTCAGCTTCCCCGAACTCATCTCTCTCCTGCAGCATCTCCAGCTTACGTGCTGCATCGGCCACTTGTGCTACCATACCTAACGGAGCACCTGTTAAGTTATTGGCAATCCTAGGATTAAGAGCCCAACGAAAATGTAATGCTGCTCTTCAGTGGTGCCCGCAGATGCTCTCAGGACACCGGCATAACGAAGAAAACGCTGCATGAAGCCATTGATGTCTTCGCCAGGTCGCTGTCTAATGGTATAGTATTCCCTCATGAGCTGATTTCTTCCTTCCATGGGAAAAATGTTAGGCGGGGGAGGATAGCCGTCGTTCTGATGAAGGATGTCTTGCATTTCTGCATCAGCAGCTGCAAACATCTCCCATAGATTGTCTGTGTTTTCCATCTGACAGTATAACATAGAACATATGATCAAACAGATCAAAACATAAAATATATATACATGAAAAAAATTTATACCAAAATTTCAAGAGAAAAATTTTATGCAAGAAAATTTTGTGTACATGATGCAGTTTTATGAAAACTTTTGTATGCTCGAGAGTGAACGCCTATGGTCAGTTCACCCAAAACAAAAGACATGGCGAGGGGACGCCTATGGGTCGGTCCCAAATTTAAAAGTTTCGATAAAACACATGCGACTAAATAGGACCAGTCCTATACCAACCATTACTTAGTCATAAATCTGCGACAATGACATATATATGTATGCATAAAATGATGGATGCATGAAAACAACTGTCAGTTCTAGGAAGACTATAGTGACTACCCACTAATCACAGATCATATTTTGAGAGCCTACAGGTCGAAGCCTTGGCTCTGATACCATAATTATAACACCCCATTTTGATAATGGAATGTCACGCGTAATTATGGCGTGTCATCAAAGCATACAAGAAAAAATGTCTAAACATTACATGATCATAAAAGGAAAATACCGAAATCAAACATCGGTAGTCCAAAAGTAAAGCTCATCACACACAAACATAAGTAATGTAAAGGAAAGGACTAAACAATGTCCATAGCAAATGTATCAAAGGCAAGATAATGCATAAAGTAAAGAAAGGCTAGAAAGCTTCCAGTCCGTATGCACGTACGCTTAAAGTCTACGAGCATCCCTAAGTACCTGCCATTTTGGGAACATAGAAAAGGAAAACGGCTGAGCAAACGCTTAGTGCACGGATGTACAATAAAGCATGAATAGGATAAGCATATAACATATAACAACGGAAGAAACTAAGTCCCGAGTAACCTAGTTAAGTCTTGGTAAAACTGGTTTTATAGTTTGAAAAGCCTTATGTTTATCTTATAAAAACTGTTTAACATGTTCTACCATTAGCCAATATAGGTCATGAAAATCCACCGTGCATGAAAACTTGGAGGGGTGACCTCATCATGCAAATTAGAGGGGCTGCCTCTAATTTAATATACTGGTTTGGGTAGGAGGGATCAGCTCCTTGTAAAGGATGCAAGGCACACACCACATTCACACTGAGTAATCTACAGAAAACATGTAACTAGGATGCACCCTTACACCCCACATTATAAATATAATAGTATGGCCAAAAGCTGAAGGGACGCCACGAGCAATCACTCTGCCGTGGTGAAGTCATAACATCAGTGCCTCTAATGTTATGGTTATGGTACCTCCATAACTAGGTGAAACTGGTCATGCATGTATATGGAAATAGGTATTCTAAATTAAATATAATCAAATCAAACATATAAACTTATAGTACGGGAAAATATTTGGCTGCATACGGGGAATCCTAATAAGGAAAGAATGTCCATACTGAAAGGACGGAGAATCCGTATCTTATGTCCAGTGAACGAAGAAGACGAACTGAGAGGAATCCTACTTCTGTATCACTAATGCTACATGAATACATACGTGAATAAGTATCTGACTACTAAATACGTAACTAGGTTTATATCATGTCTTAGCTTATTTTATATGTTCATATCATGTTTTACTGTTTAAAGCCTTAAACTGTGTTTATCTTATATTTTGTCTATTCTGATTAAGTATTTCTAGTATTTCATGTATTATTATACTTACTGTGTAATAATAAGTAACTTTCCAAAAATAGCAGGTTTCCAAAAATAGAAAGTTTCCAAAAATAGAAAGTTACCAAAAATAGAAACTTTAAAAAAATAGAAAGTTTCCAAAAATAGAAAGTTTCCAAAAATATAATTACTGCTTAAATAAGATAAGTTTCTAAAAATAGAAAGTTTCTATAAATAGATCAGCTGCCTTAATTAAATAAGTTTCCATAAATAGATTAGCTGCCTGAATTAAATAGGTTTCCATAAATAGATTAGCTGCCTGAATTAAATAAGTTTCTAAAAATAGAAAGTTTTCATAAATAAATTAGCTGCCTGAATTAAATAAGTTTCTAAAAAAAGAAAGTTTCCATAATTAGATATAAGCTGGTTAAATAAGCTAAGTATATAAGCCTAAGTGTTTTCATGATTATTTTCTAAGTCATAATGATATAATGTATAGTTTATTAATTATTTCATGTAATTTAAATAAACTATAGGTTAAAATTATTTAATTAAAATATATCATGTTTTTAATTAAATAAAGTTAAATACTTAGGTTAAAACATGTATTATTATTTATTAATAATATAACCTAAGTCATGTTAATTAATTAATTATAACCATGGTTTTTAAATGATTAAATAATTATAAGTTTAAAAATATAAAATACTTAGGTTAATAATTTCATGATTTTAATAATTAATATAACCTAAGTCATGTTTATTAAATTAATCATGTCTTATTTATTAATTTAATTTAACATATGATTATAAAAAAATAATCTTAACATAAACCGTGAACCGGATCTTGACTAGAACCCATGAACCGGACATGAAATCGACACCATACCCCAAACCACTTCGGGGTTCCCCTTGTCTTGCTGCTGCCGTGGGACCCACACCACCCAACCAGGACCATATGGTCTCGGTGGTGGTCGTGTAGCCAAACCGAGACCCCCTTGGGGTTCGGTTTAGGCGCCAGCCAAACGAACACCCCCAAAACACCCCTTTTTTATTTACCCAATAACCATTTTCATGTTAGATCTATGTTTTTAATTAGGTTTTAAAAACATCTTGTTCTAAATAAATTATTAGATCAAATCAAAAAGAAAAAGGGTAAAAAGAATATACCGAATGCGTGGATCTAAACAAGGATGAACAAACACGAACACTTGCACCAAAAACCAAGATCAAAATCAAACAAACACCCCTTTTGGTGTGTTTGTATTCGGCGGCCAAAAAAGAAAAGAGGAGGAGAAGAAACTTTTAGGTTTTTGTTTAATCTTTTGTAAAGTGAAAAATGACTAGCTAATTTTACCATAACCCCTCTTTAGTAAATTTTGAGATGGGCTTGGCCCATCTCCTTATGGTTGCCGCGGGTAGGGGCCCCACATGGGGTACCCGTACCGTTTTCCGTGTCTCGATGTTTAATTGTTCGTTCGTGTTTATTTGTGTTCGTGTTTAATGTGTTCTCGTTAAATAATTACCGTGACCTAATATATTTATTTACGCTCGTAATAAATATATATACGTAATTAATAATAGTTCGTGATTTAATTACGTTCATGATTTCATGATCGCATGTTCGTGATTAATTATCGTTAAATAATTATTGTGTGTTCGTGCGTAATAAATACTTATCGTGTTCTAACACGTACGTAATACGAAAAATCCTAACATGTAATCGTAATCATGCTATAAAAGGAAAGTTTAATCTAGTACGTATGATCTTAAGGGTACTATTCATGGTAAAAGCATGCGGGTTTTACACAAAGACTTCCGCTACTCTGATGATCAAGGGAGATTGTTAACAAGCTTTCATGTCAACACAAAACATGAGTATATGGGTAAAGACACAAGAACACAAGCTGGCAAAGTTACAAGATCAAGTCAAGGCAAAATCAAATATCCAAGATCACAAGTCATGAAAGGAACTATGAAGAATCTCTCAAGACATCGAGCTTCAAAGTCTGCAACAACAAAGAAGTGAAGTCACATATTACATGACCACCCCTTAGGGGGAGATTGTTAGAAGTAATTAAAGTGATGGTCATGTAATATATCGTTGCGAAGCTCGTGAAAAATGTCATTTAATGAAGTCGAGAGTTTTTAGTTATTATTGTTTATGTTACGGGATTTAGTCCCGAACACACAAATGAGGAAGGCCTCCTAAACATTTGTTACTTAGTATAAAAAGCTTCCTAATCCTCATTTGTGTGTGTGCTTTCCATTTGATTAGTTCTAGAGAGAGAAAGGTGTTTGTTTCTCTCACTAGGAAAACATCAACTTTGTATTTCTTTTCTTCTCTTCATCTTAATCTAATCTTTCTTTTTTAGTTTAATCATCATCATGTTATTTGTGTTTGATTAGTCGTGTGATTTAGTCCTACAATATTCCTTGAGGAATAATGCTTGCAATCCCTTCCATTCACCTCGCATGTTACTAGCTCCATCATGTGCTTGTCCACGGATATTCTCAATCACAAGATGATAAGAAGATAGGGTTTTACAAATCAAAGCATATAAAGTGGCTGATGATGTATCCATCACATGTACAAGATCAAAAAACCTCTCTTGTATGAACCCTTTAGTATCAACGAACCAAAGAACAATGGCAATTTTCTCTTTCTTACTTTCATCACTTAACTCGTCCACAAGTATACAAAATTTAGAATCTCCAATATCTTGAACTATCTTTCTTCGCACTTTCTCAGCAATTAGAGACAACATCTCTTTTTGTATCTCAGGTGATGTGTGCTTTGCATTTTTTGGAGTGTTATCTCCGTAGTATTTAACTTCCTTGTTGTATGAAGTTGTGTACTTGAGTAACTCAAGGAAGTTGCCCCTATTTTGCAATTCAACCCTGATGCAGTTATGGACTCAACATAAACCCGAACTAATACTTTTAAGTTTTAAGGTTTATTTTTTCATTTTTAGTTCTACAAGGTTTTAGTTTCATTTTTAAGTTTTATTAGCTTTCTTTCCAAGCTAATGAATTAGTTTAAATAGTTACATTTGTTAAGGGTTTAGGCAGTTAATGTTCTGATAATAAATCTTTGCTTTAATCGAGTCCGCTACTGGAATTATCGATCCAATTGTTCTTTTAATTCATATGTTGTTCGTCGTTAAAGATCCACATCATTTGGTATCATAGATTTGGTACTAATGGTCGAACGAAATCGTGGAGAATATCAAATTCATAGATTCGCCGGACGAGGCAATGAACGAGATCCACGTAACGTGAAGATTGCAAGCCTTAAGCAACAGATTCAAGAACTCGAGCGCCGACACGAAAATATCAGATCTATACGAGCAAGGGAAACCCTAAACTGGGAAAATCCATTTTCGTATGTTTGTGAGCGTGGAAGTCATTGTGAAGGCGTTCAGAAGGAAACCTTATGTAGACTCGGGTTACTAGTTGAGATAACCGAGTGCGTCGGTAAGGCCCCTTCAAACTATCATGGTTCCTTATGTCGTCTTGGGATGAGAGTTTCGACTCGTGAGTGTGTCGATACGGCTCCATATTACCCTGGGTTTCATGATGACCATCATGATAACCCTTTGTTCACTAAGGAAACCGAATCAGAACCTATTATCTGGGATATAGGAGATGAGGAAGAGGAGTATCCTTTTGTTGACAATTATCCAACTTTTCAAGAGGAAGAAAATTACGTGTCATCTTCATATGTTGTGTTGGGTGTTGAAGAAGAATCGATGCCGGTTTATGATACCGATATTGAGGATGTTATCGAGGAAGTGGTTAGATGTGGATGTGTAGATGTTATTCATGTTGATCATGTGGAACGTCTTATGATCCAACAAGTTTCAAGTGGTGATTTTGCGAAAGACATTAATAGAAAATCACATGAGTTGATGCGGTTTGCAAATAGTATACTTATCAATGTTAGTGAAGGTTCGTTCAAGTTTGTAATTGGTAAACAATATAAGGAATATTTAAAAGTTTCACCCATGGTCGATACGTTGGGTTGTAAGATGATTAAGGTTCTAGGTCGAGTCATTATCTGTAACACCAAACTTGGATAAGTGGACCGTTACGTAGTAATTTTTACGTGTCATCAAAGCATGCAAAGTAAACATCTAAAACATTAAACGACCATAAAGGAAACCGGAAACAAACATCGGTTCCAAACATACGCTCCACATACAATGCATAAGTATAGAAATGTATGAAAGGACTAAACAATGTCCAGCAAACTAAAAGTATGTAAATGCATTAAAGAAATGAAGACAATGGAGCCTCCATCCATATGCACATACTCTTGGAGATCCTACCTTTGCCCTTTTGTACCTGCCGTATTGGGACATAGAAAGAAATACGGCTGAGCAATACAGCTGAGCAATACGCTTAGTGTGCAGATATATGAAAATGAAATGTAAAGCATAAACATAAGCAAGAAATGAAATGAAATGAAGTACAACGGAATAAGTGTAAGTCTTGAAAAACCTGGTGTAAGTTTATAAACTGGTTTATATTATGAAAAGACTTATGTTTATTTTATACTGAAAACTGTATTTTAAATATGCCCCATTAGGTATCAACGTGCATGAATACTTAGAGGGGTGACCTCATCATGCAATTAGAGGGGTTGCCTCTAATTATAATAGTCTGGGTTGGAGGGATCAGCTCCATGTAACGGATGCAAGGCACACACCGTAGTTACCATGTAATCTTGCTAAACTTGTCCTAGGATGCACCCATTCGCCCCACGTGATAATAATAAAATAGGCCAAATAACTAAAAGGGACACCGCGAGCAATCACTCTCATCGCGGAAGAGTCATAACACTGGTGCCTCTAGTGTTATGGTTATGGTACCTCCATAACTAGGTGGAACTGGCATGCATGTATATAGTTCAGGCAAATCTAAAATATTAATCACATAAGTTACTGTTTAGTTTAAGTAAACTACTGGGAAAACAGATGGCTGCAAACGAGGAATCCTAATATAGGAAGAGAGCGTCCTTACTCTAGGACAGAATATCCGTACCTTATGTCCAGTAAATGAAGACGAAAACGAATGCAGAAGATAACTCCGACTTCTCGATAGCTACATAATAAAAAGGGACATGAATACATTGTTTGTTTTACTTGTACATACTGGTTAATAGTTTAGTTGACGTGTTCTTAACTTGTTTTACTTGTTATTGTTTTATCATGTGATTCTTAAGGTTTCATGTGTCTTAGATTAGTATATTTCATGTTTTAAGTGTTATAGTACTTGTTATAACATAATAAGTAACTTTCTAAAAATAGCAGGTTTCTATATATAGTAACTTTCCAAAAATAGTAGGTTTCTATATATAGTAACTTTCCAAAAATAGCAAGTTTCCTTAAATAGTAAGTTTCCAAAAATAGAAAGTTTCCATAATTAGTAAGTTTCCAAAAATAGAAAGTTTCCATATTTACTATGTTTCCATAAATAGCATGTTTCCATATTTAGTATGTTTCCATGAATAGCATGTTACCATTTTTAATATATTTTCATAAATAGCATGTTTATATATTTAGTGTATTTACATATTTAAGAATAAGCTTATTAAATAAGTAAAATGATATAAGCTATAGTTTTAATAAGCATATTATATGTCATGATTAATTATATAGTAAAGTTTAATTATAATTAATACTTAGTCTTAACATATGATTATTAATTATTAATAATAATACATATATAATAAGTATTTATTAATTAATTAAGTATACATGAATAATTATATTAATAATTATTTTATCCTAAAATTTATTTAAATAAAAACTGAAATAACTTATAGTGTAAAACCCACCTTAAAATAACTATGATCATTATATGCATGAACATACGGTTAAATTAAAACTTTTCAGTTAATTAATATACGACACAAAACATGAACATTGAATACGAACATTACGTATATTAATTAATTATTACAAGTATTACGTATATTAATATTAATATTATTACATGATAAGTATTTACGTATAATAAGTATAAACAAACAAGAAATAAAATACGGCCCTAAAATACGAACACACACGATAAATAACAAAGCACGAAAAATAAAATGAATGTGTGTGTGTGTGTGCATGTGACGTCCAACAAGAAAAGAAGGGAAAGGTCCATGGCCCAACCTATTAACCAATCCAAGTCATAAACAAATTAAACTCCAGGGAATTTATCATAATACCACTTTACAGAAAAATGACAAAACCCTACTTCCGCTTTCTTTTTGGCCGCGGTATCAACACCACCACAAGGACAAATTTTTTAGCTTTTTAATCTTTGATTATTAACGGTATTGTGTTCGTGTCTCAAAACCTTTAATCACACACATACGGTATCATCAATTCTTCGTTTCTTTTTATTTAATTATGATTAATTCTTCAAGATCCATTATAATGAAATCATAAAAACATGTAATCATTAAGTATTAAACAAAGAATTAAGGTTGGGGTTTGGTTTTGTTCGGGTTACACGCAAACCGAGACCAAGATTGGTCTCGGTGGTGTTGTTCACAACCAGCCGCAACCCTCATAGGGGTGGTTGTGGTTTTGGTGATGACAGCCGCAACCCCAACTACACAAGCAGTGGGGTGCGTGGTTGGCCAGTGGGAACCGAGACCATCAAAGGTCTCGGTGGGTACTATGAGTGCAGCAAAGGGAGCGTAGCACACAGCAGGGGGAACCCGGATGAGGCCAGGGTAAAATGGGGCCAGCAGTGGCACCGTCTATTTGCCGGTGGCTACTGGTGGTGGTCGGTCGCAATCCACAGCCGTAAGGTTGTGGTGTTGCGTTGTTTTCGAGGCGATACCGAGACCTCCCATGGTCTCGGTGGAGTCTTGTGGGGCTCGGTTAAGGCCAAACACACCAAGGGGGTGTTTGGCTAAGTTTTACATAAACATGTCATTTTATTTTTTTTTATATATATTATTTAGTTTAATTAAAACATGGTAAATTAAATTAATTAATAATCATGACTTATGTTATATCTTATTTAAATAAAAACCATGGTATAAGTTATGTTCATTTTATTTAAATAAAACTTAGGATAAAATAATCATTAATATAATTATTCATGTACATTTAATTAATTAAGAAAACTTAGCTTAATTAATTATATTCATTTTGAGGTAAAGTTTAATTATTAAATCATGTAGTATTATTAATTAATAAGTACTTTTTATATCATGTAATATTATTATTAATTAATAATCATAAGTTAAGACTAAGTATTCAATATTATTAAACTTTACTATATAATTAATCATGACATATAATAGGCTTATTAAAACTATATGTTATATATCATTTTACTTATTTAATGTGCTTATAATTAATTATGGAAATATACTAAATATGGAAACATGCTATTTATGGAAATATATTAAATATGGTAACATACTTAATATGAAAACTTTCCATTTTTGGAAACTTGCTAATTATGAAACTTTCTATTTTTGGAAACTTACTAATTATGGAAACTTTGTATTTTTGGAAACTTACTATTGAACTTGCTATTTTTGAAAAGTTACTATATATGGAAACCTGCTATTTTTGGAAAGTTACTATATATAGAAACCTGCTATTTTTAAAAAAGTTACGCATTATGTTATAACAAGTAGTATAACACTTAAAACATGAAATACTCTAATCTAAAACACATGAAACATTAAGAAACACATGATAAAACAAGACCAAGTAAAACAAGTTAAGAACACGTCAAGTAAACTAATAACTTGTATGTATAAGTAAAGCAGACATTTATTCATGTCCCTTTCATGTAGCTATCGTGAAGTCGTAGTGATCTTCCGCAATTGTTTTCGTCTTCATTTACTAGACATAAGGTACGAATATTCCGTCCTTCAGTAAGGACACTCTCTTCCTATATTAGGATTCCCTGTTTGCAGCCATCTGTTTTCCCTAGTAGTTTACGTGTCTTAAACACAAACAGTAATTATATGATTAATATTTTAGATTTGCCTGAGCTATATACATGCATGCCAGTTCCACCTAGTTATGCAGGTACCATAACCATAACATTGGAGGCACCGGTGTTACGACTCTTCTGCGGTGAGAGTGATTGCTCATAGCGTCCCTTTCAGTTATTTAGCCTATTTTATTATTATCATGTGGGGCGAATGGGTGCATCCTAGGACAAGTTTAGCAAGATTACATGGTAATTGCTGTGTGTGCCTTGCATCCGTTACATGGAGCTGATCCCTCCAACCCAGACTATTATAATTAGAGGCAACCCCTCTAATTACATGATGATGTCACTCCTCTAAGTATTCATGCACGTTGATACCTCATGACCTATATGGGATCTAGGCATATTTAAAATATAGTTTTTAGTATAAAATAAACATATGTCTTTTCAGAATATAAACCAGTTTTATAAACTTACACCAGGTTTTCCAGGACATACACTTATTCCGCTGTAATTCATTTCATTTCATTTCTTGATTATGTTGATGCTTTACATTTCATTGTCATATATCCGCACACTAAGCGTATTGCTCAGTCGTATTTCTTTCTATGTCCCAATATGGCAAGTATGAAAGGGCAAAGCTAGGATCTCCAAGAGTACGTGCATTTGGATGGAGGTTCCCTTGTCTTCACTTCTTTTAATGGATTTACATAGTTTTTCTTTGCTGTATATTTTTTAGTCTTTTCATACATTTCTATACTTATGTATCATGTGTGGAGCTTATTTTAGAACCGATGTTCGTGTCCGGTTTCCTTTATGGTCATTTAACGTTTTATACATTTACCTTGCATGCTTTGATGACACACCATAATTACTATGTAACGGTCCATTTATCCAAATGGGGTGTTATAGTTATGGTATCAGAGCCAAGGTTTCGACTTGTAGGCTCTTAAAATTGACTTGTGACTAGTGGGTAGTCACCAGAGTCTTCCTAAACTGACATTAAATTTTATTCATTTCATTTCATGCATCATTGTTTTCTGTTAAGTTTTTGACTAAGTAATGGTTGGTACAGGACTGGCCATCTTAGTTGCATGTCCTTTTCATTTGAATTTTATTTTGTGAACCGACCCATAGGCGTTCACCTTTGCGCATGTCAATTTTGTTTTGTGGACCGACCCATAGGCGTCCACCATTGCCAGTGGCTGTTTTCGTTGGTTATGCCTTCATAAACTCTTCATGCATTCCTTATGTTCATCCTATGTTCTAACTAGATTAATCATTTCATTTCCTCTTTTAAACTATCAGATGGTCAACACACGAAATGAGAAGGAATTAGATGCACCTGTTCAAGTTTCTCTGCAAGCTATGCTCCCATAGATCATGAATCAGATCCGGGCAGAATACTAGAACATATCGAATCTGAACAACAATCCTCCTTTTTTTCCACCTGTTACTCTACACACCTGGCTGGAGAGGTTTAATAAGCAAAAGCCTCGATCTTTCGAGAAGGCTGAAGTGTCATCAGATGCGGAAAACTGGATTTTGCACATGGTGAAAATCTTCAATGCTATGGGATGTGATGGATTTTAAAGGGCAAGTTTGGCTTGCTATAAGTTTGAAGGCAATGCACTAGCTTGGTGGAGAGCATACAAGCTGAGCAATGGAGGTGATGTATGGTTAGCTGCTTTGACCTGGGATCTATTCAAGGAACTATTCTACAATTAGTTGTTTCCTACATCTGAGCAGGAGCGGCTTAAGAGGTACTACCATGCCATTCATCAGAGAATTGGAGAGAACAGCACAGAGTATATGCAGAGGTTCCTCAAGTTAGCTGGATTTCTTTGCGTTGCTGTAGGTACATCTAAGGAGCAAGCGAAGCACTTTCGTTGGGCTCTTCACTCCTCGACTGATGATCGGCTACTTAGTGCCACTTTCACTAAGTTTCACAAGTGGCTAACGTAGCACGTATCTTAGAGATGGTGCACGAGAGAGATGACTACGAGGAGCCAGCTCGTCCAGAAAAGAGGTATAAATTTCAGTCATCAAGCGTTATCATATTATTCCAATATGTATGTTCATTTTTATATCTTGTGCACACCCCATTTTGATAAATGGAATGTCACGCGTGATTATGGCGTGTCATCAAAGCATACAAGGATAAATGTCTAAACATTACATGACCATAAAAGGAAATACCAGAATCAAACATCGGTAGTCCAAAAGTAAAGCTCATCACACACAAACATAACTACTGTAAATGAGAGGACTAAACAATGACCATGGAACGAGTATCAAAGTATAGATAGATGCATAAAGTAAAGAAGGCTAGAAAGCTTCCAGTCCATATGCACGTACGCTTAAAGTCTACGAGCGTCCCTGAGTACCTGCCGTTTTGGGAACATGAAAAGGAAAACGGCTGAGCAATACGCTCAGTGCACGGATGTACAAGTAAAGCATGAATAATATAAGCATATAAGCATGAAACAGTAGAAGAAACTAAGTCCTGAAAAACCCGGTTAAGTCTTAATAAAACTGGTTTTATAGTTTGAAAAGCCTTATGTTTATCTTGTAAAAAATGTTTAACATATTTTACCATTAGCCAATATAGGTCATGAAAATCAACGTGCATGAATACTTGGAGGGGTGACCTCGTCATGCAAATTAGTGGGGCTGCCCCTAATTTAATATACTGGTTTTTGGGTAGGAGGGATCAACTCCTTGTGAAGGATGCACGACACACACCACATTCACACTGAGTAATCTGCTGAGAACATGTAACTAGGATGCACCCATACGCCCCACATGATAAATATAATAATATAGCCAAAAGCTGAAGGGACGCCACGAGCAATCACTCTACCGTGGGGAAGCCATAACACCAGTGCCTCTAGTGTTATGGTTATGGTACGTCCATAACTAGGTGAAACTGGTCATGCATGTATATAGCTTTAGGCATTCTAATTAAACATAAGCAATCAAACATATAAACTTATACTATTGGAAAACAGTTGGCTGCATACGGGGAATCCTAATAAGGAAAGAATGTCCATATTGAAAGGACGGAGAATCCGTACCTTATGTCCAGTGAACGAAGAAGACGAACGGAAGAGAGTCCTACTTCGGTATCACTAATGCTACATAAATACATACGTGTATAAGTATCTGACTACCGAATACATAACTGATTTTATATCATGTCTTAGTTTGTTTTATATGTTCATGTCATGTTTTATTGTTTTAAGATTTATACTGTGTTTATCGCATATTCTGTCTATTCTGATTAAGTATTACTTGTATTTCATGTATTATTATACTTGTTGTGTAATAATAAGTAACTTTTTTAAAAATAGCAACTTTCCTAAAATAGAAAGTTTCCAAAAATAGAAAGTTACCAAAAATAGAAAGTTTCCAAAAATAGAAAGTTTCAAAAAATAGAAAGTTTCCAAAAATAGAAAGTTTTCAAAAATAGAATTACTACTTAAAATAGATAAGTTTCTAAAAATAGAAAGTTTCCACAAAATAGATATAAGCTGGTTAATTAAGCTAATTATATAAGCTTAAGTGTTTTCTGATTATTATTCTAAGTCATGTGATTATATAGTATAGTTTATTAATTATTACATGTAAATTAAATAAACTATAGGTTAAAAGTATTTAATTAAATATAACATGATTTTAATTAAATAAAGGTAAAATACTTAGGTTAAAACATGTATTATTAACTATTAATAATATAACCTAAGTCATGTTAATTAATTAATTATAGTCATGGTTTTAAATAATTAATTAATTATAAAGTCTAATTAAATATAAATACTTAGGTTAAAATTCATGAATTACTAATTAAATTTATAACCTAAGTCATGTAAATTAAATTAATCATGTCATGCTTTTAATTAATTTAATTTAAGTCTTAAAAAATAATATACTTGTAAAAATCATAAACCTTAAAAAAATGATTCATGAACCGGACCCGTGACTAAAAACCATGAACCGGACCCGTAACCATCACCATACCCCGACCAAGCTCGGGGTTTAACCTTGCCTTGCTGCTGCCGTGGGACCACCACCACCATACCGAGACCATATGGTCTCGGTGGTGTGTAATAAGCCAAGCCGAGACCCCTTAAGGGCTCGGTTAGGCGTCGGCTAGACCACAAACACCCCTAAAACCCTTGATTTGATTTACCCCATGATTATTATCATGTTTAAATAATTATTTTTAATTAGTTTATTAAAAACATCATGATTTTATGTGATTATCAAAATCAAAACATAAAAAGAAAAGGGTTAAAAGTTATTCTGAATACGTGGATCAAATAAGGATGAACACACACGAATCCTTGCAAAATTTCCAAGATCAAAATCAACCCGAAACACCCTTGTGGTGTTCTTGAATCCGAGGGCCAACGGGGACAAAGGAGAAGGAGGAAAACTTTAAGGTTTTAATTATTTTCTAGATTTGTAAATAATGAAACATGTTTTTACCTTAACCCCCTAGTTAGTTAACTTTGCATGGGCTAAGCCCATGTTCTTGTTTATGCCACGGCATGGGGGCCCCACTTAGGGTAACCCGTACTTTTTCGTGTCTAAATTTATTAGTGTCTTCTCGTGTGTTCTCGTGTTCGTAAATTACGTGTTTAAATTAGTTTACGATCGTGACTTAATATATTTATTCATGTTCGTAATAAATATATATACATACGTAATATTAGCTCATGATTAATTTATGTTCATGATTTCATGATAACATGTTCGTGATTATAATTATTATTGAAATAATTATCGTGAGTTAATACGTAATAAATACTTATCGTGTTATAACACGTACGTAATACTTGTAATTCTTATACGTGAAACATAAACGTGCTATAAAAGGAAAGTTCTAATCATGTACGTACGATCTTAAGTGTACTATTCATGGTAAAAGTATGCGGGTTTTACATCTTGTCCTATACAATGGTATCTTTCAGACAGAAGGGTGGAGACCGGTCCCAAACGGCCCCTCAGCAGACGAACAACAAGGGGCATGGTCAATCTAAGGGCCGATACGGATCCGACAGGCGTAACGGTAATGACAATTACCGTAACAATGCAAGATATTCCAACAACAACAGGTCTCTAAATTTATAAACTCTTCTATGTTAAGTTGTTGTATGTCATACATGCTAACACCTCAGCATCATAAACAAGAAATCTGCGAGTGGGTGTGACCAGAATGCTAAAGGTCAACAGCCTAATAACTCGTCTTCATCTGGTAATATATCTTAAGCTTTCAGTGTAGTCATGTTTATACCCAAATAATCATGTCTCCCGCATATCTTCTTAAACAGGCTCTCAGGTAGCGAGGGTACCTCCTAGAGGTTACACCCATCCTATCTGTACTACTTGTGGTCGTAGACATCCTGGACCATGTCGTCGGGCTTTCGGCGCTTGCTTTAAGTATGGACAACCAGGTCACATGTTGAAGGACTGCAAGAAAGGAGAGACTAATGGTACTTCTGGTTCTGCTCTTCCTAAGCCACTAGCTTCAGGTCGTGTCTACACTACCACCAGGGATCAGGCGAATAAGTCTTCAGGTACTATCACTGGCATCCTCTTTATGAACAGGCATGATGCCTGCATTTTATCTGATACTGGTGTAACTCATTCAGTCATATCCACTACATATGCCACTAGTATTAATAAAATCCATATGCCACTAGAGAACATACTAAGTATAGCTACGCCTATGCGAGAATCTATACGCATTACCCATGTGTACAGAGATCTTCCGTTAGAATTTAAGGATAACGTTTGCCCAATAGACGCACTTCCTTTGGATATGTGCGAGTTTGATCTAATCTTAGGCATGGACTGGTTAGCTAAACACCATGCCACCATTGATTGCCATACGTATTGAGTGATCTTCGGCGATGTTCAAGATCCAGAGCACATTCCTAACGGTTTCATACCAGGCAAGTCTGTGTAAATCATTTCCGCCTTACAAGCCCATGCTTTACTAGCTCATGGCTGCGAAGGCTTCTTAGCTAATTCAGGATATTACTGCCAAAGCTCCGTCGATTCAAGATCAACCAATTGTTTCTGACTTTCTCGATGTATTTCCAGAACAACTTCCGGGTATACCACCTACCCGCGAAGTAGAGTTTGGCATTGAGCTCATCCCAGGTGCTCAACCAATCTCCAAGGCTACTTATCGCATGGCTCCCATAGAGCTCAAGGAGTTAAAAGACCAGTTGAAGGAGTTACTGGAGCGAGGTTTCATCCGTCCGAGTTTATCATCATAGGGTGCACCGGAACTTTTTCGTCAAGAAGAAGGATGGCAGCATGCGTTTATGCATTGACTATCGTGAGCTGAATAAGATCACGATTAGGAACCGTTATCTATTTCCGCGTATCGATGATCTCTTCGACCAACTACTAGGTGCCAAACACTTCTCCAATATTGATCTATGATCCGGTTATCATCAGCTGCGAGTGAAGGACCAGGATATTCTTATGACTGTTTTTCGCACAAGATGTGGCCAATATGAGTTCATATTCATGCCTTTCAGACTCACTAATGTTCCAGCGGTATTCATGGACTTAATGAACCGCGTCTTCTATGAGTTTCTGGATAAATTTGTCATCGTGTTCATCGAAGACATTCTCCTCTTCTCTAAATCCAAGGAAGAACATGAGGAACATCTTCGCACTGTGCTACAGATTCTTCGACATAAGAAATTATATGCCAAATTCTCTAAGTGCCAATTTTGGTTAAACAAGGTGACATTTCTGGGCCACATTGTCTCTACAGAAGGGACCACTATGGATCTTGCGAAGGTGGAAGCGATCACTAAATGGCTAAGACCGACGCCTTGCAACTAAGGTTCGTAGTTTTCTGGTCTTAGCGGTTTATTATCACAAATTTGTGGAGAACTTTTCAAGGCTAGCCTTTCCTTTGACCAAGTTGATGCGTAAGGTTGAGAAAATCGTCTGGAATGATGAACGGGAGAAGAGCTTTGAAGAACTTAAGCAACGGTTAGTATCTGCACCTATTCTTACTCTCCCATCTGGCACAGGTGGATTTCAGATCTACAACGATGCTTTGGATAAAGGACTTGGCTGTGTACTCATGCAACATGGGAAAGTAATTGCATATGCATCACGTCAGCTAAAGCCTTATGAGGAGAATTATCCTACCCACGACCTAGAATTAGCAGCAGTGGTGTTTGCGCTAAAAACCTAGAGACATTATCTATATGGTAAATCATGTGACATCTTCACTGATCACAAGAGTCTCAAGTACATATTCACTCAGCAGGAGCTAAACATGAGACAGATAAGATGGTTGGAACTACTCAAGGACTATGACATCAATCTTTAGTACCATCCCGGTAAGGCGAATGTAGTGGCAGATGCTCTCAACAGGAATTCGGCATGATTGGCGACATCAAGATAGAAGAAGAAATCATACATGACCTAGAGCGATTATGAATTGAGTTCTTAGTACGTGGACATCATGGGTACTGGGCTAATCTAAGAATTGAGCCAGACTTAATATCTCAGATCAAGGCAACTCAGAAGGATGATGGTAAGATTTGGGCTATTATTCAGAATCTTGATCGGCAAACAAAATTTTGTGTAGACGAAGATGGCATTGTATGGCAGGGTACCAAGCTATGTGTAGTGGATGATCAGACACTTAGATAAGCTTTACTGAGTGAAGCTCACATCTCTCCTTTCTCTATTCATCCAGGATCCACCAAAATGTACCATGATCTCAAACAACATTTCTGGTGGAGTGGCATGAAGTAGGTAAAAGTTTATGGACTTATATTTAATAGTCGTGTGATAGGATCGAACTCGAGATTACGGGATTACACACAATACTTAAAGAATTAATTTATTTAATAAATATATTTATTATATATATTAAATTAAATCGATCTATAACTTTAACGACCGTTAAATAATTAAGAGTTAAGTATTAACGAGCGTTGTTGAATAAATAGAAAGAGGAATAAATAGAAAGAAGAATGGAAGGTTCTGAAACAACCCTAAGGGGTGTTTGGGTCGTCGATTATGGAAGGGAAAGGGGAAGGAAAAACTTTACTTATATTTGTTTGGGCTACAAGAATTCTAGGTCTATATAAACAAACCCCACCCTCATAATTCAAACACACAATCTCCCATCTCTTCTCTTTTTGGTCGATCGCAAGAAGGAACCCACAAAGGGTTTTGGTTGGTTTTCTTGTTCTTTCGATTTTGCTTATAATCTAGTGCTATCCCCTCTCTAGGGTTGTTGGGTAGATTTTTCCACAAGCGTAGAAGCTCGGTTTACACGTGCTAGAATTACGGTTAGCTCGTTGTATTACGTGTGTACAAGAACATAATATAGTCTTACTTTAGACTATATCTTGGTGGAGTACGTTATAAACCCGAATTGGTGATTCATTCTTTATCTTGTGGATTTGCTTTAGCGTAAAGGTATGTAACCCTAATTCGATTAATTATAATTGTGTTATTATGATCTTGTTAAATCGCTTCCGCTATATGTGTGATTTGATTTCGTTTAGGGTTTTGTGTAATTGTTATGAACTCTATAAACCTTCAGTGGCGTCGAGAGCCGTTTTAACATGTTATAATTATCGAAAATCTTAAGTTTTTTAACTAATAAATGTTTTGAGTTAAAACTACATGTTTTTTAAGTTTTCTTAAAAATTATGGTTTTCTTTTTTTTTAAATTAGTGTTTTGGCCTAATTTTCTAAAAAAAAATTGTTTTTGAAACCCTAAATTACATGTTGTATAATTTTAGATTAAATTGCATGATTAATTGTTATGTCATGTAAATTAAAGGTTACGATCCGAAGATATTTAATTGTTAAGAGTTTTTGGTGGATCTATGATGAACGTGCATGTTTTCATGGATCGTAAAATCGTATGTTTATATGATTTTATGTGCTACTTGCTTTATTTGATTCAATAAATCTTGAATTAGGAAAGACTTTTGTATGAATATAAAAAACTAGATTTAAAGGTTATTAAATAAATCGTATGCATGTGGCTATCTGATTTATTTATCACACATATAAATTGTTATTATGTGTTTATGATTTAGTTTTTTTTACTTGTTTATGTTAAAAATTGTACGAATTGTTGTAAACAAGGGTTTTTTTAAGAAAAATAAATATAGATTAAATCATATTAAAGTTGAGATTTGTTTGAGATCTAAATTACATAGAATTACGTTGATTGGTGAATTGCAATAATAATCTACGGGCTATACCTTTTGACAAACTATAAAATGGGTATAACGCACCGCTGGTCATGTACCCGGTTAAGGAAGGGGGTATTAAGCCATTAGTCGATGACCAAATTCCTGGCTTGCCTGTGCGTCAAATTGAAATTACCTATGATTATTATTTGAATTATACCTTAAGGTTAATTTACCGCAAATTCACATCCGAAATCACAATGATTAAGGTTTCTGATTTGTGCTTTAGCCATAAGTACGCTGTGAATAGTTGTGGGTAAATTCTTTGATTGGTTAAACCAATACCTCAACAAAATTTATGTAGAAATTTAGTCTCGTGAAAAGTTTACTAAATGTTTTATTAAACTTATGCTATGGAGTTGTATGCATGCTTCTCCATACATTGATTTGACATCAAATTTATACCCTTAAAAATTTAAGCCGAATGCTATCTAATTGACGAACACTTGATGTTACTACGTCATAAAATGAGATTTTCGGACGATGTTGTAATGGAGAGAAAACTTTCATAGAATGAGAATTCGTATGATAGTTTTACGTTATTCAGATTAGACGACTTAATTAAGTTACTCAGTGAGATCTAGAAACTTAAGGCATTCGGAAGGGATGAAACATGTTTACAATGCAAAACGAATTTTTGGCAATGTAAATCCCTTAAATATCTAGAAATTGAAAATTGTTTGTCAATTGTATTGTTCGACAAGTTGCTATGTTGAGTACATTCATTACTAGCAGATCAACTGATGTAATGGATCTATGTCAATATATGTTCTAGGATTCAAGGAAAATACAATGGTTTATATACCGGGGTAATTTTATTTTCTTGAAAGTATTTTATTATCAAAAATACTAATATTTGAACTTATTTCTATAGAAATGGCTCAACCCGACAATAACACTATAAGTTCTGCGTTCAAAACATTTTTTGATCGTCCTGAACTTACTGGCCCAAACTTCAATGATTGGTACCGCTCATTAAGAATTGTCTTGAGAGTAGCAGGTAATATTGATATCTTGACCACTCATTATCCAGAGGATCTTGCTGAAGGAGCTTCTGGAGCGCAAAGGCTTGAACACGTTGTTAATGTTAAGAAGCACTCGGAGGTGGCTTGCTTATGTTAGGGAAAATGTCCCCTCCGCTTCAAAAGAAGTATGATCTATTTTCGCCTAAGCGTATGCTGGATGAGCCCAAGGCTATGTTTGAGAAGCCGCAAGTTGTGGAGATCTACGAATTAGTAGATGCTTTGCATAGCTGCAAGCAAACTCCTGGAAAGTCTGTATGTGCCCATTACATGGAGACGAGGGGTTATATGGAACAACTCATTGCACTAGGACAACCATATGATCATAATATGGCTATCAACTTGATCAATAGGTCCCTTAACAAGAACTTCAATGATTTTGTTAGAAACTATAATATGCATTGCACGGGGAAGACAGATAATGATTTGCATGCAATGCTCATTAACTACGAAAGGGGTTAAAGGACAAGGCATCTAACTCTAATCCTCCTATACTAGTGATGGTAGTAAAATACGTCTTTTAGGAAAAGGAGCGTATAGTGCGGACAAGTATTAAACTCGGCGATTTAGGAAAACCGACAAGTCGAATAAATGCGGGTTCGTTCTCGAAGGAGGTGTGCAATTATGAGTGCCAATTATATAAAATCAAAGTTTGGAATAGTGTCGTTTTTAGGTTTGTAGAGAGAAAAATTAAAGACGAGCTACGACAACGATTACACTACGACGTATAGACGTAAAACGCGAACGTAAATACGTAAAACGTGACGAAATTAAAAATTAAAGCTAAAAATTAATTAAAAATCAAAACTAAGTATAAAATAATAAAATAAGAATAAAATTCAATAAATAAATTTTAAAACCTTTTATAAATTAAATATTCAATTTTAAATGCTAATTAAAGCCCTAAAATTAAATATAATTAAGAAAAAGCCCAAAATATTATTTTATTGAATTGGTAAAAATTTAATTAAAACTCTAAAAACTAAAAGGGGCATGTGGTCCAGTTTTGTCTTTTACCCAAGCAGTAGGATCAAGAACACTAGCAGTGGGGACTTTGTTCCCACTGACTTAACTTAAAAATGGATCTGGTGCTTTATGAGCTTGTAGCTTCTTTGTTTTTTGGTTTTGTTGGATACCAAAGGCACCCCCACAACCAGTTGGGTTGTGGGGAGTCAAATAAACAAGAAAAAGTTCAAGTTACTCACAAAAATCACACACAAATGACACTCATACAGTTACTGATGAATGGATAGGGTCTGTGGGGGTTTTGCTGATCTAGTGTGCTTCTAGGTGAGATTCAATCCTTCCAAATGTGTTCAATTAAAAAACAAACCACAAGTAATCACTCAGAAATCCTATATTACACCTAGATCTAACAGAATCCAAAGTTTAGATTCACAAAACACTAAAACAAGGCAGTTTTAAAGGCCTACCGATTTTTGACTTGTTTTAACTTAAAAATAACATGCAAACATCTTTAAATCCTACCAAACATGAACAAGAACTCTGACATACCCTAAGACTACTAAGTTGAGTGTGTTTAGACTTGCTTTACTAGATTAGTATCACATTTAAACTAGTTAAATTCCTAAACCCAGACACCCTTTAAATATTCTGAAAATGAAGTTTTCAAACCAAAAGCTTGCAAAATCAAACCAAACTGATTACACACTATCTAAACATGCATATGACTAATGAATAAGCATAAACAAATAGTTATACTAACATTCAACACTTTAAACACAAATTCCACAAAATTCAATAAACTAACAAAAAGTTAATAGGGGGTTCAAGCCTAACCAGCTGATGCCTTCCCTTATCAGTCTTTGTGAGCTTATAAGAGAGCTTATGAAACAGTGTAGAGATGCCCTGCTGGTGGAATCTCCTTAGAGACCCAAGGGTATAAATATGTCTTCAAAGAAAATTGCAAGAAAATGAAATGAGGGACTTGGTTCTTCTTTCATACCTACACACCACAAACAACAAATAAACAAACTTCTTGTAATCAAAAGGCCACAAGATTGCAGCTTATGGATTTTGATACAGTAAAATGATGAATAAACAAAAACTGATAAAACTGATTTTCCTACCAAACCCTTTTTTTAAACCACTGATTATTAAAACCAAACTTTTGGAAGATGAAAACCAAATTACACTTCCACTTTCACTTCCATGTAACTTAGGATTCAAACTTTTGAGTAAAACTTTTTCAAGAACTTTGAACACGATTTTCTGAAATTGCATAGAACAATGAAACCTTTGAAAACTTAACTATTTTGCATAAAGAGCAAAACTTATACTAGGAAAACAGATAAAGAATGGAACTTAGAGTTTTGCACAATGTTTAATTTTTCATTTTCATAACTTAAAAAAAGAGTACAAAAAACTGGAACAAAAGGGTATGCACAGGTTGCATCCTCTTTTTATACTGCTAAATAGATGATTCTAGATGGTGAATAAAATATTACAATGATAGAACCCTAATTCATGCTTTTCTAGTTATGCCCTTGGTGTGGAATCTTGAAAATCAGTCAAAGGTTCCCATGTGATGGAAAGTGATGGCCAGTTGTATCTTTTGATCTTGATCTGTTGGTTTGAGCATTAGGGACCAAGGAATGCCATAGAGACGTTTATCTGGTCGGGTTTTGGGTTTAGGGAATAAAGTGATACGCAGGGGAGGGACCCAGGGATCACATGGGTTGGTTGGGGTCACGTTTTGGGTGTGGGATGGGTTTATAATACTGGTAATTAGGGATCTGGAAACCCTCTTTCAAAACCCCTTTGATTTGATTTATATTGGGATTAGGGTTTATGTTGGGTAATTAGGGTTAATTTAGGGGTGGGGGATGAATAGTAGACGTTTCCCACCAAGATTAATATTAATAAACCGATTTAAAAATAAGTTTAAATAATAATAATAATGGCTGAGTGGGAAGGTGACATGGAGGGTAGGAGAGTTGTGATTGGCTGAGAGGTAAGTGGGGGGTGACGTGTCTGGCCATGAGTGGTGGATGGAGTTCTTATGTCTTGGCAGTTTGGGTCCTTAGGATTTCATTTCTTTGTCACTTTGTGTTAACAGCCCAATAACTCAAATTCCTTTGTATATAAACTTTTTGTTTTTGTATTTTGACCACAAAAAGTTTATCAATCTTGTTCCAAGGAAATTTAATGTAATTTGACCATTCTTCAAGGATTGTTTTTGCAAAATCTTGATAATTTAGGTACCCAAATGCAATTAGTGAGTTTTGCAAGGGTATAAATTGCCAAGTCTTCGAACGTGAGGGACCAAAGTTGGCAATTCTTCAAACTTCAAGGACTTCAAAGGAATTTCATGATTCGGGTCAGGTTCGTTGTGCGGCTTAGTTTCCCGTGTTCGTTATTGCTTTATTCTTATGATCTTTTGTTGATTTCACGATATCCGTACCTAAAATACACAATGAACAAACACAAGCATATTTTTGGGTATTTTAATGATATTTTAAGCGTTTTAAATCCGATTTGGATGATGAGACTATGTATAATTGCAGTCTCATCACTCCCCCATACTAAACCATTGTCGTGCCCTCACACAATGCTAGAATTAAGTACATAGCACTTCCAAAATTCATTTTATGATGATATTTATTGAAGACATAAATTTAAATAAACCACTACACGTGTTTTAGACATAATGTATTGTTTTCATCACGATAAAGTGACTTTTAGGGTCATAGAATAAGAACAAATGCTTCGTTAGAAATAATTTCGTCGTCCTTGATTTTCACCCAATTTCATGCTAAGCGTGTAACAAGATCATTGTTATTATAAGTTAGCAACACAATCATAACTCATGAGTGTTAATTACACACCTAAACTCCCTTATTCCTACTTGGTATCTCTTATATTTTATTTTTGTCTTAATGATCACGAGGATACATCATTGACTTATGCATGAATAGAGATTAGGTCTAAAAATAGAGTCTTAACGGTGTAACCAAAATCATTAAAATAACAATTCACCCTAATAGACAACGATGTCAAAAAATTAAGTCAACAAAAAGGATCGATAAACACGATTTTAGAACGGTTTTGAACATGAGGCTTATTACCATGACTTTTATTATCCGCCATCATCGGTGGTTTTATTATCATGGTTTACCTCCATCTTTTATTCAACTTCGCCATGAAGCTTTTATTATGACTTTGGTCTTGCCTTGTCTTTTATTATCCGCCATCATCGGTGGTTTTATTATGACTTGACGTATATCCTCACGCTAAAGCAAATTTTGGATCTTTAAAGCTTCAAAGATTAAGGCTTGATTCACTTTCAATTTGGGCATAGATTTTTCGGCCTTGTGAGCTTGAAATTTTTGCTTAATTTAGGTGAGCACTTGAAATCTTATTATTGGGTGAAGCTTTCGCTTATTCGGGTTGCCAATACTTCAAAACCGTGACGCTGGCGATACCTTAATGTTTTCCCAATTTAATTACATGGAAGATACTAAAACAAATTAGAAACCAACAATAGTGACTAAGCCACTAAATTAATATTTATTAACAATTTATTATAAAAGCGTGGGGAGAATAACCTAATAATTACTGCACATGAGATCATGAAAGATTACGAGACTTATAAATAACTCTATCATTTCTCTTCCTCATTTAAGAGACTTAGCCTAAAAAAGTTAAGGAATTGAAGCTAAGTGCTCAACACGCACGGTCGAGTAAAAAATTACTCTTATTCTTACCATCGGAAAACCTACATTCGTGTCTTAAGCACTTATGAAAAATAAGAATTTTTTTAAAATTTGGCCATTTTTAGCCTTATTTTGCATAAAACGATAACAAAAAGATGAATATTGGATTGCGTGGTGACGTAAGCAAGATGAAGTATCTATTCACCCCTCATACTAAAACTAAACATTGTCCTCAATGTTTCGAGAAACACCCCCATTCTAGAGACGAAGTCGAATGCTTAATCTCGAGCATGGAAAGGGTAAAACAAATAACCTAAAAACCATTTATGAATTATGCTAATAAGATAAACGTTAGAACATAAAAGGATATCATCGGATATCAGAATCTCCAAAGGCAACGATCGAAGCTAGAGTGATCCGTAAAACGAACACGAGAGGCTTCAATGATGACGATGAACCTAATAAATCACAATCACAAACAACCACGAAACAAAGGTTGGAAGAGCACAAGTCCCCTCGTTACACTATTAGAAAGCAAAAATATTTACAAGGATAAGCATGAGAATCCCCCACGAGGCACCTTGTTTTTTATAACGGAGTCAAAAGCTCGACTCGAATCCCTATAAGTGTGATCATTTAGGAATAATCTTGGTATGGTCATTTTTGGTGGTTCTTACATGATAAACAATGCCCAAAAGTACGTGGAGTACTTTAAAAACTCGATAAATGTATACCGGGGTCAAAGATAGTGTCTTCGTTTTAGGATGAAAGACGAAACAACGCCACTTCAACCGTAGCCAAAACCCCAAAGGGGTAGAAGAAAAGAGATGAGAAATAGAAAGGTGGGGTAATGGGTAAGGCAAACTTATGAGCTACTCGAGGTAGACTCACACCAAGCAAATGAATAAGATTTCCATTTATTGCATCGGTGGAAGACAGAGATTTCCCTTTACAAGCAATTCCGGGATCGTAAATCTCGTCCTCGATGGAGAAATACGAGGGAACATAAGGGGATCCCCCCACACTAGATCCACTCCAACCGTCGTCAAAACGAGTAGCCGAGGTGGTAGCACTCATAAAATACGGTGATGACAGAGTTAAACATGTAGAAAATCTTTTAAATCAATTTTAAAATTTTTTACTTTTTCATCGTTTAAAACCTCTTTATGAAAACCCGATTTTATGATGTCGAAAATATTTGGCGTTTCAAATTCAAAATTAGTCACGCTAAAAATCCTCACATTTAAGTCGCGGTTAGGGGGTGGTGGATTGTATAAGTAGTCAAAATGTTTGTCAACAAAGAACACCGCCCCCTCGGGGTCTACATACTCGTCATCCTTATGAACGTCGATCTCATCGATTTCCTCATCAAATATAGGCTTGTCAAACCAAGGTTTGTCATTCCCCTCCTTGAGTATCTTAGAAACTCTCTCGAAAAGATCACGATCAAGCACGAAACCATCATTCATTTGTGGGGATTGTTGATAAGTTAAATCCTCACGAATGTGGTAAACGTAATTCTCATTTGAGGAGTGTTGATTAGATAACTCCTCGAGAATTGGATTTTGGGTCACATGAGTTGGTTCATCATCAAAAATAAGACGTTCCAACTCATTTAGTTCATCCTCGATTTTGGAAAGATCTACCTCACTTGTAGGTGGAAGTGGAGGCAGAAGAGCTAACTCTCGTTTGATAATTTCCTCAATATCGGGATTAAATTCGTAATCGTCGTACTTCACATGTGAAGAGGTCTTTTTAGGATAATCCTCAAAAATGGCATGTGGATTTCGAAGTACGTGATCAATCTCGGCAAAATCGCCATCATCATCGTCAAAGAAAGAGTAGATGTGAGCACTCACAACCATGGTCTTACAAGTCGAGTGACTATGCTTAGGTGACTTTTCTAAGATGAGAGGATCGATGTCGATAAAACCTTTAGCCTAAAGGGGTGTTGGGCAAGGAAAAGGAGTCACTTCGATGGAGTTATAAGTTAAAGCCTTAAAGACGTGGTCCTTCGAAGGTGGTGAAGACAAGTCCATTTTTGTCATTGTCGTAATGGCACTAACTCGCCCTTCGGAATTGGTCGTTCACTTGTTTCACTAAATATATCCCAAAGTGATTTTTCATCCATAAATTTATGCATGCCCTTTTGAATTAAGTACACGTATTCTTTATCATTAAAATCATCACCTTTAAAACCCTTCTTCTTAATTCTTTCAAAACATGCATTAAGCCTCATATTTCCGGCCAAAGTTAACATTTTGAAATCATTAGAATTTGAAACATTAGGTTTTGAAACCTCGGTTTTTTCATGATCATTAGACAATTGGGATTTACTCGTGAAAAAGTCCACTTTGTTATCCCCATATCTCATAGTAAGTCTCCCCTCGTGAACATCGATTACGGTTCGAGTCGTCGATAAAAATGGTCGACCTAAAATAATGGGACAATTAGGGTCACACTCGTAATCTGAAATTACGAAATCCACGGGAAAAACAAACTTTCCAACTTTAACATAGACATCCTCGGCTATTCAAATTGGTATAAGTGGTGTACAATTTGCAAGCTCGATTGTCATGTTCGTGGGGGTAAGTGAAGGTAATCTTATCAAGTTCATAGAGAATGAGGCATGAGATTGATTCTAGCACCTAAATCGGCAAGGGCTAAACATCCCTCAATCTCGGAAAAATCACAGGGTAATAGAAATTAGCCCGGATCCTCTTCCTTTCTCGGCATATTCCTTTTAGGTTTTTTGAGAAGGATTGAAGCTCAAGTTTCTTCAAAGGTTACTTGGGTGAGGTCGATAAAGCTCTCTTTTTGAACCGTGAATGGAATTTGAGGTACACGAGGGTGTACACTCTATTCTTTGCTCACCACGTTCACCCCATCGACTTTAGAACAATAAGACGTCTTAGAATTCGAGGGTTGAGAAGAAGGAACAACTCGAAATCCATCAAGGGTAGGGGTAATCACACGACTTTTTCCACGAGACGAGGCGGCTTTACATTGTTCCTTCGGATTTGCAACGGTGTCACTAGGTAACGAACTCGATGAAGCACCCGAGGCTTTGTTCATAATAGCCGAAAACTTCTTTTTAATGTCGATTTGTCCTTGTTCAATTTTGTTGTTTTATCCTCTCAAAATTTTTGAAAATTCGTTTTTCATATCACCAATTTGCGTTTCTAATCTCTTCATATTAGCGTCATTTGATTTAACGTAATTTTGAAAATCATTTGAGCCATTATAGTTTTGATTGAAAGCTTGGTTTTGATTCCCTTGAAAATTGTTTCCTGGATTAACGTGGTTTGAAAATTTTAAATTTTGCCCATTGTTAAAATTCCGGTTTTGATTGTTGTTGTTAAAACCTCAATATTGCCAATTCAAATTTTGACCTTGATTATAACCTTGATTACCATGATTATTTCCTTAAAAATTGTTGCGGTTTTGAAAATTATTGCCTTGATTGTTGTTGTTCGTTTGTTGCAATGGACCGGCGTTATTTTGATTTTGATTAGAAAAATTGTTGTAAAACGCACTCACATTCGACGTTTAGCCATCCGTAGCCACACACTCGTAATAATTATGAGGTCCACCACAAAACGTACACGATATCTCAACCGCTTTCACCGTAGCGGGAGCGTCTTTGTTTTGCATCTCAACGAGAAAAGACGTAAACACATTCGTCAACTTATCGACTTTCGCATCAAATCTCTCAATGCCGTGATTAGAACTACTAACATTGGCGACATTGGCAACACTCGGTGCGTTGCGGAGTTGGTAAACCTTGGATCGATTCGCGATAATCATCAATGCCTCTTTCGGAGTCTTACATCAAAAGTTGCCACCGGCGGCGGAATTCAACGAATCATGTTCTTGAAAACTAAGACCGTTGTAAAAAGTATCGATTTTGTGCAACTCGGAAAACCCATGGTGAGCACATTGCCTAAGCAATTCCTTAAAACGATCCCACGCGTCTCTAAAAGATTCATTCGATTTTTGCTCAAATCTCGTAATTTCAATTTTGAAAAACGTCGTCTTAGACGGTGGGAAAAACTGATTGATGAACTTGGAGACGAGATCCTTCCACGTAATTATCGAATTAGGTGGCTCTTTCTCGTACAAATCCTTGGCGACACCATCGAGCGAGTACGGAAAAAGCATAAGCTTGACGACATCGGTGTTGACGTTCTTAAACTTGCACGTGGCTAAAAGACGATCAAAATTTCGAATTTGGTCGTGAGGATTATCGGCTTCACGACCTCGAAACTTCATATCTTGAATCAACGAAAGCATTCCGATCTTAATCTCAAAATTTTCCGCTTCGATAGCGGGAATTACGATCGCGGCTCCATAACCCTCGGTGGGCGCTTGGAGCAATTCCATCATCGAACGATTGTCGGCCATCTCCTCTACGGTCTTTTCAACAACGATATTAGGAACATCGGTTTCTAAATATCGTCTACGTCGTCGATTCCTTTGATTTCGATTGCGTCGACTCGAAGCGTCGCTAGAATTAGAATAATCCTTCGATCGAGTGCGCATGCACTAAGCGTAGTATGGGGGTAGCAAAGAAGATTCTTTTTGCGGCTTTTCGATTTTTCAATTTTTTTGGTTTTTGATTGTTTTTTAATTTTTGGATTTTTTGTGTATTACATAGACTCAAATCTACAAATCTCTCTTCGAATCGATTTCTCGATTAAAGGAGCCTCAAATAATGAAAACGATCACGTGGAGTGAACGCCTTCGATGACTTTAGAACGTTGGTGGAACACCAAAACGTTCAAGAGGGTTTAATCTTGAAGACAAGCAAATATATATGATACGTAGATAATACTTGGGCGGCAATCCCTCGATTAGCCTTCTTTCTCAAAACACGCAAAAGCAAGCGGGGGAAACGAGGCGGCGCTAAGCACTTAAGAACCTTTTTCCCTTAGGTCGTGAAATACAACCGCCTTATGCCCACCTTATAGTTTGTGTTAATCAAAATGAAGCCTCACGAAAGTATTTATCTATTTTGCCTTTAAACTTTTGCCTTAGATTCGAATATAATAATTGAGTGATGAAATCCCAATTAAGGTTGCGTTTTCACGCTTTTGGAGTACTTGTATATTTACTGTTCTACGTAATTACAGTATATTAATAATATTCACAAGAAAAACGAAAACGATAATGGGATATCTACAATATAGTAAAATGATTGGTTTGTGTTTAACTTAGGAAAATTAAACACGTTTTATTTGGATATTATAATATAATAAGGAAAAATAACAAAAATGAGTATGTACGTTATATACGCTTTCCAAAAATTGAAAAAGCAAAAACGCACTACTCACACAACACGATAATAATAATGGCACTATAAACACCTCCCCAGCAGTGGCGCCAAAAATGATAGTAGTAAAATACGTATTTTAGGAAAAAGAGCGTATAGTGCGGGCAAGTATTAAACTCGACGATTTAGGAAAACCGACAAGTCGAATAAATGTGGGTTCATTCTCGAAGGAGGTGTGCGATTATGAGTGCCAATTATATAAAATACAAGTTTAGATTAGTGTCGGTTTTGGGTTTGTAGAGAGAAAAATGAAAGACGAGCTACGACTACGATTACACTACGACGTATAGACGTAAAACGCGAACGTAAATACGTAAAACGTGACAAAATTAAAAATTAAAGCTAAAAACTAATTAAAAATCAAAACTAAGTCTAAAATAATATAAATAAGAATAAAAATTCAATAAATAAATTTTAAAACCTTTTATAATATAAATATTCAATTTTAAATGCTAATTAAAGCCCTAAAATTAAATATAATTAAGAAAAACCCCAAAATATTATTTTATTGAACAAAAAGCTCATTTATATTATTTAAAGACTAAAAAGTAGTTTTCCTAAATTTTAAAGACTATTTTTCTATTTTTAAAACTCCAAAAAGAATTTTTAAACTAAAATAATGATTAAACATAATAAAATAATGCTAAAATTAATTTGACTTTTTCAAAAATCCTAATTTATATTACTGAATAGTAGAAAAATGAAAAAGTTTGAAGAAAGTAATTTTTTACACTAAAAGACAAATTAGTTTGATTTAAATCCTAATTAAACTTAAATTAAATCTAAAAATAATTAGAAAGATGAACAGTGAAACTTTTAAAACTAAAAATTTTAAAATAATATTCTTAAACTAGGAAAAAATTTAAAACTGAAAAATATAAACGTTTGGCACTAAAAGACAAAAACAGATTAATAAAAACTAATTTAAATTACATTAATTCTAAAAAATAGCAAATGAACAGTAAATTAAAATTATACTAAATGGAAAATCTTAAAATAAAATAAGAAATCAAGGAAAACTGAAATGAACTGAAAACACCTAAAAAAAGGTCACTATAGACAAAAATTCTAAAAACTGAAATGGACATGTGGTCCAGTTTTGTCTTTTACCCAAGCAGTGGGAACAAGAACACTAGCAGTGGGAACTTTTTGCTCCTACTGATTTAATTGAAAAACGGATCTCGTGCTTTATGAGCTTGTAGCTTCTTTGTTTTTTGGTTTTGTTGGATACCAAAGGCACCCCCACAACCAGTTGGGTTGTGGGGAGTCAAATAAAGATGAAAAAGTGCAAGTTACTCACAAAAATCACACAAAAATGACACTCATACAGTTACTGATGAATGTATAGGGTCTATTGGGGTTTTGTTGATCTAGTGTGCTTCTAGGTGAGATTCAATCCTTCCAAATGTGTTCAATTAAACAACAAACCACAAGTAATCACTCAGTAATCCTATATTACACCTAGATCTAATAGAATCCAAAGTTTGGATTCACAAAACACTAAAACAAGGCAGTTTTAAAGGCCTACTGATTTTTGACTTGTTTTAAGTTAAAAATAACATGCAAACATCTTTAAATCCTACCAAACATGAACAAGAACTCTGGCATACCCTAAGACTACTAAGTTGAGTGTGTTTAGACTTGCTTTACTAGATTAATGTCACCTTTAAACCAGTTAATGTCCTAATCCCAAACACCCTTTAAATATTCAAAAAATGAATTTTTCAAACCAAAAGCTTGCAAAATGAAACCAAACTGATTACAAACTATCTAAACATGCATATGACTAATGAATAAGCATAAACAAACAGTTATACTAACATTCAACACTTTAAACACAAATTCCACAAAATTCAATAAACTAACAAAAAGTTAATAGGGGGGTTCAAGCCTAACCAGCTGATGCCTTCCCTTATCAGTCTTTGTGAGCTTATAAGAGAGCTTATGAAATAGTGTAGACATGCCCTGCTGGTGGAATCTCCTTAGAGACCCAAGGGCTTAAATATGTCTTCAAAGAAAATTGCAAGAAAATGAAATGAGGGACTTGGTTCTTCTTTCACACCTGCACACCACAAACAACAAATAAAAAAACTTCTTGTAATCAAAAGGCCACAAGCTTGCAACTTGTGGCTTTTGATACAGTAAAATGATGAATAAACAAAAACTGATAAAACTGATTTTCCAACCAAACCCTTTTTTTTAAAACCACTGATTTTTCAAACCAAACTTTTGGAAGATGAAAACCAAAATAACACTTCCACTTTCACTTCCATGTAACTTAGGATTCAAACTTTTGAATAAAACTTTTTCAAGAACTTTGAACACGGTTTTCGGAAATTTCAAAGAACAATGAAACCTTTGAAAACTTAACTATTTTGCCTAAAGAGTAAAACTTATACTAGGAAAACAGATAAAGAATGGAACTCAGAGTTTTGCACAATGTTTAATTTTTCATTTTCATTACTTAAAAAAAGAGTACAAAAAACTGGAACAAAAGGGTATGCACAGGTTACATCCTCTTTTTATATTGCTAAATAGATGTTTCTAGATGCTGAATAAAATATTAAAATTATAGAACCCTAATTCATGCTTTTCCGGTAATGCCCTTGGTGTGGAATCTTGAAAATCAATCAAAGGTTCCCATGTGATGGAAAGTGATGGCCAGCTGTATCTTTTGATCTTGAGCCGTTGGTTTGAGCATTGGGGACCAAGGAATGTCATAGAGACGTTTATCTGGTCGGGTTTTAGGTTTAGGGAAGAAAGTGATAGGCAGGGGAGGGTCCTAGGGATCACATGGGTTGGTTAGGGTCACGTTTTGGGTGTGGGATGGGTTTATAATACTGGTAATTAGGGATGTAGAAACCCTCTTTCAAATTTGATTTGATTTAGATTAGGACTAGGGTTTATGTTGGGTAATTAGGGTTAATTTAGGGGTGGGGGATGAATAGTAGACGTTTCCCACCAAGATTAATATTAATAAACCGATTTAAAAATCAGTTTAAATAATAATAATAATGGCTGAGTGGGAAGATGACATGGAGGGTAGGAGAGCTGTGATTGGCTGAGAGGTAAGTGGGGGGTGACGTGTCTGGCCATGAGTGGTGGATGGAGTTCTTATGTCTTAGCAGTTTGGGTCCCTAGGATTTCATTTTTTGTCACTTTGTGTTTAACAGCCCAATAACTCAAATTCCTTTGTATATAAACTTTTTGTTTTTGCATTTTGACCAAAATTTTTTTATCAATCTTGTTCCAAGGACATTTAATGTAATTTGACCATTCTTCAAGGTTTTTTTTTGCAATATCTTGATAAATTAGGGACCCAAATGCAATTAGTGAGTTTTGCAAGGGTATAAATTGCCAAGTCTTCAAACTTGAGGGAACTAAGTTGAAAAATCTTCAAACTTCAAGGACTTCAAAGGAATTTCATGATTCTGGTCTGGTTCTTTGTGCGGTTTCGTTTCCCGTGTTTGTTTTTGCTTCATTCTTGTGATCTTTTGTAGATTTCACGATATCCGTACATAAAATACACAATGAACAAACACAGGCATAATTTTGGGTATTTTAATGATATTTTAAGCGTTTTAAGCCTGATTTGGACGATAAGACTATGTATAATTGCAGTCTCATCAACTAGCAATACAAAAGGGTAGAGTGAGTAAGCCAAAACCGCAAGCGAACAAGAAGAAAGGCAAAGGCAAGGGTGATAAGGGCAAGCAAGTTGCGATTTATTCGAAACCTAAGCAGAACTTTGTCAAGAAGAATCAATCTCACAAGGATGAGACTTGTCACCATTGCAAGGCAAGTGGTCACTGGAAGAGGAATTGTCCTCTTTACCTTGAAGAATTGCGAGAAATAAAGAAGAAGTCAGAGCAGAGCGCTGCAGCTTCAGGTACTTTATTTATGATTGAATTATTCAATTTGACATACAAATTAAATTCCTGGGTATATGATACGGAATGCGGTATTAAAATTTGTGAACAATTTCTGCAAGTTGACAATGGCGCACAAGCAGCGGTTGAAGCTACAGGAACATTTAATTTAGTTTTTCCTTCAGGTTTAGTACTGATTTTAAATAATTGTCATTATGTACCTACAATTGTTAGAGGTGTTATTTCCTTTTCTTGTTTGTTGAATACTGGATTATTCACACTATCGATAATAATGGAATTTCTATTTGGAAAGATGGTGTTTTCTATTTTAATGCATTTTTTGTGAATGGTGTGTTTGAAATAGACATGCATGAAAATGAATCCAAGTATTAAAATAATTATGTTTTGAGCATGAATAAGAAGAGAAAGTTTGACAAGAACTCTTCTTATCTTTGGGATTGTAGACTTGCCCATATTGCGAAGACTCGTATACAAAAGCTTCAACGTGAAGGTATTTTGGAAAATATCAATGATGAATCATTTGATAAATGTGAGTCTTGTATCTCTAGGAAGATGACCAAGAAACATTTTAATAGCAATATTGAAAGGGCTACTGATCTACTTGGTTTAATACACACTGATGTGTGTTGACCACTTAGACATGTGTCAAGGAAAGGTGCTAGCTACTTCTTAACATTTACGGTTGATTATAGCCGTTATGGTTATGTTTATTTACTTAAGCATAAACATGAGGTATTTGAAACATTCAAAGTGTTTAAAGCAGAAGTAGAATTGCAACTAGGAAAGAAGATTAAAGCTCTTTGTTCTAATAGAGGTGGTATATATTCAAGTCAAGATTTTAATGATTATCTAAGTGAGAATGGAATTATTCAGCATCTTACTTCTCCCTATACTCCACAACAAAATGGTGTATCTGAAAGGAGAAATTGTACACTATTAGATATGGTACGTGATAGTTGAGTTTTTGTATACCCTTTGTGAAAAGAGCAACAAATAGGGTAAGCACGACGATTTAGGAAAACCGTGTGTAAATGACCCTAAAATGAGTTCGTTCTCAAGGAGGCTAGTGTGTGTGTAATGAATTGATTATCTTTGTGATAATATTTTTGAGAAAGAAAAATAGAAAGGGGATTAGAAAAGAATGACGGTTACGAAGATGGATTAAACTAAGTCGAAAAAGGTGTACACGTAAAACCGTAAAAGTGCTAAAATTAAAATTTCACCCTAAAAAAAATTCTAAAAATTACCAAAAATCCAAAATAACGTTCTAAGAGTTTACAAAAAATAAAAACTTGCCAAAACCTTTTAATTAATTAGATAATGACTTTTTAATGCTAATTAAAGCCCTAAAAATCAAAATTAATTATTAAAAAGTCCCAAACAAGATTTTAAAGTTTGTAAACCTCAAAAATATCCTAATTAAGCTAAAAAGTATTTTTCAAAGTTTTAAAACCAATTAAAACTATTTTTAGACAATTAAAAACTAATAAAATCAATTAAAACTTAAATTAATTCTAGAAAATAATTAAAAGACTCTAAAAATATTTGGAAAGTTGCTAAAATCTTAATTAACTGTTTAGAACCTAGGAAAAATATAAATACTTGGAAAATCAGACTTTTAATTTTTAATAATAAAATAATATTAAAATAATATTAAAAATCCAAAAATCATAAAGAATTCTAAAAACTTGCAAACTAGCTTAATTTAACCTAAATAACTCAGAACTAAAAGTGAAATTCCCTAAATACCCCTATTGGGCCTAGAAAATGGGCTAAACCCAAAGTAGTAGCTTAATGGGCCAAATTTGGGCCCAATATAAAAAAAGTGTTCAAAATAAGCCCAAAAAGCACAGGTTGACTCAAAATTTGATTTTAAACAAATTTCTCTAAAGGCCCAAAAGCTGAAAGTGTGAAATAAGCTAGCTTATAACAAGCAACTTATTCTTAATGGGCTTTTTGGCCCATTAAGCTATAAGCCAATGCCATAAGCTAAAATTTGACACACAAGCTTCTTTTGACCTAAATAAGACTTCTGCAAAAAGAAATTTGAAATAAGCCCCAAGGAATAAGCCTGAAAATGCAATAAGCAATCTACTGAAAATGACAAAATAGTCGTTTTTGAGTTCTAGGCCACCCCAAGTGCTGATTCAAGTTCCAAAAGCTTTGAAATGACTTAATTAAGCAAAATCAACAAAGAGTTTTCAAATAAGCTGACTCAATAAGCTGGAAAAAGCAAATAAGCACTTATGTAAAAGTCAAATAAGTTGTTTTTCTAGTAAAAAGTCAAAGTCTAAGTCCAATAAGCTCCAGTCTACTTAAATGGGTCAAATAATGAAGCCCTATCACAAAAAATAAGTTGTTGCAAGTCTGGATAAGCTAGAATAGCTTATTGATAAGCTGAGTTCAAAATTACACTAGCAGGGGCTAGTTCTGGGTGTTGAGCAGTGGGAACTTTTCCCACTGCTTGACTTGTTTGACTTTTTGTCTTTAGTGGCTGTTTTGGAGATTTAGATTACACAAAGGCACCCAAATGATCTTTGGATCATAAGGAGTCAAGAACAATCAACAAATCACAACAAGAAACAGCCAAATGATATAGTTAATTCAAACAAGTACCAGATCTGGGCAAAATAAGAACAAGTATAGCAGGTTGAACCAATAAGCTGTTTTAGCAAGAATAAGCTAACCAATTTTCACCAAAAGCATACACAGGCTAAAATAAACTTAAATGAGCATGTCTAAACAAGTTTCATGCAAAACTTACAAGATTCGAACAAGATCTAAACAGCTTAAAGTTACTGATGAACAAGTTTTGACCAAATGATGTTCTTGCTGATATACTTGACCCAAAGCTCGTATTCAAACACTCAAATCTCTCAAGTATGTTATATTAATGAGTTTTAAACAACTTTTATACCTAAGCATGCATAAACTTTAGGTTTTCCCAAAATCTTAGGCAAAAATCAGTAAAACACAACAAGATATAGCAGATTGAACAATTCAAGGTTTCAAGTCCAAATATTTGCAGGTTTGTGGTCTATTATGAGCATACAACAGATAACAAGCACAAATACCAACTTCCCTTAACACAATAACACAAAATCAACACAAACAGGTAGACCCAAACACCCCTTTAACTTTTGAAAATCAAAATTTTCAAAGAAAAAGTAAGATTCAAGACCACCCAAGCATCAATTAACACAAAAACAAGTAAGATAAACAGATTCAAGCAAGATCAAGCCACAAAACACACAAGAACAAAGGTAACACTCAAATATCACAAATATCCAAAATTATATCAGATTTTGGGATTAAGGGTGTGTACCTCATGGATGTACATCTACACCCACGAATTTTGAGCTTATGTGCTAGCAAGAACAAGCACAAGCTTCCACAACAAAGCCTGCTAAGATTGAACAAGGTTAAAGCACAAGAGTATAAAAACAAAAACTTCAAAAATCTTGATTGATGCAACCTTGTTACCCCACACTTGATTATCCCCAAGTTATCATATAACAATAAAAAGCAGTAACAAAGATTGGCCAATGACTTTTCTTCAATGCTTCAAACATAATTTCATTAAACTGAAATGGGATTTACAAAAACTTGAACAAGGAAAAATCATAAAGCAACTGAAATGTAAAGAGCTAAGGCCTTTATATAGGCTTACAATGAATCTACAAAGTGCATAAAAATGTAAACCCTAGCTTGATGAAGTGCCCAAAATGCCCTTTTGAAGTTTGAATAGCTTGAGGATCATGTGATGTTTTCTTGGCAGGTTGTGTGAGTTGGCAAGGATGAATTGCATCCAAAGGCTCAAATTGAGCTTAGAAAGTAAGCAGCAATCCTACACGTTGGATGGCTGGCAAGTTTTTGTCATCTTCCCTTTTGACGTAGCAGGGGAGGCCCCATGCAGCATGTGGGTTGGTGGGGTGCCAAGTTTAAGGGTTGGGTTGTGATTAGGAGACTAACAATCAAGATTCTAGAGGTTTTGGTAGGTTAATTACAAGTGATTAGAGAAAACCCAAATTTGTTCATATGGTGAATAGTGCATGTTTTGATCCTGATTAAGGTTTGAATTGGGTGTTTAGCGTGTGTTTTATAACTAATATTAATTAGTTATAAAACCGGTTAAGTGGAAAGCTGAGGTGGAGTAATGGGGTATGGTGATTGGTGGAATGGGGTGAGTGGGACACGTGTAGAAGTGTGGTTGGTCTAGGTTAATTTCCTTGTCTGCCAGCTTTAGCCCCTCACTTTCCTTTCTTCTTTCACTTTGTAAATAAAACCCAAAAATCTGATTTCCTTTGTTATTAAAGTTTCCTTTTTCACACTTTTGCCCCAAATACTTTTCCAAAGTATTTTCAGCGGTATTTCTTGCCATTTTTGCATTCTTGAAGGACTGGTTTGGTATTTTCTTCAATGATAATGGTCTAGACTTGTATAATTGACATTTTGGAGGACTGAAATTGCCAAGTCTTGAGGATTGAGGGACCATTCTTGCCAAATGTTGAAAGTTAAGGGTCCTTTTTGTAATTTTGGGATTTTCAAAGGACCAAACTTGTAATTTCTTGTACTTTGAAGGACTTCATGATGTGTTTGACTTTGTGGATGATATTGGTTGACAATTTAGCTTTGTTGAGGGGCTAAACTTGCCAAATCTTCAAAGTGGAGGGCCCTTTTTGTAATTTTGACAAACTTTAGGGACCAAACTTGTAATTATGAGGATACAAGGGTATAAAGTGTCAATTCTTCCATATTGTATGACTCTTCTTCATAATTCTTCAAGTCTTCAAGGGTTGATCTTGGGAAAGTCTTCATTAGGGCTTGGTTCATTGTGCGGCATCGTTTCCCGTGTTCGTTTTTGAATGATTCTTGTGATCTTTTGTCATTTTCTCAATATCCGTACCTAAAATACACAAGCAACAAACACAAGCATATATATGGGTATTTTGATGACATTTAATGCATTTTAAGCCCTATTTGGAAGATGAGACTATGTATAAAAGCAGTCTCATCACTCCCCCATACTAAACCATTGCCGTGCCCTCACGCAATGCTAGAATAAAGTATCGTAGCATCTCCAAAATTTATTTTATTCACTTTATTGAACGATAAACTAGCTACACTACTACTATTGCTACAACTACTTGCGTTTTAGACATAATGTATGATTTTCATCGCAAAATGGGACGTTTAGGTTCATAGAATAAGAACACGTGAATGCTTCGTTAGAAATAACTTCATCGTCCTTGATTTTCACCTCAATTCCATGCCAAGCGTGCAACAAGATCATTGTCATTATAAGTTAGTAATGCTAACACTACTCATATGCCCTAATCACGTACTTATCCTCCCGTTATTCCTAAGTTGTATCTCTTATATTTTATATTGTCTTGAATGTTTCACGAGGATACATTGTTTGACTTATGCGATAATAGAGATTTAGGTCTAAAAATAGAGTCCTAACGGTGTAACCAAGACCATCAAATCAATAACCCCTCCTAATAGACAACGATGTCAAAAAATTAAGTCGACAAGAAGAATCGATAAACACGGTTTTATAACGGTTTTGAACATGAGACTTATTACCAAGACTTTTATACGCCCCCTAACGGAAGGGCCTTATTATCTTTGGTTTACCCTCATATTTTATTCAACTTCGCCATGAAGATTTTATTATGACTTCGGTCTTGCCTTGCCTTTTATTATCCACCTCATCGGTAGTTTTATTAGCCAAAGACGTATATCCTCACGCTAAGGCGAATTTTGGATCTTTAAAGCTTCGAAGATTAAGGCTTGATTCACTTTCAATTTTGCATAGATTTTTCGGCCTTGTGGGGCTTCAAATTGTTTGCTTGATTTAGGTGAGCACTTGAAATCTTATTATTGGGTGAAGCTTTTGATTATTCGGGTGCCAATACTTTAAAACCGTGACGCTGGCGATACCTTAATGTCTTCCCAATTTAATTACACGGAAGCTACTAGAAAAGACTAGAAACCCAACAATCCTAACTAAACCGCTAAGTCAATATTTATTAAGCAAAAAATATTTACATGCGAAGGGAGAGTAAGCAAACAACGAGAACACATAAGTTTTTGAAAGAATACGAGTACTCTACGTTTAGCATAGTAAGTTATAATTAACCCTATCATTTCTCGTCCTCATTTAAGAGACTTAGCCTAATGTGTAGTTAAGGAATCAAAGCTAAGTGCTCAACACGCATGGTCGAGTCAAAAATTACTCTTATTCTTGCCATCAGAAAACCTACATTCGTGTCTCCAAACACTTATAAAACATGAGAAAAATTTAAAATTTGGCCATTTTTAGCCTTATTTTGCAACAAAACGATAAACAAAAAGATAAACTTTGGAAAACGTGGAGGTTTGGCAAAGCAAGTATCTATTCACCCCCCCCCCCCCATACTAAAGTTAAACATTGTCCTCAATGTTTCGAGTCTAGGGGTGCAAACACCCTCATACTAGAGACGTAGTCGAATGCCTAATCTATCATGGAAAGGGTGTAACCAATAAATTAATAGCCGTTTATGAAGTGTGCTAATAACCTAAGGTTAGAACATCAAAGGATATATCATTTGGATATTGAGAAAGTCTTCAAAGCAAACGATCGAGTGCTCCCATAAACGAACACGAGAGGCTCCAATCGTGAAGATCATGATCATCTAAAGTCCACAATTCACAAACAACCACGAAACAAAGGTTGGAAGGGCACTAATCCCCACACGTTAACTACATTAGAAAGCGATAATATGTACATAGGATAAGCATGGGACTACCCCACGAGGTACCTCGTTTTTGATTACCGAGTCATGAGCTCGACTCGATCCCCTCAATACTAATTATCATTGGGGAAGGTGACTTGGTCGAGGTAGTTCAAGGATGGAACTTCCCCGCCAAAGTAGTGCTTCAACCTATGTCCATTCACCTTGAAGTTAGGACCATCATCTTGAGCTAACTCGATGGTCCCATACGGAAACACTTGAGTCATGGTGAATGGACCGGACCAACGGGATTTCAACTTACCGGAAAAGATTTTCAAGCTAGAATTAAAAAGCAAAACTTGATCCCCAATGTTAAAAACCCGGTTTTTAATTTTTGAATCAGGCAACTTTTTAGTTTTTTCCTTATAAATCAATGAATTTTCATAAGCAATGTGTCTCAATTCATCCAATTCATTTAATTGCATTTTCCGGTGTTTTCCCGCGGTCTCCATATCATCATTACAATGCTTTAGGGCCCAATAAGCCTTGTGTTCTAACTCGATAGGCAAATGACAATTCTTTCCATACACAAGCTTATAGGGAGTGCACCCAATGGGTGTCTTATAAGCGGTCCTAAAGGCCCATAAAGCATCGTCCAACTTATCCGACCATAATTGTCGGTTTTCCCCAACGGATCTTTCCAAGATCCTCTTCAACGCTCGGTTTGAAACCTCGACTTGCCCACTCGTTTGTGGGTGATAAGCCGTAGAAAGCCGATGTGTAACCCCATATTTCCTTAGGACCCTTTCGGATTGGTCGTTACAAAAATGGGTTCCACGATCGCTTATGATCGCACGAGGGGTTCCAAACCGAGAAAACAAGCTTTTCAAGAACTTGAATACCACACGAGCATCATTGGTGGGCAAGGCTTTAGCCTCCACCCACTTAGATAGGTAGTCAACCGCAACGAGAATGTAATTATTACCACGAGATGATGGGAACGGCCCCATAAGGTCTATACCCCAAACGTCAAAGATCTCACATACTTGGATGATATTTTGTGGCATTTCATCTTTTTGTGAGGCTTTTCCTTGTCGTTGGCATGAATCACATGACTTCACAAGATCTTGTGCATCTCGGTAAATAGTAGGCCAAAAGAAGCCGGCATCAAACACCTTCTTAGCCCTGAGATTAGCACCGTGGTAACCACCCGTGGGTCCCTCATGGCAAGCTCTAAGGATGTTAGAAGCTTCGGTGCCAAATACACAACGTCGGATGATTTGATCCGCACAAGTTCGAAACAAGTAAGGGTCGTTCCAAAAGTAGAACTTGACGTCACGAAAGAATTTTCGTTTTTCTTGAGTCGTCATACCCTTAACGATGAAGTTACCCGCACATATGGTAATTTGCAAAGTCCGCAAACCATGGGGTGGAAGGATCAAGCTTAGAATTCACTACACCAAGTGTCTCGAGCGGAAATGTTTCGGTGATTTCCTTTGGCTCGTAAACACTTTGGTGAGGATCTTCCAAACGAGAAAGATGATCGGCCGCTAGATTCTCGGCTCCTTTTTTGTCAACGATGGTGTGATCAAATTCTTGAAGGAGGAGAATCCAACGAAGTAATCTAGGATTAGCATCTTGCTTTGCCATGGGATACTTGATAGCCGAATGATCCGTATACACTATGCATTTAGCTAAGACGAGGTAAGGTCGGAACTTCTCAAATGCATACACCACGGCAAGGAACTCCTTTTCCGTTGTAGTGTATTTTAGTTGAGCCTCGGTCATCGTCTTGCTAGCATAGTGAATAGGCAAGAAGTGCTTATCATAACGTTGCCCCAAAACGGCCCCAATAGCGTAATCACTAGCATCACACATTAGCTCAAAGGGGAGGTTCCAATTGGGAGCAACAAGAATGGGAGCTTCGGTAAGTTTCCTCTTAAGGATTTGAAAGGCTCGTACACAATCTTCGTCAAAGACAAAACGTGCCTCTTTTTTAAGAAGATGTGTAATGGGTCGAGAAATCTTTGAAAAATCCTTGATGAATCGACGATAAAAGCCCGCGTGGCCTAGGAAACTCCTAACTCCCTTAACGGTTTTGGGATGAGGTAATTTGGCGATGACGTCTACCTTAGCTTGATCTACCTCAATCCCCGCTTTCGAGACCTTGTTCCCTAAGACGATTCCACTCTTAACCATAAAATGACACTTTTTTCCAATTGAGCACAAGGTTGGTTTCCTCACAACGTTTCAACATTCTCTCAAGGTTCGACAAACACGAAGTGAACGAATTACCAAACACGGAAAAGTCATCCATGAAGACTTCCATCGTCTTCTCGATCATGTCATGAAAATAGCCATCATGCACCTTTGGAAGGTTCCCGGTGCATTGCAAAGTTCGAATGGCATTCTACGATAGGCAAACGTTCCATATGGACACGTAAACGTAGTTTTTTCTTGATCACGAGGATCGATGGGAATTTGGAAGTAACCGGAAAAACCATCTAAAAAGCAATAGAAATCTTTTCCCGCAAGACGCTCCAACATTTGGTCCATGAAGGGCAAGGGAAAATGGTCTTTTCGAGTGGCTTCATTCAACTTTCGATAGTCAATGCACACTCTCCATCCGGTCACGAGTCTAGTGGGAATCAACTCGTTGGCATCGTTTGGCACAACGATCATTCCTCCCTTCTTAGGGACACAATGAATAGGACTCACCCAAGGGCTATCGGAAATAGGGTAAATCATTCCTGCGTCAAGGAGTTTAAGGACCTCCTTTTTGATGACGTCGTGGATTTTGAGGTTCACCCTCCTTTGACTTTGGATTGCGGGCTTGTAATCCTCCTCCATTAAGATTTTGTGGGTACAAAACTTGGGATCGATTCCCTTAATGTCGGATAACTTCCACGCAATTGCCCCTTTGTGATCCTTTAGAACATCGACAAGTGCGGTTTTTTCATCATTCGAAAGTTCCTTCGCAATAATAACCGGCAACTTGTCGTCCTCCTCCAAATAAACATATTCGACATGAGGAGGTAAATCTTTCAACTCGAGGATAGGTGGTTCCTCAAGTGAAGATTTGGGCTCGATACTCATAACCTCCTGGGGTGGAGGGAATGGGAAATCGTTAAGAAAATCCTTGATAATCGAGAAGTCCTCATCGTTGTCGAGGTCTTCGTTGCAAGTACGTGGAACATCGAATTCTTCCAACGTAAAACCACCACCTTCAAATGGAGTGAAGGTTGGTGTTGAATTATCAAGAATTGGATCTAACATAGTGGGATTGCCACTAGTTTCTTCATCACCAAAACCTATAACTTCTTGTGAAAATTCCTCGCAAACCACGTCAATCATATCAACGAGGTTTATGGTTGCAACAGAATAAACATGAGAAATTTGAGAGTTTTGAGTTGCGTTTATAACAAGTTCCTCGTCGTTGAAACGTAAGGTGATCTTTCTAGCATGAACATCGATCAAAGCCATAGACGTATCTAAAAATGAACGACTTAAAATGAGAGGAACTTGAGGATCCATGGGGATATCAACAACGATAAAGTCTACGGGATAGTAGAACTTCCCCACTTTCACAAAAACGTCTTCCGCCAAACCACATGCGGGAATCGTGGAATGGTCGACCAACTCGTTAGACATTAGTGAAGGAGTAAGATTAGGAAGATTGAGCGACTTGAAGACTGCAAGTGGCATCAAGTTAATGCTAGCACCAAGATCGGCCAAGGCGAAGCATTCCTCCATATCTTGGATTGCACATGGAATCAAGAATTTACCGGGATCACCGACTTTTTGAGGTATGCGATTAAGATAAACCGATGAACAACTAGACAATTGGTGCAATTTATCCTTGTTGTTCAACATACTCTTAAAGTTAACGGCAAATCGAGGCATCATGACCAAAGCATCGGCGAAACTCACATTAAGGTGCAAATCACGAAACATTTTCATAAAAAGCTCAAATTGATAATTGTCGCGCTCTTGACGTTTCTCCTTCCTAAGTCTCGATGGATAGGGCAAAGGTGGTGTGGGTTGAGGCATAGTAGGCATAGCCTTTGGAATCTCGGGTTCCAATAATGGTAATGGGTCAACCGTAGGTGTGGCATGAGCGGTACTTCGTGGGATTGGGACAGGCTCCTTTTGGACCACCACCTCGGGTTCTTCCTCAATTGCTTCCTCCGTAGGAGCAATGGGTTGAGGAGTCGGTTCCTTAAGTGTCTTACCACTACGTGTGGTAATCACTTTCATCTCACCCTTAGGGTTGGATACGGTGTTGCTAGGAAGACTACTCGAAGACGGTTTACACATTATTGCCTCAAACATAGATGAGATTTTATCTTCAAACACGGATTGCCTCTTCTCGGCTTTAATCATTTCTTGTTTAATCTCATGTTGCCTTTGTTCCATTTTTTGTTGGTTTTGTTGCAACCTAGTGACATTTCTTTCCATCTTGTTGGTGTGGATTTTAAGTTCATTAGCTAACTCATTTTTAAACTCTTTCTTCAAGTCGTTCTTAAACTCGGATCTTAGGCTAATGATTTCTCTTTGAATATTGTCAAACCTAGCATCATTCCCACTAGCGTATTCAACAAAATCACTTGGAAGATCTTTCAATGTTTGCAAACTTTTGTTGTTATTTTGAAAATCATATTGATTCTTGTTTGAAACTTGATTATTAGCCCCTTGATTCCCATAGTTTCCCTTGTTGTAGTTGTTTTTGAAACCAACTTGATTGTTGTGATAGTTGTTGTTAGCATTTTGATTTGAACCAAAACCCGGTGGAGTCATTTGATTAGAGCGGGAAACTTGACCGTTTTGGTTGTAATTTCCCGTGGCCGCGAAGGCACTCGAAGTGTTACCACCGTTGGTAATGCACTCGGAGAAATCATGACCTCCACCACAATACATGCAAGAAACCTTAACCGCTTTAGTCGTAGCGGGAGCACTTTGTTCACCAACTTTAAACTCAATCAAAAGTCCTTTTAGCTTATCAAAAATCTTGTTTTCCAAGTTCGCCTCAATTTGGCAAGCATCGATGGTAGTAGACAAAGAAGGTGAAGCCGAAGACGAAGCCTTATGAACACTAGACGTGCTACGAGGACTATACACCTTAGATCTATTTTCAATTATCACCAAAGCTTCCTCAACCGTTTTACACAAAAATTACCACCCGCGGCGGCATTCAAATAATTCCTTTCATGATCATTAAGTCTATTGTAAAACGTGTCAGTTTGATGCAAGTCGGAAAAACCGTGATGAGGACATTCATGTAACATTTCCTTAAACCTATTCCAAGCCGTTGAAAAACTTTCATTAAATTCTTGTGAAAACTTTGAAATCTCGTTTTTCAAATGCGTAGTCTTAGAGGGCGGAAAAAATTGGTTCACAAACTTAGACACGAGATCCTTCCACGTCAATATAGAATTGGGTGGCTCTTTCTCTAACCAAATTTTAGTGGGCCCCGCTAAGGAATACGGAAAAAGCATCATCTTAATCGAGTCATTCGAGACATCCTTAAACTTGCAAGTGGCGGTAAGACGATTAAATTGGCGGATATGGTTGTGTGGATTGTCCTTCTCATCACCACGGAATTTGTTGTTTTGGATCATCGACAACAAACCTGTTTTCACCTCAAAATTCTCCGCAAGGATAGCGGGAATCACAATAGCCTCTCCATAACCCTCGGTGGGTGCTTGAAGTAACTCCATCATAGTTCGATTCGCCATGGTTGGTGCTTCTCTTACAATGGGTTCGTCAATAGGAGACTCCTCACTAGAATGATTTGGAGTGGGAGTTTTGTTCTTTCGTTTACGTGCACGTCTTGCTTGATTACGAGTTAGCATAAACGTCACATACAACGAGGGGACGAGTAAAGAAGATTCTTTTTGATGTTTTGTATTTTTTTAATTTTTTTGTGGTTTTTGATTGTATTAACCTTTTTGGAATTTGGTGAATGTATTAAGTAGACACAAATCTACAATTCTCCTCCTTAATCAAATCTCTTGATTAAAGAAGCCTCAAGGAATGAAAATGATCACATGAAGTGAACGCCTTCGATGACTTTAGAACGTTAATGGAACACCAAAACGTTCAAGAGGGTTTAATCAATGGAAACCAAGAAAATATATATGATACTTAGTAATACTTTGGGCGGCAAAACCCTAGATTAGCTCTCAAAATCAAATACTCACAAGCAAGCGGGGAAACGAGGCGGCGCGAAGCACTTAAGAGCCTTTTTCCTTAGGATATATTTTATAATATCCGCCTTATACCCACCTTATAGTTTGTATTTTTCAAGATTGAGCTTCACGAAAGTATTTATCTATTTTTGCCTTTTTCTTTGGTTTGAGATTCGAATACAATGATTGGGTAATGACCTCCCAAGTCAAGGTTGTGATTTCTCACGTATTTGGAGTACTTGTGAATTTATTGTTCTACGTATACACTATAGTAATAGTATTCACACAAAAACCGAAAACCAATAATACGTATTAGTAGAGTGCTACTAATACAAATACTAATTATGGTTAGTATATAAAAACAACAATTCCAATCAAAACACAACACGCCTCCCCGGTAGCGGCGCCAAAAATGATAGTTGAGTTTTTGTATACCCTTTGTGAAAAGAGCAACAAATAGGGTAAGCACGACGATTTAGGAAAACCGTGTGTAAATGACCCTAAAATGAGTTCGTTCTCAAGGAGGCTAGTGTGTGTGTAATGAACCGATTATCTTTGTGATTATATTTTTGAGAAAGAAAAATAGAAAGGGGATTAGAAAAGAATGACGGTTACAAAGACGGATTAAACTAAGTCGAAAAAGGTGTACACGTAAAACCGTAAAAAGTGCTAAAATTAAAATTTTAACCTAAAAAATTCCTATAAATTACCAAAAATCCAAAATAATGTTCTAAGAGTTTACAAAAATCAAAACTTGCCAAAACCTTTTAATTAATTAAATAATGACTTTTTAATGCTAATTAAAGCCCTAAAAATCAAAATTAATTATTAAAAAGTCCCAAACAAGATTTTAAAGTTTGTAAACCTCAAAAATATCCTAATTAAGCTAAAAAGTATTTTTCAAAGTTTTAAAACCAATTAAAACTATTTTAGACAATTAAAAACTAATAAAATCAATTAAAACTTAAATTAATTCTAGAAAATAATTAAAAGACTCTAAAAATATTTGGAAAGTTGCTAAAATCCTAATTAAGTGTTTAGAACCTAGGAAAAATATAAAAACTTGGAAAATCAGACTTTTAATTTTTAATAATAAAATAATATTAAAATAATATTAAAAATCCAAAAATCATAAAGAATTCCAAAAACTTGCAAACTAGCTTAATTTAACCTAAATAACTCAGAAATGAAAGTGAAATTACCTAAATACCCCTATTGGGCCTAGAAAATGGGCTAAACCCAAAACAATAGCTTAATGGGCCAAATTTGGGCCCAATATAAAAAAGTGTTCAAATAAGCCCAAAAAGCACAAGTTGACTCAAAATTTGATTTTAAACAACTTTTTCCAAAGGCCCCAAAGCTGAAAGTGTGAAATACGCTAGCTTATAACAAGCAGGTTATTCTTAATGGGCTTTTTGGCCCATTAAGCTATAAGCCAATGCCATAAGCTAAAATTTGACACACAAGCTTCTTTTGACCTAAATAAGACTTCTGCAAAAAGAAATTTGAAATAAGCCCAAGGAATAAGCCTGAAAATGCAATAAGCAATCTACAGAAAACGACAAAATAGTCGTTTTTGAGTTCTAGGCCACCCCAAGTGCGGATTCAAGTTCCAAAAGCTTTGAAATGATTTAATTAAGCAAAATCAACAAAGAGTTTTCAAATAAGCTGACTCAATAAGCTGGAAAAGGCAAATAAGCACTTATGTAAAAGTCAAAGTCAAAGTCCAATAAGCTCCAATCTACTTAAATGGGTCAAATAATGAAGACCTATCACAAAAAAAAAGTTGTTGCAAGTCTGGATAAGCTAGAATAGCTTATTGATAAGCTGAGTTCAAAATTACACTATCAGGGGCTAGTTTTGGGTGTTGAGTAGTGGGAACTTTTCCCACAGCTTGACTTGTTTGACTTTTTGTCTTTAGTGGCTGTTTTGGAGATTTAGATTACACAAAGGCACCCAAATGATCTTTGGATCATAAGGAGTCAAGAACAATCAACAAATCACAACAAGAAACAGCCAAATGATACAATTAATTCAAACAAGTACCAGATCTGGGCAAAATAAGAACAAGTATAGCAGGTTGAACCAATAAGCTGTTTTAGCAAGAATAAGCTAACCAATTTGCACCAAAAGCATACACATACTAAAATAAACTTAAATGAGCAAGTCTAAACAAGTTTCATGTAAAACTTACAAGATTTGAACAAGATCTAAACAGCTTAAAGTTACTGATGAACAAGTTTTGACCAAATGATGTTCTTGCTGATATACTTGACCCAAAGCTCAGATTCAAACACTCAAATCTCTCAAGTATGTTATATTAATGAGGTTTAAACAACTTTTATACCTAAGCATGCATAAACTTTAGGTTTTCCCAAAATCTTAGGCAAAAATCAGTAAAACACAACAAGATATAGCAGATTGAACAATTCAAGGTTTCAAGTCCAAATATTTGCAGGTTTGTGGTCTATTATGAGCATACAACAGATAACAAGCACAAATACCAACTTCCTTTAACACAATAACACAAAATCAACACAAACAGGTAGACCCAAACACCCCTTTAACTTTTCAAAATCAATTTTTTCAAAGAAAAAGTAAGATTCAAGACCACCCAAGCATCAATTAACACAAAAACAAGTAAGATAAACAGATTCAAGCAAGATCAAGACACAAAACACACAAGAACAAAGGTAACACTCAAATATCACAAATATCCAAAATTATATTAGATTTTGGGATTAAGGGTGTGTACCTCATGGATGTACATCCACACCCACGAATTTTGAGCTTATGTGCTAGCAAGAACAAGCACAAGCTTCCACAACAAAGCCTGCTAAGATTGAACAAGGTTAAAGCACAAGAGTATAAAAATAGAAACTTCAAAAATCTTGATTGATGCAACCTTATTACCCCACACTTGATTATCCCCAAGTTATAAGCCTCACAACACCTTAATTAACACAATTAGGATGCTATGATCAGCCCTATAACCCAAAAATTCCAAGGTTGGAACAAGTACTTAGCAAAATATCAAGAATGAGGAAAATTGCAAACTTTTGCAACCTCCAATTGAAAACAGGTTTTTTTAACTTCTAAACTAACAATCATATAACAATAAAAAGCAGTAACAAAGATTGGCCAATGACTTTTCTTCAATGCTTCAAACATAATTTCATTAAACTAAAATGGGATTTACAGAAACTTAAACAAGGAAAAATCAAAAAGCAACTGAAATGTAAAGAGCTAAGGCCTTTATATAGGCTTACAATGAATCTACTAAGTGCATAAAAACGTAAACCCTAGCTTGATGAAGTCCCCAAAATGCCCTTTTGAAGTTTGAATAGCTTGAGGATCATGTGATGAATTCTTGGCAGGTTGTGTGAGTTGGCAAGGATGAATTGCATCCAAAGGCTCAAATTGAGCTTAGAAAGTAAGCAGCAATCCTACACGTTGGATGGCTAGCAAGTTTTTGTCATCTTCCCTTTTGACGTAGCGGGGGAGGCCCCATGCAGCATGTGGGTTGGTGGGGTGCCAAGTTTAAGGGTTGGGTTGTGATTAGGAGACTACTAATCACGATTCTGGAGGTTTTGGTAGGTTAATTACAAGTGATTAGAGAAAACCCAAATTTGTTCATATGGTGAATAATGCATGTTTTGATCCTGATTAAGGTTTGAATTGGGTGTTTAGCGCGTTTTTTTAAAACCGGTTAAGTGGAAAGCTGAGGTGGAGTAATGGGGCGTGGTGATTGGTGGAATGGGGTGAGTGGGACACGTGTAGAGGTGTGGTTGGTCTAGGTTAATTTCCTTGTCTGCCAGCTTTAGCCCCTCACTTTCCTTTCTTCTTTCACTTTGTAAATAAAACCCAAAAATCTGATTTCCTTTGTTATTAAAGTTTCCTTTTTCACACTTTTGCCCCAAATACTTTTCCAAAGTATTTTCAGGGGTATTTCTTGCCAGTTTTTCATTCTTGAAGGACTGGTTTGGTATTTTCTTCAATGATAATGGTCTAGACTTGTATAATTGACATTTTGGAGGACTGAAATTGCCAAGTCTTGATGATTGAGGGACCATTCTTGCCAAATGTTGAAAGTTAAGGGTCCTTTTTGTAATTTTGGGATTTTCAAAGGACCAAACTTGTAATTTCTTATACTTTGAAGGACTTCATGATGTGTTTGACTTTGTGGATGATATTGGTTGAAAATTTAGCTTTGTTGAGGGGCTAAACTTGCCAAATCTTCAAAGTGGAGGGCCCTTTTTGTAATTTTGACAAACTTTAGGGACCAAACTTGTAATTATGAGGATACAAGGGTATAAAGTGTCAATTCTTCCATATTGGAGGACCCTTCTTCATAATTCTTCAAGTCTTCAAGGGTTGATCTTGGGAAAGTCTTCATTAAGGTTTGGTTCATTGTGCGGCTTCGTTTCCCGTGTTCGTTTTTGAATGATTCTTGTGATCTTTTGTCATTTTCTCAATATCCGTACCTAAAATACACAAGCAACAAACACAAGCATATATATGGGTATTTTGATGACATTTAATGCATTTTAAGCCCTATTTGGAAGATGAGACTATGTATAAAAGCAGTCTCATCAGTACGATCTATGATTAATCTTACAACTTTACCATTATCCTTTTGGGATTATGCTTTAAAATCTGTTGTTCACGTTTTATATATGGTTCCCACGAAGAAGGTGAATAAGACACCATATCAACTATGGCATGGTAAAAAGCCATATTTGTCTTATTTAAAGGTCTGAGGTTGCGAGGCGTATGTGAAACGTGACTCGGGTGACAAACTCCAACAACAATCTGTGAAATGTATCTTTGTAGGATACCCTAAGGAAACTATGGGTTACTACTTTTATTATCCACCTGAGAACAAAGTGATTGTTGCTAGGTATGGAGACTTCCTTGAATGTGATCTTGTAAATCAAGAATTCAGTGGGAGAAATTATGATCTTGAAGAGAGACATACAGATACATTACCTTTAGAAAACACTAGCGAAATAATTCATGTAGAACCAGAAAGTCTGGTGGTTCCACCGGAATTAGTTCCTATGCATAGATCCGAAAGGATTAAAAACGCAAATAGCAATATATGTCTTAATATAGAGGGTGATGATGAAGTAGGGGATCTTGGAGAACCTGTTAATTATAAATCCGCCATGCTTGATCCTGAGAAGGATAAGTGGATGGTTGCTATGGATGAGGAAAGGAAACCCATGAATGTTAATGATGTTTGGATTCTTGTAGATCCACCACCAAATGCTAAAGTAGTGAGACATAAGTGGATATACAAGAATAAAACCGACATGGACGGTAGAGTACAATCCTATAAAGCTCGTTTAGTAATAGTCGAAAACTTCTTTTTAATGTCGATTTGTCCTTGTTCAATTTTGTTGTTTTGTCCTCTCAACGTGTTTGAAAATTCGTTTTTCATATCACCAATTTGCGTTTCTAATCTATTCATATTAGCGTCATTTGATTTTACGTAATTTTGAAAATCATTTGTGCCATTATAGTTTTGATTGAAAGCTTGGTTTTGATTCTCTTGAAAATTGTTTCCTATATTAGCGTGGTTTGAAAATTTTGAATTTTGCCCATTATTAAAATTTCGGTTTTTATTGTTGTTGTTAAAACCTCAATTTTTCCAATTCAAATTTTGACCTTGATTATAACATTGATTACCATGATTATTTCCTTAAAAATTGTTGCGGTTTTGAAAATTATTGCCTTGATTGTTGTTGTTCGTTTGTTGCAAGTGGACCGGCATTATTTTGATTTTGATTAGAAAAATTGATGTTTAACGCACTCACATTCGACGTTTAGCCATCCGTAGCCGCAACTCGTAATAATTATGAGGTCCACCACAAAACGTACACAATGTCTCAACGGCTTTCACCGTAGCGGGAGCGTCTTTCTTTTGCATCTCAATGAGAAAAGACATAAACACATTCGTCAACTTATCGAATTTCGCATCAAATCTCTCAATGTCGCGATTAGAACTACTAACATTGGCGAAATTGGCAACACTCGGTGCGTTGCGGAGTTGGTAAACCTTGGATCGATTCTCGATAATCATCAATGCCTCTTTCGGAGTCTTACACAAAAAGTTTCCACTGGCGGCGTGTAGGATCGTGTTTTCTAACGATTTAGCAATCTATGATTAATCTATTGATATGGATGGGAAAGAAAGAACTTAGAGAGAAAGGTAGAGAGAGAAAGGAGAGAATGAAAAGAAAGATGAAATGTGATAAATGAAAGTGTTCAACCCCTCCTAACATGCTAGGAGGGGGTTTATATAGCCCACCCTACATGTGGGCTATATGGGCTATACCTTAATACATCTGGATCACGAGCCCAATACTTGTATCTATATTTGGAGTGACCGATCCTTTCTAAATACGTGAAAACGTATTTCCAACAATCTCCCCCAAAGGGAGGTCACTCTAAGTTACAATCTCCTAAATAGTCTATAGCTCTTGATCTATGCTAATAATGATGTGATCGAGACTTTCCTTGGAAAAACATATTTCCAACAATCTCCCCCAAAGGGAGGTCACACCATTTTACAAAATCTTAAACCTAGCATACTATGCTTGAGTCTTCGATCTTGTTCTTGTGAATATGTTGATGAGATCTTTGACTTTGGTCTTGAGCATGTGTCCTTGCTTTGACCTTGTGTATTCATCACTTGTGATATTTGCCTCATGTGACTTCATGTTCCACATACTTATACTTTTATAAATTCTTGAAAGCTTCAGAGTTTGATACAACGGAAGACTTGACTTTTAGACTTTCTTGAATTTGTTGAAGTATTAAGTGTATGTAGTATAAGCATGTGGTGACGACTTCTTCTGGATTGTACAGCGCAATGCCACCTTCTTGTTACGCTGCATAAGACAGTTAGCAACAAAACATATACACGGATGAAATGGCTTTGAACATTTCATTCTAATTCGGTAGCATTTTACCTCCGGTCGGTGAAGACCGTTGGACGATATAAAATATCGTACTTGTGGCAGGTAGTTTCAATTAAGAACCTCCTTGACAAGATTTCGCGGGTAAACCCGTTCTCTTTATTTGACTGTCCAAAGCTGACTGCGAACATAAAGAGTGTATCATTTGGATAGAATTATCCGCATGATTGAAGTCGTTAATTCATGTTCCTAGAACAATGTGAAATTCAATTAAGAACCACACCATCATTGCTTTCCAGTTGTCACGAGCTTGATTCGTATAGAATCTTGCAAGTTACCTACCAAGTGCTGTTTGAGGTTAACACTAGAAGGATTTCCACTCATCACTGTGAACACTAAGGTATCACTCTAAGTGTTCTGGCAAGATCACTAAGATATTGCGTAGAGGCCTGGAACGTGTTTAAATTCATTTAAGAAATTAAACCATTGTTGCTTTCCAGTTATCACAAGTTTGATTCATAAAGAATTGCACAAGTCACCTACCATGAGCTTTTTAATATTCGCTCAAGAAGGATTTCCATCTTCATTGTAAATACTTTCGTATTACTCGGATGTTCAGGCAAGATCATGAAGATTTTGCGCAGGACTCTTTAAGATATTTCTTACTTTTCACAGTGTGTGAAGAAGCAAGGAATTATGAAAGTGTGTCCTAATGAGATATTTGATGATCTCAAATGGCTCTAGACTCGATCGTGCACTTTGGATTTCAGTGATCGGAGGCTGGAGAGGAGTGCCACCTTTTCAATACCAATTTACTCGGAGTGAATAAATCGATAGATAACGTGTTGATCTCCGTGTGATTAAAACAAATATCTTTTGAGAGATATCTGAGTTAGCTAGGATGGGTTGTGCATTGCATCACTGGGTCCATGATGTTTATCTTCAATATCAAGTATCATTAAAAAATGATCTTAATAGCATATGTATTGACCCGGTTTCTGCCTAAGGTTGTAAGGAGGGCTTCTTTCTTTACACCCTTTATCTTTACAATTCTTTTTCATTCTTCAACCCCTTCAATGCTTACCATTACGTCATCACTAGCACCTTGTTGTGATTTTTCCAGTGCTAACTTAAGTACTTGGTCGGCATTCAGCTACGTTCACAATCTTTCTCCATCTTTCCTAAGGACTACTATTTCTAGCTATGGAATGTCCTTGGGAAGATTCCTCCGGTTCTAGAGGAATCATTGGACTTCAACCTATCCTGCCATCCTTATGTCACCACAATCTTCATCGTCGTGAAATAAAAGGGTTGTGGGTAAGTATAAATCACCATGAAATCCATTTTGAAGTGCAAATCCATTTTGCTCCCCCTTAACATATGCCACGATATCCGAAAACATTTCGCACATGTCGGGATGAGCTATCACGTTAAGTCAAACCATTTGTGATTAATCATTTCCCATATTAAATCACATTTTCTCCCCCATATTAAAAATATTAATCCAATCGATGTTTTTAATATCAATTGATTTAATAGCATTTTAAGAAAATTTGGGAAGAAAAATGTAAATCCAATTATCTTCATTAATTACACAAGCTCCCCCTCAAATTAATGAGGGTGTACTTGAAACGTAAATTAAATAACTTTTAAACACAAGTGTAAGGTATTTATCACGTACAAAGATCATATATGATAATGTATTCACAATATTAGCAATTTACGAGGTTGGACCTGAATGATGGAGAATATCATGTGAGAGAATCACATGGTTCTTGTTCACGAATGTTGGTCGCCTCGTCATGTCTGAAGTTATCTCTTGACTCCATGTGTATGATTGATATCGTTGTCTTGACACCAATATGTGAACTTGGCACTCTCGGTATCAAGGATTCTGAATGCTGGACAATTGCTCCCCCTCAATTCTTGACCCGTGTCCTATTGAAAGAGCTGTAGTCGCCGTTTGAGTAGTCTCATCATCGAGTATGTAGATATCAATTGTAAATTGCTACGGTTGGTGGAGATGATAACTTCATAAAAACAAGATTTCTCTTGTTTTAACAAATAAATGCACTGACACGTACATATATCCGTGTTAGATTGTGTTATAAAGTAAACACAATCCCTTACATGGTTGTAAAGTAAACCATGCCCGAGAAAATTAATTCTCGTTGTTGAGTCAAAGCTTTCCGGTGAATTGCTTGACTTTAATATGAAAAGCGGGTTACTATCTGAAATAAATTGCAAGCCATTTTGAGCATGTTTTAAAAGTTTGAACTTCTGCTCGAACTTTATTTACAACCCCGTGTCATTATTGAATGACATTTCTAGTATCGTAAATATTATCGATTCCAGTAGACATGCTCTTTTTATCAAAACATTTTTGAACACACAATTTTGAAAGATTTAGAAAAACCTTTTGAGAAATTCACGAAAAATTGTGTTCAAAGTTTTGAAGACCAATTACTTGAGCTTAAGATGTTGAATATCTTACAAAACGAGCTCAAGTCTGAGAAGTTGTAAACTTCCCGTTGTTAAGGATAAGTTACCATCGGCGATAAACTTTCCTTTTACCTGAAGAACGAGTCCTAAGTTGACATGTACTTAGAAGTCATTTTCATGAACTTGAAAAACTTTTGAATGTTTTAACGTAAAGCTCATTACCGAGAAAGATGAATTTCTCGTTATGAGGAAAAAATCTCTTATTTAAAAGATACACTTTCCTTTCTAAGCTTAAAACTTGGATTGTCTTAATACAAGCTCATGACCGAGAAAATTTAATTTCCCGTTACGAAGAAAAGCTATCTTTAAAGATAAGCTTTCCTAAAATAGAATCCCGGGGCATAATCTGAAATATAATTATACGCCATTGTGCATGAGCTTAAAAACTTCGAATGTTTTTTGTATAAGCTCATGCCCGAGAAAAATTAATCTCTCGTTGTGAGGATAAGTTTATCATCGGCGATAAACTGTCCTTTATTTGAAGAACGGGTCATCATCTGATACTTAATGATGAGCCTTATACACGAGCTTAAAACCTTTGAATGGTTTTAGGATAAGCTCGTGTCCAAGAAAACTTAATTTCTCGTTAAGAGGGTAAGTTATCGTTGCGTAGATAAACTTCCCTGTCTCTGAAGTCCGGGTCATCGTCTGTCATTTAACGAGGAGCCACCTACACGAGCTAGAAACCTTTGAATAGTTTTAATGTCAGCTCGTGTCCGAGAAACATTAATTTCTCGTTTTTAGGGTAAGTTATCGTTGCGTAGATAAACTTCCCTGTCTCTGAACTCCAGGTCATCATCTATCATTTAACGAGGAGCCACCTACATGAGCTAGAAACCTTTGAATGGTTTTAATGTAAGCTCATGTCCGAGAAAAAATAATTTCTCATTTTGAGGGTAAGTTATCGTTGCGTAGATAAACTTCCCTGTCTCTGAAGTCCGGGTCATCGTCTGTCATTTAACGAGGAGCCACTGTGCATGAGCATAAAAACTTGGAATGTTTTTTGATATAAGCTCATGACCGAGAAAAATTAATTTCTCGTTGGTAGGATAAGTTTACCATCGACGATAAACTTTCGTTTCTTTGAATATCGAGTTATAGTCTGTGATGTGACTATAAGTCCTATACACGAGCTTAAAATCTTTGAATAGTTTTAACGGAAGCTCGTGTCCGAGAAACTTTAATTTCTCATTTTAAGGGTAAGTTATTGTTTCGAGATAAACTTCCCTTTCTTTGAAGAACGGGTTACAGACTGTGATTTATCTATAAGCCTCTTACATTGTAAGCTTAACTACAAATCCCCTGAGACACTTGTTTCTTAGATATCAGCTTCTTCAACAACCAAACTCTGAGAGTGTCCTTAATTGAATGGTATACAATGATTGGAACGCGGTGTGCTTGTTGAATGTTAACTTTGGTACCTGCATTCTCATTAGAAAGTTGGATGCTTATATGTGGATTAGCGATATCGATTTTAGAACCATGTAGAGGTTCACAGTTGGCCTTATTTGTGCGTGAGGTGACCTAAAGAGATGATTCACTTGTCTTAGTTGACAAACGTTTCCTTTTATAGAAAACCTTAAGTTCAGGCTTAAGTGATGTGTCATCCTCTTCAATTTCCTCCCTAGTAGTCTTAGTAGAATCGGAGACTATCCTAGTTAAAGGGCATTCGTTTCCTACAATAGTGAAAGTTCTACCAGTGGGTCGCCACATTTTACCAAGGGGTTTGATTTTAGCTACCCACTGGGATTTAAGTCTAGCACGGGAGTTCACCTCATTAAGTAATTTCTTGATACAAGAATCATGATTGGCTTTAAAGACACATTTCCTACATGTTTTACAAGTAGCATATTTCATGTCCGAGTAAGATCTACAATTCCTAGATGATTGATTAATGCTCCTAGGAAGTGACATGCTATGGTTAACAGTGTTGGGTAAACTAGAAGGCATCAGACTAGGTTTGAAATTCCTATCTCTTACTTGTGTCTTTAGCTTAGCTTCCCTTAGATCAAATGTATGGCGAACGTCATTTGAACTAGTTCGAGACGTATTCTTTGGACTATGTCTAGGAAAACTAGAGGCAATCATGTGATTAGGTCTTGCAGAAGCTGTTTTAGTCCCAATGGGCCTAGATAGAGGAGTGACTGGTCTAGAAAGATGAACCATATCAACTTGGGAGGCAAACCTCGGTCTCGAGGATTTTGGTCGCTCGGATCTAAATGCAGTCGGTTGTCTAACAGACTGAATTTGAGGCGGTTTCCCCAAGATTGATGGTTTTTCAAGCTTAGTGTCCACACTAGTTCCTTTAGTTTTCCTCAACTCGTTTTTCAGAGCCGCTATTGCAAAGACCTTTTCCTGTACTTGAGCCTTTAAGATCTCATTTTCTTTGAGCAATTCATCTTAGGATGCCAACTTAGATTCTAGCAACTTAATTTGTTTCAAAAAATTATCCTTTTCAGCTTTAGAATCTAGAACTGTTTGATCCAAATTTTCGTTCAAGAACAACGTTTGACTTTTCAAGTTTTTCAAAATACTTTTCAAATTTGTCCGTTTTCTTTGAAAATTCAATTTTGGCATCCTCAAGCTCTTTTGATTGTTGAGCTACAATCGTTTCGAGCTCACTAATCTTGGAATCAGAAGCAGTCAAAGAAGCAACTATAAGACAATTATCATGATGTTTAGCATTTTGAACACGTTCTCCCCCATTATGACTCACATCGGATGAATCATAAGTGTTATTTATATCACTCTTTTCCATCCCATGTTTGTCATAGTTAGATTCAGAATGCTCAATATGCAGTATTTTATCAGCATTACATTATACCATGTACGCAGGCTCTTCGTCATTAACGGGTAAGGAGTCATCAAAAGAGATCTCGTGAACATTGCCTGACGTGCCACTGGTATCATGTTGTCCTTCTGATTCCGTGCTCTTGCCATCGTTAGGCGCCAATTTGTCAACCGTATGACCTATCTCCTCTTGCATCGGCATCATAGATTCTGGCACTTCATTATCATACGCTTGCAGAAGTTGGGATTTTTCATAAATCAAAGACGAGATCGATGACAAAAGATTCAATAGTGTACCACGGAAAACTTGAAGCTCGGTTTGTGTGTCTCGAAAAAATGACCGGCATATCCCTGAATTGTCAGACTTGATGATATTGAATTGGAGGAAAGGCGTGAGTTGTGTCACAAGAGCCTGATATGTTGTTTCTGATGCAGAGTGATTAAAGTCTACATTGTGGAGTTGCTCTGATAGTTTGTTCAAGATGATGAACATCGATTCCATGAATATCTGACGATCTTGACCAAAGAGTGTCACAAATTCGCTCCCTCCTTGAATCCGTGAAAGAGTAACTAGATGATACTGAAGCATTTGAAATGAAGTGATGCCATTATCACTAACTTTGTCTTGCATTTTATGCGCTTCTCCCTTTTGACATGTCGAATCGAACGACTCCATTGAATATCGATGAAAAATGATGTGGATGTGGTTGTTTTCGGAATTTACCAATTTGTGAAGAAATATCGAAGACGATTTTATGAGATTTTACACCCCAGCCAATTAATAAATATTAACATCATAAGATTCAAGCTAACAAGAGGTGATCCGAAGGTCGGGGAGGATAAAAGAAGTATTTAGACATTTTTAGAGAGAGAAAGTTAAAGCTTGAATGTAGTGTGTGTATTTAGAGAGAGAAAGTGAAATACACAAAGAATGAAAAGCCTCACCCCTCCATGGAAGTATGGAGGGGTATATATAGGCTAGACAAGAGGTCACTTTGACAACATGTCAATAGTAGTCCCTCCACGTTTTGCCTATCTAAATAAAATGTAATATCATAAATGGCGCTCACATTTTAGGGCTAACAATCTTCCCCCAATGTGGAGACATACATAATTACTTACAATGTTCCTAACAAGTAAAAATACAACAAAGTAAAGTCTTCCAAGGCGCTTCCAATGCTGAGGATGTCTTTTAATTCTTCTTGTCTTCATAACTTGTACCTCAGCTTGAATCCTCTTTGTCTTTGCTTGTTATGGAACAAATGTAATATGCATGATTTGGATTAACTTCCCCCCAATTCATGCAGCATGTATTTAAAAAACTTTCTTCATAGACTTCTTTTTGACGAAGTTTCTGAATCAGCTTCCCCCCAAACCAATATCTGTATCTTAAGCAGATTTTGACACTTTGATGTAGTTTGAACAATCTTCTAGCTCATCGGTTTAAGTGCACAGCGGAAATTTGTAGAAGAACCACACCAAATAACACTGCTTTTATACTGTTTCATGTCGTTTATGTTTTGGTGATAATCCGTTTGGGGTAACATGTAGGAAATCAACAACAATTCTTCTCACGCCTGCAGAACACTTCATAAAAATCATATAAAGTAAGTAGATACCATTCCATGTACACTACTTCCCCCTGGAAGTTGATCCGATTACTTCAAAGTACACGATCTTCCCCCATGATGATTTCGAACTCTCGGAAGCATCATTATCGTGGACATCCATATACTCGAGAAGTTCTTAGTCTTAAGCAAATGTCTTGAAAAGTTTTGAAACTCATTGAGAAACTTTGAAATATTTTTGCTTACACTATGAAGTACCATTGTCGTTGTGTAGCTCAAAAATATCCTGTGAGAATTGATTGCTGATTCCATCTCTCTGTCTAACTAACCAACCTCGAATTCATTCGGCTATTTGTTGTGACCACATGTGAAGTAAACCCGATATTCCAAACTTGAAACTAAAGTACAATCCCCCAAATTTGTTACTTAAGCTTGCACTTATGTCGATTGAATAACGGTGCAGAAACAAGTCTCTTATACCTCTTAAAGTTATCCACACGAGCAACTGCGTGTGACACCCAAAAATGATAGTAATCCATGTCGTCGACCATCCACCCCTTGACAGTGGAAACTAGATTATTCAAGTCTCAATCATAAATTTTATCGCCCAAGCAAGTCATCAATCGATAGACTGGGTTTGAAGAAAAGGGGTAGAAAAATAGAAGGAAGGCTCGATGATGAAATAAGTAGACGCCTTCATGAAATGCCACTTCAACTTCAAATATAGAATACCAAATCCACTTCGTGATCACTTGTCTTTGTAGAATCAAAACTAGCCTTGTCGTTAAAGTGAATCTTTTATCGGATCGTTTTAGCGTTAAGTGTTTTGTTTGCTTTGGTGTTGTGTTGTTGTGAATGTCGTTATCTAGAACAAATTCTGAAAAGAATTGTCATTAAGGGACAAAAATTGTCTAGATAACTTGTCATTTAAGCCCAACATCAGTCTCATGCCCAAATGATGCGCGGATTGACCAGCGGTGAGGTCGTCGAAAATTTTTCAAAAAATAGTAGGTTTAAAACCTAAAATTTTCTATGTCGTTTAAGCACTTTTGATCGAAACATACCGAATACCCGACATCAAAATATCATCATAGATCAAATTAAATTATAAATGGTCCACATCAATGCATATCCGCAATCCAAAAAAAAATTTTCGGCCCATATAACATTTGCCATTTGGATTAGTACTCATAGCACAAATCTAGCCCAACCAAGAAATGGAATGCTTGACTGATAATGGCCCAAGTGAATTGAAATGCTGCCCATATGTATTAAACCGAATAGTCAACCCATATGTATTAAACCCAATCTAGTGACTTGGTAATATAAATGCCCCGCAACCCTAATCTTTAGGTCAAACCATAACCTAATCTTTTATCCAAGAAAAACGCAGTCACTATTTTTACCTAATCTAATATAAACTTCTCCGCCCCCTTTTTTCTAACTAGAAAACTCAGTCACCTAATCTGAGATCCCATAAATCTTCCTTAAACTACAACGATCTCACCATCATTTTCACGATCTGCTCTCATCGTTCTTTGTCTTACAAACCGTCACCATCTTATATCCCCTCAAACCATAATCATTTACATATCCATAACCTTCAACACCCAACAGTTAATTTTAATCAGTGAGTTCTTTGGCTTCAGATATGAAATATTGTCTCGGGTAAGGTTTCATTTAACTCGGTTTGACATTCAATCGACACAAAGATGAGGAAAACATTCTTGTTTATCTTCAATCTTTTATGGTCGAATAATAATAAAGGGTTATTCCCTTACAAAGATCAGTGGTGAGTTATTCATTCGTGTAATAATAAAGGCTTGCATGTTTGATAATCACAAAATGATTCTGAGATCTTAGTTTTCTTTCTGTTTTAGTTTTGAGTCTGAATGGTGAGATTAGTAAGGGGAAGGTGACAATGGAATTAGGAGAAATAGAGACGGATTTGATTGTTGGTTAATGTTGTTGAGTCAGGTTGAATTTTTTTTATATTTTTTTATGGTCTCGGTATTTTATTGGTTTGGTAAGTCAAGTTTTTGGATTTTTTTTAAGAAAGAAAGTTAGTCATCGCAGTGTAACAAGAACCCATCGCACTGAACACATCGCAGTCAAGAACTTCCATCGCAACCTGATGGTATCCATCGCAGCGGGACATCGCAGCGTGACATCGCAGGCGAGTCATCGCAGGCGAGTCATCGCAGGCGAGTCATCGCAGGCGAGTCATCGCAGGCGAGTCATCGTATTCCTCCATCGCACTCAATGCGATCAAAAATAGCCATCGTAGTCTCCCATCGTAACTCACCATCGTAATGACTATCTGAAGAGGGTTTTGACCCAATTTCTTTGGTATCACCGAAAATGGTGAAATCTGGGTTTTTCATTTCAGATCAGTTTAATCCACTCAAATTCTGCTGACCTTTGTTTAAGAAAATAGAATAATAGAAAATAGAAAATAGAATAATAGAGTGAAAGAAAGAAAAAAACAGAGATCAATGATAAAAACAGATAACACCACCAGATACCATTAAAAAATGAGACTTTTGGTCATTTATCAGATCAAGACAAATAAAGGATACACATGGTGAACCTTTTTGGACAATAGTTTAGCAACTTTGAGACCAATTGGACGGAAACCAAATAAACAACACCAAAAAAATTCGTGACTTTTAACAGCTTAAAAAATAAGCCGAAAAATCTACAAATCAGCAAGCACAAAACACAAAACACCCCTGGTTAGCTCTGATACCAATTGTTAACATCATAAGATTCAAGCTAACAAGAGGTGATCCGGAGGTCGGGGAGGATAAAAGAAGTATTTAGACATTTTTAGAGAGAGAAAGTTAAAGCTTGAATGTAGCGTGTGTATTTAGAGAGAGAAAGTGAAATACACAAAGAATGAAAAGCCTCACCCCTCCATGGAAGTATGGAAGTATGGAGGGGTATATATAGGCTAGACAATAGGTCACTTTGACAACATGTCAATAGTAGTCCCTCCACGTTTTGCCTATCTGAATAAAATGTAATTCCGTAAATGGTGCTCACATTTTAGGGCTAACAATAAACCGTAAAACTTCGTCACAATCCTCGTTTGATGGTATAACTCTTTACTCGGTTCAAAAATTGTTGTCAGCTCAAACGATGATAAATGAAAACGTAGTCCAATTCAACCGCGGTTCAATCCTAATTTTTTTGGCCATAACTTAAACATGTATTTCATCAATCGCTTTCTAACATCTTATCTCCAAATCTCATCTCACAAATCTCATCCACCGTTTCATCCAATACTCCCAAAGCCAAGAACCATCAATAAATCATCCTTCAAGATGCTATTAAAAGTTCACCGATGGTACATCACCTTTCTATATCACCGTTTCTATATCACCGTTTCTATATCATCGATGCTATTAAACTTAAACATGTATTTCATCCACCGTTTCTATATCACCGATGTTATTATAAGTTTACGAAGAAGGTGATACTTTAAGATCTTTTGTAAAAAGGGTCTCGGGTAGGTTAAAAATTGTTAAGTTGTGATTTGCATGTGAGTGTTCTTGATTCCGTTTTGTGTGTCAAATTCGAGTCTTGAAGGAGTCGAGTGAGGTTTTTTATTCGAGGTGGGTTTGTGTTTGTGGGCGAGTGTGAAAGGTTGAGGGTGTTGTGTGAGTCGTGAGTCGAGTGAAGGTGATGTCAGGTCTAGGTTAAGGGTCGAGAGTCGAGGAGATCTGAGTGAGGTCTGCGAGTGGGAGTGACTCTTTTGAGATGAGACGAAGGTGTTTGGTCTGTTGTCTGCCGAGTCTTTTATGAGGTTGGTTGTGGTGAGTCTTGGTGTTTGAGTAGTCGAGTCTAAATCTGTGTATATGTCGAGTGTTGTGGTCTAGAGTTCGAGGGTGTGTTCGTTTGGAGTCTGTTTTATCGAGTTAAAACTTGGTCAAATCGTAGCATTAAGTCATCACAGTCTTGCATCGTACCCAGATCGCACCCCGATCGCACCCAGATCGCACCCCGATCACACCCAGATCGCACCCCGATCGCACCCCGATCGCACCCAGATCGCACCCTGATCGCACCCAGATCGCAGCCCGATCGCACCCAGATCGCAGCCCGATCGCACCCAGATCGTAACTAGGATCGCAGTGGAGATCGTAGTGGGGATCGAAGAAAAGTGATCGTGACTTTGGATCGCAAGTAGAAACCCCCAGGGTTTATGCGATCACAAAAAAATTAGATCGTAGGCAACAAATTATATGTATCCTGATTCTTGATAAAAAAAATGTTGGATTACAACAAGAAAGATATACCCAGAAACATTTGAAATGAGACAGAATGACCGTTATGGACGAGACAGAAGGACAGAATGACAGTTGATAGATGGGACAGAAGATACAGAAAAAATAAAATGATATAGAAATTTGAGAAAAAAACTGATAACCAAAACAAAAAAAAAACTAATAACAGTGAATAATAAAAAGGTTTTAATCAATTTGATGAAGAAAAATTTGATACCACCAAATCAAAAGTTAAAAACAACACGCCACACCAAAATTAAAAAAAATAGTGAAAGAGGAAAAATTTTACCACCAAATCAAAAGATAAAAACATATTAATCCGAAGAATCAAGCATGCTCTTGATACCAATTGTAGGATCGTGTTTTCTAAGGATTTAGCAATCTATGATTAATCTATTGATATGGATGGGAAAGAAAGAACTTAGAGAGAGAAAGGTAGAGAGAGAAAGGAGAGAATGAAAAGAAAGATGAAATGTGATAAATGAGAGTGTTCAACCCCTCCTAACATGCTAGGAGGGGGTTTATATAGCCCACCCTACATGTGGGCTATATGGGCTATACCTTAATACATTGGATCACGAGCCCAATACTTGTATCTATATTTGGAGTGACCGATCCTTTCTAAATATGTAAAAACGTATTTCCAACACGGCAGAATTCAACGAATCTTGTTCTTGAAAACTTAGACCGTTGTGAAAAGTATCGATTTGGTGCAACTTGAAAAATCTATGGTGAGGACATTGCCTAAGCAATTCCTTAAAACGATCCCACGCGTCTCTAAAAGATTCATTCGGTTTTTGCTCAAATCTCATAATTTCATTTTTGAAAAACGTCGTCTTAGACGGTGGGAAAAAATGATTAATGAACTTGGAGACGAGATCCTTCCACGTAATTAACGAATTAGGTGGCTCTTTCTCGTACCAATCCTTGGTTGCACCATCGAGAGAGTACGGAAAAAGCATAAGCTTGACGACATCAGTGTTGACGTTCTTAAACTTGCTCGTGGCTAAAAGACGATCAAAATTTCGAATGTGGTCGCGAGGATTATCGGCTTCACGACCTCGAAACTTCGTAGCTTGAATCAGCGAAAGCATTCCGCTCTTAATCCCAAAATTCTCCGCTTCGACAGCGGGAATTACGATCGCGTCTCTATAACCCTCGGTGGGCGCTTGGAGCAATTCCATCATCGAACGATTGTCGGCCATCTCCTCTACGGTCTTTTCAACAACGATATTAGGAACGTCGGTTTCTAAATCTCGTCTACGCCGTCGATTCCTTTGATTTCGATTGCGTCGATTCGAAGCGTCACTAGAATAAGAGTAATCCTTCGATCGAGTGCGCATGCACTAAGCGTAGAATGGGGGTAGCAAAGAAGATTCTTTTTGCGGCTTTTCGATTTTTTTATTTTTTGGTTTTTGATTGTTTTTTAATTATTTGGATTTTTTGTGTATTACATAGACTCAAATCTACAAATCTCTCCTCGAATCGATTTCTCGATTAAAGGAGCCTCAAATAATGAAAACGATCACGTGGAGTGAACGCCTTCGATGACTTTAGAACGTTGGTGGAACACCAAAACGTTCAAGAGGGTTTAATCTTGAAAACAAGCAAATATATATGATACGTAGATAATACTTGGGCGGCAATCCCTCGATTAGACTTCTTTCTCAAAACACGCACAAGCAAGCGGGGGAACGAGGCGGCGCTAAGCACTTAAGAGCCTTTTTCCCTTAGGTCGTGAAATACAACCGCCTTATACCCACCTTATAGTTTGTGTTAATCAAAATTAAGCCTCACGAAAGTATTTATCTATTTTTCCTTTAAACTTTTGCTTTAGATTCGAGTACAATAATAGAGTGATGAAATCCTAATTAAGGTTGCGTTTTCACGCTTTTGGAGTACTTGTATATTTATTGTTCTACGTAAATACAATATACTAATAATATTCACAAGAAAAACGAAAACGATAATGGGATATCTACAATATAGTAAAATGATTGGTTTGTGATTAATTTAGGAAAACTAAACACGTTTTATTTGGATATTATAATATAATAAGGAATAATAACAAAAACGAGTATGTACGTTATATACGCTTTCCAAAAATTGAAAAGCAAAAACGCACTACTCACACAAACACGATAATAATAATGGCACTATAAACACCTCCCCGGCAGCGGCGCCAAAAATGATAGTAGTAAAATACGTCTTTTAGGAAAAAGAGCGTATAGTGCGGGCAAGTATTAAACTCAACAATTTAGGAAAACCGACAAGTCGAATAAATGTGGGTTCATTCTCGAAGGAGGTGTGTGATTAAATAAATGTGGGTTCATTCTCGAAGGAGGTGTGTGATTATGAGTGACAATTATATAAAATCAAAGTTTGGATTAGTGTCGTTTTTGGGTTTGTAGAGAGAAAAATGAAAGACGAGCTACGACTACGATTACACTACGACGTATAGACGTAAAACGCGAACGTAAATACGTAAAACGTGACGAAATTAAAAATTAAAGCTAAAAATAAATTAAAAATCAAAACTAAGTCTAAAATAATATAAATAAGAATAAAAATTCAATAAATAAATTTTAGAACCTTTTATAAATTAAATATTCAATTTTAAATGCTAATTAAAGCCCTAAATTTAAATATAATTAAGAAAAAGCCCAAAATATTATTTTATTGAACAAAAAACTCACTAATATTATTTAAACACTAAAAAGTAGTTTTCCTAAATTTAAAGACTATTTTTCTATTTTTAAAACTCTAAAAATAATTTTTAAACTAAAATAATGATTAAAAATAATAAATAATGCTAAAATTAATTTGACTTTTTCAAAAATCCTAATTTATATTACTGAATAGTAGAAAAATGAAAAAGTTTGAAAAAAGTAATTTTTACACTAAAAGACAAAACAGTTTGATGATCTAAATCCTAATTAAAGTTAAATTAAATCAAAAAAATAATTAAAAAGATGAACAGTGAAACATTTTAAACTAAAAATCTTAAAATAATATTCTTAAACTAGGAAAAAATTTAAAACTGAAAAATATAAACTTTCGGCACTAAAAGACAAAAACAGATTAATAAAAACTAGTTTAAATTACATTAATTCTAAAAATAGCAAATGAACAGTAAATTAAAATTAAACTAAATGAAAAATCTTAAAATAAAATAAGAAATCAAGGAAAATTGAAATGAATTGAAAACACCTAAAAAGGTCACTATAGACAAAAATTCTAAAAACTGAAATGGACATGTGGTCCAGTTTTGACTTTTACCCAAGCATTGGGACCAAGAACACTAGCAGTGGGAACTTTTTGTTCCCAGTCACTTAACTGAAAAACGGATCTGGTGCTTTATGAGCTTGTAGCTTCTTTGTTTTTTGGTTTTGTTGGATACCAAAGGCACCCCCACAACCAGTTGGGTTGTGGGGAATCAAAAAACAAGAAAAAGTGCAAGTTACTTACAAAAATCACACAAAAATGACACTCATACAGTTACTAATGAAAGTATAGGGTCTGTTGGGGTTTTGCTGATCTAGAGTGCTTCTAGGTGAGATTCAATCCTTCCAAATGTGTTCAATTAAGCAACAAACCACAAGTAATCACTCAGTAATCCTATATTACACCTAGATCTAACAGAATCCAAAGTTTGGATTCACAAAATACTAAAACAAGGCAGTTTTAAAGGCCTACTGATTTTTGACTTGTTTTAACTTAAAAATAACATGCAAACATCTTTAAATCCTACCAAACATGAACAAGAACTCTGACATACCCTAAGACTACTAAGTTGAGTGCGTTTAGACTTGCTTTACTATATTAATGTCACCTTTAAACCAGTTAAAGTCCTAATCCAAACACCCTTTAAATATTCTGAAAATGAATTTTTCAAACCAAAAGCTTGCAAAATCAAACCAAACTGATTACAAACTCTCTAAACATGCATATCATTAATGAATAAGCATAAACAAACAGTTATACTAACATTTAACACTTTAAACACAAATTCCACAAAATTCAATAAACTAACAAAAAGTTAATAGGGGGTTCAAGCCTAACCAGCTGATGGCTTCCCTTATTAGTCTTTGTGAGCTTATAAGAGAGCTTATGAAACAGTGTAGAGATGCCTGCTGGTGAAATCTCCTTAGAGACCCAAGGGCTTAAATATATCTTCAAAGAAAATTGCAAGAAAATGAAATGAGGGACTTTAAAAAAAGAGTACAAAAAACTGGAACAAAAGGGTATGCACAGGTTGCATCCTCTTTTTATACTGCTAAATAGATGATTCTAGATGCTGAATAAAATATTACAATGATAGAACCCTAATTCATGCTTTTCTTGTAATGCCCTTGGTGTGGAATCTTGAAAATTAGTCAAAGGTTCTCATGTGATGGAAAGTGATGGCCAGCTGTATCTTTTGATCTTGAGCCGTTGGTTTGAGCATTGGGGACCAAGGAATGCCATAGAGACGTTTATTTGGTCGGGTTTTGGGTTTAGGGAAGAAAGTGATAGGCAGGGAAGGGTCCTAGGGATCACATGGGTTGGTTGGGGTCACGTTTTGGGTGTGGGATGGGTTTATAATACTCGTAATTAGGAATCTGGAAACCCTCTTTCAAAACCCATTTGATTTGATTTAGATTGGGATTAGGGTTTATGTTGGGTAATTATGGTTAATTTAGGGGTGGGGGATGAATAGTAGACGTTTCCCCACCAAGATTAATATTAATAAATCGATCTAAAAATCAGTTTAAATAATAATAATAATGGCTGAGTGGGAATGTGACATGGAGGGTAAGAGAGCTGTGATTGGCTGAGAGGTAAGTGGGGGGTGACATGTCTGGCCATGAGTGGTGGATGGAGTTCTTATGTCTTGGCAGTTTGGGTCCCTAGGATTTCATTCTTTTGTCACTTTGTGTTTAACAACCCAATAACTCAAATTCCTTTGTATATAAAATTTTTGTTTTTGTATTTTGACCACAACAAGTTTATCAATCTTGTTCCAAGGACATTTAATGTAATTTGACCATTCTTCAAGGGTTGTTTTTGCAATATCTTGATAATTTAAGGACCCAAATGCAATTAGTGAGTTTTGCAAGGGTATAAATTGCCAAGTCTTCAAACTTGAGGGACCAATGTTGACGATTCTTCAAACTTCAAGGACTTCAAGAAAATTTCATGATTTGGGTCCGGTTCTTTGTGCGGCTTCGTTTCCCGTGTTCGTTTTTGCTTCATTCTTGTGATCTTTTGTAGATTTCACGATATCCGTACCTAAAATACACAATGAACAAACACAAGCATATTTTTGGGTATTTTAATGATATTTTAAGCGTTTTAAGCCTGATTTGGACGATAAGACTATGTATAATTGCAGTCTCATCAACTAGCAATACAAAAGGGTAGAGTGAGTAATCCAAAACCGCAAGCGAACAAGAAAAAAGGCAAAGGCAAGGGTGATAAGGGCAAGTAAGTTGCGACTTATTCGATACCTAAGTAGAACTTTGTCAAGAAGAATCAATCTCACAAGGATGAGACTTGTCACTATTGCAAGGCAAGTGGTCACTGGAAGAGGAATTGTCCTTATTACTTCGAAGAATTGCGAGAAATAAAGAAGAAGTCAGAGCAGAGCGCTGCAGCTTCAGGTACTTTATTTATGATTGAATTATTCAATTTGACATACAAATTAAATTCCTGGGTATATGATACGGAATGCGGTATTAAAATTTGTAATACATTGCAGGGATTTAATATGGAAAGGAAGTTATCCTATGGGGAACAATTTCTGCAAGTGGGCAATGGCGCACAAGAAGCGGTTGAAGCTGTAGGAACATTTAATTTAGTTTTTCCTTCAGATTTAGTACTGATTTTAAATGTGGTCATTATGCACCTACAATTGTTAGAGGTGTTATTTCCTTTTCTTGTTTGTTGAATACTGGATTAATTCACACTATTGATAATAATGGAATTTCTATTTGGAAAGATGGTATTTTCTATTTTAATGCAATTTCTGTGAATGGTGTGTTTGAAATAGACATGCATGAAAATGAATCAAAGTATTAAAATAATTATGTTTTTAGCATGAATAAGAAGAGAAAGATTGACAAGAACTCTTCTTATCTTTGGCATTGTAGACTTGCCCATATTGGGAAGACTCGTATACAAAAGCTTCAACGTGAAGGTATTTTGGAAAATATCAATGATTAATCATTTGATAAATGTGAGTCTTGTATCTCTAGGAAGATGACCAAGAAACATTTTAATAGCAATATTGAAAGGGCTACTGATCTACTTGGTTTAATACACACTGATGTGTGTGGAACACTTAGACATGTGTCATGGAAAGGTGCTAGCTACTTCTTAACATTTACGGTTGATTATAGCCGTTATGGTTATGTTTATTTACTTAAGCATAAAGATGAGGTATTTGAAACATTCATAGTGTTTAAAGCAGAAGTAGAATTACAACTAGGAAAGAAGATTAAAGCTCTTTGTTCTAATAGAGGTGGTAAATATTTAAGTCAAGAGTTTAAAGATTATCTATGTGAGAATGGAATTATTCAGCATCTTACTTCTCCCTATACTCCACAACAAAATGGTGTATCCGAAAGGAGAAACGGTACACTATTAGATATGGTGCGATATATGTTTAATCTTACAAGTTTACCATTATCCTTTTGGGATTATGCTTTAGAATCTGTTGTTCGCGTTTTATATATGGTTCCCATAGAAAAGGTGAATAAGAAACCATATCAACTATGGCATGGTAAAAAGCCATATTTGTCTTATTTAAAGGTCTGAGTGTAACACCCCCAAATTTATAGAACTCAATACAGCGGAAGACTAGTTGGTGTTACGGGATAGCACATTACTCACATCATAGACAACGCATAAAAATCGCGTCGTTTAATAATAAATCATTTCCATTCATAAACATCAAAGTTACATCGGTCCCAAGTCATTATATTTCATACAAAGTTTTATAAAGTATTTGAATGGAAAAATATTGTTTAAGTGCGGGCCATGAATTCTTGTCGTCTTCCCGAGAATTACCTTCAAGTACCTGAGACAAAACATGTTAAAAGAAAAGGTCAGCGATAACGCCGAGTGAATTCATAGAGTTTAATAAATTCCATCAATATAATATCAGTATAAAAATATTACTGAAAATCGTTTTGTACCAATCTTTGTAATAGGCCATAAAATAGCCAAAGTCATTTTATACAAATCCTTGTCGAAAATCATGATATAGGCATTTGCCCTAAAATCATAATACGAGCCAATGTCGCAAAAACATTATACAATACGTTTTACAACGTTGTATAGATTAAATAAAAACCGTTATATGAATATGGTTATGAAAACCAAAACACGAACGTAATATCAATAGTATGACCCCGTATTGCTAGTCAGGCAATATATCGTAATTCGGTGCGTCTATTAGTATTTCGTTAATTTGGATTATTATAAGCCGCATGACATTGTTACCTTACTAAACCAACAACGGGTAGCTAACCCGATACTCAATTTTCCCATCTAAAGTAGCGTGTCGTCACAAAGGTCACGCTATGGAAATCTTCTCATACATAAATTCGCTTACCAATCAATGTGGCACGACGGGGATCAACCGTCAAGGCGCGAACTGGGGTGATCATCCCCAAATAGTACTATTATATGCATAAGCGTCTACCAAATCCCGGTAGTACACAATTCATGCTAATGGGACTTTTAGTGACATAACCTAACTTTAATAATCTATTTAATTTCATCTATCGGGTCCTTTAATCATTTATCGGGTCATACAATCGGGTCATTTAATCATTCGGGTCCAAATCAATAAATAAACAATCGGGACAAATGGTGTCCAAATTTTATAAAAACTAACATGTTATCTCCCTCGCGGGTTTGTAAAACATTTCATAAAAATATTTAAAAGAGTGTGAGGCTATGAACTCACGTTGATATGGGAAGGCGGGTTATCGGCAATTCGGACGTACGGTACGTGCTTCAATCACGGAAACCTAGACAAATAATACTTGTCTTAGACTCATGTCCAATGAATTTATAAAAATAACAATTATGTATACATATGATGATTTTATATATATGATGATCAAGTGGGTTTACATATTCTCATTTATTCATTTTTGTGTTATGTGTCGATAACTTTTATACTAGTTTTCTCGTTTTACCTATTTACGTGTTTTAGGTCCAATAAGCCTATTATAAGTTTACTAACTTGTATTAATCCATTTCATACTTATATTATCAGTAGTTATACTTTACAAGTTGGGCCCAAATGGGTTAAGTCCAATAAGTTCTTTTTATAAGGGTTTAACTTATTTAGTCCAATTATTAGTCTAATATGTTTACTTAGCTCGTTAATGTCCGTATGTCCTATGCTTCGGGTTTTCATCGGTTTTTACTTGTCACATATGTTTATATATCAGTATATGTGTTTATAAAAGTTTACATTAGACGGGTCTAACCGTCTAAGTTTTATTTAACAAAAACGTTAATTTTACGGTAATAGCCGAAAAGTCGTAAAAACAATGTTTATAGTTTAATAACTTATAAGTATTATTTCACTACCATTTATATAAGTTATTCATTCATTTACGCTTTTACATATTCATATAAATAAGTTTTATAAGTTAGTGGGTTTTACTTTTATATTTTATACATTATAATTTGAGTGCTTATATAATAGTATTATACTTTAATTTCCAAAATCTGATTTTCATCTTCACTTTCACCAAAACTACCATATCTAGAGTTATATATGGAGATAGAAGCTCAAATGTTTATCACATAAACTACATGATATGTGCTCCATTTAACTCTTCTATAGCTACTGTTGAATCATCTTCTAAGTAGTTTCTAAAAATCGTCCAAAACAGTAAACTCAGATTTGTATCTTAAACTTGTTTTGATCATATGTTACTCATTACAATGATTCCATTGCATGGCCAACTCTCACATGTGTACAAGACCCATAGCTTACTGTTTATTCATTAATCTATTCCATTTTTATCAGTTAACCATTTGATTCTTTACTGTTTTATACAGCCAACAAATTTAAGTGAGATTTTAGCCTTTTTCTTATAGTTTTTCACCTTTTTAAGCATGTTTATCAACACCAAATCCCCACACAATACTTTTATCATCATATAATAATCATATACATATACAATAGGAAATAAAATACATGATTACATAATAAAAATAACAAGAGGATGAGGAGGACAATCTTTATACCACCATGATGATGTAGGTTGTGATCAAAACATGGATTTTGATGGAGAAACTTGTGATGAACCAAGACCATCTTCAAGACCACCATTCTTCATGAACTCCTTGTAGAAAATCAGCCCCAAGACTCCATGGAAACTCCTCCTTGGATGTTATAATCACCACCAATCAATAGGGTTTCAAAAGAGCTTCAACATATGTATGAACAACATGGGATTTCATGGTTAAATCAAAGATCAAAATGGTGGTGGTGGTAGTAAAAGTGGACGGCATTTTTTTGAGGTTAGAGAGAGATGAGAGAATTTTGAGTGGATTGCATGTTGTAAATGAAAACTAGTGGTATGGTGGAAATGGTTTTGTTGGAAGTAGCTTAACATGGAAGCTAAACTAGACAAGTGTTGCTAGTTTGTTAAGGTTTTGACACTTAAGGTGTTGGTTAGCATGTTATGGCCGGTTTTGAGTGGGGGTGGGTCAAGTGTCCCATTTGTCTCATCCCCATTTATTTACGGGTACTCCTCGATTCCAGTTTTCTCGATTTGCGTGCCCTCGGGTCGTTTTACGAAAAACGTTTTTATAAATTATGAATCAACGGCACAAAATGAATCCAATAAAAATTGTCTCATCAAAAACGGAGTTCGAAAACGTAAATATGTAATCCTAGGGTTTCCGGTTTAGTCGTAAAGGACGTTAAAATAAAATCATAAGTCCTAATCTCTTCTCGTAAATTTGTGAGTTTATGAACCAACACAAATTTAAAACTCCAAAATAATATTCACGGACAAATTTATTTTCTAAAATGTCGGACTGTCACCAAAGACGGTGTATGTAAACGTGAGCACGTAACGTATAATCCTCCGGTTTAAATGTAGTCGATGCTACTCCAAGACGTAAATCCAAATTTCTTCCCAAAAATAAGTGAGTTCATAAAATAATATTTTCAAATAAATATTGAGAATAAAATATTGACCATAAATTGACGGATTGTCACAGCATTTACCCCTAAACAGGATCTTTATCCTCAAATATCATCTTACCTTACTACTCGCTTCTTATAGAGTTAAAGCCATGTGGGTATTTCCTCCACATTCTGTCTTTTCTCACAAGTGTAATTCATTACAATACGTGAGTTTCATCAAACATAACTACGGGAATAAGATCAGGCTAAATGTTGACTTACTTTCTCTATCCATGATGTTCACGGGTTTCTGATGAATGCAACTTTTCGTCGATCTAAGCTTTACTAAGAACAATCAAATTTTCACTTGATAGATATTCCATCAAGTTCGATTTACGAAACATAATTTACGCAGTTCTTGAAGTCCTAGGGTAGATCCAGCTTATATGCCTTTCAATCCCAACTTTTACATCATCTCAATGGTCCCATACAACGGGGACTTATATCCCATGATTTGTCAGATCATGAATTCATTTTTCCAAGGTTAAAATTTGTGGCATAACTTCGCTACCCATTTGGCACTTCAAGATCTACATTTCATATTCACATAACCTCTTGCCCACTACCGGCGGTCAATAATCAGATCCTAATTTCAACAATCATTTTAGATCTCGCGGGTCAGGTATTTCTAAGGTTAGGTTCGTCATCATAGGAAACCTTAATCCTAAAAGACATGTCCAACTCACAATGGGTGTATGTCGGGTGTCTTTATCTCAACTCCTGCTTACAGATGCTCTAATATTTAGATCCTAACAAGATTCGATCTCGATCCTAATATGATAGTTATCAAGGATAATCTTTCCAAAGGAAAACGATTATACGGTCTATTACCAAAGGTCATTCATTCAAACATAAAATAGCACTTATATTACTTTATATTGTTACTTTACCTCATCCCTTCGATTTGGGGTGGTAAACAGTACTCTCATCAAGGTTCGTTCCCAACGACTTCTGAGCAAATCTCTAGAAATTCGATGTGAAGCGAGGATCTTGATAAAGATGTTCGATACAGGTACACTATGTTTACATAACTCTTTTGCATTTATCATTAACGGGAATGATATTAGCAGATTCGGTCAGTCTGTCGACGATGACCCAAATCGAATCAAATTCAGATGATGACCCTTGCAATAGCTAGACGTTTACCAATGTATGAGGCGATGTCTGCCTTCATAATTGCCATCAGTACAACTTCTTCAGACAAATATACTTTTAGCCATAAATGACATAAATAGAATACTTATACTTACAAATTCCAACATAACTATATCTCACAGTCCTCCATATTTAGGCAACCACAAGTGGCCTTTTATATATTTAACGCTATCGGCTTCTCAATTCTAATGGTTCACATTAGCCGCGAACTCCTTTTATTATCTATATTATCCTTTTTACAAACATCGTTTATTTTTATATTGTTTGGCAATTTATTTTGCACAGTCATTACTAAGGAATGTGTCCTAATTGGTTCTTTATCCTTTATACATAATGTGTCGGTAATTATGTTCACTTTCCTGATGGAATAAATATTATAACCGTATTTATTTAAAATTCTTTCTTCATACCTTCTATGTTTTAGTTTCGTCTTTACTATTATCTTTATCTGTTTTACTCAATCCGACATCTAAAGCGTCGATAATTATTACAATTAATTAGATAATAATTATTAAATTCTTATGAAACGTAAACGTAAAAGTTTTAAATTTCTTAGTTCGACCAATTATATAAAATGTTCAAAAATAAATTTGAATTTAATTAACATGATTTTTGTTGATTTATCGAAAATAATTATTAGGATTCGTAAATGTTCGAGAAATCTTTGGTTATACTGTGGTCAAAATTTTCTTAGTTTGAAAAGCGTAAATTATCGTTTCAAATTTCAAATCATGGTTCAAATGGTTTCCTCAATCCCTTTTAGGTTATGTTGAGGTATACACAAACATTTACCCCTAAACAGAAGTTTAGTTAAATGGTTCGTGTATAAGGGAATAATCCTTTAAAAATCCTTTGTTAAAACATTTGTCAAAATATATTTGCACTTTCTTTTTAGTATAACTCAAAGTCTTAAATGACTTCTAACTTTTGAAGAGTCAATTTATATTTCATTATCTATTAATCACACGGTTAAATCATGTAAAGTACTAAGTCTTAAGTCTTATGTTAAATATTCAAGGTACAATTTTTAATTGTTCGGCCAATTCAGGGCAATCTATAATTAATTATTAACTTCATTCTTATTCTTATAAACAAATGATCCTTAATGATCACAAGCATGAATTTATCAAATTACAGCCTTCACATGTGATTCACCAAATTTATGAATGATACATGTGTATTAGTCAATCCAAACGACATCACGTGAAACTCATAATGTTCATTACAAGTACCGGATGTAGTGATTGGAATAGATAATCTTCTTCGCAGAAGCGACGTTGATGATAACCATGACGTGGATCAAATCTTTAAAACATACGCTAGAACCTTGTAAATGATCGAACAAATCTTCCATTTCGAGTTATGGATATCGTTTTCGATTGTCAATTTACTCAGCTCACAATAATTTATAAATATAAGGAATGATGACACCATAGCTCTTCATGATGACAGGCTTGGTAGAATAAAATCTTTCTCCGACAACTCTCTCAGTTGTACGGTAATTCCTTAAATTCAGATGGTGCTGACGTACAGTGCACAAGCCACAAGTGCAGCACCGGAAATATAATCAATACCAATTTCAATTTGCCTAAATGGCAAAAGTCTAGGTAATTCATCAACAAATACTTACTAAAGTTTCAGATAACATAAACATCTTTAATCCATTCATATTAGGTTCTTTCTAGATTATAATATCTATAACTAGTTCACAACCATTCACGGTATAATTTCAAGTCTAAATGCAGGATAAAATCATACATCAAGATTTATTTAGATCACCTTTGATAATCAACATCTTATAATTTAGGGGAATTCTACTTGAGTTCCCATCAATTAAGACAATGTCGTCATGTCATAATCAATCAATCCATTCTACTGGCACTATCAACTTTTCAGTTTTATTGCCGTCGATAAGATGTGAACTTCTCGAAAGTCTAATAATAATTCATAATCCTTCACGAATTCAAGGATATATGGAGACATAACTATCCTTAAAAGATTAAGGTCAACGCATAATCTACGCGAGAGAATTTCAAGTCAGATACAGACGAAAACATTTAATGAATATGAATATATCCCATGTTTTCATAATTTGAGTACGCATTCGAAAGCTCCTCGGATCGTTACCCAGGTCATTCAAATGAAATTAATTCATAAGAAATGATAAGAACGTCAATACATCCAGTCAGGTATCAACACTCGGTAATCAGATACTTTTCCTAAGAATCTCACTACGGGAGAATTGGACAAGAAAGAATTGTCAATTGTCAAATAAGACAATTTCCACAGATTAGTAAATTCGACTCGGAAGAATAGGTGTTACAGGCACATATGTAGGTGTCCCTAACATTATGTCCTTATTTTTCACTTCTTGCAGATCTCATAAAATTTAATCTTTCACAACCTTTAAAGAGAATGTAGTGTTTATTAATAAGTTTTATGGTGACTACTAGTCAGCCTTGCATGGTCCATTCCAAATTGTATGTGGGGGCGCAACTATATACAATTTCAAGATCAACGATGCAATACTCAGTTCGTCAAAATGTTATCATCATGTTTATAATAAAAACATTTTCAGGCTTAATTCTTAAATAAGAATCAAAAATAAATTTACAAAGATTTTTCTTGTTATGAAAACAATTAAGTTTTCCAAGGTGTTTTATAAACAACTTCATTTCGATAACAATCACTTTTAAATCTTACTTTGAGTAATCCTTTTAGTGATGAAAATTCAATTTTTCTCAGGAATACTGTTTTAGCTTTATAAAAACAATGAGTGATCTGCAGAAAAGTGATGAAAAGTTGTTCACCAAGAATTTAACTACAATATGATAGGAAATGAGCTTTAGCCAAATAATCATGAGGTTCATGACCTCGATGGCACTTAGGAAGAATAATCCACAACGTAACTCAAACAGAGATGAGTACTTGCTCAATGGTTGCATCACTAATGCGAACATTAGGATGAAGCAATAAAGGATAGATAACATCAATACATGTAGAATTTAGCGATCAAAGGTAGTCTTTTCATTAATCACAAACAAGTCAAAATTGTACCGTAACACATTACGTGTCACTATGTCATACAATTCTCAAAACTCGTCCTACCAACTGATGTCTTAGTTAAGTTAGGGATTTTTAGAAGATACCATAATGAATGCTAATCTACAAGAGTCATTAGGTGTTCCACATGTCCCGAAAGATCCATCGGTCCCAATTCAGAAGAAGATTTCTTCAATTTATTTCTTGGACACTGGGAATCCTCATCATTGGACAATGGTCTAGGAACAACCCTTAACACAAACTAACAATCAATTAAACCTTATAATTCAATCACAGGACTTAACGATTTCCTCTTAACAATCTCATATTCCATTCGGGTTAAATTGTACTTTTATTCAAGTTTTAACCAAATTATACCCAATCCAATATCCTACCTCATTCTCCAATACTTTCAATCTTATTCTTAGACCTTAAAAGGGCAATAAAAGCTCGATATGAATCAACACTTAATTCCAATCCTATAGCTCTTACAACACAATTATCAAATGAGTCACTAATATGAAATGACTTGATCATTCAACTAGACTTCTCGGAAAGGTATTAGTGGCATGAGGCTTTTGGGTAATGGTTCCAATAACAGCCTCAAGTGCAACATTCACCCTTTCGATTTCAATTTAAGAATTGGATGACAACGAATCATATGACATCTTTCTAGGTGGTAACGTTTTGTCAAACTCCACTCTATAAGGAAAGATCGTCATGACATCGATATCAGATTAAATCTCGCCAATTCTTTTTCAATATCACAATCAACTAATATCTACATTTCTATGAATATCAACCATTTGTTGGGATCATAAATATCCACAACTTGGTTTAGATCTAGGATAGCTAGAATTCCTACGAGAATAGCTTCGATTAATTTACTAGGGGATTTAGGGTTTCTTGTGACAATCTACGTCGTATAAATACCTCGTATAAATAACAGAATAATCATCAAACAATCATGTGATAAAATTACATCATATATATATAATCCAAGTTATATATATATATTAAAATAACACTTCTCAGTCTTGGCCTTGTCGGTAACTCGGGAATTCTTCGGCACCGTTATAGTCAAAAGATTTTTAGACATTTTTAGAAAAATGTTTTTAGTTAAAAGATTTTGAAATGTTTTATTCAAAACCTTGGTTTTTAAAAATCTTTCGATCTCTATAACGAGAGCTCTGGTACCAAACTGTAACACCCTCAAATTTATACAACTCAATACAGCGGAAGACTAATTGGTGTTACGGGATAGCACATTACTCACATCATAGACAACGCATAAAAATCGCGTCGTTTAATAATAAATCATTTCCATTCATAAACATCAAAGTTACATCGGTCCCAAGTCATTATATTTCATACAAATTTTTATAAAGTATTTGAATGAAAAAATATTGTTTAAGTGCGGGCCATGAATTCTTGTCGTCTTCCCGAGAATTACCTTCAAGTACCTTAGACAAAACATGTTAAAGGAAAAGGTCTGCGATAACGCCGAGTGAATTCATAGAGTTTAATAAATTCCATCAATATAATATCAGTATAAAAATATTACTGAAAATCCTTTTGTTCAAATCTTTGTAATAGGCCATAAAATAGCCAAAGTCATTTTATACAAATCCTTGTCGAAAATCATGATATAGGCATTTGCCTTAAAAATCATAATACGAGCCAATGTCGTAAAAACATCATACAATACGTTTTACAACGTTGTATAGATTAAATAAAAACCGTTATATGAATATGGTTATGAAAACCAAAACACGAACATAATATCAATAGTATGACCCCGTATTGCTAGTCAGGCAATACATCGTAATTCGGTGCGTCTATTAGTATTTCGTTAATTTGGATTATTATAAGCCGCATGACATTGTTACCTTACTAAACCAACAACGGGTAGCTAACCCGATACTCAATTTGCCCATCTAAAGTAGCGTGTCGTCACAAAGGTCACACTATGGAAATCTTCTCATACATAAATTCGCGTACCAATCAATGTGGCACGACGGGGATCAACCGTCAAGGCGCGAACTGGGGTGATCGTCCCCAAATAGTACTATTATATGCATAAGCGTCTACCAAATCCCGGTAGTTCACAATTCATGCTAGTGAGACTTTTAGTGACATAACCTAACTTTAATAATCCATTTAATTTCATCTATCGGGTCCTTTAATCATTTATCAGGTCATACAATCGGGTCATTCAATCATTCGGGTCCAAATCAATAAACAAACAATCGGGACAAATGGTGTCCAAATTTTATAAAAACTAACATGTTATCTCCCTCGCGGGTTTGTAAAACATTTCATAAAAACATTTAAAAGAGTGTGAGGCTATGAACTCACGTTGATATGGGAAGGCGGGTTATCGGCAATTCGGACGTACGGTACGTGCTTCAATCACGGAAACCTAGATAAATAATACTCGTCTTAGACTCATGTCCAATGACTTTATAAAAATAACAATTATGTATACATATGATGATTTTATATATATGATGATCAAGTGGGTTTACATATTCTCATTTATTCATTTTTGTGTTATGTGTCGATAACTTTTATACTAGTTTTCTCGTTTTACCTATTTACGTGTTTTGGTCCAATAAGCCTATTATAAGTTTACTAACTTGTATTAATCCATTTCATACTTATATTATCAGTAGTTATACTTTACAAGTTGGGCCCAAATGGGTTAAGTCCAATAAGTTCTTTTTATAAGGGTTTAACTTATTTAGTCCAATTATTAGTCTAATATGTTTACTTAGCTCGTTAATGTCCGTATGTCCTATAGTTCGGGTTTTCATCGGTTTTTACTTGTCACATATGTTTATATATCAGTATATGTGTTTATAAAAGTTTACATTAGACGGGTCCAACCGTCTAAGTTTTATTTAACAAAAACGTTAATTTTACGGTAATAGCTAAAAAGTCGTAAAAACAATGTTTATAGTTTTATAACTTATAAGTATTATTTCACTACCATTTATATAAGTTATTCATTCATTTACCCTTTTACATATTCATATAAATAAGTTTTATAAGTTAGTGGGTTTTACTTTTACATTTTATACATTATAATTTGAGTGCTTATATAATAGTATTATACTTTAATTTCCAAAATCTGATTTTCATCTTCACTTTCACCAATACTGCCATATCTAGAGTTCTATATGGAGATAGAAGCTCAAATTTTTATCACATAAACGACATGATATGTGATCCATTTAACTCTTCTATAGCTACTGTTGAATCATCTTCTAAGTATTTTCGAAAAATCGTCCAAAACAGTAAACTCAGATTTGTATCTTAAACTTGTTTTGATCATATCTTACTCATTACAATGATTCCATTGCATGGCCAACTCTCACATGTGTACAAGACCCATAGATTACTGTTTATTCATTAATCTATGCCATTTTTATCAGTTAACCATTTTATTCTTTACTGTTTTATACAGCCAACAAATTTAAGTAAGATTTTAGCCTTGTTTCTTATAATTTTTCACCTTTTTAAGCATGTTTATCAACACCAAATCCCCACACAATACTTTTATCATCATATAATAACCATATACATATACAATAGGAAATAAAATACATGATTACATAATAAAAATAACAAGAGGATGAGGAGGACAATCTTTATACCACCATGATGATGTAGGTTGTGATCAAAACATGGATTTTGATGGAGAAACTTGTGATGAACCAAGACCATCTTCAAGACCACCATTCTTCAAGAACTCCTTGTGGAAAATCAGCCCCAAGACTCCATGGAAACTCCTCCTTGGATGTTATAATCACCACCAATCAATAGGGTTTCAAAAGAGCTTCAACATATGTATGAACAACATGGGATTTCATGGTTAAATCAAAGATCAAAATGGTGGTGGTGGTAGTAAAAGTGGACGGCATTTTTTTTTTGAGGTTAGAGAGAGATGAGAGAATTTTGAGTGGATTGCATGTTGTAAATGAAAACTAGTGGTATGGTGGAAATGGTTTTGTTGGAAGTAGCTTAACATGGAAGCTAAACTAGACAAGTGTTGCTAGTTTGTTAAGGTTTTGACACTTAAGGTGTTGCTTAGCATGTTATGGCCGGTTTTGAGTGGGGGTGGGGCAAGTGTCCCACTTGTCTCATCCCCATTTATTTACGGGTACTCCTCGATTCCAGTTTTCTCAATTTGCGTGCCCTCGGGTCGTTTTACGAAAAACGTTTTTATAAATTATGAATCAACGGCAAAAAACGAATCCAATAAAAATTGTCTCATCAAAAACGGAGTTCGAAAACGTAAATACGTAATCCTAGGGTTTCCGGTTTAGTCGTAAAGGACGTTAAAATAAAATAATAAGTCCTAATCTCTTCTCGTAAATTTGTGAGTTTATGAACCAACACAAATTTAAAACTCCAAAATAATATTCACGGACAAATTTATTTTCTGAAATGTCGGACTGTCACCAAAGACGGTGTATGTAAACGTGAGCACGTAACGTAGAATCCTCTGGTTTAAATGTAGTCGATGCTAATCCAAGACGTAAATCCAAATTTCTTCCCAAAAATAAGTGAGTTCATAAAATAATATTTTCAATAAATATTGAGAATAAAATATTGACCATAAATTGACGGATTGTCACACTGAGGTTGTGAGGCGTATGTGAAACGTGACGAGGGTGACAAACTCTAACAACGATATGTGAAATGTATCTTTGTAGGATACCCTAAGGAAACTATGGGTTACTACTTTTATTATCCACCTGGGAACAAAGTGATTGTTGCTAGGTATGGAGACTTCCTTGAATGTGATCTTGTAAATCAAGAATTCATTGGGAGAAATTATGATCTTGAAGAGAGACATATAGATACATTACCTTCAAAAAACACTAGCGAGATAATTCATGTAGAACCAGAAAGTCTGGTGGTTCCACCGAAATTAGTTCCTATGCATAGATTCGGAAGGATTAAAAACGCAAATAGCAATATATGTCTTAATATAGAGGATGATGATGAAGTAGGGGATCTTGGAGAACCTGTTAATTATAAATCCGCCATGCTTGATCCTGAGAAGGATAAGTGGATGGTTGCTATGGATGAGGAAATGAAATCCGTGAATGTTAATGATGTTTGGATTCTTATAGATCCACCACTAAATGCTAAAGTAGTGAGACATAAGTGGATATACAAGAATAAAACCGACATGGATGGTAGAATACAATCCTATAAAGCTCGTTTGGTAGCTAAAGGTTTTACTCAAACTTTTGGCGAATACTACGAGGAGACATTTTCTTCTGTAGCAGAAGGGTATGGTGATCCTAAGAATCTAAAACATGTGTGTAAACTTCAAAGATCTATTTATGGTTTGAAGCAAGCATCACGTCAATGGAATAAACGATTTGATAAAGAAATCAAAAAGTTCAGATTTATTCAAAATCATGATGAGCCATGTGTATATCGCAAAGCTAGTGGGAGTGATGTAGTATTTCTAGTCCTATATGTTGATGACATATTAATCATGGGAAGTAACATTCCAAGACTTAAAGCTGTTAAGGATTATCTTGGTAAATGTTTTCCTATGAAGGATTTAGAAGAAGTTGCATACATTCTGGGAATTAAGATCTGTCGAGATAGGAAAAGACGGTTAGGTCTTAGTCAAGATGCTTATATAGACAAGATATTGAGGAAGCATAATATGCATAATTCCAAGAAAGGTTTTCAACCTATGGAAGTTAAGCATAATCTAAGTCATGAGATGGATGCATCAATTCCTGAAGAGGAGGCATACATGTAGAAGGTGCCTTATGCTTCGACTGTAGGATCTATTATGTATGATGTAAGATGCACAAAGCCTGATGTGGCGTTTGCTTAGAACTTGGTCAGTTGTTGCCAAACAGAATTCAGGGTAGCTCCATTGGGTTGCTGTTAAAACATATTTTGAAGTATTTGAGGAATATGAAAGGAATATTTTTGGTGTTCGGAGGGAAGCCAGTACTTAAGGAGTACAAAAGAAATGTGGTTTGGATTAGGAAGTTTATTGGAGATCTTTGAGTGATGCCTTAAATTAAAGAACCTATTGATATATATTGTGACAATTCGGCTGCAATAATATTCGCCAATGATACTGGAGTCATGAAAGGCGCCAGACACTTTAAGCGTAGACATCACTACATCCGAGAACAAGTAGAAGCTCGTGAAATCAAATTAATTAAAGTTCACACAGATGATAACGTAGCTGATCCTTTTACTAAGGTTTTGCCTAGACCAAAGGTAGTTAAGCATGCCAAGGCTATTCGGCTGCAACTAGCTATCGAACTCATGCAATAAATCTACGATTAGTATATAGACACGGATGTTAAGACATTATTATCTAATAAAATAAAGACTGGGTTTCGTTTATTCTTATTACTTAATTTTGTATCCTATTTTACATTTTTTAATCCATGAATAAATTGTTATGCTAAATGTCCGTTGTCGATTAATAATATGGAAATATTCTTAAATTAAGACAAAGCAAAATATCGATAGAGTATACTTGAAAGTATATTGATCGATTTTGGATGATATTCGATGAATTGAATATTTGGAATTATTCCAACTATATGATTTTACTTTGTGGATCTTTGTAATCAAGTAAATCATAAATAGTTATCCTTAGACTTGAGATACCAGGAAACTGTTATCAATCTAGTGCATCTCTATGAAATAATCTAACGCTAAACGTAACTGGTAGCTATAAGGCTTATTTTCAGAAGTTTTGCAAAATTCATAAGTTTTACTTGTAGTAAATATGGAATTTATTACCTCTAATTTCGTTTTGGAGTATAATACAGTCGGGCCACTCGTGGGATTAGTAAGATGTTTGTGTGGCCGCAGCAAAATTTGTTTTGGTAATCTTGCTGAATCTGTACACGAGAAACAGAATGGTTAATGAAAGGAATGACTAAGATCCATATCCTTATTAATGTTGTGTTAGAAATAAAAGGATAATAATAATGATTAATCATTAAAAGGTTTATCCAGGAGACCTTACTCGAGTTGTACTAGAGACATTGCTAGTGTAACTAGACGCTAGTAAATGTAATCAAGATATTCGAAATATGTCCAAGTGGGAGCTGAAAGTTTATGGACTTATATTTAATAGTCGTGTGATAGGATCGAACTCGAGATTACGGGATTGCACACAATATGTAAAGAGTTAATTTATTTATAAATTTATTTATTATATTTATTAAATTAAATCGAGCTATAACTTTAACGATCGTTAAATAATTAAGAGTTAAGTATTAACGAGCGTTGTGGAATAAATAGAAAGAGGAATAGATAGAAAGAAGAATGGAAGGTTCCGGAACACCCCTAAGGGGTGTTTGGGCCGTCGGTTATGGAGGGGAAAAGGGGAAGGAAAAACTTTCCTTATATTTGTTTGGGCTACAAGAATTCTAGGTCTAGATAAACAAACCCTACCCTCATAATTCAAACACACAATCTCCCCTCTCTTCTCTTTTTGGTCGAACGTAAAAAGGAACCCACAAAGGGTTTTGGTTGGTTTTCTTGTTCTTTCGATTTTGCTTATAATCTAGTCCTAGCCCCTCTCTAAGGTTGTTGGGTAGATTTTTCCACAAGCGTAGAAGCTCGGTTTACACGTGCTAGAATCACGGTTATCTTGTTGTATTACGTGTGTACAAGAACGTAATATAGTATTACTTTAGATTATATCTTGGTGGAGTACGTTATACACCTGAATTGGTGATTCGTTCTTTATCTTGTGGATTTGCTTTAGCGTAAAGGTATGTACCATAATTCGATTAATTCTAATTTTGTTATTATGATCTTGTTAAATTGCTTCCGCTATATGTGTGCTTTGATTTCGTTTAGGGTTTTGTGTAATTGTTATGAACTATATGAACCTTCAGTAGGATGTTGTTACTTTCATTTCCAAATGTCTAACCTGCCAGCAGGTGAAGATAGAGCATCGGCGGGCTAGTGGTTTACTACAACCGTTAGTGATTCCCGAATGGAAGTGGGACAAAATCTCCATGGATTTCGTCAACAGACTTCCACTGACTCAGAGGAAGCATGATGCTATATGGGTTATAGTCGATCGTTTAACCAAGTCAACTCATTTTCTTCCAATTCGCAAAGATTTCTCAGTTAGCAAATTGGAAAATATATTCCTTCAGGAGATCATGCCACTGCACGGTACTCTATCAGATATCATATCTGACAGAGATCTTCGTTTCACGTCTAAATTCTAGAAAGATTTGCAGAAAGCTTGGGGCACCAGACTTAAGCTTAGCACAGCCTTTCATCCTCAAATCAATGGTCGATCGGAGAGTACCATTCAGACCTTAGAAGACATGCTGCGAGCTTGTGCATTCGAATAGACAGGGATTTGGGATGATTACATTTTCTTGGTTGAGTTTGCCTACAACAATAGTTGGAACGCGAGTTTTAAGTGTGCACCTTTCGAGATGGTTTGTGGTAGGAAGTGTCATGCTCCAATCTGCTGGGATCAAGTTGGAGAACGAGTCTTTGAAGGACCAAAAATGATAGAGGTGACTAATGAGAAGGTTGACATCGCTAATGCGAAGCTGCAGGAAGCTCGTGCCCGTCAGAAGAGCTATGATAATAAACATCGTAGAGATTTAGAATTCAAGCTTGGTGATCATGTTTTCCTTAAGGTATCACCAGCACGTGGCGTCAAGCGTTTTGGACTCAAGGGAAAGCTCAGTCCTCGTTTCATCGGACCGTTTGAAATCGTTGATCATGTCGGTGAAGTATCATATCGTCTAGTGTTACCTCCTCAGCTATCTCATGTGCATAATGTGTTCCATGTATCCTTAATCAGAGGTTACAATTACCATCCATTGCATACAGTTTCATATCCATTCGAGCATATTCGTGAGGATCTATCCTATATTGAGGAGCCCGAGAAAGTTCTCGACCGTCGGGATCAAGTCATGAGGAGAAAGATGATCCCATTCGTTAAAAATCCTTTGGAGGGACCATTCCGAGCGAGAAGCCACTAGGGAAACGGAGGAATCTATCCAGACTTCTTACCCTCACTTTCAGCTATGATTCGGGTATGTCATTTTTAGTTTCTCCTATCTCTAATTCGAGGATGAATTATTCTTTTAGAGGGGAAGAGTTGCAAAACCCGCTTTAAAATACCTAAGATCATTAAATGCATGAAAATACGGTTAAATTAAAACTTTTCACTTAATTAATATACGACACGTAACATGAACATTGAATATGAGCATTACGTATATTAATTAATTGTTACAAGTATTACATATATTAATATTAATATTAGTACATGATAAGTATTTACTTATAATACGTATAAACAAACAAGAAATAAAACACGACCCTAAAATACGAACACACACGATAAATAATAAAGCACGAAAAATAAAACGAATGTGTGTGTGTGTGCATGTGGCGTCGAACAAGAAAAGAAGGGAAGGGCCCATGGCCAACCCATTAAGCAATCCATGTCATAAACAAATAAAACTCCAAGGAATTTATCATAATACCACTTTACAGAAAAATCACAAAGCCCTACTTCCTGTTTCTTTTTGGCCGCGGCATCAACACCACCACAAGGACGAATTTTTTTTGCTTTTTAATCTTTGATTATTAACGGTATTGTGTTCGTGTCTCAAACCTTTTAATCACACACGGTATCATCAATTCTTTGTTTCTTTTTATTTAATTATGATTAATTATTCAAGATCCATTATTATGAAATCATAAAAACATGTAATCATTAAGTATTAAACAAAGAATTAAGGTTCGGCATTGGTTTTGTTCGGGTTACACGCAAACCAAGACCAAGATTGGTCTCGGTGGTGTTGTTCCCAACCAGCCGCAACCCTCATAAGGGCGGTGGTGTTTTTGGTGATAACAGCCGCAACCCCAGCTGCACAAGCAGTGGGGTGCGTGGCTGGCCAGTGGGAACCGAGAGCATCAAAGGTCTCGGTGGGTACTATGAGTGCAACAGGGGGAGCGTAGCACACAGCAGGGGGAACCCGGCTGAGGTCGGGGTGAACTCGGGGCCAGCAATGGCACCGGATGTGTGCCGGTGACTGGTGGTGGTGGTTGGTCGCAAGCCACAGCAGTAAGGCTGTGGTGTTGCGTTGTTTTCGAGACGACACCGAGACCTCCCATGGTCTTGGTGGAGTCTTGTGGGGCTCGGTAAAGGCCAAACACACCAAGGGGGTGTTTGGCTAAGTTTTACAAAAACATGTCATTTTATTATTTTTATATATATTATTTAATTTAATTAAAACATGGTAAATTAAATTAATTAATAATCATGACATATGTTATAATTTATTTAAGTAAAACCATGGTATAAGTTATGTTCATTTTATTTAAATAAAACTTAGGATAAAATAATTATTAATATAATTACTCATGTACATTTAATTAATTAAGAAAACTTAGCTTAATTATTTATATTCATTTTAAGGTAAAGTTTAATTATTAAATCATGTAATATTATTAATTAATAAATACTTATGATATCATGTAATATTATTATTAATTAATAATTATAAGTTAAGACTAAGTATTCAATACAATATTATTAAACTTTACAATATAATTAATCATGACATATAATATGCTTATTAAAACTATATGTTATATCATTTTACTTATTTAATGAGCTTATTATTAATTATGGAAATACACTAAATATAGAAACATGCTATTTGTGGATATTAAGTATGATAAGATACTAAATATGGAAACTTTCTATATTTAGAAACTTACTAATTATAGAAACTTTCTATTTTGGAAACTTACTATTTAAGGAAACTTGCTATTTTTGGAAAGTTACTATATATGGAAACCTGCTATTTTTGGAAAGTTACTATATATAGAAACCTGCTATTTTTAGAAAGTTACTCATTACGTTATAACAAGTACTATAACACTTAAAACATGAAATACTATAATCTAAAACACATAAAACATTAAGAATCAAATGATAAAACAAGAACAAGTAAAATAAGTTAAGAACACGTCAAGTAAACTAATAACCTTTATGTATAAGTAAAAAAGACATTTATTCATGTCCCTTTCATTATGTAGCTATCATGAAGTCGGAGTGATCTTCCATATTCGTTTTCGTCTTCATTTACTGGACATAAGGTACAGATATTCCGTCCTTCAGTAAGGACACTCTCTTCCTATATTAGGATTCCCCGTTTGCAGCCATCTGTTTTCCCCATTTGTTTACGTGTCTTAAACATAAACATTAATTATATGATTAATATTTTAGATTTGCCTGAGCTATATACATGCATGCCAATTCCAACTAGTTATGGAGGTACCATAACCATAACACTGGAGGCACCAGTGTTGTGACTCTTCTGCGGTGAGAGTAATTGCTTGCAGCGTCCTTTTCAGTTATTTGGCATATTTTATTATCATCATTTGGGGCGAATGGGTGCATCCTAGGACAAGTTTAGCAAGATTACATGGTAACTGCGGTGTGTGTCTTGCATTCGTTACATGGAGTTGATCCCTCCAACCCAGACTATTATAATTAGAGGGAACCCCTCTAATTGCATGATGAGGTCACCCCTCTAAGTATTCATGCACGTTGATACCTCATGACCTATATGGGCTTTGGGCATATTTAAAATATAGTTTTCAGTATAAAATAACCATATGTCTTTTCAGAATATAAACCAGTTTTATAAACTTACACCAGGTTTTCCAAGACATACACTTATTCCGTTGTACTTCATTTCATTTCCTTGCTTGCTTTATTTTTATGCTTTACATTTCATTGTCATATATCCATACACTGAGCGTATTGCTCAGACGTATTTCTTTCTATGTCCCAATACGGCAAGTACTAAAGGGAAAAGCTAGGATCTCCAAGAGTACGTGCATTTGGATATAGGCTCCCTTGTCTTCACTTCTTTGAATACATTTACATACTTTTGCTTTGCTGGACATTGTTTAGTCCTTTTATACACTTCTATACTTATGCATTGTGTGTGGAGCTTATGTTGAAACCGATGTTTGTTTTCGGTTTCCTTTATGGTCATTTAATGTTTTAGACATTTACCTTGCATGCCTTGATAACACGTCATAATTACTATGTAACGGTCCATTTTCTAAATGGGGTGTTACATATATCATGGTTTTTATTTAAATAAATTATAACATAAGTCCCATTTATTAATTAATCTAATTTAACCATTTATTAAATTAAATAAGTTAATTAATAAAAATGAATAACATGTTTTTGTAAAACTTAGCCAAACACACCCCTTGGTGTGTTTGGTCTTAAGCGAGTCCCATCATTACTCCACCGAGACCATAGGAGGTCTCGGTGTCGCCTCGAAAACAACACAACACCACAATCATACGGCTGTGGCTTTCGGCCGACCACCACAGCACCGACATCACTGCCGATGCCACTGTTGCCTAATCGCACCCCTGGCCTAGCGAGGGTTGCCCTGCTGCATCTATAGCTCCCACCGAGACCATTGATGGTCTCGGTTCCCACTGGCAAGCCACGCACCCCACTGCCTAGGCAGTTTGGGGTTGCAACTGACGTCACCAAAACCATCACCGACCCCATTGGGGTTGCGGCTGGTTGAAAACTAAACACCAACGAGGCCAATCTTGGTCTCGGTTTGCGTGCAACCCGAACAAAAACCAAACCAACCCTTAATTCCTTGTTTAAAACTTAATGATTACTTGTTTTTAATTACTTGTTTTTAATGATCCATAAACATATAACATAATTAAATAAAAAGATTAAAGGATTGATGATACAGTATGCGTGAATGTTTAGGATTCAAAGACATGAACACAATACCGTATTAATCAAAGATTAAAACAAAATCGTCCTTGTGTTGGTGTTAATGTCGTGGCCAAAAGGAGAGAATAAAGGGAGTTTTAGGGTTTGTTTATTTTATTGAAAAGTAAATATATGAAATCCCATGGAGATGTAATTTATTTAAAAATCGAATATCTTAATGGGTTAGGTCATGGGCCCTTCCATTTCTCTCTTTGGACACCACATGCACACACACACGTACTTATTCGTTTTATTTTCCGTGCTTAAACATTTATCGTGTGTGTTCGTATTTTAGGGTCGTGTTTTATTTCTTGTATGTTTTAAGTATTATACGTAAATACTTATCATGTGTTAATAATACTATAATACACGTAATACTTGTAATAATTAATTAATACATAATGTTCGTATTAATTGTTCATGATTCGTGTCATATATTAATTAACTGAAATGTTTTGATTTTAGCCGTATATTTATGTATTTAATGATCAAAGGTATTTTAAAGCGGGTTTTACAGCTCTTCCCCTCTAAAAGAATAATTCGTCCTAGAATTAGAGATACGATAAGCTGAAAATGACATACCCAAATCATAGCTGAAAATGAGGGTAAGAAGAACGGATAAACTCCTCCGTTTCCCAAGTGGCTTCCCGCTCGGAATGGTCCCTCCAAAGGATTTTGACAAATGAGATCGTCTTTCTCCTTATCACTCGATCCTGACGGTCGAGAACTGCTACGGGTTCCTCAATATAGGATAGATCCTCACGAATCTGCCCGAATGGATACAAAACTGTATGCAACGGATGGTAATTATAACCTCTGAGTAAGGATACATAGAACACATTATTTACATGAGATAGCTGAGGAGGTAACGCTAGACAATATGATACTTCACTGACACGTTCAAGGATTTCAACAGCCCGATGAAACGGGACTGAGCTTGCCCTTCCAAAACGCTTGACGCCACGTGCTGATGATACGTTAAGGAAAACATGATCACCAAGCTTAAATTCTAAAGCTCTATGATGTTTATCATCATAGCTCTTCTGACGAGCATGAGCTTCCTGCAGCTTCGCCTTGGCGATGGCAACCTTCTCATTGGTCACCTCTATCGTCTCTGGTCCCTCAATGATTCGTTCCGCAACTTGATCCCAGCAGATTGGAGCACGACACTTCCTGTCATAAAGCATCTCGAAAGGTGCACACTTAATACTCGCGTGCCAACTATTGTTGTAGGTAAACTCCACCAAGAAAATGTAATCGTCCTAACTCCCAGCCATTCTAATGCACAAGCTCGCAGCATGTCTTCTAAGGTCTGAATGGTGCGCTCCGATTGACCATCGGTCTGAGGATGGAAGGCTTTGCTAAGATTAATTCTGGTGCCCCAAGCATTCTGCAAACCTCTCCAGAATTTAGACGTAAAACGAGGATCTCTGTCGGATATCATATCTGATGGAGTACCATGCAGTCGCATGATCTCCTAAAGAAATATATCTTCCAATTTGCTAACGAAGAAATCTTTGCGAATTGGAAGAAAATGAGCTGACTTGGTTAAATGATCGACTATAACCCATATAGCATCATGCTTCCTCTGAGTCAGTGGAAGTCCGGTGACGAAATCCATGGAGATTTTTCTCACTTCCCTTCGAGAATCTCTAACGGTTGTAGTAAACCACTAGCCCGCTGATGTTCTATCTTAACATGCTGGTAAGTTAGACATTTGGAAACGAAAGTAGCAACATCCTGCTTCATGCCACTCCACCAAAAATGTTGTTTAAGATCATGGTACATTTTGGTGGATCCTGGATGAATAGAGAATGGAGAGCTGCGAGCTTTAGTCATTAAAGCTTCTCTGAGTGTCTGATCATCCAGAACACATAGATTGGTACCCTGCCATATGATGCCATCTTCGTCTACACAAAATTCTGTCTGCTGCTCAATATTCTAAATAATATCCCAAATCTCACCATCATCCCTCTGAGCTGCCTTGATCCGAGAGATTAGGTCCGGGTCAATTCCCAAATTAGCCCAGTACCTATGTTGTCCACGTACTAAGAACTCAATGTCTAATCGCTCTAGTTCACGTATGATTTCTTCTTCTATCTTGATGCCGGAAATCATGCCCGAATTTCTGCTGAGAGCATCTGCCACTACATTCGCCTTACCGGGATGGTACTAAAGATTGATTTCAAGTCTTTGAGTAGTTCTAAGCACTTTCTATGCCTCATGTTTAGCTCGCGCTGAGTGAATATGTACTTGAGACTCTTGTGATCAGTGAAGATGTCACATGATTCACCATATAGATAATGTCTCCAGATTTTGAGTGCAAACACCAATGCTGCTAATTCCATATTATGGGTAGGATAATTCTCCTCATAAGGCTTAAGTTGATGTGATGCATATGAAATCACTTTCCCATGTTTCATGAGTACACAGCCAAGTCCTTTAGTCGATGCATCGCTGAAAATCTGAAATCCACCTGTGCCAAATGGGAGAGTAAGAATAGGTGCAGATACTAACCGCTACTTAAGTTCTTCAAAGCTCTTCTCCCGCTCATCATTCCAGACGAATTTCTCTCATTTACGCTTCAACTTGGTCAAAGGTAAGGCTAGCCTTGAAGATTTCTACACAAATATACAATAATAACTAGCTAAGCCCATAAAACTACGAACCTCAGTTGCAGATGTCGGTCTTGAACATTTAGTGATATCTTCAAACTTCACAGGATCTATAGTGATCCCTTCTGTGGAGACAATGTGGCCCAGAAATGCCACCTTGTTTAACCATAATATGCACTTAGAAAATTTGGCATACAGTTGCTTCTAGTGAAGAATCTGTAGCACAGTGCGAAGATGTTCTTCATGTTCTTCCATGGATCTAGAGAAGAAGAGAATGTCGTCGATGAACACGATGACAAATTTATATAGAAACTCATGGAAGACGCGGTTCATTAAGTCCATGAATACCGCTAGAGCATTAGTGAGTCCGAAAGGGATGACTACGAACTCATAGTGGTCATATCTTGTGCGAAAAGCAGTCTTAAGAATATCCTGCTCCTTCACTCGTAGCTGATGATAACCGGATCGTAGATCAATCTTGGAGAAGTGTTTGGCACCTTGTACTTGGTCAAACAGATCATCGATACGCAGCAATGGATAACGAATCCTAATTGTGATCTTGTTTAGTTCACGATAGTCAATGCATAAACACATGCTGCCATCCTTCTTCTTGACGAAAAGTATCGGTGCACCCCATGGTGATACACTCGGGCGGATGAAACCTCGCTCTAGTAACTCTTGCAGTTGGTCTTTTAACATTTTGAGCTCAATGGGAGCCATGCGATAAGGAGCCTTAGAGATTGGTTGCGCTCCTAGGATGAGCTCAATACTAATCTCTACTTCGTGGATAGGTGGTATACCCAGAAGTTCTTATGGAAATACATCAGGAAATTTAGAAACAACTGGTTGATCTTGGATCGACGGAGCTTCAGTAGTAATATCTCGAATCGTAGCTAAGAAACCTTCGCAGCCATGAGCTAGTAAAGTACGGGCTTGTAAGGCGGCAATGATTTGTACAGACTTTCCTGGTATGAAACCATTGTGAATGTACTCTGGTGCTTAAACATTACCAAAGATAACCCGATAGGTATGACAGTCGATAGTAGTGTGGTGTTTAGCTAGCCAGTCCATGCCTAAGATTAGATCAAACTCGCACATATCCAAAGGTAGTGTGTCTACTAGGCGAATCTTATCATCAAATTCTAGGGGAAGTTCTCTGTACACATGGGTAATGCGCACAGAGTCTCGCATTGACGTAGATATACTTAATATTGTTATCCCTATAATTTGTGATGATCAAACAAGAAATAAAGAAGAAAGATAGATGAAAATATATGAATTCTAGAGAGAGCAAGTAGAGAGAGAAAAGAGAGAGATGTGTGAAAGTTAGGGAGGATCAGATTAAGAAAATGAACAACCAACACCCTTCCTAACATGCTAGGAAGGGTATTTATAGTCCCCCTACATGTGGGCTTGTTTATGGACTATATTGTTTGGGTCGGGCTTGAATAAATTCTTAGTACCTTAAAAGAGGCCTTTTAAGCTAGCCATCAAGCCCGTAATGTCACGACTATTTAACTAACTATTACAATTTTCTAATAAACGATACATAATATACCTATGACCGATCATTCTTGTTTGACTCAATATTTTGAGGCTAACAATCTCCCCCAATGAGAGTTCATTCCCCTTTGTCGTTTGAATATTTGTAGAGATTACTAATCTCGCCAAAACTGAGTCTTGAACGTGTAATAGTAGTCTTGTTCCTTCATGTTGTGATCTTTGAGCCTTTGTTGTTGTGTTTTGACTTTGTCTTTAACCTTGAGATCTTCAAATCATCCTTGACTTGTCTTTGCCACCTTGCAATCTTGTGTCTTCATCCACATGCTCATACTTTGCATCATCTCGAAAGCTTGCTAAAAATCTCCTTTGAAGAAAGGTCATTCCCCTACATTAATTGATAAGGAAGATTTTGTTCATCGGAGTTGCGGAAGTCTTTAGCTTTCTTGATTGTTGAATATGTCTTCGGGCATGAGTATATGGTTTTGAATCTTCGAATTTGCTGAGTACACCGTAACGCCACCTTCTTGAGACAAAACATAGACACAGACTGAATGGCTTTGACATTCGTCCTAAATCGGAAGCATTTTACCTCCGGTCGGTGAAGACCGTTAGACGATATTAAATATCGTACCTGTGATTAGGTAGATTCAATTAAGAACCTCCTTGACAGGGTTTCGTGGCTGTACTAGCCGTTCTCTTTACTCGACCGTCTCAAAGCAAGACTGCAAACATAGAGAGTGAATCAATTGGATAAATATCCGCTTGATTAAAGTCGTCAATTCAAATTCCTAGAACAAGTTTGATTCTTAAAGAATCTTACCATTGTTGCTTTCCAGTTGACACAAGCTTGATTCATAAAGAATCTCGCAAGTTACCTACCATAACGTTGTTTGAAGTTGACGCTAGAAGGATTTCCATTCGTCATTGTGAATATTAATGAATATCACTCTGAATGTTCTGGCACGATCATAAAGATATTGTGCAGAAACCTGAAACGAGTTTGAATCAATTTAGAATCAAACCACTATTGCTTTTTAGTTTTACACATGTTCAATTCATAAAGAATGTTACACATGAGCTACCGCAGTGCTGTTTGATGTTAACACTGGAAGGATTTCCACTCATCATTGTGAATACTAAGTAGTATCACTCTGAGTATTCTAGCAATATGGCAAGGATATAGCGTAGGACTCTCTTTATCGTCATTCCGTGTGTCCTAACGAGATTTGATCGATCTCTTGGCTCTAGGCTTGATTAGTGCACTTTTAGTGGTCGGAGGCTGGAGCAGATGCCACCTATTCAATATCAACTATCTCGGAGTGAGAAAGTCAATAGAAGTAGTGTTGATCTCTGTGACAATAAAACAAACTTCCTTTGAGAGAAGCCAGAGTCAGATAGGAAGGGATTGTGCATTACATCACTGGGTCTATGATGTGTTTTCTTTATGATGTGTTGACCCGGTTTCTGCCTATGTTGTATGGAGGGCTAATTTCTTTACACCCTTTATCCTTACATTTCTTTTTCATTCTTCAACCCCTTCAATGCTTACCAAGACATCATTACTAGCACCTTGTTGTGATTGTTCTAGTGCTAGCTTCAGTACTTAGTCAGCATTCAGCTACGTTCACATTCTACTCCATCTTTCCTAAGGACTTCTAATAATCTATTGGATTGTCCCTGGGAAGATCCCTCTGGTTCTGGTTAGATCATAGGACTTATACCTAACCACCCTTTTGACACCAATAACGTCGTGAATTAAAGATGTTGTGGGTATGAGATCATAACCATAAAACCACTTCAAAAGTCCAATCAAAGTGTTTGAAAAACATTTAACACCTTGATAGTTTTGTCGTTTCAGAAGAGCTCCCCGGCTCCCCCTACACATGTGCATAAAAATGCGAAAGAATTTAAGTAGACATTTTGCACATGTGGGTAAGAGTTAAAGTGCTTGAGTATTTAGATCACATTTTCTCCCCCTATCTGTAAAACTCGCATGATTTTACCATGAATAGTACCCTTATGATTGTACATACATGATTAGAACTTTCCTTATTTAGCACGTTTACGTTTCACGAATAGGAATTTCAAGTATTACGTACGTGTTATTACACGATAAGTATTTATTACGTATTAAGACACGATAATTATTATCCACAATAATTATAATCACGAACATGAAAATCATGAACGTAAATAATCATAAACCTAATATTATGTATTTATGTATATTTATTACGATTACAAATAAATATAGTTTACGACGCGAACGATTAATAATTAAATCACGTAAACACGACACGAGAACACGTAAATAAATAGAACACGGAAAAACAACGGGTTTCCCCTTGTGGGCCCCTCATAGCCGCGGCATAGACAACAAGGTGGGCCAAGCCCACTTAAAAATTTAACTAAAAAGGAAAAGAAGGAAACAAGTTTTCATAATACAGAGTTTTTGGAAGAATCACAAAACCCTGCTCCTCCTTTTTCTCTTTGGCCGCCGCACATACAACACCACCAAGGGATGTTTGGTTGATTTTGGTAGATCCAATTATTGCTAGATCGTTCGTGTTAGTAATCTCCTTGTTATTCACGAATCGGTAATTCCTTAACCTTTTCTTGTTAATTGTTCATTAGATCTAAACACATGAAATCTTGAGGTTATTAAAAACTAATTAATAAACATGTAGATCTAATAATGGGGTATTAAAAACATGGGTTTAAGGGGGTGTTTGGTTCGGTCGGCGCACACACACCGAGAGCCTAAGCTCTCGGTGTGGCTCGGGTAACCACAAATGAGAGCAAGTGGTCTCGGTGTGGGCTTTGTGGCTCGGCAGCAAGCAAACCAAGGAACCCCGACGCATGTCGGGGTTGTCCTTGTGGTCTTCGGGGTCTCGGCTGAAAAACAAAATAAACACCACTGGCTTAAGCCGGTGGCTATTTATTGAAAGTAGGGTGAACCGCCGCATGGGCAGCGGCTAGCAAAGACCAATGGACCACCGGCTTAAGCCGGTGGCACCTTTACACAAGCAGTGGCAACCGGCCAAACCGATTTGCCACTATTAAGGGGATTGTTTGTTTGGCCGGTTCAAGGCTTAAACCGGTCCGGTTCATGACATGTTTAGGTTTAAAACACGGGTTCGATTCATGGTTTATTTTACAAGTTAATTATTTATTTTTACAAGTTAAATAATTACAAGATTTAATTAAAATTAATTTAACATGTTATGTAATTAATTTAATTAGGACATGACTTAGCTTATTATAATAATACATGATTTTAACCTAAGTATTTTATGATTTAATTTTAGACTAAAGTAATTAATTAATTATTACAACATGGCATATAATTAATTAACTTCCTTGACTTAGGTTATATTAATAATAAATATTAATACATGTTTTAACCTAAGTATTATTTACACTTTATTTAATTAAATAATGTTATATTTAATTAAATCTTATAACCTATAGTTTATTTAATTTATATGTAATAATTAATAAACTATACTATATATATCACATGACATAGAATATTAATCAGTAAAACTTAAGCTTATATTATTAGCTTAATAATCTAGCTTATTTCAATTTATGGAAACTTTCTATTTTTAGAAACTTATTTAATTAAGGCAGCTAATCTATTTATGGAAACTTTCTATTTTTAGAAACTTATTTAATTAAGGCAGCTAATCTTTTTTTGGAAACTTTCTATTTTTGGAAACTATCTGTTTTTGATAACTTTCTATTTTTGGAAACTTTCTATTTTTGGAAACTTTCTTTTTTAAGAAACCTGCTATTATTAGAAAGTTACTTATTATTACACAACAAGTATAATAATACAAGAAATAAAAGTAATACTTAACCAGAATAGAGAGAATACATGATAAACACAACATAACGGTAAAATCAGTAAAACAGGACATTAACATATAAAACAAGCTAAGACATGATATTAAACCAGTTACGTATACAGTAATCAGGATACTTATACACGTATATTATTTATGTAGCATTAGTGATATCGAAGTAGGACTCTCTTCCGTTCGTCTTCTTCGTTCACTGGACACAAGGTACGGATTCTCGGTCCTTTCAGTATGGACATTCTTTCCTTATTAGGATTTCCCCGTATGCAGCCAACTGTTTTCCTCAGTATATGTTTTATATGTTTTTGAATTGCTTATGGTTAATTAGATGCCTAAAGTCATATACATGTATGACCAGTTTCACCTAGTTATGGAGGTACCATAACCATAACACTGGAGGCACCAGTGTTATGACTTCACCACGACGGAGTGATAGCTCGTGGCGTCCCTTCAACTTTTGGCCATATTATTATTATCATGTGGGGCGTATGGGTGCATCCTAGGTTACATATTTTACAGATTATTCAGGTGAATGTGGTGTGTGCCTTGCATCCTTCACAAGGAGTTGATCCCTCCTACCCAAACTTATATTAATTAGAGGCAGCCCCTCTAATTGCATGACGAGGTCACACCTCCAAGTATTCATGCACGTTGATATTTCATGACCTATATTGGCTAATGGTAAACATATTAAACAGTTTTTATAAGATAAACATAAGGCTTTTCAAACTATAAAACCAGTTTTACTAAGTTATACCATGTTTTTCAGGACTTAGACATTTCTGCTGCTATATGTTGTATATGCTTATGTTATTCATTCTATGCTTGTATATCCGTGCACTGATCGTTATGCTCAGTCGTTTTTCCTTTCATGTTCCCAAAATGGCAGGTACTCAGGGACGCTCGTAGACTTTAAGCGTACGTGCATATGGATTGGAAGCTTTCTAGCCTTCATTACTTTATGCTTATCATCATACTTTTGCTACTTATTTCCATGGACATTGTTTAGTCCTTTTCACTGACAGTATTTATCTTTGTGTGTGATGAGCTTTACCTTGGGGTACCGATGTTTGTTTTCGGTATTTCCTTTATGGTCATGTGATGTTTAATACATTTATCCTTGTATGCTTTGATGACACGCCATAATCACGCGTGACATTCCATTTATCAAAATGGGGTGTTACAATTATGGTATTAGAGCCAAGGTTTTGACCTGTAGGATCTCAAATCACGACCTATGATTAGTGGGTAGTCATTATGGTCTTCCTAGAACTGACAGTCAGTTTTCATGCATTCATTGTTTTCATGCATACATATATATGTCATTGTCGCAGGTTTATGACTAAGTAATGGTTGGTACAGGACTGGCCCTATTTAGTCGCATGTGCTTTTATCGAAACTTTTAACTTTGGTACCGACCCATTGGCGTCCCCTCGCCATGTCTTTTGTTTTGAGTAAACTGACCATAGGCGTTCACTCTCGCGCATATAAAAGTTTTCAAAAAACTGCATCATGCGTTCATGTACTAGTTTTCCTGCATAAAAATTTTTCTCATGATTTTTTGGTATAAATTTTTTTCATGTATATAGTTTATGTTTTGATCAGTTAATCATGTATTTTTATGTTATACTGTCATATTGTTCTCACACGCGAGCAGGAACAACTCAATGCAGTAGTCCAAGCTGCAATGCAAGCTATGCTTCCTCAGTTGAGGAACGAAATCAGGGCTGAGGTGCAGGCTGCCAACAATCAGCAGCAGCACCCAGTACCTCCTCCTCCTCCTCTAGCAACATTGGTCACATGGCTAGAGAGATTCAATAAGCTACGCCCTCGATCCTTCGAGAAGACAGATAGCCCCAGTGAAGCTGAAAGCTGGTTGGCTCACATTGAGAAGATCTTCGATGCCATGGGTTGTGACCCTGTCTTCAAGTTGAGATTGGCCTGTTACCGGTTCGAAGGTGATGTGCTATCATGGTGGAAGGCACTGAAGCAGTCTGAGGGAGGTGATAATTGGGTGGCTGGTTTGACTTGGGCTCAATTCAGGGATTTGGTGATGGGACAGTTCTTTCCCAAAGCTGAGCAAGACAAGCTGAAGAGAGAGTACCATGGAGTTAGACAGAGAGCTGGAGAAAACAGCAACGAGTTCATGCAGCATTTTCTTCGTCTAGCTGGTTTTCTTAGTGCAGCAGCAGGTACTCCCCAAGAGCAAGCATACCACTTCTGGTGGGCTCTTCGTACATCGGTCGCAAACAACTAGGTGTGTGCTACGTTCAACACGGTGGCACAAGTGGCCGATGCAGCACGTAAGCTGGAGATGCTGTAGGAAAGAGAAGAGTTCGGGGAAGCAGAGAGACCCGAGAAGAGGTAAACATTCGTTATTCAGCGGTGACCAAACCGTATTCTTTTCAACATATGTCAATATTTACATCTCTTTTAAACTGTATCTTCCAGGCAGAAGACTGGGGACCGGTCTCAGCCGGCTACTCAGCAACAGCCTACTCAGCCCAAGGGAAATGGTCAGACTCACGACCATTCTGCTATGGATAGGCGTGGCGGTAATGATAATTACTTTAACAACGCTGGAAACTCCAACAGCAGTAGGTCCTTATACTTACTCATTTTCTTATGATTACATGCTATAGTTCTTAATTCTGACACATTAGAGAATCTTCTACCAGGAATCATGGTAATGGGAGGGACTAGAACCAGAGAGGTTCACAGCCTAACCGTCCAGCTATCACTCGTATTCTATCTTACGAATTATCCGCATTGTCCTTTGTACCTATTATCATGTCTCATGTATATTGTTCTTATCAGGCTTTCAACCAGCAAGGACACCTGCTGGAGGATATACCAATCCTCTTTGCACTACCTGCAACCGTAGGCACCCAGGGCCATGTCGCCGCGACAGCTACGCATGCTTCAAGTATAGTCTTCCTGGCCATTGCATGAAGGACTACCGCAAGGGCGAGATGGAGGGCACATCGAGACATGCTGATACCAAGCCGCCTCCTACTAGTGGACGCGTTTACACGACATCTCGCGATCAGGCCAACAAGTCTACAGGTACCATCACGGGAATCTTGTATATGTATGGTCAAGCTACATATGTTCTATTTGACACGGGTGCCACTCACTCGGTCATTTCTACAGCTTATGCTAAGAATGTTAGGATACTGCCCATGCCACTAGAGAATATACTGAATATTTCCACGCCTTTAAGAGACTCTGTACGCATAACCCATGTGTACAAGAGCCTTCCCCTAGAGTTTGATGACAAGATTCGTCCTGTCGATGCACTTTCGTTGGACATGAATGATTTTGACATGATATTGGGCATGGACTGGCTATCCAAGCATCATGCTACCATAGACTGCCATTCATATCGAGTCATCTTCGGTGATGTTAATTCACTAGAGTACATTCACAATGGGTTCGTACCCGGAAGGTCTGTACAAATCATATCAACCCGGCAAGCACGTGCATTACTTTCACATGGTTGCGAGGGTTATCTAGCTACTGTTCATGACATGGATGCTGAATCCATATCAATTCAGAATCCGCCGATAGTGTCAGAATTTCAAGATGTATTTCCAGAAGAACTTCCGGGCATACCACCTGCACGTGAAGTAGAATTTAATATCGAGATCATCCTAGGAGCTGAGTCGATTTCCAAGGCTCCTTATCGTATGGCTCCCATAGAGTTGAAGGAGTTGAAGGATCAATTGCAAGAACTTCTGGAACGAGGCTTCATTCGACCGAGCGCATCTCTATGGGGCGCATCGGTCTTATTCGTTAAGAAGAAGGATGGCAGTAGGCGTCTTTGCATAGACTATCGCGAGCTCAACAAGATCACCATCAGGAATAGGTATCCTCTACCACGCATCGACGATCTGTTTGACCAACTCCAAGGGGCCAAACATTTCTCCAAGATTGATCTGAGGTCGGGCTATCATCAGCTACGGGTTAAAGAGCAGGACATCGCTAAGACTGCTTTCCGTACACGCTACGGCCACTACAAATTTGTAGCCATGCCATTTGGCCTTACCAATGCTCCAGCAGTGTTCATGGATTTGATGAACAGAATCTTTCATGAATTTCTGGACAAGTTTGTCATTGTCTTCATTGACGACATCCTGGTATTCTCTAAGTCCAAGGAGGAACACGAAGACCGTCTTCGTACAGTATTGCAGATTCTTCACCAGAAGCAGATGTATGCTAAATTCTCCAAGTGTGAGTTCTGGCTAGACAAGGTGGCATTCTTAGGTCACATTGTATCAGCAGAAGGAATCACTATGGATCCAGCAAAGGTTGAGGCTATTACCAAGTGGCCAAGACCGACAACAGTGACTGAAGTTCGCAGTTTCCTAGGCTTAGCTGGTTACTACCGTAGGTTCGTGGAGAACTTTTCCCGTTTAGCGCTACCATTGACCAAACTGATGCGAAAAGGGGAGAAATTCGTCTGGACTGAAGAAAGAGAGAAGAGCTTTGAAGACCTAAAGCAGAAGTTAATATTTTCACCGATTCTTACTCTCCCATCTGGTATAGGTGGATTTCAGATCTACAGTGATGCATCGGGGAAGGGACTTGGCTGTGTTCTCATGCAACATGGGAAAGTGATCGCGTACGCTTCACGGCAGCTTAAGCCTTATGAGGAAATTACCCTACGCATGACTTAGAACTTGCAGCAGTCGTGTTTGCATTGACGATATGGAGGCACTACTTGTATGGATAATCATGCGATATTTTCACGGACCACAAGAGCTTGAAGTACATCTTCACTCAACGTGAATTAAACATGAGACAGAGGAGATAGTTAGAGATGTTGAAGGATTATGACATTAATCTGCAGTATCATCCCGGTAAGGCGAATGTAGTGGCAGATGCACTTAGCAGAAAGTCCGGAATGATAAACGGCATTATAATTGAGGAGGAAATTATAAAAGACCTGGAGCGACTAGACATTAAGATCATGGTACGTGGACAACACGGTTAGTGGGCTAATCTTAGAGTGACTAAACGACATTAATCTTGAGATCATGGTACGTAGACATTGAGATCATGGTACGTGGACAACCTGAGTTATTCCCCTGAACCAAATCTCCATATCCTAGGATCGGTGCAAATTGATCATTTTTGAATCAGACCGTACCCAGGAACTTCTACACGAAGTTAATTAGAAGCTTGAGATTCCCCGTCATGTGCTTCGTGCATCCGAAGTCCAGTATGAAGAGAATTATTTCGATCACCTACAGAAGAATTAGAACACGATGGAGCATTTGCTAAATTGGATTCCATGTTAGTTGTGATTTCCGATTCATTCGTTTCCCTAGTTTTAGCACTGAAAGGCACATGAACGCTCGTTGTCACATTTTCTTTCCTAACCTTAGGCATCCATTTATATCTTGGAGGAAATTGATTGGCAAACCACCATTTCCAAGCCTTGCTAGCAGACTCATATAATTCCCTAATTCTGCTTCTAGGGTTCTTAGTGGTGGAGTCTGATGCAATACTTTTCTTAGTGAGGGTTGCACCAGAAATGTTCACTTTGCGTTTGGGTTTACTAGCACTAATAGGCATCACAACTTGCTTCTTAGTTCTAGTATCTACGCCTTTCACATTATTCATAGCACACGGAGAATGATCAGCATTAGCACATTTTCCACATTTCACACAAACAAACTTAACATTTAAATCGTTCAAAGCACACAGAGAATGATCAGCATATACGCATTGGGTTGTCTCACAAAGGTTTCTTAATTCTAGGTTCCATAATTTTTCCACCCATTTTAGCAACGAGTTTTTTCAACTCTGCTATTGCTATGTCTTTTTCTTGTAACTGAGCTTTCAAATCCGCAATATCAAGACTTTTTTCGTTTAGTAATCGACATGACTCAGATAATTTTACTTCCAAAGGTGTATTATTTGAAAAACTGCTAACTTTGTTTTGCAAAGCAAGTTCAAGTGAATGACAATGTTTCTGAAGATAATCATATCTATGTTGAAGTAACAAAAACTCTTTTTGGTCAACTTTATTTGAAAGCTCAGTTTTAAGACGTTCACACTCTTTGACTTGATCAAGATATTTGCATGCAACATCAGAATATTCATCGATATCAGCACAAGATGTAACATAGACACACATAATATCTTTTGAGAGGCATTCTTGTAGGAGTAGATCATATGCTATAAAAAATCGTCTGTTTCAGGTTAATGGTCGTCAATTTCTTTTTCAAGTGATTCCACATATTTCAAATCGTCAAACATTTCCTGCTCTATTAACTTTTCAAATTCCAAAGCATGTTTCTTTGTTCTTTCGACAAGAAGAATCAAAATAGTTTTCACAAGAACAGTTATATCGTGAGGAATTTCTTTATCGCCTTTCAAAAGTTCACGTTTTTTCTAGTCATCATCAACAACCTTTTTGAAATTTTCAATGTTACTCTTAAGAATACTAAGTGCTTGCTTACTCTTGCTTATAGAAGCTTGATGCGGCAAGTACCCAATATATTTTGAAACATTAGTTTTCTTAATGGCAAAAACTTGTCTCCATTTAATTCTTATTTGTGCACAAAAAAAATTGAATCTGAGATGACTTATGGATTAAATCATACGAATCACAAATGAAATAACAACAACCAATCACAAATCTACCTCATGGCGATTGATACCAGATGTTGTCCCTATAATTTGTGATGATCAAACAAGTAATAAAGAAGATAGATAGATGAAAATAAATGAATTCTAGAGAGAGAAAGTAGAGAGAGATGTGTGAAACTTAGGGAGGATTAGATTAAAAAAATGAACAACCAACACCCTTCCTAACATGCTAGGAAGGTTATTTATAGTCCCCCTACATGTGGGCTTGTTTATGGACTATATTGTTTGGGTCGGGCTTGAATACATGCTTAGTAACTTGAAAGAGGCCTTTTAAGCTAGCCATCAAGCTCGTAATGTCATGACTATTTAACTAACTATTACAATGTTCTAATAAACGATACATAATAAACCTATGACCGATCATTCTTGTTGACTCAATATTTTGAGACTAACAAATAAGTTCTCTAGTGGCATGGGGATCTTATTAATACTAGTGGGATACGTAGTGGATATGATAGAATGAGTTGCACCAGTATCAAATAAAACACAGGTAGCATGTCCGTACATAAAGAGGATGCCAGTGATAGTACCTGAAGACTTATTCTCCTGATCTCTGGTGGTAGTGTAGACACGACTAAAGCTGGTGGCTTAGGAAGAGCAGAACCAGAAGTACCAGTAGTCTCTCCCTTCTTGCAGTCCTTCAACATGTGACCTGGTTGTCTACACCTAAAGAAAACGTCGGAAACCCGACGAAATGGTCTAGGATGTCTACAGCCACAAGTAGTGCATATAGGATGGGTGTAACCTCCTGGAGGTACCCTTGCTACCTGAGATCCTACCCTTGCTACCTGAGATCCTGTTTAAGAAGATATGTGTGAGACATGATTACTTGGACATAAACATGACTACATTGAAAGTGTAAGATATAATACCAGATGAAGACGAGTTATTAGGATGTTGACCCTTAGCATTCTGGTCACGCCCACTCGCAGAGTTCCTGTTTATGATACTGAGATCTTAACATGTATAGCAACTTAACATAGAAGAGTTTATGAATTTAGGGACATGTTGTTGTTAGAATAGCTGGCATTGTTACGGTAATTGTCATTATTGTTATGCCTGTCTGATCCTTATCGGTCAATAGATTGATCGTGCCCCTTGTTGTTCCTCTGTTGAGTGGCCGGTTGGGACCAGTCTCCACTCTTCTTCCTGAAAGATACAATTGGATAGGACAAGGTATAAAATGAACGTACATATTTGAATAAGATGGTAACGCTTGATAACTGAAATTTATACCTCTTCTCTGGACGAGCTGGCTCCTCATAGTCATCTCTCTCATGGAGCATCTCCAAGCTACGTGTTTCTTCTGCCACTTGTGACACATTAGTGAAAGTGGCACTAAGTAGTCGATCAACAGTCGAGGAGTGAAGAGCCTAGCGAAAGTGCTTCGCTTGCTCTTCAATGGTACCTACAACAGCGCCCAGAAATCTAGCTAAGCTGAGGAACCTCTGCATAAACTCTATGATGTTCTCCCTGGTTCTCTGATGAATGGCATGGTAGTCCCTCTTAATCCGTTCTTGTTCAGCCCTTAGAAAGAACTTATTATAAAACAGTTCCTTGAATTGCACCCAGGTCAAAGCAGCTAAACATACATCACCTCCATTTGTCAGCTTGTATGCCCTCCACCAAGCTAGTGCATCGCCTTCGAACTTATAGCAAGCCAACCTTTCCTTATAAATTCCATCACATCCCATAGCGTCAAATATTTTATCCATGTGTGAGACCCAGTTCTCAGCATCATATGGGGCCTCAGCTTTCTCAAATGCCTGGGATTTCTACTTATTAAATCTCTCCAACCATGTGTGTAGAGTAACAAGTGGAGGAGGAGGAGGATTGTTCTGGTGACTAGGTCCAGATTGGAATTCAGCCCGAACTTCTGCTCGGATCTGCGGGAGCATGGTCTGAAGAGCTGCTCGGATAATTGTATCAAATTCTTTCTCATTCCGTTTGTTGACCATCTGACAATTTCAAAGAGAAAATGAAATGATTAATCTGATAGAACATAGCATAAGCATAAGAAATGCATGAAGAGTTTATGAAGGCATAGCCAACGAAATCAGCCATTGCCAATGGTGGACGCCTATGGGTCGGTCCACAAAATAAAATTGACATGAGTAAGGGTGAACGGCTATGGGTCGGTTCACAAAATAAAAATTCGAATGAAAAGCACATGCGACTAAATATGGCCAGTCATGTACCAACCGTTACTTAGTCAAAAACTTAACAGAAAACAATGATGCATGAAATGAAATGAATAAAATTTTATGTCAGATTAGGAAGACTCTGGTGACTACCCACGAGTCACATGTCAATTTTAACAGCCTACAGGTCGAAACCTTTGCTCTGATACCATAATTGTAACACCACACTTGGATAAGTGGACCGTTACATAGTAATTATGACGTGTCATCAAAGCATGCAAGGTAAATGTCTAAAACATTAAATGACCATAAAGGAAACCGGAAACAAACATCGGTTCCAAACATAAGCTCCACACACAATGCCTAAGTATAGAAATGAATGAAAGGCCTAAACAATGTTCAGCAAAGAAAAAGTATATAAATGTATCAAAGAAATAAAGACAATTGAGCCTCCATCCATATGCACGTACTCTTGGAGATCCAAGCTTTGCCCTTTAGTACCTGTCGTATTGGGACATCGAAAGAAATACGACTGAGCAATACGCTCAGTGTGCGGATATATGACAATGAAATGTGAAGCATAAACATAAGTAAGAAATGAAATGAAATGAAATACAGCGGAATAAGTGTAAGTCCTGGAAAAACCTGGTGGAAGTTTATAAACTGGTTTATATTCTGAAAAGACTTATGTTTATTTATACTGAAAACTGTATTTTAAATATGCTCGGAGCCCATATAGGTTATGAGGTATCAACGTGCATGAATACTTATAGGGGTGACCTCATTATGCAATTAGAGGGGTTGCCTCTAATTATAATAGTCTGGGTTGGAGGGATCATCTCCATGTAACAGATGCAAGGCACACACCGTAGTTGCCCAGTAATCTTGCTAAACTTGTCCTAGGATGAACCCATTCGCCCCACATGATAATAATAAAATAGGCTAAATAACTAAAAGGGACGCCCGAGCAATCACTCTCACCGCGGAAGAGTCATAACACTGGTGCCTCTAGTGTTATGGTTATTGTACCTCCATAACTAGGTGGAACTAGCATGCATGTATATAGCTTAGGCAAATCTAGAATACTAATCACATAATTTATTGTTTAGTTTAAGTAAACTACTAGGAAAATAGATAGCTACAAACGGGGAATCCTAATATAGGAAAAGAGTGTCCTTACTGAAGGACGTAATATCCGTACCTTATGTCTAGTAAATGAAGATGAAAACGAATGCGGAAGATCACTCCAACTTCTCGATAGCTACATAACGAAAAGGGACATGAATAAGTTGTCTGTTTTACTTATACATATTGGTTAATAGTTTACTTGACGTATTCTTAACTTGTTTTACTTGTTCTTGTTTTATCATGTGATTCTTAATGTTTCATGTGTTTAGATTAGTATATTTCATGTTTTAAGTGTATATAGTACTTGTTATAACATAATGAGTAACTTTCCAAAAATAGGAGGTTTCCATATATAGTAATTTTCCAAAAATAGCGGGTTTCCATATATAGTAACTTTCCAAAAAGCAAGTTTCCTTAAATAGTAAGTTTTCAAAAATAGAAATTTTCCATAATTAGTAAGTTTCCAAAAATAGAAAGTTTTCATATTTAGTATGTTTCCATAAATAGCATGTTTTCATATTTAGTATGTTTCCATAAATAGCATGTTACCATATTTAATATATTTCCATAAATAGCATGTTTCCATATTTAGTGTATTTCCATATTTAATACTAAGCTTATTAAATAAGTAAAATGATATGAGCTATAATTTTAATAAGCATATTATATGTCATGATTAATTATATAGTAAAGTTTAATTATAATAAATATTTAGTCTTGTCATATGATTATTAATTAATAATAATAATACATGATATCATAAGTATTTATTAATTAATAATATTACATGATTTAATAATTAAACTTTACCTTAAAATGAAAATAAATTAATTAAGCTAAGTTTTCTTAATTAATTAAGTGTAGATGAATAATTATATTAATATTTATTTTATCCTAAAGTTTATTTAAATAAAAATGAACATAACTTATATCATGGTTTTTATTTAAATAAATTATAACATAAGTCCTAGTTATAAATTAATCTAATTTAACCATGTACTAAATTAAATAAATTAATTAATAAAAATGAATAACATGTTTTTGTAAAACTTAGCCAAACACACCCCTTGGTGTGTTTGGTCTTAACCGAGCCCCATCAAGACTCCGCCGAGACCATGGGAGGTCTAGGTGTCGCCTCAAAAACAACACAACACCAAAGCCATACGGTTGTGGCTTGCGGCCGACCACCATAGCATCCACCGGCATCATTGCCGGTGCCACTGTTTCCTAATCGTACCCCTGGCCTAGCCAGGGTTCCCCCTGTTGCGTATATAGTTTCCATCGAGACCTTTGATGGTCTCAGTTCCCACTGGCAAGCCACGCACCCCACTGCCTGGCCAGTTTGGGGTTGCGGCTAACCTCACCAAAACCACCACCGACCCCATTGGGGTTACTGCTGGTTGGAAACAAAACACCACCACCGAGACCAATCTTGGTCTCGGATTGCGTGCAACCCGAACAAAAACCAAACAAACCCTTAATTCCTTGTTTAAAACTTAATGATTACTTGTTTTTAATTACTAGTTTTTAATGATCCAAAAAGATAGAACATAATTAAATAAAAAAAGATTAAAGGATTGATGATACTGTATGCGTGAATGTTTAGGATTCAAACACACGAACACAATACCGTATTAATCAAAGATAAAAACAAATTCGTCCTTGTGTTGGTGTTGATGTCGCGGCCAAAAAGAGAGAACAAAGGGAGTTTTAGGGTTTGTTTATTTTGTTGAAAAGTGAATATATGAAATCCCCTAGAGATGTAATTTATTTACAAATTAGATAGCTTAATGTGTTGGGTCATGGGCCCTTCCCTTTCTCTCTTTCGACGCCACATGCACACACACACATAGTTATTCGTATTATTTTTCTGCTTAAATATTTATCGTGTGTGTTCGTATTTTAGGGTCGTGTTTTATTTCTTGTATGTTTTAAGTAATATACGTAAATACTTATCGTGTGTTAGTAATACTATAATATATGTAATACTTGTAGTAATTTATTAATATACGTAATGTCCGTATTAAATGTTAATGATTCGTGTCGTATATTAATTAACTGAAAAGTTTTAATTTAACCGTATTTTCATGCATTTAATGATCTAAGGTATTTTAAAGCGGGTTTTACATTCTCAATAAAAGGAATTTGATGCAGCGAATACAAACTTGGATGCTACGAGTACAGGGGACGAGTGAAGCAAACTCGAGGACGAGTTTTTTTAAGTAGGAGAGGATGATCCATTTATGGACTCAACACAAACCCGAACTACTACTTTTAGGTTTTAAGGTTTATTTTGTCATTTTTAGTTCTGCAAGGTTTTAGTTTCATTTTTAAGTTTTATTAGCTTTCTTTCCAAGCTAATGAATTAGTTTAAATTAGTTACATTTTTATGTTAGGCAGTTAATGTTTTGATAATAAAGTTTTACTTTAATCGAGTTTCGTATTGGAATTATCGATCCAGTTGTTCTTTTAATTCATATGTTGTTTGACAGCTAAAGATCCGCATCAAACCCTCTCATTATCACCTCTAAAAGAAATCCCTTGAAATGAAAGAAAACGAACAATATTTATAGATGTTTTCACCCTTAGCTTGTTTTGCTCAATTTTATCTTGAGAATCCCTTTGCATAACCTTATCAATATGTCGTGGTTGATCCAACAAAGTATTATAGATTCTCACAGCATTGTTACGTTGAGAATTTGGTCCATCTCCCATATGTTTCATAAATGAGCAATATTTTCCCTTAACCTTGTTTCAATTTTTAAAACCATAGAGTGTAAATGCGTCTTGACCAGTATGATTATTAGATTCTTCAAGAAAAATAGCGTACACCCTATCTTTTGCTACAGATACTCAAGCCAAGGAAATTCTTAATACCATTTAGCTTGGAAGCTCCGTGGGTGACTTTTTGACCCACTTGTAGAATATTTAGCTAAGACTAGTTGTTGAGGTCTGGATCTTAAGTAAGCTCTTTTAATATGATCTCGTGTATTAACCATATATTTCCAAATGGGTATACGTAGTCCCGGATTAGGTTCTATTGAAGAAATTGTAGGATTCTTAATTGGTAAAGATAGTGGAGGGTTCTCATCATCCGAAGACGATGAATGGTTGTCACTTGATAAAAGGTTTACAACTGATGGAATTGATGAAGGATCCTGTGAAGGTTCTTGATTCTCTCCTTATAATGTGCTTATATCTTCAACTCTTGGCAAAACATTTCGCGAGTGCGAGAAAAACGAATCTATCCTTTTTGTTTCGATCTCATGTCTCTGTCACTCTACAAACTTTGCACATCAGACATCGCAAAAGTTTATCTAAATGTCATCTATATATAAATTTTAGATAGTAAATTCATAGCTATTTACAAATATATGTTAAGCTATCATAAAAGATAATATAGTTAGTTAACATAAAACTAATTTAAGCCAATAAGCCCTTATACATTAAATCGAACTAATCATTCCAAAGGCTAACAGTTAAAAATGCCATGATGAATTACAATTATGTAGACATAAACTATAACAAATATACCAAAGGCTAATCATTTCAAAGGCTAACAGTTAGCAAAATCCCTTGCACACTTAATCAAACTAATCATTCCTAAGGCTAACAGTTGCTACATAATTGATAATTTGAATTACTAGATTGTAGACAACAGTTATAAAAAAGTAAAAAGCTAATCAAAGGGTTTCAAAGCTAATTAGTAATTTAACATACGACCTATCAATCAAAATTAAAGATAAAGAATTCAATTTGAAAATAATAAACCTTAACTAACCTTTGAGGAATTTGTAGAAAGTATAAACACAAAAGTCGACTTGTACCGTAAACTTCTGACTTCATATTAGGCAATATAGATTTTGCATGGTATTTATAAGATTAACTGGGAGTTATGGACCAGTTTTAATATAATAAGGATTTCTATTATAACAAAACCTAGTCCAGACCTTTGTAGGAAACGATATTCATGTACAGTATATATATATATATATATATATATATATATATATATATATATATATATATATATATATATATATATATATATATATATATATATATATATATGGGAGTTATTGAGCTTTGTGGGTGGGCCATGGCTTACCTTCCCCCCCCCCCCCCCCAAAGCTACGCCTCTGCCTCTTTAGATAACATTGACGTATAGACTTTAGTGGCGGATTTTGCATAATATGTATCCAATGATGCTCGTGTAAAAGAAATAAGAACCTGCATAACAACCCTACGTTATTCCACCATTTTAGTGATAGGATGCTAATATAAAACATGATTTCATACCATGGGTATTGGCATTATGTTTTAATTTGACTATGTGACGTGGAATACTCAAAAATCATCCCATAATCACCTTTTACCAACTATAAGCAAGTTTACCATAATCACCTTCTATCAAGAAAACTCACGAATTACCTGATACAGAAATCATCTGCAACATCCCTTCTTCCTCAGCTAGCACAGCAAACACCGCTAACTGACCGGACATTTAAGTTGCAAAGACACTGGAGAAGTAAGTATTTTGTTATCTTTAGGCTCAGATAGGTGAGCTATCAGATATGAGGATATGGCCGACATGGCTGCAAACTTAGCAAGCTTTCCCCACAAGGCGGCGCATAATCTGAATTCTAATAAAATCCCCTTAGGGACGCTCAAATAGTATCAAAATGGCCATTCAAAAGCACTGTAATTTGGGAACACATAACTGATATATGTCTACACAATAAACACCCAACGCGTAGCTGATATATGTGGTCATAAGCAACACACTCTCGCCAGCACAAAGAATGTAATAATTGAGAAAATAATATAATAATGGTTCATTGTTCATAAGCCTCAGACAATGTGAACGTCAAACTATTATAAGTTATAATAATTCAACTTTCAAATCCAGTGGAAAAGTAAGGGATTTGTTTTGTTTAGGCTCAGATAAGCAAGCAATCAGATATAGGCACATGGCCACCGTGGCTGAAAACTTGGCAAGCTTGCCCCACCAGGTGGCGCACGATCCGAATTCTGAACAAATTTCTCTGGGGACGCTCAAATAGTATAATCACGGCCATTCAAAGTCATTACAATTTCTACAACTGCTAGTGTACTACAGTTTAAGCAAGGTAAATCCCATTAAAGGATATCCAATTCAAAATAACCGCTAGTACAATGTAATCAGAAGCACCACAAAAATCAAAACCAATTGTCAATTGGAATCCTTATGGGGAAACGATTCAAATATGAAAAAATCAAAATCAATTGTTAGTTATAAACATCAAGGGACCACCAACTCATAAAAGATAATGATTCAAACAATAAGAAACAACAGATATACCAATCGAAAAGACACCAACAAAGTAATCATGAATGCTACCTCATTATAACTAATATTAATTTAGCGTTCACATTGTCTAAGAGTTATGGACAATGATTCCAACAATAAGAAGCAGCAAATATACCAATCGAACCATCATCACCGCCATAGAAAGCCGAAGACCAATTATAAACCATCATCAATTGTCATATAAGTCCTACAGTCACCAACCCATCAGAGATTGGGGCGCCGATTTGGAAAAAAAGAAATGACCATCACCCTAAGCCGGCCATCGCCAACCCAATCAAAGATTGGGGGCAACAATCGGCGCCAAAACAACATTAGACACCCAATTCTAACCAAATCCTCTTAGGGACGCTCAAATAGTATCATCGCGGTCATTCAAAAGCATTACAATTTCTTCAACTGCTATTGTCTTCAATTCAAAGGTACCGGTAACACAATATAATTAGCAACACCACCAAAACTAGTGAAACCATGGCATAAATTGGAGGCACGTTACCATCATCGCCTGCAATGAGAAGCGGCAATGATAGTATGGACACCACCAATTGTATCCCTATCCAGTAGGGAAAACAGCTAAAAAATTAGGCCATTCAATCGAACTAAAAAACACCAATCAAGGAATTATCGAATCAAACCCTAAATGTAAAAAACCAAATCCCACCTAGAATCTGAGAATAAAGGAAACAAAGGGAAGAGAGTATATACCTACGGGTAATCCACCACACCTCGTAAAACCTACCAAAGTGAACATGCATGATAGCTAACACGATGGCAAATCGAGATTCGAAATATCCAAACGAACTCCATCAATAGTACCATTGGTGTTAATGATAACGCAAAAAATCAAGATCCATTTTTATTGTAGATCTAAATCATCAAAACATACAACATCAATAGTAACGTTGGTGTTAACAATACCTACCAAATCGATATCTCTTTTTACAGATTAGAGAGATAGAAACACATCAAAACCAATAGCATACAATTATCTATTCATATGCAACAACCATTTTAGAGATCGATAAAGAGATGAGGATAGATGCAACAACCATTTTAGAGAGAGAGAAAGAGATGAGGATAGAGAAAGGTAGGTAAAAAATGGAATGACAATAATACAAAAAACCAAAACGTGAGAGAAAGCGCACACCGAACACGCAATTGATATACATGGCCACAAAAAATAATATAATATAAAATAATTCCCACAAAACAAAGAATATAATAATCGAAAAAATAATATAATAATGTTTCACTGTTCATAAGCCTCAGCTAGTGTGAACGCCAAACTATTATAAGTTCTAATTTACTCGACCTAATCCTTTTAGATTACCAAAGAATTGAGTTATTTTGCATCCTTCTTGCAATCAAGGGGACTAAATCTAGTCATTCATTACCTAAGATTAAATCCCATGAAAAAACACGGAAGAGCTATTTTTGCCAAAATTGCCAAAAATCAACGTAGGGACTAAAATTATAAATTTTCCCAAATGATTTATATCAATGGTGATATTTCACTAGTGATAAAAACAATGGAATATCACTAGTGGCAAAACAATTAAATATCACCAGTGATATTTAATAAACATAGTTATAATGTGATATCACTAGTTATATTTCATTATTTTTCACTAGTGAAATATAACCTTTTATAAAAAACAGTTTGAAAAATTTACAACTTTATTCCCACCGCCTGATTTTGAAACTTTTGTAATTTTGGCAAAAATGGTCTCTCCATGTTGTTTTTAATCTCAAGTTAATCTACACCTTTATATTAAACCAAAACAGATGATGAAGATTTGTCCTTTTCTTGTGAGAAAAAACAAAATTACAATTGAACTTTTGTCGATTACGAAATATAGTCCATGAGAAAATGAGCAATATAATTAACTCTGTTAATGCAAGAAATGCCTAAAAACATTATTAGTGTTTCTTAGTTTTTGAGCACGACAAAGTATAAAGACATTTATCGTCAGAGACAACCGAAAGACAAATTATTCAACAAACATTATCATCAAGGTAATAATCATTTAAGTCTTACACAAACATATCTTAATCATTTTAATGATCATAGAAAGTGATTAACCTTAAAATTCACATTTTGACAAATGTGACAAAGGATTTTAATAAACTTTATTTTTAAGAAAATGTTTTATTAAAATGGAAATTGAAAATTTGAATATGACATATTCTAAATAATAAAGGAATATCCTTTGAAAGTAAAATCTACCTCAAATAACATTTTCCCACTAAAAGACAAAAAGGAGCGTAGTCTACTCTGGGCGGTTCCCCAAATAGCTATGCGGTTCGTTATCAATAATGAACCGCACAATAATTAAGGAACCGTGCCCAGAGAGCCGTTGGTTTTTGTCTCCTAAAAATAGTGGAGCAAATCTTCATTTTACAAGAACATTTTTGGACATTCTTTTTGCCCCTTATCTTCTTTCTACGTCCTAATCATTAGTAAATGATCACTTAATGTGTTAAGTATGTTTACTTATTATTATCTTTTTGATCCTCTTCTTTACTTGTCCAAAGAGAAGATCACTCACACATTTGTGATGTGATTAAATATGAAGCTTGATGAAGATCATCCTTCCTTAGATCCCTAGTCATGTTCATCATTTTATATTGGTGTCTTGTGTAGATCTAATGTATTTGTGCATACTTGGATTAGTGTTGTGTTGATCCAATGTAATAGTAAATACTTAGATTAGTCTTGTGTAAACGCATTGTATATGTGTATACTTGGATTTGTGTTGTGTTGATCCAAGTTACATGTGTATAATTGGATATGTCTTATTGAGTTGTAATAAGTCTTGTGTGTTAGTTCTCACTAAACTACAAAGTGTGTGTATGTCTTGTGAGTTCTCACTAAACTTGAAAGTGAAGAGTCCTGAAGATTGGTTCTAGCTTTGGATTAAAACTCGACATCTAGCCTTGTGTCGGAAAAGAAGATGGGCAACAAATATTGGTTCTAGCTTTTGATGAGAACTCGACATCTAGCCTTGTGTCTGAAAATGGTGAAGTAGGAAATGTGTGTAGATTGGTCCTAGATAAGATTAGGTCTCGACATTTAGCTTAGTGTCGGAAAATAATGTAAGCAACGCTGTAAGGTTTTCTCTGCCAACCACTATAAATTTTGGTTCTTTCCTTAGGTTGTTTCTTTCCTTACTCCTTACTTACATTTACATTCTTGCATTGCATTTCATTGTGACCACTCATTGTTAATGCATGAGAATTGAACCTAAAAAATATGAAACTAGTTTTCAAGTAAAAGGTATTTTTGGGACAACCCTAATTGAAAGGATTTTTAATTAGGACCATAAACAAGAGAAACTATTAACCCCCCCCCCCCCCTCCCCTTCTAGTTTCTACAACTGGCATCAGAGCGATGGTCACTCAAGTTCTTTGAAGTATATTTTGTTTTAAAACTTGGATCGTCCATTATCTCCTCAAATTAGAAGGATTCGTTGTACTAAAGTTTCTCTTTGGTCAAAACTATTTTTTAATATAAAATAGACCTTTTAATTAGTAATATTGCATCATATCTTGATTAGTAGCTTTTATGCATTTTCGATTTACTCTTGAAATGTATCTACTAGTTTGTATTTTGCTTTGTGTACGTACTCATGAATACTAATCATTAACTTGGTTGTGGAATGAGCTACTTTCACTTGTAGAAGACTAATCTCCTTTTGATCTTCAACATCGAAGGATGATGATATCAAGATTGGTGTAAGTGATACTAGTCCTTAAAGACTTAGTATGCACTTTGGTCAAGTATGGGTGTTGCATTGGTCCATAGAAGACTTGGGATGCACTTTGTGGCTAAGGTACTTTTTCGTCCTTTCACAAGCCCTATTGATCATTCTTTTGATCACTACTTGACTATGTGCTTGTTGTTAGCATCATGGCCTTGACATTTGTTTGTGGTATGTGATTCTATTCTTTTACCCTCTTAAACCTTCATGTTCGTGGATACTTGACTCACTTGGTGTTGGTGTGTGAGTTAGTAGTAGCTTAAAGTATCAAGCATGATTTTTATGGTGTTCAACTTATACGGTTAGTAGGCCCTGTATCATGTGTAATATGTGCAATTGAGCTCGTCTCTAAGATTATTGATTAATCCTTTGAGATACCAAACTACTTCATAAGTTGTAGTTAGGATATTACACATTTGGAATTGAAATATTTCAAGGATATTGTCATTGTAATCCTAAGGCAATGATATTTATCCGATCACGTGGGAGGTAAAGTGAATCTATACTCTTGCTTATATTTTTTAAAAGTTTAAGACAATACTTGAAAGTGATCTTACTCTTAATAACAAAATTGCTTGGCATTGTTCATTACCAAATCCGTTTAGACTTATGCCAGAAAGGCACGTCTTAAACTACTATAGATGACACAAGCTCTTCGGTTCTACTACTTGAAGATTGTCACTCATCTCTTAAGCATTGAACTTAGCCTTGATTCACTTCTCTTTATTTCTCCCCTCTTTCTTTTTTCTTACGAATAGTCGTTTTTCCGTATCGGTCTTTTTCGGTCTCGATTTAACTCGTAATCCTTCATTAAGGCATTATAACCTAGTCTCGGAGAGGTCCAGTTCTTTCCAAAAGACTTGATATATGTTTTAAGTATTTTAGAAAAACTTGGTTTTGAAAATTTCTTTTATTTTTATGGTTTAAATTGGTCATCTGTCGACGGTTCATTATTTATCACATTTTAAATGTGCGGTTCAATATTGATAATGAACCACGGGACACTAAGGATAAATTAGTCCGGTTTTTATTAAAAAATGTCATTTTTTGAAAAAACCCCACTCTTTCTTCTTCTTGGTAGCGACGGGAACCATATCCAAACCTCCATTGATAACTTTCTAAAAGCTTCAAATCACTCAAATTAATTGGTTTCAAGACACGGGTTTCACTCATCCTTCATCTAACATCAATTAATTGTAAGTATCTTCATTCAGTTTCAATAAATTTGTTCTAGGGTTCTTAATTTCATAATTGGGGATTTTTAAAATTAAAATTTAATTGGAACCTAATTAGGAATGTGGGTTGACATAGTTGTAATGCTATGATTCCTTAGGTTTGAATTCCTTGCAATTTCACTAAAACCCACTTATAGAACAAATCCGAAATCTAACTAATTTATTTTGGTTGAATGATGGAATTGATATGAACCCTTGAACACATTGGTAATTGCATTGTTAATGCTTACCTAAAAACGAATTTTGAAACCAATGTTCAAGTTCATGTTTGATTTTACATAATTCATATGTAGTTGTCAAAGATGAAATTGGTACATTGTGGACATAAGAATGTTAAGGATTAATCCTTTGGTTATTCTTATGGTTTTGATTTTTACTCATTATATAACATAAGAGTAATGGTGGAGATATTCTTTAATGTTTTATAGGTGCTTAATCATGCCTTCGGTTTATCAACAAGACAGCCACAAAACTAAGTACCATATGCCTAATCTTGCCGACTCTTGTCAATCCGTAACCCTTGGTACTTACCGTTCACTTCAAAAACGTTATCTTCATGAGGGTAGAGTTGTCTATAGGGACATTGTGGAATATGATTATACTAGACATATGTTTAGTGAAATTAAGTTCGATTGCTTGCTAGACATCGAAGAACTTATTTATCCCCAATTCCTTCTAGAGATATTTAGCACATATTCACTTCTATACAATGAAGGTGGAATGTTTGTCAGGTTCGCCATTAATGATCGACTCATCTCTTACTCTCTCGAAGAATTTGGTATGGCACTTAAAGTTCCATATGAAGGACAATGTCGGTTCACGGATTCATGGAAAATTGATTCCTTAGAATGGTGTATCGACAATCCTCCATAAGACACTGAAATGCTGGACTTAGAACTCATCCTTGATACCATTACCAAAGGACGTAATCAAGCCGTTGTACGTAGTATCCATTCTAATAAGCGTTCTTTGAAACGCCATGAGATACTCGTAAGAGACCTTAATGAGTGTATGGTCTCTTGGGCCGATATCATTACGAAGAATGTATTTTGTCATGGTGGAAACCGGGATCAGGCTCCGGCGTGTATGGCTCACATGATGTGTTGCATATTCACCTCCACCGAGCACAATCTTGCATACTTCATCGCTCGATGGATTAATTACCTCCTTTCTAATTCAAAAGCTAACCCTCCCTAAGCCATGATTGTAACACCCCACTTTGATAAGTGAACCATTACATGATAATTATGGTGTGTCATCAAAGCATGCAAGGCAATATGTCTTAAAACATAAATGACCATAAAGGAAAACCGGAATCAAACATCAGCCCCAACATAAACTCGAAGATGCATAAAGTAAATGAAGTGCTAAAGGAAAAGAAGTATAAGGTATCTCCAATCCTATGCACGTCCTCTCCATGCTCAAGTCTGTCCTTGGGTACCTGTCGTTTGAGTCACGGAAAGGAAATATACCATTGAGCAATACGCTCAGTGAACGGATATATGACATAATAAGATTAACTGAAAACATAAGTAAAGTATGAAATGCATCGGAAAAAGTGTAAGTCCTGGAAAACCTGGAACATGTTTATAAGCTGGTTTATATCTGAAAAGCCTTAGGTTTATTCATAAAATGTATTTTAAATGCAAAAGAGCCCATTTAGGTCATGAAGGTATCAACATGTGTGAATACATAGAGGGGTGACCTCGTCATGCAATTAGAGGGGTTGCCTCTAATTATTATAGTCTAGGTGGAGGAATCAGCTCCATGTACCGGATGTAGAGCACACACCACGGTTACCTTGTAATCTACAAAACATGTACTAGGATGCACTCATTCGCCCCACGTGATAATAATAAATGGCCAATAATTGAAAAGGACGTCGTGAGCAATCTCTCTCGTCGCAGAAGAGGGATAACACCGGTGCCTCAAGTGTTATGGTTATGGTACCCCCATAACTAGGTGAAACATGGCATGCATGTATATATCTCAGGCAGTTTAAAATGATAACATATAAATTACTGAAAAGTCTTATGTAACCTACTGGGAAAATAGATGGCAGCAAACGGGGAATCCTAATCATAGAAAAAGAATGTCCATACTGAAGGACAAAATATCCGCACGTTATGTCCAGTAATGAAATGAAGATGAAAGCGGAAAGAAACTACTCTGACTTCACGAGTGCTACATAATAAAGGACGTGAATGACTTGTCTGTTTAATGTATACTTTAGTGGTTCTTAGTTTACTCTACTTGTTATTGACTTATTATACTTGTTCTGGACTTGTTTTACATGTTCTTGACTTGTTTTACTCTTTCATGTTTTATCATGTGTTTCTTAATGTTTCATGGGGTTCTCTAATTAACGTACTTCATGTTTTATGTGTTATTATACTTGATGTTTCATGATAAGTAACTTTCTAAAAATAACAGGTTTCTATATATAGTAACATTCCAAAAATTGCAGGTTTCCATATATAGCAACTTTCTAAAAATAGTAAGTTTCAATAAATAGTAAGTTTACAAAAATAGAAAGTTTCCATAGTTAGTAAGTTTTCAAAAAAAAAATTTCATAAATAATATATTTCTATAAATAGTATATTTCTATAAATAGTAATAAGCTTATTAATAAGCATATGATATAATCTAAGGTTTAATAAGCGTATATTATAAGTCATGATTATTTAAATGTTGTATATAGTAAAGTTTATTAATAATAAATACTTTAGTCTAAACATAATAATTATTAATTAATAATATAATACATGGTTTATAAGTGATTATTAATTAATAATATAACATGGTTATATTAATAAAACTTTACCATAACTTGTTAATTGTATAATTAAATTAAAGTATAGTATTAATTTAATTAAACCATGATTAAATGTAATTTAATAATTAAGCTAAGTTCTTAACTAATTTAATTAATGTAACATGTAATTTAACATGAATAATTATATAATTATTATTATAGTGTATAGTTTATATAAATAAATGGCCATGTTAATTGTCATGATTAAATAAATAATTTAACATAGCCTAAGTCTTGATTTTATTTAACTAACTATAACATGAATTAATTAATAAGATAATTAAATTAACAAATTAATTTAGTTAGCAAAAATATTAGTCAAACACACCCTTGTGTTTTTCATGTGTACCCGATCCCCAAACCGAGTCCTCACCGAGACCCCAAGTCTTGGCTTGGCTCGAATCCACAACAACACCACACCCACCGAGACCCTTGTGGTCTCAGCTGGCCGAACCAAAATCCCACCGAGAGTCTTAGACTCTCGGTTCCCGTGACTAACTGAACCTAAAACCCGTTAAATCTTGTTTTTATTACATGTTTTAATCTTCATAAACATGTTCTTATTATTAATTTAATCTAATTCATGAATTAATAATAAAAGAAAAAGAAATAAGATCTAAATAATACCGTATATGTAGTGATTAACGATTCAAGAACACGAACAAACCCGTAACAAGATCAAAGATCAAAACAATTTCTTCTCTCCTTTTTCCTTGTATAACCGTCGGCCAAGAAGGAATAAAAAGGAGGCTAGGGTTTTAATTTTCGTAAAATGGTAATTTTATTTTTCCTGGGAATGACTTGAATACTAGTTTAAGCTTAATGGCTCGGGCCAAGGCCCTCTTGTTCTTTCTCCTTTAGTCGTCTAAAACACCCCTTCAATATAGTTTTTCGTGTGTTAAATTTACTCGTGTTTTAATATTAATAACGTGTATTCGTTTTTTTAACTCGTTTTATTTCTTGTAGTGTTTTAAGTATTATACGTAAATATTTATCGTGTAATAATTCCTATACGTAATACTTGTAGTAAATAAATAATTAATATACGTAATACTTATATTTATTTATTTAATTTTCATGATAAGTGGCATGTATTAATTATTTATAAAGTTTTAATTAATCCGTGTTTTCATGTAATTAATGTCCTTATGTATTTGTTGATGCAAAAGTTGGGGTAGACCGAGCTTGACCCAAATTAGGCTTAATTTGGGGTCTTGTGAACTCCGGCTCTCGCACCAAGTGAAACTTGTTTTGGGACCCTGCGCACTAAACAAACACCGTTAGGCTTACCGTGGGTTTGTTACCCACGATTAGACTCCAGCGTGAGAGTAAGTAATCGGTTTGAGTATATTAGTGTTTAGGGTATTGTGTATATCGTACCTTTGTGGAACTGTAGGGGCTCCTTTTATACTCGAGAGAGTCCAGGCTGGGCTCCCTGTTCTTGCGGCCTAAGGAAGAGATAATGACTGGAAATAGCTTGATCTTCATTATCCAACCAAGGAAAGTGTATATCCCCTTTTCCTTAGGAGAATATAACTATAACATAAGTTATATTCGATCTGATATGTCGCACTGTGACGAGGACTTGGCTAAGTAATTAGCCTCGTGTGCGACAGCGGCTTACCAGGCCTTACGGGACATGTGCGCACATTGCACAAGTATCCAATCTATTCCTGATGGATGCGGGTAATACCCTTGAGTCAGACTATCCAGCCCGACTAGGGACTATACGTCATCATGTCCCCCCAGTCTAGTGGTCGCAGGTTCCAACCGCCGCTACTAGACTATTAATCAACAAGGCACGCTCTCATAAATGCCCAGCAAAAAAGTAAAACCACGCAGTCACTATAGCAAATAAGCATCCATGTCATATTCCACTATCACAGTCCTTTATTGGAAACCGTGAAAAGTATTTAATCATGTCAGAAGAAGTAATCAGCGGACACCGTAGGATTAACCAAACGTCACAGACACGTGCCATAAGAACCATTACATCCACAGGGTATATAAATGCAGTCTGATAGTCATTTACTTCACTTTTCCAAAAAATCCTTTCCCTCCATTGTTAAAAACTGTAAAAAAATCACTATCTGCAACAAAGTATACCACCTTCGCCCTCGCTTAAAACACCCACCAGAGCAAAAAATGGTAGCCCAACTATTTGACGTGACATCCCGTATATCCGAACAAGAGCTCTCTCGTTTTACCACTAAATACCAAGTTCCTTCAGATCTCCATCCGACTGTGCCAGATCCACAAGCACATACTGGGAGGTTTCCTGACGGAAAAATTGGTATATACACCAGGTTCATTGAGTTTTCCAACAATCGCATACCTCTAAGCCGCTTTTTGATAGACCTACTAAATTATTATAGTATACACCTCTCCCAGCTACATTGTATAGGAGCCGCCAAAATCTCAAATTTTGAGATAAACTGCTTACTCAAAAATGTTGACCCAACCATAAACCTGTTCCGCGCCTTCTATAGACCCACATGGATGAACGGATAGATAACCTTCGCAAAACGCCCTGGTCAACTCCAATGTTATTCAGAAAAAATAGATTCCTTGAAGAAGTGGACCGACAAGTTCTTCTGGGTAGACAAGGTTGTATTCCCATTTGACCATGATTTCATCACCCCCGAGACACTGATAAAGGATGACCGCCCCATTGTCGGTTCGTATAACGAGGCAGACACATAATCAATCAATGCTGACCGGATACCAATGCAAGAATATCGAGAGACACTATTATACGCCCTAGGTTTAAGCCACATGCCAATTCTTCCTGCCAACCATCTTCCGCGGTACTTTGATGACTTTGACCATGGTAAGAAACCATCATTTCGCTCACTTCCCCTTCTTGTTGCGGTTGTGCCTTTTTATTTGGCTCCCGGAAAAAAACATCCCTGCACGTACACTCACTCGTCCTTCATATGAATGCAGAGTTAACTTACACACAGCTCGTGAAGCGCGGAAATCCATGCGTCGTGACCATGCGCGCCCGACCCTTCACATTAATCGACATATCAAACTTTTGGCGCATTGGTCAACGAACGGTAGCTCTTGAGTTTCCTTCTCCCACACCTAGTGGAAATGCCGAGATGACAACCGCCATAAATGCGACCCCCGTTCGAAGCGTACCATGCATCGTAGAGTCCCCGTCAGAGGAAATGAGTCAAGGAGACGAAGAAGAATATGGTGCCGCAGAGGGTTCGCACACCTGCCCACCTGCAGAGGACATACCTGTGCTAAGTTACAAAAAATTACCGTGCTCCCCGACGCAGCAAATTCCAAGAAGGGGAAGAACACTGCAAACAAGGCCACGCGCCAACGTAACATCGTGAGGATCATCATCAAGACCACGGGAAAACGTACAACTATCAATGTATCTCCCTGCGCCCTTCTATAGTATTTCGTAAGAATAAGCAATTCGCACGCCTCCAATAATCTTAAGACATCAAATTTGCAGCTCTCTTGCTGCTACGACCGAGGTGGACGCAGGTACCTCGAAGTCTACCAGATTTACTCCTCCCTGGCAATGCACTCGCTCTTGCGCTCTTGATGGCGCAGACGTTTGCAGGGACTTACTACAACACATAACTCCCCTTGGTCGCGCTCAACATTTATACCAGATATCCGATGAGCTACTAATGAAGGAGCTAGACATAATTGCCGCCCAAGAAGTAACTTTAGCTGCCCACTTGAAGAAGAAGATATCCCAGCTGTCCCAGCGGTTAGCACAAGTAAACTAAGAGGTCCGCCAGGCTACAGAACAGAAAGACCTCAAGCTTGTAAATGCGAAGATCGGATTTGCCCGCTTGCGCGCTGTTTCTAATATAAATGCCGGATCTATCCAATATTTATAGGACAAAAAATTCTCGCTCTCTGAGTTCATAGACCATGAGCGCCGCCTTTGAGCAAAGCAAGAGGACAAAAACAGTTGGGCCATGGAAAAACTAGAAGAAGGCATGAATGCCCTTGCCATGAATTGTAATAATTTTATAACTAACTGTTAGAAGGACATGGCCAAGAAGTCAGAAGTTCTGAAGTATATGAGTACGGATTTTGATGAAGAACTATATCCGCACCTCACCGTAGAGCGCGCTGAGAATCGATGGCTGATAACATATGGTCTTCTACTTGCTGCCAAAGGTGTTATGAACTTACCCCCTTTTGACAAAGCAATCAAGGATGTATACGATGCCGCGATATTGCTTGGATCTAGTCTCGCCATGGAACGTGCTTCCAAAGAAAATTTACTAAGGGGTCCTTTGAAGGGAAATGAGATCTATTCCAAATACGTGCAAAAGATGTTTGACGTTGCTTTCCACAGACTAGAGAGCCTCCCAATGCCAACCATAGATCTAATCGAGAAAGGTCCGGACCTCCCTATTAGTGTGACCATGACAGGCCTTATGCTTCCCAGTGATAATGCAGACCCAACAGAAGGAGATCCTGAAACCACTGGCGAGCCTAAACTATCCCAACTACAAGTCCCTTTGTACATTTCTGGCACTCCAATACTGGTTCCATTGGAAGATAAATTAAAGCAATACATGCGTCATGTCGCCAAGAAGAATCACACCTCCACCGAAGGCGTTGCCATTGGCCTAGGCTTAGCACACCCTAGGCGGTCTGACGGTGTACTTGTGAGCCTTCCATCCATTGACGTATACAACACTCGTGTGCTTCAATATATGAAAGAGGCATGGGCACAACATCGCACATCGTCGAACCCACAATATCGCAGGTTAAAGAGGTCGCTTTCCACGAACGACCTTCTATAGAGGATGTCCTGCCCCACCATAGTTATTGTTGTGTCTGATGCTAACTAATCTTGTAAATTAATAATTTGCTCAATGATAATAACGTCATGTGTCATACCCATGTGTAGTCACATATATATGTGTCCAGGTTCCCACACCTACACCTGAGATGGTGAAGGAGAACATCTATAAATGAGTACGCCCGTTAGTGTGACAACCCCGGTTTTTTAGGCTCGTCACTTAGTCTTATTTTTTGGGTTTTTTTGTATGACTATGTGTTTTATGTCATTTATGTGTTTATATGTGTGATTTTGGGGATGAGAATGGACGAAATGAGGTACATGATTTGTAAATCTTGGTACGGGTTGGAAATAAAATGAAATGAAATGAAATGAAATGAGTTCAGAAATGAATAGCGGGAAAGTTCAGATATCATTTTTACAAGGCCTCGTGTACGTAGCATATGTTTTATGTATGTATTAAGTATAGATTATATGTTTAGGATAAGTTTAGAGATACTTTCCATAATTAGAAACTTTTGGAAATGACGGTTAGTTCGGAAATCGCGTAGAAAGTCGAAAAAGTCAACGTAAGTCTTTCGGGTTTTGGTCCGGAAGTAACCCGAAAGTGAGGTTTAGTTTAAGAATGATATAAGTTATAAAATAAGGTTAAAACCCAGATTATTAGGTGCTTTGGGCTTGGTTTGGACAGCCAAAAGAAAAGGAAGGAAGAAAATAACCAAAAAGCCCAAAAACAGGCCCAATGGACTTGTAATGGGATTAAGGGGCCTTTAGGACTTAATCAAACCCACCCCATAACCAAAATAACCAGATTTTTCACCCCTACAACATCTCATAGTCTAATTTTAACAATGGTGGCTAATTAGGGTTTCAAAGATAAAGATCTTCCATTATTTTTAAGGTAAAATCTTTAATCCCTTTTTAATTAAATAGTTTTTATGCATTTATAAATCAATACATGATGGATCTATGATTATGTATAAATTAAAATCTGAGTTTCAATGATATAATAATGATTAGATTATTTAGGGTTTATAATTAAACAAGTTATGGGTAACTAATTAGGCTAATTATGTTAAATTCGTTTTTTAAAAACTGGGCAGAATTTTAGGTCAATTGTTTTGATCATATCCAGAGTTATACAAACTCTTATTTTGCGATCCAAGAATCCCTTGAAAGTTAATTGAGTTGGCTTTCAAATGCAAGAAACGAGTACTAAATTGGAGGTCAGTAAGTGGGTCAAAAACAGGTTACAACAGTCAGAGGTCAAAACAGTTTTGAAATCAGCGGGTTTTCAATTAATGTTTTAAGATGGTTAGGATACTTAGGAGTACACTTGAGCCCTCTAATGAGCATGGTATTTGGTTTATATATTAAATAAGAGACCTGAAGGGTGGCTAAGCAAATGGGTTAGGGTAAGACCCCCTAATCATAACAAACTTTTTGTATGTTCAAAATCGGTAATATACGGATAGGCAGAAGTAAATATATATATATATATATATATATATATATATATATATATATATATATATATATATATATATATATATATATATATATATATATATATATATATATATATATATATATATATATATATATATACTAGTTGCAAAACCCGCCCGATGGGCGGGTATGACTTGTGATTGTCGTTTACGTTTACTGATTCAGCAAATATTTGTTTTTAAATTATTATGTTTAAGAATAGTATCAGTTATTCGTTGGTTCTTTTAGTATAATTGTCTTTTAATGAATTATTAGTCGGCATGATTTGTATTTGTTGTTTATGTTTTGTATTTATATGATAATTGTTTGTAATTTGGTTTAATTACCTGTTTTTGTGAGTATACCTTAGGCGTCAAACTTTTTTATTATTTTTAAATATGTTTTTTCTTTTATAAGTTAATATAAATATATAATTGATGTTATTAAGCGAGTATTATTTTAATAATCTTATTATTTTACACTATAGATATAAGGAATACTTATCTTTTACTACAAAACTAACATAACTAAATGTCTCTTATTTTTACCAGGGCTTTAAAAGGTGAGACATGGCGGCGCCAAAGTGTCGTTAAGACGCGAAACATGAAAATGCGCGATAATGCACGCCATGGACTTTGCTATTTCTTATAATTTTATTAACGTAAATTATTAGGTGCAACATTTTTTATAAACACGATATACAAAATATGTGCTATAAACAATAAATTACTTTCATATTTTGTGTCTTCTTAAACCATTCATTGAAAACGCAAAAGTTTCGCATTAACCGCTAAGGTTCGAGGCTTGGTGATGCCACACGCTACGCCTCATATTATCTGCAACATTGATTTTTTTATTTTTTATTTTTTATTTTTTATTTTTTTTTAGAACGGCAATTTACAACTCACATCAACTATCTCACAATTTATATCTCACATGTCTCCACTGAGACTTGAACCCAAAACCTTGAGGTTAGAGGGTCACTCACATACCGCTAGACCAAGAGGCCTTTGGTGCAACCTTGATTTTAACAACCAAATAATTTTCACAGATAAAATAGCAGAGCAAGCATCCAATTTAACATACATTATAATTGTCTCAGTCTAAGTAAATACTATGTAAATACTTTTGAAATGAAATAGTAAACTGAGGTTTTCCCGTTAACTATTATTCTAGAGTAATTGTTTATGATCTTTAAATATTGAATTAGTTTCATATATCATCTTACTTTCAAAATTAATTTTATATATAATCAAATCGAATACGTAATGTACCATGATTTTTAAGCCTGTTTTGGTATATATGAAATTAATTTTTAAAGTAAGATAATATATGAAATTGCTCCTTAAATATTTGCTTAAAAATAAACTTTTTCGTATTGTCAAGCCTTGTTGTCTCTTTTATCGATTACTGTTACTTTTGATTTCTATTGTCTTTATAACTACTAATTGTTTGCAAATATCTTAAAAATGTGCATGTTAGAGTTCAATTTAGTATTTTTTTTCATGCGTAGTGTGAACCTCATCTATGCGCGCATATTTAAAATTTTACCTTTATTTGTAGCCGTCGTGCCATTCGTTGGCGTTGAGCTACGACACTAAAAAGAAGAACGGCGCAAGAGTCCATGGGTTGGCGTCAAAGTCTTCGCCCCGTGGCTACCAACCCACACTGTTGGGTTTTTTTATAATCTAAAGGGTATATATCATCTGTTGCACTAAAAATACCTTTATTGCAGTAAAAATCATCACTCTCTCTAAAAAGTGGTGTCATATCATTTTTTATATCATAACCCACTTTGACGTGTGATCACTTTTTGACTATAACACCATATTTACAGCTTCACCGTTCCGTATGTTCTTATGCACACGTAAGGTTAGTGTAATACTCAGCCAATAATTAATCCATGAACTGAAAGTAGTATGTTATCCAAACAGTTTCGTGAGTCTAATTCAGACCACACTTTTAGACCTCCCACACTTTTAGACAATAAAAAAGCATCTTGGTGGTTTTTTTTACTAAACTGTAGAAGTTGTTCAGTTATAAGAGAAAGCTTAAAAGGGCACAGTACGGTGAGTTATGGGTTGGCTGGCCACTATGGCGCTGTTAACTACACCGTTAGATGGTGTTATGAGTTTTGGCTGGCAATTGCCAACCGACGTTATAGTTGTTGGCGCGAGGCAATGGTGTAGCCAACCATACCGGGACTCGCGCTATGGCTGCGTTACCATATTATTTATTTTTTTCTTTAAAAGAAAATTTGAAAATCTATCCGTTAGGTAACGGCTATTTTTTGGCTAGGGGTATTTTTTGACCGTTGGGATTCAAAACAACCCACTTTTTTTTACCATTGGGATTTAAGTTTTTTTTTTCGTGTTTTTTTTATATTTCGTGTTTTTTCGTGTAATTTTCTTTTTAATAATTCTATTTTTTTTATTAATGAAACATTAAGTTTTAGTTAATTAATTGTTGAATTTTTTATAAAGAAATGATGGGGTCACGATAACACGAGAAAAGTTGGTGTTAACCAGATAGAGTGTTTGTGGGGTTATGGGGAGTTTTGGTGTTATGAGAAAAAGTGATGACGTGACACCCTTTTTTGCCCATGGCTCAACCGTACCGTGTGCTCTAAGAATACTTGCTAAGAGTTTAAGTACAGCAAGTTGCATGGCAACACATCACTTTTGCTATAGAATCAAACTCATTTAGTTAGAACGAATAGGAGTACATCACATAACCTGGTATATCAGATCCATATATGTGACTCATCTTTGTTCTTTTAGTTTTTAAATACCTTCTATTATCACTCGTAGTCGGTGTCACTACAGGACCCCTTTCAACTATTTTGAGCCGATGGGGTGTCACACGGGTGCTCAACCATCCCTAAGACCCTAATTGGACCAACTTCTCAAGCTTATAGTTTGAATTTGGGGCCATATTCTATCGAGATCTTACTTTGGCACCTACTATGACGCTAAAATATACAACAGATCCAAAGATATGTTTTTTTATGTGGACGGTACCTTAATTGTCTTGCAAGCTAATTTCTGTTATTCATTAATTTCGTATCATCACTGCCTTTAAATGCTCCTCTATTGAACCATTATTGCTTCTTTGTTTCACTTTTGACACCGTATAAAAAGTAGAACATCAACGATTTAGTTCTTTGCTCGAAAATCGAAATCATGGTTAATAATATTATTTCATTTGTATTTATGCAGGTCTATACTAAACAGACCGGAAATGTAATGATAAATGCTCGTTCAACAGGAAATTTTTATCACTGTAAGCTTATTGGCCTTTTGTTAACATAAGAAGACTTTTGTATCTGCATTTCATGGTTTTAGCATTAGGAGTAATGTAATTTGTTACTATGAATGTCTTTAAATCATCCTTGAATAGTTTATTTTTATGAAAACCTGTTAGCTTACCTGGTCTATTTGCTTACTCATTGGCCCTGCCCCTTTTATAGTACACACATCTGATTGCAATTATTTGTATCTTTACTTGTTTTGAGTTGATATACGCCCACAAATGTGAAAACGTGTAATTGGTGACAATCATTTATTGACTTTTCTTGGTTTGCCTAATTTCCAGTCAAAGGGCCAACTCACAAAAGAAAGAAAGATGCAGCCTGTTATTATATTCTGTTTTTAATTACAATCATCTTATACATTTTAATCTAACAGATTATGGAGTTCAAGATGCGAGATTGGGACTTTAAGATCAAACTACATTCCAAGGAGTTCCAACACACCTGCAAATCCACATGTTTAATGTTATGGGAATACCGTTTACAGTGCCAATATGGGCGGGCTTGTATCTGTTACGTTCAAGGTCCATCAAAATCTTAACTACAACGCTTCCACCCTGCTCATTACTCCCTGGCGATCTCTCCACAAATGTTTTGCATTTGTGCCAGCATATTTGTAAACTTATTTATCCTCTCCTTTTATTCCAAAATGGTTCTAGTACCGGTCATCAAGTTGTTGTTTTAAGTTTCCTTTGGCCCGTTCATGCTGCAAATTATACCGTACAAAGATTTATGGTATCCTACATTAAATGAGTAAATCGCCTAAAGTAGCCAAGACTTTTTGAGTTGGGATAATTTAGGGCACATGTTACGAAGCAGAGGTTGATCATTGCATAACTTAGATAAAACTACACAATGATTAGTAGGGAAAATTACGGTGAGCTGCAAGATAATCCAACTTGGCAATTACACCTATTATCAGAAGATAGTAACTGGCTGGGATCAAAAATCAATATGAACTTTTAACTATACTGGCTGAGCTTGCACCTTAAGAAACAACACTGGCTGAGCTTGCACCTTAAGAAACAACAAAATAAAATCTAAGAAATGAGCATAAATATTTAGGGGCTTGTTCCATTGGTTTGCAAATTACTTGGATTTCATAATCGATTGCAGTGGTCTAAAGATCTCATCTTTTCCTATTAACATGTTTACTTTAGAGTTAGGAATGGGACTGCATATGCATGCATCCAGCATTAATGAATTTGGTATTACACTTAAAGCTCTACACAACAGATATCTGAGAACCTAACTGTCTACAATTAAGAAAAAAGAACAATGATCAGCTTAATAAGAAAAAGAGGTTTGCGTGTCATGCCGTTGTTGGGTTTGCGGGTCATGTCGTTGTTGGCTATGCTCGTCAAGTGAATTTCTCACAAGATGGTTGGTTTGTTATGTCCGCGGATGGTGAAGGTAGATATTGGTTTTGGGATTGGAAAAGTTGCAAAACCTTTAGAACATTGAAGTGTCATGAATCAATTTGCGTTGGTGTTGTTTGGCATCCTTTGGAACAAAATAAAGTTGCTACCTGCGGATGGGATGGCTTAATCAAATGCTGGTAAAAATCTTTATTCTTTCTTATTAATCATACTTATTTAAATCATCTATGAACACTGAATATTCCAGTTTGATTAATCTAGAAGAACAATTGCACACTTAAAGGGTCATTTTTACCACCTTTAGAACAGTACATGATAAATAAGGAGATGCTTTGAACTTACTTGGTTCTATTTGGATTTTTCAAGTCTTTAATAGCTTCCTCCACTATAAAAAGCGCCATTTTCTTCACCTGCCTTATAGAAGCAAAGAGTAAATGCACCAATTAGTTTACAACAAAACAATCCACATGTGAAACATGGCACTACAGCATGCAACTTCTGTTTCTTCATCAAATTGTGACTTTCTTATAGTCCCTCTTGTTCTTTGGTAACAATGTCAGGAACTTCTTCAGCTTTCACGCCTTTTGTAGCTTTTGACCATTTTTTTTGTCTTTGTTTTCTCCAATAAGTTGTGTATCCTAATCTAAGAAACTGCATGTGAAGTATACCTTGATTATAATCATTGATAGACATAACCAAAAAAAAATATATTTCATATTTGTATAAGTGGAAGCAAATATTAGGGATCTTGGATGCCAAATTGATCACCTGTTAAGCCTTCAGACGTGCCTTCAGACAGTTTGTTCAGGGGAAGAGGACTCCGCGAAGTATAATCAGTAGGAACATAATTAACTGTCTATGTTCCCTTCGTCTTTTTCGCGGGGCCAAAAGCCACAAGATGGTTTTTGAGATGATGATAACATGAATTTCCTACCTTTATAAGTGACTTATCTAACAAAATCTTTCAAAAACATTGTCAAAATTAGCAGTCAGCAACCTCCCGATGCACTGGACGGGTGTCTTGTGTTTCATAATAGAATAGAAAAGAAAAGAGAGTGTCACTTAAACTGGCGTAAAGTGACTATCAAAACAACAGCCACATTTAGACACGAGGGATCAGAATTCAGAACACATACCTGCTGAAGTATTGTAAATGCTTCCTTAAACGAAGTTTTTATATTAATTACTGCACAAAACGATATCGTACGAAATTGGTAATTTTTCATAAAAAGTGGTATTTCATATAATACAGAAGGGTATTTGGGATCGTTTATTTAACCTTGCCTACTTTGTCACTGGATCAATTAGACAAACATAATGCAAGATTTGATGTTCTACCTAAAAACAATAATCAATGTGCACTTTAAAGACCTACATGCAGTACTGATTCTTGTTCTGGACCAAGTTCATCAAGAACTAACCAGAGTCTACAACACTCATTTGAAAACATTTAAATGCATCCATCAAAATGGAATAACCAAATCAGACCCGCTAGCAATAAAATAAATACCGAATTGACGAATTTTCATAAATATATGCATTAAAACTTCCCCATCAAGGCCATCTAATTTCACAAAGTGGAATTACATTTGCTGCCAATCCAAAATCACAGAGATACTCTACAATAAATATCAGGATTAGAGTTTACATACCGCAAACACATCTCACGATATCATTATGCTGTCGGACACTCTACACTAATCTTCCAATCATCCATGGATATAAGCTGAAAACTATTTTCCCAATCGCCGCATGAAACCAGAAAATCCCCAGATGGTGTCTGCATTGTGCTAAAGCATTGCGCTCCAAGTTCAATATTTTCATCCAAAGGACTGCCAATTTTGAGAGCAGAAAGCACACCCGCATTAATAATGAAGTATGGATCCGGATAATATATGCAACTTATGAAATAAGACCCGCTTCGTTCTAAAACTATTGTCTCTGGATATTTGAACGTCCCAAAATAATTGTTCAGGGTTAAGCTGAAACAGGAGCAAATCAAGATTCAACAAACAAAACCTACCCCGTTAGATCTTCAAAAGTCCAGTAAGTCGGAAACCGAACATTGGCAGTAATGCTCTTTGCCTTTTTTGAGGCAGCACGAAAAACCTTCATTATCGTATAACCGCAAACATATGTTTTGTGCCTTTTTGAGCTCCAGGATTGGGTTTAAAAAGTAGTCCTTATGGTAGCTGGAGTAGTATTAGGACGCACTGAGAAATTTATAGTGTCAACATGTATGAATCGCTTGTTCAATGACAGCCACGACATCGGCATCAAATCCTCCAAACAACATCTAGAGTCCCTTGTACACCGCAATCCTATTCAAATTCATTGTTATTAGAGTTAGCAATAGATATGTAGGGGGCTACGAACAGCTTTGAGTCAAAACGCGTAATTTTGGTACAGACTAAAACTGATCAAACTCTACTATAAGTAACTTGTGCGTTCGTATAACTGTTTAAAGTATGGGGCTGATGGTGGTTTAATCCTCAAAAAGGTGAAGGGACGAAAAAATGTATATACTAAGATTAAAAAGAATTGTCAAAATTTACTGAAGACTAAACCACCACATTTTGTGAAAATTTGAAAGATAAAATAGTGATCAGACCTAGCACGATGAGTCATTCCGCTTAACGTCTATGTTCTGCCAAAAATACTTCTTTGAACTATTAGTGTGGGGGTGGGGGGGGGCATTACCTTCACTTTTTGCAACTTCATCTTCTACCGGATCTGGGTCCAAAGAGTAAGATTGTCCCCCATCAACCGCACCATCACAGAACTGTCCTGGTAAGGTCTTTGATCTAGGCTATGAAGTTCAGCAGTAATATCTTCAAATGTATGTTTAGCCATATTGCAAGCCTTACAAAATTTCAAAGTATTTGTAAGTTTATCAGAAACTTTGGTTGTGATTCATGTCAGCATAACCGGGTCGAAGAGAGATCTATATCCACCTTTAACTTTGACTTGTGTGGTTAAACAAACTACACTTGAATGTTATTGTCAGCAAATTTACACCAGGACTTAAAATTTAACAGTTAGAATGACGAATTCTCAAACCTTTAGGTATTGACCATTATCTCACGGTGAAAGACCGAGAAGTTCAAAGCCAAGCTAAGTCTGAAAGGATTAGTAGGTGAAAGAAAATCTATTTTTAGCTAATTATAAGCATACATGGTTGACATAAACAACCTTATAGAGGGTGATTGTATAAGATTTATTCTTAGGATTATGAGCTTATTTTACACAGCTCATATTTTTAGCTTATTTTTTACATATGAGCTTATTATGATTTGAATACATAAAAAACGCCCGTATGTTTCATCAGTTGTTTAGATGCAACTAAAATGCTCCAAAAATCATTACCTTGCTATTATCGTTACCCCACATACCAATTGGCATCTGCTATAAGAAACAAAGATGACCATTGTACATGAGAAGCTGTTCCATTACTTCATGACTCACCCTAGGATATGACAAAACTACATCAGACAAGTAATATAACTACTAATGAAACTATAGAAAATAAGAGACGCATATTTAATTACCTGTCTTGATCATTCATTTTTTTGACTTCATCTATAAGGTATATCCCCTTATCAGCTAGCATAACAGTCCCTCCTTAAAGTGTCCATTCTCGTGTAATGGATCCTTGTACACAGCCGCTGTAAGTCCAATAGCATAAGCTCCTTTTCCTGTTTTGGAAACTACCCTCCGTCCAGGTTTTTCAACATATCTACATTATAAGGTTTCAAAAGATAGTGCGACTACTGATTTTTATATGTCCAAGTGTAGTTTTAAAAAAAGGAAGCACTTACTTTAAAAACTAAGAGTTTGCAATCGTGGGATCACCTAACAATACATTAATGTCTCCACGCAATTTTTTTTAACAATGCGAGTAAAAAACAATATAAGCATGCCAATCATTCCTTAACCACAGTGCATATGAAATGCAGTGTACCAACAGTTTTTGTAAATGGCCATATAAAAACATACCCTTTCACCAATATGAGGGCCAGATAGCTTGTCGATGTCTTCCTTATCCTCTTGGGTAAGATTATAAGCTGAGAATAAGTCTTGCTTCTTTGTAACATAGTTTGCTTCAATCACCATAGAAAAACCAGAAAACCTATTTTAGTATTCAATGATAAATCAGAGTTGTTTGTGTAGATGTCTGTGATCTCTTGGAAATTTAGTGTGACCTCTTGGAAACAACTAAAGCATAGAACACAAGAGAAACATACAATCTCTTCAACAGGGCGAGCATTCAAAAGTAGGAATTCTTTGGGTATAACACATCTACTCGTAACAATGCAACATAACGTTGAGCCGTTGCATCCTGGTTCTATGAACCTGGCCAACACCATCGTCCCTCAAACCACCAAATCTTCCCTGCATATTGACAACAACAAACATCAAACATTCAACAAAAGATTAACAAAACTATTTATGTATCTTTAATTTTAGAAATTGAAGAAGTATAAGAAACAACGAATCAGCACAAGAGAATCTAAGACAAGCTAAACCATTGTAAATTTGACCAGAAACCCCTAAAAATGAATCTAAAATTATATAAACAGGTCCGACTTGATTCTTTAGTTTGAATGAATCAATATGATAAAAATTAACCTAAAAAATAAAAGAAAGAAGAAGACTCATTAGGGTTTATGAGAAGAAATCGTTCCTTTTTTGTTCTTGTATGTGTGTTTTTTTCTGTTAATAGGGATCGGTATTGGGTTGGAGCATGATATGTTTTAAATTTAAAATTCATTATCAGTTACCTATATTATTATGGTTTTGGTGTGAGATATCACAACTATTAGCCTGGTTGAATGGTTGAGGCATGCGTGTCTGACGTCAAAGATCCAAGTTCGAATCTTTGTGACTTATATTTCTGGAAAATTTTTAATTATAGCCAGATTTTATGAATTTATACGAATATTTAATAAAAAAATAAAAAAAGAAAGTGATGACGTTGATTAAAACATGCTTATGTGGCATATCTCTCCTCACTCCATGCTTAAGGTGAGACAAATACAACTAATCCCTAATGCTCCATGAGCAAAACTATCTTAAGCCAGAACAGCTCTCTGGAGTAGCTAGAGACAATAGCAAGAGCCAGCTCCAGACAATGCCAGCCCCAGACAATGCTAGCCCCAGACAATGATAGCCCTATACAATGCTAGACCCAGACGATGCTAGCCCAAACAAGGCTAGACCCAGACAAGGCTAGACCTAGACAAGGCTAGACCCATGCAAGGCTAGACCCAAGCAAGGCTAGTCCTATGCACACGGAGCATAGGCTCCATCGGAGGATGGATGATTAGGGAAAAAGGGAGAGGTTAGCTGACATATGTAAGGGCATAGGGTTTCCTTTACAGAGATCATGGGTATGGTTAGGTGGGTATTTGGCTTATAGTTTGGAGACCTAAAAACCGGGACTGTTTTAGGTAAAATGTTAACGAGGCGGGTTATGAAGTAAGCTAAGTTAAGGGCTTTATAGAGGGGTGTAATGAGATGATTAGAGCATATAAATGAGGTATATATATGGGAGAATATTAGATGTCCATCATGGGTTGATGAGCCATCTTAGTGTTTGGTTCATGTTTCGATTGTGTGCTTTTGTTTGTTAGCTTTTTGCTAGTGCGCGGATTTTTGGAGGAGCTCAATCAGGTGAGTTTCATAGTCCTATATCTTTTAATGATTTTCACTTCCAGATGGGATGGAAGAGACACTGTATGGTTTTGTAACTAATGTTGTGAATGTTTTTATGGTTTGTGATGGACTTGTGTGTGCACTTATGTGATTAACTGCTATGTGATTCTTGATTGTGTTTATGATTTGGATCGGGGGACACGTACCGTCTCAGTTATTGTGGTTTGACTTGGTACCAAGGGGATGTTGACAAGGCGGGGCCTTGGGGAGGTACATAGATGTGTGAGCATCTATGGGACCAATGGATAATGACAAAGCAGGTCCTTGGGATTGGTACATAGGTGTATGGGCGCCTATGGTACCATGGTGATTGGTAAGGCTGGGAGCCTTGGATTTGGTTTGGAATGATTGATCTTGAATGTTAGTTGTTAATGCATATTTGTAGCACCTTGTCCATATGTTTTGATGATGGTTATTATTCACATCTTATAAATTTGTTTTGTGTTCGAGTCTAAACCTATGACTCTCACCAACATCATTGTTGACGTGTTTTAGTGTCTCTTTCAGGTATTAATGTGGTTAAGCGTGAGAATATAAGTGGCTAGGATTGGAGACGCGTAAGAATGCATTTAGAAGGAGATCCCCATTCCTTCATAGATTTCTTTTGTTTGTTTGAATAAGTGATACTACGAGTATCATGATGTTGATGTTTGTTTTATTTGTTTGTCTTTGGTAAGAGGTAAGACTTTTACCTGCTTACCTATACTCCTGCATTGTTGAGATATTGTTATGACATTTGTGTCACCTTTTATGACATTTCTATTTTATATAGTTCTCTCTATAGACACGCTATTGTTGTGATGATATCCATACGTCACGCCCTATATTCCGCCACGGTGGGGTTTGACAGAATGGTATCAGAGACAATGGTTATAAAGAATTAGGTTGCCTAGTCTCGTATCCTAGTCTATAGCTTAAGGGTCCTCGCATATAGGCGTCGTAGGAGTATGTGTGCATTTGATATTAATTGAAGTTTTTTTCTGGATGTTATTGGTTTTTACTTGCGATGTTTGTTAAGTTTTGACTAGTATGGGTTGAACCATAGTAGTTCATACTTAGCCACATGTTATTTTCTTTCCGGGTTGTGACTAGTGCGGGTTGAACCATAATCATCCAGGCTAGTCGTTGTTGTATTTTGCTTAAATTGTACATTATAGTACATAATTTGGTACATGGTAGTTTCTGTATTTTGTTGAGTTATTTTATGTACCTGAGGTATAGTATTTTTCTTTTAATGTTTAAGTCATGTTCCTTAAGAATCATGTGGTGGTTCGAGTTACTAGGAGTAGGTGGATAGGAAGGATTTTAAGTTGTTTCCACTATGACGGGCGACATGATTTATAATTGATTATGTTTTCGTTTTGGATTTTGTCTATGTTGTTTTAGATAAACTCTGTATTTCTGTTTTCCAAGAGTTTGACTATGTTATTTAAATAGTTAGAGTTTTTGACCTTATTGTTTATGTGGTTATGTGCTTAGGTGAACTGATGGATTTATGTGTTATGTGTTGTATTGATTCTTATAAGTGTCATCATAGGAGGGAGTGCATTTGGGAAAGGGTAATTGTATAAGTATGGTGGCCAACATAGTTATACAAGTACCACAACTTCAATGGATTCCTAAGTATGATTGCATGAAAGAGGATTAATACATGCTTGTATAGTAGATGTTGGACGGATTTAAGTATATGTATCCTAATATTCCTATATATGTATGATCCCATACAATTATCGATTGTATCCTTAGGAGGGTGGCTAGCTCGCTTCTTTTTAGATATTAAACCTCCTTTGTAGCGTATTCTTCGAGTTTCCTATTTCACGTGTCCATTTTAAAATGGTGTTCTTGGTTTTAAGTCTATTGAAATAACTTGGGATTTCTTTTGAGATAATGAAATCTTTTGTGTTGGGTCTTATATTTCTTTTGGTCGGTATATATTGAAAAAAAAGGGACTTGGAAATCTACTATAGAGTTAGATAGTTGGTTGTATTCGGTAAAATAAGGGTAAGGTGTTGGAGTAGTGTTTGAAATAAGATTAACAAAGATTTTTTTAATCAACATTTATTTATTTCAAATTCTAAAAGACTTTCTTTAAAATAAAGCGAAATAAAATTTCTTTCTACTTAAATAGTTTATATAAGTGAGCTTAATCAATATACGTCATTTATAATTATTTATGCAAGACTAAACAAAGTTCAAGAAAATTTCACATACATTTATTTCTTTTCATTTAAAAAGGATTACGTTAATTACTAAGAGGATTCTTTAGTTTTTTTTAAAACAACTAGTATAAAACTGTTTTGGTCATAACTTGTTCGTTTTTAAAGCTTTTTGGGTGATTCAAAAGCCTAAAATTATGTACTCGGAATGTACATTTCAAATATTTGGTATGTATAGTCATGGGGTGTCAGTAGCTTGATCGAAATTTGGGTACAAGTGACGGGTTCAAGGTTGAGTTTTGAATAGTATTTTTTTTATGATTTGGGATGCATGGGATACCTAGTCTTTGAGTTGAGTTTTGAGATCGTCTAGAAGGTTGTTTGTAGATTGTTTGAGTCACATAGATGTGGTGAGGAAAGAAAAAAAATATTCTTTTGGGAAAGTCGATCTTGTGCACGGTTTAAATAATATGTCGCGGGGCATAAGATGTTTTGGTTGCCATTAAGTGTTTCTTGGATCATTTTTCGTTGTCATGAGTCATTTGAATTGGTACATGTTTGAGTTTTCCTTTTGAGTTTTCGTGGTTTTGGTCTGTTTTAACTTGTGCACGTGAAATGTCATTAGTTATCCGTGGGTTTGATTCGTTGATCATATCTAGTGAATTCAGGATGTAGTTTTGGGTTCGTATTGATTGGGAGCGTTGAGGTAGACATATGAAAGACTTGGTCACGCCTACACGATTAAGTAGGTGGCCCTGAGAGAATGGTCGGAATGCCCTTAGTGAGGATGAAAGAGTTAAAAGTTCGTAGACGAACTAATGTGGTCATGAGGTCTTTTAGGAGTGCCAAAGGAGATGAATAGAGATTTGTATAATGTATGGATATTGGCACAAGTAAAGCGCCATAGAGAGTGTTGGAAGGGGATATAATACCTCAAAGGTATTTATGATTGTTCGTATGGCATGTAAGTTTTCCGAAATTTCCTGAGATTTAGTAGGTTTGCCTATTACTGTGAGGTAGAACCATAAATAGAGCAAGTAGGAGAAGTGAGAGGAGTTGTAGTTAGTGCCTTTCCAAGGAAATTGTTGATGGAATGATTTTAAGAGCAAGAGTTGTTAGAAATTGCAACGGATGCAAGGTAAAATTTGAGTTGCTTAGTAGTAGATTGGCTGTGAAAAGCGGTTGAGTGGTCCGATAAGAGGAAGTATTGGTCTTTTAGAATACGTGTAGATTTTCGCGAGTAGAACGCGGTAGAAATTTATTCGTATTGCTTCTAAGAGAGGGTGCAAGGAGGACGTAGTTGAAACTGCTAAGGATGTTGTATGAACTCTTTGGGTTTACGGTTATGATTTTGGCTTCGCCGAGGCGCTAGCAGTTTTCATGGAGTCAATGAACCAGGGGTGCATGACAATATATAAACGAGTTGTCATCGGGAGCATCGACGACATCTTGATCTACTCAAATCTAAGAAGGAGAGTGAGGCGAATTATAAGTTGGTTTTGGAGTTGTTAGGAAAGGGAATTATACGTGAGATTTTCAAGTGTGAGTTTTAGGATTAAGTTGGCCAGGACGAGTAGTCAGAGATGATGGCATATCGTGGAACCAGCAAGGGGCAAAGTGAAGAAGTGTGAGGAAGCGTTTTGGAGGCTGAAGAGGTGGATTGGATAATGAACAGATCTTGGAATTATCGGAAGGACTGGATGAATTCGTGAAACATGACGATACGTGGAGCAAGGATTTGGATGCGTACGAGGACGACAAAGAAAGGAGATTGCTTATACGTTGCAGGAACTGAAGATTTAGAAGAACTAGATAAGACTTAGTTAGTAGAGTTGGATTGTTAGATGTGCGTAGAATGCTAGAGGCATTTGGTGTACGATACGTAGAGAATGATCTATGCGGATCATGAACGTCTCCAACACATATTCAATCCTCTTGATTGAACATTTGGCAAAGGTGATGGGTAGAGTTAAGTGATGAAAGAAAATTGCAAGGACAAGTACCATCTGGGAAAAGCAAGCATGGCTGATGAAACATGGAATAGGAAGAAGGAAGTGAAGCTGAGACGAACTTGAACTATATGGATGACGTATTAGGGTGGTTTGGATGAAGGATGTAGGTTAAACGAGTTGAGTTGTCTAAAGCAGAGAACGCGTCAACATTTATGTTGCGTGGCTTGGATAATCGTATGGAGAAAAGGGACGTAGACTATACTTCCTACATAGATAGGAGTAGCTTAGAAAGGGCGATGTAAGGACAAAGTTGGTGGAAGGAATACATAATGAGGTGGAGGAATAAGTACGATGAGGAGTTGGGTGATAGTCGATAGACTGACTAATTCATCCCATATTTCAAGAGGAGTGAGAAGTCACGTAGTTGAGAAGTTGGAAGGATTGCGTACATATACGATGGAATATGAGGTTTTGTGTAAAAGTTAACCTAATAGGTATGGAATGCCTTATGAAGGATGGTTAGTTACTTGGTGTCGAGCATGGGAAAGCAAGGATGAGGTGGTGGTTATGACATGTGTCTTGTGAATATTATGGGAAGCTTTTGGTTATGCAATCCTGCATATACCATTGGATGTGTTTAAGGTTGGGAGAACTTCCGAATGATGGAAAATCCGTAGAGGATAGAAGCCGTTAGGTATGGTGATAGGAATTATAGTAGAAACTGTTGGAGTTAATTCATAGGAGATGAGGTGGATCACCGTTACAGTGAGACGAATTCAGAAGCGGCCAACGTATTGGACCGGAGGTGGATCGGAAAACTATGGAGGTGGTGGCAGTGACTAAGTAGAGGTTGAAAATAGCAAAGAACCTACAAGAGAGCTATGCGGACAAGATGCGTAAGCCGTTGAGATTTGAGATAAAGTTATGCTAAAGGTTTCACCATGGAAAGGGGTGATGCGGTTTGGAAAGAAAAGGGAAGTTAGCACCTAGATTTGTGGGTCCATTTGAAATCCTTGAAAGGATTGGGCTAGTGGCTTATAGGTTGAGGAATTACTGGGAGAATTGAGTAGTGTGCATGATGTATTTCGTGTATCAAGCTTGAGGAAATTCTTAGCAAGAACTGACATACATGTACCATTAGATGATATTAGTATGGATACGAGTCTTCGTTTCATCGAAGAGCCGGTAGATATTTTGGGTCGTGAAGCTAAGACGTTGGAAAAAGAGTAATATACCGTAGTTATGGTTAGATGGAATTTGGAACGTGGACTAGAGTTCCCGTGGGAACGGGAAGGATTTATGAGGAACAAGTATCCTTATATTTTTAGGAATAATGATCCTAAGGAGTAAATCTCGGGACGAGATTTCTATTAGGAGGGAGTGATGTGACAACCCCGGTTTTTGAGGCTCGTCACTTAGTCTTATTTTTGGGGTTTTTTGTGTGACTATGTGTTTTATGTGATTTATGTGTTTATATGTGTGATTTTGGGGATGAGAATGGACGAAATGAGGTACATGATTTGTAAATCTTGGTACGGGTTGGAAATAAAATGAAATGAAATGAAATGAAATGAGTTCAGAAATGAATAGCGGGAAAGTTCAGATATCGTTTTTACAAGGCCTCGTGTACGGATAATATGTTTTATGTATGTATTAAGTATAGATTGTATGTTTAGGATAAGTTTTAGAGATACTTTCCATAATTAGAAACTTTTGGAAATGACGGTTAGTTCGGAAATCGCGTAGAAAGTCGAAAAAGTCAACGTAAGGCTTTTGGGTTTTGGTCCGGAAGTAACCCGAATGTGAGGTTTAGTTTAAGAATGATATGAGTTATAAAATAAGGTTAAAACCCAGATTATTAGGTGCTTTGGGCTTGGTTTGGGCAGCCAAAAGAAAAGGAAGGAAGAAAATAACCAAAAAGCCCAAAAACAGGCCCAATGGACTTCTAATGGGTTTAAGGGGCCTTTAGGACTTAATCAAACCCATCCCATAACCAAAATAACCAGATTTCAATCTCATAGTCGAATTTTAACAATGGTGGCTAATTAGGGTTTCAAAGATAAAGATCTTCCATTATTTTTAAGGTAAAATCTTCAATCCCTTTTTAATTAAATTGGTTTTATGCATTTATAAATCAATAAATGATGGATCTATGATTATGTATAAATTAAAATCTGAGTTTTAATGATATAATAATGATTAGATTATTTAGGGTTTATAATTAAACAAGTTATGAGTAACTAATTAGGCTAATTATGTTAAATTTGTTTTTTAAAAACTGGGCAGAATTTTAGGTCAATTGTTTTGATCATATCTAGAGTTCTACAAACTCTTATTTTTCGATCCAAGTATCCCTGGAAAGGTAATTGAGTTGGATTTCAAATGCAAGAAACGAGAACTAAATTAGAGGTTGGTAAATGGGTCAAAAACAGGTTACATCAGTCGGAGATCAAAACAGTTTTGAAATCAGCGGGTTTTCAATTAATGTTTTAAGATGGTTAGGGTACTTAGGAGTACACTTGAGCCCTCTAATGAGCATTTTAGTTGGTTTATATATTAAATAAGAGACCTGAAGGGTGGATAAGCAAATGGGTTAGGGTAAGACCCCTTAATCATAACAAACTTTTTGTATGTTCAAAATCGGTAATATGCGGATAGGCAGAAGTATATATATATATATATATATATATATATATATATATATATATATATATATATATATATATATATATATATATATATCACTACATTATATATAAGAGGAGGGGTATGCCACATCATATCCACGTCATCACCTTCCCATATTTTTTATTTTATTTTTTTATTATTTTATGACCTTTTTGATTTTTTGAATTTTGTTTTTGTTTTTTTCTACTTTTAGAATTTTCGTATTTTATTTTTGTAATTTTCGAATTTTCATATTTTTTTTGTAATTTTTTTTTTGAAATTTGTATATCAGTTTTGCTAATATAGTAAATGTACTAAAAAATTAGACCCTTGCAACAATCGAACTTATGATCAGATGCATTCTTATGAAGTAAGATGCATGTGCCTAACCACTAGACCAACTAAAGCTTTTGTTAAGATATTGTAGTAACTTCATACATAAACTCATAAAAACAGAATGCCCTCTCCTAATCTTCCATTCATTCCTGTGTCTTATCCTACGGGGCTTACGTTTACGTTCTGGGCTAAAAATTACACTTATTTCTTTTACTCTCACAAATCCACCAGAACTGTTACCCTAAAAAGTTGATCGACCCAAGAATAACCAAACACCAAACTCTAATTCGAATCCCTAAAAATTAAAACCCACTCTTCAATTCAACCAATTCAACTTCAAAAAATTAAGTCAGTTAAGGTATGCTTTTCTATTTGCTTTGATCATCCGCTTTTGCAATTAATAACCAAATAATTGTACAAGCTTGATGTATCGTATGGATGATGTTAATCAAAGTTTTTAAAACCCTAATTCATACAGATTTTTTTTGATGCAAAGCTTCAAAAGTATTCGGCAATATGCTTTTTTACTCATACAGTTATACATTACGTATGCAGGATCATTGATACTGGTGTCGCAGCTAAGCGCTTTTAGTAGTTTTTTTTTGTGTGTTCTAATCATTGTTGTATTCTCGCTTTTATCTTACATATTTTTGTGTATTAGGTTTGGAAGCTAAGTTCGTGTGATATCTTACATATTTTTGTGTATTAGGTTAAATTGCGGCTAAGGTAAAATCAAGTTAATGACAACATATGAATTAGACCTTTATTATATTGATGAACTGATTAGTTATGTGTTCATAGCATTTTTGTTAAATCAAAGGTTAAATTGTGACTAAACTCAAGTGTTATTTTATGGGTTTTGGCCCCCCTAAGCTTTGATTAGTAATGTACATTTTTCTTCATCTTATTGTGACATTTTGTATAAAATAGGCATATGACTCTCCCAAAAGATGTGTTACCCCACTACATAGCCCTCCTAAACCATTTTTTAAAAAAAGATCATCTTATTTAAATTCTAATTTGTTTGCACAGGACACTCCATATATTTGGTCTATGAGAGTATAATTTTTATGATTTTGTTTTTGTAATTTCGGCCCTCCTAGAAAAAAGTTCGAAGCTCCGCCACTGGGTCCACGAATGAGGATTGCTTTCCGTCACCAGGTAGATAAACGTTGACTATATAAACTATTGTCGAATTAAAGTTTAGAGTTGGTCTTCATTGCATATCAATAATTCTGAGGTTTTGCAGACATGGACGGAGGAAATGAAGGAAGAGTCAGACTACCTCAAGAAGTTCAGTATTAGTGGCAAATTGGGCATGAAAAGTATCATCAGTCCTCATTCCTTAAATCAGTATTAGTGGTAAGTGGACCTGTTATGATCCCCAAACTGAAATTTATGTATGAACAGATGACAACCTATTACAAATCATTGATACTTAACAGAGAATAATGCCTGCTATATGCTTGACTGACCCTACTAAAATGAGGTCTGATGAATGCATTTTCCTTAATAACAAAATGTTTACCCTGGTATGAGGGGCATGCATTGAACACCGGATGTTTCATCATCAATGAGTTTAGGAACTTAAATGAATGCTTAAAACAAAAGATATTAGTATTTGTTACGAGTATTACTGTCACTGTCACTATCATTAGAGCATGCCTGTATTGAAGAACATCAAGTATTCTTAAAAATTATCAAATACCTTTTTGGTTAAGTTTAGTGCTTTAGAATTGATAAAGTTTTGGTCTTTTTATGATTAGAGGATTCAATAATTTGTTTCAGATTCGGGTTCGGGTTCGTCGGTATTTGTCGTAGGTTAGAAAACGAATGTTAATGGAAATAGTATTAATATTATCAAAGGGTGTTTAGAATTGTACTAAAGAAATAATTAATCCCAAAAACACTATTGAGAATTGCGTATAGGATGTGTTTGGGAATTGGGATTGCTTATATGAACCGCCTAAAAAGTAGGTGTGTTTACTTTTAACAATCGTAAAGAAGGTATAGACATTTATAAATAAGCAGTTGGTTCTTGGTTATTTCAAAGTGGAAAAAATCAGTAATTTAGAGAGCTTTTATGCTTTTTTCTTTGACGATCAGGTATGAATGTGCTAATCCACTATTACATAAGCATACTGCATTAAAACAAGATACAATCACTTATATATACAAGCACTTATGACCATTTAAATATCAAAGTGTGTGTGTGTGTGTGTGAATTTCTATCGTCAGACTTCAAATGGTCGTGAGTTTTGATCGAAGTGCAGACATGTTGCTCACTACCAACAGTCCAGCACATAAAAAGGTCCAGTCACGTGGTCGGACTTATTGGAAGATGCTTTCATGAACGGAAAACAAAAGAAATAATACCGAGATGAAGTAGTAGAAGGGACTAGGGGCGACTAAGGTCCGGTGTCTGAGACTCCCAATATAGAGGTAAGTTTTTGTATATACGCCAACTGCCACAAACTAGAAGCTGATATCTCTTGGAATTGTTGAACCACTTGGAATTGTTGAACCAGTTGGATGGCTTTGACTGAGACGTGATGTCAAAGGGTTCTTGGCCACTAACACAGCTAAAAGTCTTGTCTCGGCCTTGCAGCAACATGTCCATATTGACAGGAAAATAAACTTTCACTGCGTGTCATTAAAGCTACAGACTAATTTTCCAGGTATTATATATTTTCCCGTTTATAGATCTGCAGCAGGTTAATATGTCATATTTGGATGCATATTCTGTTTCCATGTATTATATATTTTTCCAGCTTATAGACCCATAGTAGGTAAACATAGAAAAAAGTTAGCGGCATGTAAATATGCATATCCTGTTTTTCTTAGTACGATATTAACAGAAAAACACAGACCACAACATGTCATATTTGGTTGTTTCTTTTGAATAGGTGCATGGGTTTGTTAAAGATGCAAGTGGTATAAAACTCGCCACAATATCCGGAAAGTGGAATGAGAGCATACATCTAGAAAGTTTGCTAAAGAAAGAGTTAACATGAGGTTAGTTTTTGGGTCAACCAAATCTGAAAAAAAAAAAATTAAGAATTTACAGGGTCACAAACCAATACCAAAGAACAAAAGCAGTAGGTGTTCAGTTCTAAATTAAGTGAATCTCTAATTAATAACACTTTTCGTTTATGCAAGAAATGAATAGATGGAGTAGTTCATAGCAGACATCATTCATAAGAGTTGATGTTTCCCCTTGCTTTATGTGTGAATGCTTTCTTATGTTTTTATTTTAAATCGTTTTTATAAGAGCTCCAACCATTTTTGTTGATTTGTTGTAATCTATCCTGAAAGTGGCTTTTTTATTATTATTTTTACCGCGCCCTGAGAAAAACAGTAGACGAAGAGAGCATAAAAGGCACGATGGATGATTTCCTGAATGTTCTTCATGATGTTATTCCTTCATTTGGTGTTTCCATGGACAGCTTTGAACGTGCAGGTATGGATTAGTGGTCTGATGTTCTTTTTTATGAATAATTTTTTGTTATATCTTTGTCTTTATATTACCTATGAAGTGGTGAGTGATTATGGTTTTATATGAGGTCAAGTTTCTGATTGGTCAAAACTCTACTTATTGACTTGCTTCTTTGTTAAACCTGTTTGAAGCTTTTAATGTTACGGCTTCTGTGATCTTTATATATGATTATTCACAGGTTGTATATCTGGCTTCAACAGACCTTTAGAAACCGACATATATGGAGTTGACCTTGAAACGTTGTTGCCTCAAGTGGTAGTAGTTTTTTTTAACATAAGTGGTAGTAGTGAAACCACACATTTTATGCATCTGGTTGTAGTTTTTTTTTCATTTTTGCTCAATTACTTTCTACCCATCACTTTTTACCCGTATTAATGAGAATACAGTCTGATATTCGTATCAATTAGATGAATGTATTGTATATAATTAATATATTATTGACTACGTATACAACTATAAATCATTATACATGTATTAATTAACTTCTACTTTACAGTGTTTTCAGACCTGGGTCGACCCGGTCGGGTCAATCGGTTGACCCGGTTCCGGTCGAAAAACAGGTCCTATTGAAACGGTATTTACATTTTCGAAACTCGGCTAGACCCGCCGGGTATGGGGTGATCCGGGTCAACCCGGTTCTCGAGACCCAGCCGGGTTTCGATTTTTCGGCTGTTTAAAAAAATATATGTAAGTTTTACGTATTTGCGATGGAATTTTATTTTTAAATATTATATTTTTTGGTAAATAGTTTATATGTTTAACATACGGAATTTTTATGATTTTTATACATAATTTTTGTTAATTAATTAAAAATATGAATTTTTTTTCCCGAAAACCGTATTGACCCAAACCCGATGACTAGACCGGGTCAATTTAAAAACCGGGTTTCAAATCATTGATATAACCCAAATGACGTATGTTAAATTTTATATTAAATATTCACGAATCTTTTATTTAAATCAACCAATTAAATCATTAGATACATTTATAGGCATGATTAGTAGGCAACAATTATTTTTCAGCCCTTTTTGAAGGAAAAATCAGCGATCGAACACCCACTTGACAGCAAAACCAAAAAGCCCTTTTTGACAAAAAAATCAGCAAACGAACACCCATTTTATAGCAAGCCAAACAGCCCTTTTCACCACCCTTTCTGATGAAAAGTCAGCAAACAAACGTCCATTTTGACAGCAAACTATACACCCTTTTTTCAGTAAATCATGTACCCATTATGACAGATAAAAGGTAACGAAGTCCCATTGTGACAACAAAACTGCAGACCAAACAAGGAAAGCTGGCCAGATACGTGTTCGATATTCGGATACAGCACACCCGAGGGAAAAAATTAAGGTATATCCTGATCTCATTATGCATATATATATGTAGCACCTCATCTGGATAACATGGAGTTAATCGATGAGTTTAATATGCCAGTTGATCTTCTGGCGTTGTGGGTATCTGAACTGGATGAAAAAGAATATCCCGACCAGCCACTTTCTATTGTTAGCTCTCCCGAAGACGAATCTTCTTTTGAAGATCTTAATTGCTTTAAGAGAACTTTACCTTCAACAAACACACGGTAAAGTAAGTGATGTTTCTGATAGCCAAGATTCATATTTAACTATTCATGATGGCCATTTTTATACGGGTATTAATGATGAAGGTTCAACAAGAAATCAGGATTTGGTTCTCCGAGCCTCACGCCATGTGATTACCTTTTAAGCAATATTCTTGGCCAAACTGCGATGACCTTGATGATGAAGATGTGGTCCCCACAGACGTCGGATCACCTATTCCTAAGGAGAAGCAACATTCAACATAAGCATGTGTATGTTTCTATAAAAAAATTAACTGAATTTCAGCTTCAAGAGGAGGCTGCTTTAGGACTTAGGTGTATTGTTAACACATCCTATGCCTTTTATTAGCCGATTCTTTCAGAAAGGGACTAGGCCATATGATCGCGGTTGCACCAAAAGGTGCTGAACGAGACTTATATATCAGAGATTCGTGACCACTTATCAGAGCTTCAAGATAGAAGCTTGGCTCTTGGATGACTCGGAGCTATTCTTGAACAGGTATTTCATTTATTCAACATGTTACAAATGCATAATTTTATATTCTTTGGTAAACAATAATCTTACGATTGCCACCATCAAGTACACATTACGTAAATGAGAATAGGGGTGTTTGGATGTATGTTTAAAGTTTAAACAGAGTGGGTATGAATGTATGATTATATGCGAGATTAGCTATCAACTGTTAACTTCAAACTTTTTATGTCAACATGTACACTTTCACTGCTATCATATCAAACCATGTATCTAAGGCTAAGACTATCTTTTATAATATAACGGTACAACAAAACTGCTTGAACCCGACTTTAAAAAAATATTTAAGGGCAATACGTAGATCCACACGTGGTAGCTGCACTACTCACTAATCACTGCCACCATAATCCTTTCTGGGTAAATAGCGATTGCACCGCGCTCAAGATCCCCATACTTCTTGCACACCACTTTCAACCTTCTTTCACTGCCTCACACATGTAAGTTCACCAAACTCTTAGCAAAATCTCTGTTCTTAAACAAATTTCCAGAATCCTTGCTGGGGGAAATAGCAATTGCACTGCGCTCAAGATCCCCATACTTCTTGCACACCGCATTCAACCTTCTTCACTGCCACACACATGTAAGTTTGCCAAAATGTTAGAAAAATATCTGTTCATAAACAAGTTTCTCAAGTTATAACCTGATCTTCAGAATACCCATTTTGATGTTTTGGCGTCTCTGTGCAGGTTTCTTCTTCAGAGAGCAACGAGCAGCATAAATGGCTGAAGCATACACTACTAATGTTTAAAGCTCCACCAAGATGCACCGATATTTCTATAACAACTCCATCATCCCACACACTTGCCTGCCCACGCACATGTGTAAAGGACTCCAAGCATGAAAATAAGCTCACCTGCAGCCCCTGAATGAGCGACAGACAGATGATGGTGGCACGTGTGTAAGGATGGCTAATATGAGAATAGATGTGAGATTCTTCTTGATTGCCTTATGATAGTTTTATAGAAGACTTATGCACAACAAATGTCAACTGTCAAGTAAAAACTTGGCATGAAGTTCGCTAAAAAAAAATCAAGGTCGATTAGTGGATTTGATGTTCATCAGATACTTCTATATACATTAGCACATTGATGAACATGAGATTGCTTACGCAATAAACTAAAGATACATATATGATATGGTGTTTAATTGTTCGAAGGTTTACTTAAGGAGTTCTATAGGGCTTAGTTTAAAGGCCTATGTGGTTGTTTGAATGTAATTCGTTCAACCAAATATTTTTATACTAATGAGACATACTACGATAATATCATACATCCATCTATATTGTACACGGTTCAAGGGTAATCACGATTACATGAAAATGAAAACCGAAACCGATCCGTGATAAACAATTTTTTCCGTTTTTTAGGTTTTTTCGGTTATTGTTTTTTCCTGGTTTAGGATCATGCGGATCGACATGGTTTGTCGCATGCAAAAAATGATAATTTTCTGTAAAATATTTTGAGTTTTTTTAATTATGTTAAAAGTAGTTACATAAAGAGTAAATTACAAAAACGGTCCTTGTGGTTTGGTCAAATTACAAATTTTGTTAGTCGAACTTCGAAATTTCAGAAAACGTCCGTATTTTGAAGCTTCGGTTCCACTTTTAGTCTTTGGTCGGCTTGAAATGACTAAAATACTTCTATGCAATTCGGCCAAATCACAAGAACTATTTTTGCAGTTCCCTTTATTTATTACTATAATTATTATTATTATTATTATTATTATTTTTTTTTTTTATTATAAACACCACTTCATTAGAATAATAGGACTTACAAAAAATTAGTGGAAAGCCGAGATACTATCTGGGCACCCACTCCTTTAGCTATAGCAAAACTAATCCTATTAAAAATGTGAGCAGCAGCATGGGCCCCAATGTCTAAAAGCTATAACATTGTTTTTTATAACATTACTTCATTAGAAATTAATAGGATTTACAAAAGCTGTAATATTTTTATACAAGGTTTGATGAGAGTCTAAACACAAGCTGCTCCTACCTCTTTCTTCTTCTTATTATTATATAATAACAAATTTTAGGTATTTGATTGTCTTCTGTAGGTCTTTATGTAGTGTTCAATTATCTTTTGTATGTTTGAGCTTATGCATTTTATTAGCTCAAGTGGATAGCGTTATAAGCCAAAAAATGAGCTTATGGTATTTGTGTGCTAACTGTTCAATAAAGTAAAAAAGAAGTATTTTATATGACTACATATTCATTATTGCTAAAAAATATTTGTAATTGTTTAATAAATTACAGTTCAATCAAAATAATGTAACGCATATTTTGTAAACCGCACGTTGATAATAAATAGCCATTACCATCTATACTTTCAGCTACTTATCAATTGTTTTTTTCTTTATCAAAGTTTTGTTTCGACAAATGAAAGCCATTATCATGAGGCGTTTGAGGATTTGATCATAGTGAATATATCGTTGATAACCTGGCTAATGCTAAGGTAATAAGCCTAATGCAACCACATTTATCAAACACCCTATTTTACTTTCTTGAAATCAGTTAGTTGTTTATGTTTAACTTTTACTATGATTTTTTCTTTATGACTTTTCCTTTTTTTCGTTATACGCCAAGTATGTAGTTTAACGGTTTATAAACTTTGTATAGGATGGAAAGGTTACTCAGAAAGAAAAATGTTTTTAATTCAGTTTACTGTTTAGGTGTTAGGGCTTTTAATGGAAACACTATCTTATTAATCTTAACCATCTCTTGCCAAGCTTTGCGCTTACCTTAGTCTACATTTTGAGACAACATAAAAAAGGTTTTTACCTCGGTTTGACTAATCTGAAATGATAAGTGTAGTAGCATAACATGTGCGAAAAGTAACTGGTCGACTAATACATCTATACGCAAGATGTATAACAGAGTTATGCCTCAATTAAACAAAAACTATTTGAGTTATAATAGTAACCAAGTATTACATACGATGATGGTTGAGGAAGCAATATAATGGTAACCAAGTATTACACACGGCAATGGTTGAGGAAGCAATATAACGAACGAAAATAATTTAACAAATATTTCAACTATGATTAAAATATATATTTTTTTACCACCAACATTTAGCTAAGTAAAAAAATTGTAAATGATAATTAGACGTCATACCCGCCCATCGGGCGGGTTTTGCCACTAGTATATATCTTTACATTATATATAAGAGGAGGGGTATGCCACATCATATCCACGTCATCACTTGGGCTAGGTTATGGGCTTAAAAAATTTACGAAACCGATTCCAATAAACTTTCTTTATTCGTCATTACTTTGGGCTTAAACATTGCCTTCTTCCCCTTACAAAATCTCCACATAAATCGTGATATAAAAGTCAAGTATATAAAATCTTATAATCTTCTATGAGCAAAGATCTTCTTAATCAATAACCGAAATCATCATAACCCAAACAATATTATGCAAAACCCTAATCCTTATTCGATTCGTACTAACCCTAATCCGCAAAACGAAATTCAAGTGTTTTGGTCTACTATTAAACAAGAAGATGAAGAAATTATTTTAAGAGGTTTTGTGATTCTTGATTCACGTAGAGGTAGAAGTATGTTTGGATCACTAGAAGTATGTTTGGATCACTTGCATTGGGGCTTAATGGTCGTCAACAGTATAAGTATTTGCTAATTTAGTCTTTACTTACAAAGATGGGAAAGATTGCCCATGTCAAAGACACTTTGAAACACTCCCCGGGTGTCATACAATGATCAAACGAGGCTAATCCATTGGCAGCAACTCACGTCTCTTGGAGCCGTATTTGCATCGGCTATGCTGCGTGCAAACTTCTTTTTCTATCCCTGAAACTAATTAATAATATGTGAAGTGACTTACTTTTCGCCTATATTTAATAATCTGTTTATGTGTTTATGTGCAGGAGAATATCTGTAATTCCTGTAGCTATTGCAACTTCACTACTTCAAGTGAATTGATGAGATTGATAACAATGAGGGGGTGAGCATTTAAAGATTTTGATAATATATTAAAAGTTGGTGTTCTGTAATGATTTGCAATATCATGAGGCTTGACCACTTTCTAATTTGTTAGGATGACGGCGAAACTAAACAGGATGAAGATGGAAAGTCTTCATCATCTCGTGTACGCTGAAATATACGAAGCAGGTGTGTTATTTTTTATTAAGATGCTTTCTGATTACATTGATTTCATTATATACATTAAGTTAGTAATCACTTATGGGAGTAGCGTTAGGAAGAAATTAGCTTACTGTGATGCTGCCCAATGTTGTTGCCCAATGTTGCTGCTACCGCCCACACAAATCAGTGTTGCTATGGATGCAGATTACTGCTGATGTTGATACATCTTGCTGCTACAGCCGGGGGTGGTTGTTAAAATTGAAGGTATCGTCAGCTATTTTAGAGTGTAAAAAGAAGAACTTGCCGCTGACGAATTTGCATCAGAATCTGGATTTCGGAGACTTGGCGAAAAGGTTTGTGTTTCTTTGTTAATCTTCAAGCTTTAACAAACAATCTGCAAAAAAGTGTTATGATATGCTACAAAGAAATGAAGGGCAGCTGAGGATCGCCTCTCACTTTATTTCAAGCTACTTCTGGATCGATATTAAGTAACTAAATGGCATTTACCATACAAAACAGAAAAATACTATCATACCGTTGTTAACAAGTTAAATGTCCTCCCTAACAGCCTGACTCACTTCCTGATTGGGATTTTGTTTTCATTCCAACAACAGGTGGGTACTTTTTACTTTTTTAGGGAACGACGTAAATCCTGCAAATGTTGATTTCTGTTGGTTTTGTCTCGGTAATTGTGTGGCTATATTGTCTTCTCTAGCGACACTTGAGTAGAGTTCGGCTATCATGAATCTTACTGAATCATGTTGTTGAACCTTGGTCTATAACCCATTTATCTCATTTTCTCTTTACTTCGAATGTTAATGTCTGCGCTTTTGCATATATATCTGCAGGTTGAAGTTAAAGTTCTTGCCATTTATATTGTTGAAGATAAAGTGAGGAGTGTACTACATGGTAAGAATCCACGAGTCCGAGTCTCGGGGATCGAAGACGAGGACATATGATTGGGATTTGTACTTTCCAGTATCGGTGTGCTTTCTACTTTAATTACAATACAATAATACATTTTTAAAATGTTCTTTTGTATATTGTAGCTTAGAACCAAACAAAGTGGTAAGATGTGAAGTAAAAAGAGCGTGTTTTGCTGCATTTTCCCCCTGTGATATATGAGCCTACGGTGCTTAAACTGTTGACCTCACTTGCGCAGGCTTACCTTTTTACAAAGAAACAACCTCACTTGTGTAGGCTTACCTTTAAGTAACTAGAATTAGAAAAATCATTGAATGATAAACTTTATTTAAATGCATCGGTTGCTAATGTGACTATTTCAGAGTTATCCCCAAGTTTACTTTTTTTAATACTCATGTTCATTACATATTAGGGAACGGTTTAATATCATTAATTATCTCATTGTGTAGTGTTTTTTCTATGTGGAATTGTTATAAGAAACTTATATGAAACTAATAGGAAACTATAGATGATCTTAAAGCTGAACCCGCTGCCACGGCTCATCTTTTTTACATTGATTGACATTAAAAATGGATTAATGGTGAGCTAGAGGTCATGAATCAGGTACTCGGATTCTGGGAAAAATACGGGGTGGTGACGGTGGATTGGCAGTTATACGTGGCGTAGGAGGCTTTAATGCTTACAGTTAACCTTTAAATAAAAAGAGAAGTAAATATTAAAAGGAAGGATTGATATGATGGCGATGTTAAATATAGGCATAATACAGACTATGAGTTTAGAGAAACCAGGGACAGAAAGAGGATGTTAAGTATGATTCAGATGATTAATATCACCATAGTAAGAGGAAAATGGTGCAATAGAATAACAAACTGGCTTTGCTTTCATGGTGAACATGTATTTGAAGCTGCCTGAATCCACCTAATATACTTCCTTTGCAACCTGCGAGTGGCTTTTATGTTTGCATTAACCTGATTTTATAAGTAGTTTGTGGCCTATAATATTATATATGCAACTATATAGACAGACGGTTGTGTCAGCCACGTTTAGGTTGGTTGCCAACTGATTTTTCATTTTGTTTTGATTTCTGATGCATATATAATAGTTGGTCAGTTGTCGGATATTAAAGTCATCACTAGCTTTATTATCTTTTGTTAAATAATGCTCTTGATGTCTTCACCAAGAAATGTCGCCAGATACAAAAAAAAGATAAATATCAATTGGAATCCGGAAATATAGTACTATGGCTGAGAAATTTTATCTGATCATTTCTTTTGTATTTCGATTCACTAATATACTCCACTGTTTATTATTGTTTGTTTTGTAGGTTGCAAGTTGGGTGCATGCCTTTCGGAGAGAAATGCCATAAAGTATGTCTTTTGCACGTAGAGACAATTATGAAGAGCATGCCCAGTTTAATCGTGAAAATGCCACATCCAATTGTTGGTGTTCTTAGCTTAATAAAAATGCCACTTTCGTCTAAAGCTTTGGACATGACATACTGCTCTAGGTTCTTGATTCCATGGGGATCAAATGGTGAGTCCATGAACTTCTTGACATAAACAAGCGTTATGCATCTTAATTAATTTGTTGGTCACAGTTTGTGGGTCCAAGACTGTAATCAGGTTCTTCCTCATCAAGTTTCTTATCTACAACTAGCGGTGTCTTTTTTGGAGAAATGTCATGGCACAACTGTAGGAAAAACATGGTAAGTACTGGAGAGATGGAGACCAAATGTATAATACTATTGTGGCTATGGATACTTGTCTTGGTTCTTTTTGATATATCATCTGTAGATACATATCTCAAAGGAGCATTATAAGTGAAACTCCTATGCAAGCGATAGCGGGATTGCTTTTCTCAAAGCTTCCATGTTTGTCGGTAAAAGGTTCTTCCCTCGTCAAATTTCTGATCTATAACCAGCGGTGTCCCTTTTCGAGCAGGACACATCTGTAGGAACAACATTGCGGCAGGAAAGTACCACATAGATGGAGACCAAATGTGTGATACTATTGCGGCTATCGATATTTGTCTTGGTTCCTTTTAATATATCATCTATGGATACAAGTATTGCAACTAATAATTCTGTCAATGTTAATGAACAACCTCCCTTCATGTCATACGATATTAAATACTGTATCTCAAAGGGCCAATTTCAAGTGCGGTAAATATGGGCAAATTACTATAAAATAATAGAAAAATGACAAAATAAAATAATACATAAAAAATAAAAATAAACAAACACAAAAAGGTTCAAATTGGTTTACCAGTTGCAAATCATGGAAAAATTGTATATTAACTACATATAGACAAACATATTCAATGTAATTACCGTCATGAATTGAAAAAAAAGAACCTTATAGCAATAGCCACAACAAGTTCTATACATGCTTTCAATTAACCATTACCAGATGCGTTCGAGTTCACCAGGTAATACGAATTCACAAAAAGAACAATAGATCAAAATTGGAATACCACTTCTTAATCTTTACTGTCCAAATCGGCGTGCTTTGTGCGTAGAAAAAATTGATAAGTTAATAATGTTGGTGATGTTATTAGGTAAAAAGGATTAGAAAATAATAATGATAAGTTGATATGTGCGTAGGATAAAACGATTGGCTTTTGTCACGTTGCGGGTGAAAAAACCAATGTTTTTAGACTCGGATCGACTCGGTCGGGTTAAACGGTTGACTCGGTTCTGCCAAAAAAAGGGTCATGTTGGTCCGAGTTTCAGATTTTCAAAACCCGGTTAGACCCGTCAGGTTTTGGGTGATCCGGATCAACCCGGTTCTCGAGACCCGGCCGGGTTTCGATTTTTTATTATTTTTTTAAAAAATATGTAAATTTTACGTATTTGTGATGATTTTTATTTTTATATATTATATTGGTTGGTAAACAATTTATATCTTTAATATACAGAAGTTTTTATATATAATTTTTGTTAATTATTAAAAATATGAAAAAGAAATTATTTTTTTAGGAAACTGGTTTGACTTAGACCCAATGACTCGACCGGATCGATTTGAAAACCGAGTTTCAAAACATTGGAAAAAACAAATATTTAAAAGTTTTCTGTAATGGAAATGTCCATAAACAATGTTAATATGCGTATATTATGCGAGCTTATAAAAATAGTGTGAGCCGTGAAGCGATGGTATTTCTAAGGTATATGTTTTATCGGTTAAGACAAAAAATTTAGAGCTTTTAAAGCGTGACTTATTCCGGTACAACATTTAAAAGCATTTATGTATTTTTATTATGTTTCAATATTATATTTATATTAAGTTCACAAAAACTATAATTACATATAATAATAAACATTCTTTGGAGGTGAATCTAAAAAACACCACAGTTCATGTTATAACGCGTTTTGACCTATTACGTAACATGAAAAGCGTGTCTCAAGCTTTAACGTCCTTTTCTTATTCAAGCATTGATAATATACATGAATGTCACGATACAAATTTTGTTTAACTATATTTTCTTATCTTATAATTTAGACGTGTTTAACATTTTGTCGTAAGTACTAATACTTTCAACAAAATTTGATTATATACCATTTTATTTAAACAAAAAAAAGTATAACAAAATGTCTTAATTTTGATTTGAAGCATATAAATTTAACATTCATATACATAATACTTTTAAAATTACAAATTGCTAATCGGCTGATACCATAGTTGATAAAGGAAGAAACATATAATAAAATAAAAATAAACTTACACATGGAGGGTTAATCGGCTAATATCATTGTTGATAAAGAGACTAAGTATAAATATTTTTAACAAAATCTGGTAAACATTAGTTTTACTAAACGAAAACAAGATAAACGAAAATTAGAAATCATACCCGTCCATCGGACGGGTTTTGCAACTAGTATATATATATATATATATATATATATATATATATATATATATATATATATATATATATATATATTGGGGCCTTAACAGTAGCTTTAAGGTTGGGGAAAAAGGGAGGCGTTAGCTGACATATGTAAGGGCATAAGGTTTCCTTTACAAAGATCATGGGTATGGTTAGGTGGGCGTTTGTCTTATAGTTTGGAGACCTAAAAACCGGGACTGTTTTGGGTAAAATGTTAACGAGACGGGTTATGAAGTAAACTAAGTTAAGGGCTTTATAGAGGGGTGTAATGAGATGCTTAGAGTCTATAAATGAGGTATATATATGGGAGAAGATTAGATGTCCATCATGGGTTGATGAGCCATCTTAGTGTTTGGTTCATGTTTTGATTGTGTGCTTTTGTTTGTTAGCTTTTTGCTAGTGCGCGGATTTTTGGAGTAGCTCAATCAAGTGAGTTTCATAGTCCCATATCTTTTAATGATTTTCACTTCCAGATGGGATGGAAGAGACACTGTATGGTTTTGTAACTAATGCTGTGAATGTTTTTATGGTTTGTGATGGACTTGTGTGTGCACTTATGTGATTAACTGCTATGTGATTCTTGATTGTGTTTATGATTTGGATCGGGGGACACGTATCGTCTCAGTTATTGTGGTTTGACTTGGTACCAAGGGGATATTGACAAGGCGGGGCCTTGGGGAGGTACATAGATGTGTGAGCATCTATGGGACCAATGGATAATGACAAAGCAGGGCCTTGGGATTGGTACATAGGTGTATGGGCGCCTATGGTACCATGGTGATTGGTAAGGCTGGGAGCCTTGGATTTGGTTTGGAATGATTGATCTTCAATGTTAGTTGTTAATGCATATTTGTAGCACCTTGTCCATATGTTTTGATGATGGTTATTATTCACAACTTATAAATTTGTTTTGTGTTCGAGTCTAAACCTATGACTCTCACCAACATTATTGTTGACGTGTTTTAGTGTCTTTTTCAGGTATTAATGTGGTTAAGCGTGAGAACATAAGTGGCTAGGATTGGAGTCGCGTAAGAATGCATTTAGAAGGAGATCCCCGTTCCTTCATAGATTTATTTTGTTTGTTTGAATAAGTGATACTACGAGTATCATGATGTTGATGTTTGTTTTATTTGTTTGTCTTTGGTAAGAGGTAAGACTTTTACCTGCTTACCTAGACTCCTGCATTGTTGAGATATTGTCATGACATTTATGTCACCTTTTATGACAATTCTATTTTATATAGTTCTCTCTATAGACACGCTATTGTTGTGATGATATCCATACGTCGCGCCCTATATTCCGTCATGGTGGGGTGTGACAGTTAGGGTGTGACTCTGCACTTATGGGTGAGTCTAAAAGTCATTACGTGTGGTCCTGCCACTACTACCATAAGTAATGTCATTGAAAATGACATGTTTGTTAGGCGTGCACACTGTGCGCATCTGTCATAAAGTATGAGGACTGCTATACTTACCATAACGTCTTGTGAAAAGATGCCTAACAAAGGATATTCGATCTGGCGCCACTGGGGGTGCATCCCTCTTACGTGACAATTCTAATTAGTAGGGTAAACTTATTCCTCTTATTCCGCCTGGAAACGTAATTGTACATGTATATCTAAAGGCCCAATATATATTAAAGAAATAATAATTGCATGCATGCGTTTAAAGATGAGAAAGAAAAAACATCATTTGGACTGCGCAACTAGCTAGGAACCGTAGTGTTTTATTCATACCCCTTTTGCAAATGTTTTGGAACAAATAACAAAAACCTAAAAACGATCAAAAATAAAAAAAAATACATGGATCCTTATTGGGGCTACTAGCAGCCAAGGTATTGGTCCATGCCAACTATCCGATATCTCAAGGAGAATATCGCCCAAAACTCCAGTTGTCTCTTAAATCATTCCTTGTAGATACTGATTCTGCATAGCCGTGCGCACTTATCCTAGTTTATGAGGGACCTTTGCTCGCCTGACCGCGTCGCTTCATGCTTCGTGCTGCTGGTAGTACGCCCACACGAAGCCGCTGTCGCTTAGTGAGTGAAGGTATCCTTGTTGCGGGAACAACTGCTCCCCTGCGCTGCTGTTGATGATTACCTTTAGTCGGGAGCAGCGTTACCGTGTGTCGCGTCATATTTCCAATTGACGTTGCTAAAGAACCTAGGGCACGTCCTAGCTTTGAGAATAGTCCCCCTTCTACTGCACCTTTGGTTGAGATTGGGCCAGTAACCATGTTAGAGTTCATCCGACGTCTTGAGTCTGCTTGGCATTTCTGACAATGCGCCACTCTCTTACGCGCATCTTTATGCGTAAACGGCCAAATGTACCCTGAGCGAGTGACCTCCTCCACCATAGCGACCGGGCCGCGGGGACATACTCTTCTAAGTGCGGCTTCTACTACTGCCCGCGCCTGATCTGGTGCTAAGCATTGCAACATCCGACCCTTGCTTGTTTGCTTATACAGTGTCCCTTTGACAATTTGAAAATGCCTAGCTCGCACCTGTATCTGCTTAGCCTTCCTTCTGCTGCTTGGCAATTTGTTATGTGACAAAAACTTTCTAATGGGCGTCATCCATGTTGGTGACTCCCTATTCGCACTCACATTTTTGTGCAAGATAAAATCGACGAGAACGTGACCAGGAGGCTTGTTCATGTTTACAATGGAAATTCGGTCCATGTCCACTGATATTTCATCTTCCTCCTCTTCAACCCTTCGTATAGCAAACTCCGTGAACCGTGCTATCATGTCTCGTATCTTGTCCGTATACTCGATTAACACCCGCCCTCGTGGCTCGCATGACCCATTGACTCTGCTTGTCACCACAGGGTTGTAGGTGTAGGCCACCAGGCGCTTTATGTCCATTCTTAGCGCTACTTTAAGACCTGCTATGAGGGCTTCGAAGTCTGATTCCATGCTGGTAGTGGGGAAGTCCAACAGGAATGCGTACGTTATCTTTATGTCGCCCTGGTTCGTGAGGATGAATCCTGCATCCGGCCCCCTTCTCCTGTGAAGCATGTCGAGAAAAGAACCCATGAGAGTCCTGGCAGCGATTCAGCACGCATAGATATGCTTGGCTCCTGGAATTCCTCCGAGACACGCCTCCTTCTACTCATCTGTGGATTGGGCTCTATAATATGTTGACACCTGTCCGCCTGCTTCCTTTTAGTGTCGGTACTGGAAGTACTGTTTCCTCCTTCGATTGTGTCTATATTACGGATGGTAACCACTCCATTTTGCATCGGAAATTTGAACATATCGTGTGCTGTGGAAGGTACCGCGCGTAGTGTCTTTAGCGTCGGCTGTCCGATTATCCCATTGAACGAGGATTGAGAGCGTACAACCATGAAGTCCATCCATATCCTCGTCGAGTGTTCCGCATTCCCAATGGTCACCTGTGTGCAGAGATGCCCCAGTGGTCGAGTCTTATCACCGCTAAACCCTGTGAGAATCTGTGATGTCTCTTCTAATTCCTTCTTTATTTCCCAGGGCAATCGTGCGAAGCAATGTTCATATAATATGCTCGCTGCAGACCCCCGCCATCGACACACATGCCTTCTATAATTTGGTCACCGAAGGTTATGTCAACCGTCAACGAGCCAAATCTATAGTCCGTATCCGAAAGGATAGGGAACTTTATTTCCTTATCGTGCGAAAAATCTGCGACCACACTTCTTTTCATGAAAGATTTTTCCCTCTCTACCATGTATACGGTTATAGACTTATCTTTATGTTTTTTCACTTCGACCTTCTTCGCATCCGTGTTCTTTCTCCAATCCCTTATCAGGTGGTTCAGCTTTCCTGCCTTTACCAGGCTCTCAATATGTCTTTTCAACTGAATACACTCATCCGTAGCATGCCCTTTATCATCATGGTACTCGCAGTGCTTTGTGTTATCCCGCTTATCCTCTGGTTCCAACATTGGGCTAGGCTTTGGAAAGTTTGCTCCTTTTGATAAAAATATCTCTCTAGAGGTTTTCTGCAGCGGTGTGAATTTGTTGTTGTTGTTATTATTGGTGCGCCCTTGCTTTGCCGCTCCTTGGAAGTCTAGCGTGCAACTGATATTTTGCCCATATGTTTGTTTCTTGGGCCTATCTTGGTACCTGTAGCCTGACACCACTTGTCGGCTATCTGCTGCTGCGGTTTCTCCTTGAATAAACGCTCAGACCTTTTTCATTACCCCGTCAAACATTGTCGTGGTTCTGTCGTTCAACTTTTTTATTAGGTCCGGATTTGTGATGCCTGCGAGGAATCCAGAAATATTTAGAATTTCCGGGCAATCCTTAATTTGGTTGCACTCAGATTTGAAGCGTTCCATGAAGTCTTCTAGGCTCTCGTTATGCCTCTACTTCACTCTTGCAAGTAAAACCGGATTTTTGTCATACTTCTTCTACTGCACATAGTTCCAGCAGAATGCTCTTCGAAGTTCTTCAAACCCGTGGATGCTCCTTCACGGGAGACAGTTAAACTATGTCTGAGCGTTCCCGATGAGCGTCGAGTTGAACATATGGCACCATACGGCTTCCGGCCATTGCTCTATCCCTGCTTGTGATTCGAATACTTTCAGGTGATCATCCGGATCCGTCGTGCCGTCGTAGGTCTTAACATTAGACGGCATGCGTCTTTTCCTGTGATCCCTGAAAGTAGTTATGCGTTATGAAAATGCGCTTCCTTTTTCTCGACGCCATGGCATGGTCCATTGATCTTCACCTTATATCCTTGGCCTTTTTGGCATCCTGCGGTGTTTTCTTTCGTAGTCAAAGGAGTCAGAGTCCTCGGTGGATAAGGGAGAGGCCCTTTTATGGCGGGGGTCACGGTCACTATGACTAGAGTCCGAGGAACCTTCGCTTGACGAGTTCCTCTTGCGCCTCCTTTCAATACTCTTACTCCTTTCCTGAACTCGCAGATCCTGAGATTCATCCCCCTCTAAGGGGCCTAGCCTTTTTGGGGCGCTTTGTCTACCAGTAGGTTTAGGCCCTAGTTTGTCCTTCACACTCGTGCGCCGGTGGTCATTGACTGGCGTCATGAAACCATCCTCCTCTCCTGAGTCCCTGGAGCTATATGAGGACGATGCGTCCTTAATAAGAGGCGCATCTGAAGTGGATGCTGGGATCTCAGTCACTCTTTGCTTCCTTCTCTTTTCTTTCCTAGCTTCCTTACCGGATCTTGAGCCTCCCTTAGACTTGAATTCTTTATCGAAGTCTAAACTGATCTGAAGGTCTCTCGCTGGATTCACCCTCATTTTCACCCTCATGAGTGAGATTAGCGCCTCATAGTTTTCTGCGACATAGTCGCTCATACTTTGTTTCGCCGCGGGGTAAGTTTCTGTTTCCACCTGTGGATCAGTCACAACCCTTGCGTCTAGAGTCTCCTTGCGACCTTGATTAGGGTTTTCCTAAGAGGACGATGTGGTTCCGACCGTCTGTAGGGTCGGAGTGACCAGCGGAGAGTAAGATACTTGCAGTCCTTTCCCTCTACGATTTGGGTTATTGGGCTCAAGGCTCGAGTAAGCACATGTTGTCTTCTTGGCCCCACCTTTGGGTGGGGCGGGTTTGCGCCATTTTTTCGTCTTTGGCTAGAGTTTAGTTTGGGTCCCACGGATGGCGCCAACTTGTTGATGCAAAAGTTGGGGTAGACCGAGCTTGACCCAAATTAGGCTTAATTTGGGGTCTTGTGGACTCCGGCTCTCGCACCAAGTGAAACTTGTTTTGGGACCCTACTAAACAGACACCGTTAGGCTTACCGTGGGTTTGTTACCCACGATTAGACTCCAGCGTGAGAGTAAGTAATCGGTTTGAGTACATTAGTGTTTAGGGTATTGTGTATATCGTACCTTTGTGGAACCGGAGGGGTTCCTTTTATACTGAGAGAGTCCAGGCTGGGCTCCCTGTTCTTGCGGCCTAAGGAAGAGATAATGACTGGAAATAACTTGATCTTCATTATCCAACCAAGGCAAGTGTATATCCCTTTTACTTAGGCGAATATAACTATAACATAAGTTATATTTGATCTGATCATGTCGCACTGCAACGAGGACTTGGCTAAGTAATTAGCCTCGTGTGCGACAGCGGCTTACCAGGCCTTACACGACATGTGCGCACATCGCACAAGTATCCAATCCATTCCTGATGGATGCGGGTAGTACCCTTGAGTCGGGCTATCCAGCCTGACTAGGGACTATACGTCATCAGTATTTTATGCGGGTTTTACAACTCTTCCCCTTTAAAAAGAATAATTCGTCCTCGAATTAGAGATACGATAAGTTGGAAAGAACATGGACGTGACGTGGCTAAAAAGAATATGAAATGTGACGTGACTGAAAGGAACATACTCAGATTATGGAAGGGAATGAGGATAACAAATCCAGATGGAATCCTCTGCTTCCCAAGTGGCTTTCCACTCGGGATGGTCTTCATGACCATGTCTTGACGATACGGAATAGTTTCTGGCTCATCAACGTAAGATAGATCCTCATGAATCTGATCGAGTGGATAAGAAATAACGTACAAGGGTAAATGAAACATTAAGATGCGAGATAACCTGAAATTATGACATTTGTAACCTCTGAGCAATGATGCGCGAGACATATTAAAACGTAGTACGTGAACAATTGTGATCGTGATACGTGAACAATTGTGAACATGATACGTAGAGATATGGTGAATGTAATATGTGGAACATATAGTGAACGTGGTACGTGCAACATATCATGAACGTGATATGAGAACGTAGGTTGAATATGATATGTGAAACACTGAAACATATCGTGAACATGCGATAACTGAGGAGGTAATGTCAAATGATACTAGATGAGGCGTGAAATGTGACGTGAAACGTCTGTCTGATGATGGAAAGTTGTGTTAAACTTGAGTCTGGTCTCCCACGCTTTCTTCAAAACTTTCCAGGACGAAATGTGAAACATAAATCGTAAGATAGAATACGATCATGAACGTGATCAATGTCATGAACGTGAGTGCGAGAAGCAAAATCGTGAAATAGGATAGGGACGTGATCGCGTACAAGGTCGTGAACGCGAATGTGATACGTAATTGTGAGTGTCAACGTAAACGTGAACGTAAATTTCTAGCTGATATGATTGTTGACAGAATACCGTGAAATCGCGTGATCTCTTGTTGAACTTCTCGCGGATATGCCAACTGCGTAATTCATTCGGATGAAAGAAAATGTGCAGGCTAGGTTAAATGGTCGAACGACGATTCAGATAGCATTATGCTTCTTATGAGCCTGCGGTAGTCCGGTAAAAAATCCATGCAAACCTTGTCCACTTCCATTCGGAAATTTCTAAAGGTTAAAATAACTACTAGCATGTTGGCGTTCTATCTTAACCTGCTGGTATGTCAGACATTTAGATATGAACGTAACTGCATCTTGTTTTGCACCGCTCCACCACAGTGTGGTTTGAGATCATGATACCTTTTCGTAGAAACTAGATACAAAGAAGTTGGAAACTATGAGTGTCGGTAAATTAGACTTCTCTTAGCGTAGGATCCTTTGGAACACATAAATTAGTGTAGGATTCCCTCCTTTACGCATAAGCTTAGTCATGGTAAAATTAACTATGAGAAATAATGTGATTCAAAATGTCACTATAATCAACCAAAATTCGTACTTGAAAATTTCAGTGTACAGTTTCTTCTGTCGTAGAATTTGTAACATAGTGCGGAGATGATCTTCGTGCTCTGCTCTAGACTTGGAGAATATCAGAATGTTATCAATGAACATAACAATGAACTTGTCTAAGAATTCATGGAAATTCGAGCTATCAAGTCCATAATTACAGCTGGGGCATTCGTGAGACCAAAGAGGCATAACCACAAATTTATGGTGACCATAACATGTGCAAAAAGCAGTCATGGAAATGTCCTGATCTTTCATTCGCAATTGATGGTAGCCTGATTGTAAATCGATCTTGGAAGAGTGCTTAACACCTTGTAGTCGATTAATCATGTCATTAATATGTGGAGTAGGATAACGGTTACGAATGGTGAGTTGTATTTTTTACGGTGGTCGATATATAATCTCATGCTACCGTCCTTCTCTTTTAATAACCAGAACCGGTGCACACCATGGTGATGCACTCGGCGAATAAACCTTGTTCCAACAACTCTTACGGTTGTTCCTCCAACTCCTTGAGCTCAATGTCAAACTTCACTTCACGAATGGGTGGTATACCTGGTTGTTCTTCTAAAAATGCATCTGGGGTTTCTGAAACAATCGGTTGATCATTGATTTACGAACTTCACAAATACGTCATAAATGATAGCTAGAAGATCTTTGTAGCCCCGGGGTAAAAAGTACGTGCTTGTAAAGCAGAAATTATTTGTACAGATTTTCTTGGTAGTAAAATCATGATGAATGTATTCAAGGGCTTGTGTATCGCCGAATATGATCTGATATGAATGGCGATCAATCATAGCGCGATATGCTGCTAACCAGTCCATACTCAGAATTATATCAAACTTGCACATTTCCAAGGTAAGCGCGTTAGAAGAATGGATCTTGTCGTCAACTGAAAGGAAAGCCTTTGTATACATGGAACATATGAACGACATCTTTTATGGGCGTGGATATATGTAATGTATGATCAAGAAATGAATGTGTCATGTCAACACACGAAGTAAACGTGACAGATCTCACTGAATGTGTTTCGCCCATCTCACACAGAACGAATACTGCGTGTCCAAACATGAACAATACGCCAGAGACAGTACTAAAATTTTAGTGGCCTGATTTGTACATGGCACAACAGAATGGCATACCCCTTGGAGGGTACCTTGATTTACTGAGGCCTAGTTCAGAATTTATGTGTGAGTCGCGTGTCTTGACTCGTGTTTAGCGAACATATACATATGACATGTGTCTTGACTGGCATTTGACATGTGTCTTCAGAAAATATACGTGAGACATGTGTCTTGACGGATGTCTTGACATGTGTCTTGACGGATGTCTTGACATGTGTCTTCAGAAAATGTACGTGAGGCGTGTGTCTTGACGGATTTCTTGACATGTGTCTTCAGATGTGAAAATGAGTAAATTGAAAATTTTGGTTAAAATGCCAGAATTGGCAAGTCAGTTAAGCTATTAACCTTTGTGCTTCTGGTTACGTCCGTTACCAGAGTTTCTGTTTTTATTGCCGGAATAGTTTTTGTCGTGGTAACGGTCACTATCGTCTTGTCTGTCAGTTTCATGACGGTCATTATCACTACCGTGATTCTTGTAACTATTCTGTTGAGTGGCCGGCTGGGTACCGGTTCCCACTCTTATGCCTGAAAGTACAGCTGGGTGACGTGTGACCTTTAATTGAGAGGGTAAATACATGGAATGGAATGGTAACGTCTGGTGGGTGAAGTATATTTCTCGTCCAGTCGTCTCGATCTAATTCCTTCGTCTTCGTCTTATAGAATCTCAAAATCACGAGTAGCATCAGCATCTTGTAGAATATCGGCAAGTGGAATACGCCTGAGATGATTGAGAATCGACTAGCGAATACTCATTGAGTATTGTAAGTGAAATACACATGGATTACAGTACGTGTAATACACATGGGATACGGTACATGGAGTACACGTGGAATACGGTACATGGAGTACACATGGAGTATGGTACATGGGGTACATGTGAAATACGGTACATGGAGTACACGTGGAATGCACATGAGATGATTGATATGGGTGTCAACCATCTGACATGATTTTAAAGGAAATAATTGATTAAATGGTTAGAAACTGAACTGAAGCGATTAACATGATAGCCTAGCAATTCCAACGTAGACATCATTCTGGTTGCATAGAGAAAACACCAATAGTGTGGTTAAACGAAATTCAATGATGATCAACATGAAAGCATGATTAATGAAAACCAACAATGACTATCATGAAAGCAGGATTAAATGAAAGCCATCAATGTCTTGCATGAAAACATAATCGACATGATGAAAACATATTAAACATAAGGAGGCATGAAAACATAATCAGCATGAAAATGAAATCAGCATGAGAGTATAAAAACATAGTTGTCATAAAGAACATAAAAGCATAATCAACATAGATTTAACATTGATTGGTGTAGAAGGCAAAGGTTCAATCCACAACATTCGAAGAAAAGGACATCTAACTAAGTATTAATGATTATGGTTCAATTCATACTTGTCAAGTTTCAAGGAAAACATCATGGATAGAAGTTAACAAAAGGGGACTAAATATGGATGATTGTGGTCCAATCCATACTAGTCAAAACTTCAACGAAAACATCGTGAGTAAGGATCAACAATACTCAAAAATATTAATATCATTACGTGGAATGTAACAAACATCGTTTTAGGGAAAGCCTGGTGACTACCCACTAGTCACAGGTCAAGTTTTAGAGCCTACAGGTCGAAAACTTGGTCTCTGATACCATAATTGTAACACCCCACTTTGATAAGTGAACCGCTACATGATAATTATGGCGTGTCATCAAAGCATGCAAGAGAATATGTCTTAAAACATAAATGACCATAAGGAAAACTGGAATCAAACATCGGCCCCCAAACATAAACTCAAAGACGCATAAAGTAAATGAAGTGCTAAAGGAAAACAAGTATAAGGTAGCTCTCATCCTATGCACGTCCTCTCCATGCTCAAGTTTGTCCTTGGGTACCTGCAGTTTGGGTCATGGAAAGAAAATGTATTGTTGAGCAATACGCTCAGTGAACGGATATATGAAATAATAGGATTAACTGAAAACATAAGTAAAGTATGAAATGCAGCGGAATAAGTGTAAGTCCTGGAAAACCTGGAACATGTTTTATAAGCTGGTTTATATCTAAAAAGACTTAGGTTTATTCATAAAATGTATTTTAAATGCCAAAGAGCCCATATAGGTCATGAAGGTATCAACGTGCATGAATACATAAAGGGGTGACCTCTTCATGCAATTAGAGGGGTTGCCTCTAATTACAATAGTCTGGGTGGAGGGATCAGCTCCATGTAACAGATGTAGAGCACACACCACATTTACCTTGTAATCTGCAAAACATGTACTAGGATGCACCCATTCACCCCACATGATAACAATAAATGGCCAATTTATGAAAAGGATGTCGCGAGCAATCACTCTCGTCGCGAAAGAGTCATAACACCAGTGCCTCAAGTTTTATGGTTATGGTACCTCCATAACTAAGTGAAACATGTCATGCATGTATACAGCTTAGTCAGTTTAAAATGATAACATATAAATTACTGAAATGTCTTATGTAACCTACTGGGAAAACAGATGGCAACAAACGATGAATCTTAATCATAGAAAGAGAATGTCCATACTGAAGGACGGAATATCCGTACCTTATTTCCAGTAATGAAATGAAGATGAAAGCGGAAAGAAACTACTCTGACTTCACGAGTGCTACATAATAAAGGACGTGAATGAGTTGTCTGTTTAATGTATACTTTACTGGTTCTTATTTTACTCTACTTGTTATTGACTTATTATACTTTTTCTGGACTTGTTTTACATGTTCTTGACTTGATTTACTGTTTCATATTTTATCATGTGTTTCTTAATGTTTCATGTGTTGTGATTAACGTACTTCATGTTTTATGTGTTATTATACTTGATGTTTCATGATAAGTAACTTTCTAAAAATAACAGGTTTCTATATATAGTAACTTTCCAAAAATAGCAGGTTTCCATATATAGAAACTTTCCAAAAAAAGTAAGTTTCCATAAATAGTAAGTTTCCCGAAATAGAAAGTTTCCATAATTAGTAAGTTTCCATAAATAGTATGTTTCCATGAATAGTATGTTTCCATAAATAGTATATTTTCATAAATATGATGTAATCATATGATATAATCAAAAGTTTAATAAGCGTATATTATAAGTTATGATTATTTAAATGTTGTATATATAGTAAAGTTTATTAATAATAAATACTTTAGTCTAAACATAATAATTAATAATTAATAATATAATACATAGTCTATAAGTGATTATTAATTAATAATATAACATGATTATATTAATAAAACTTTACCATAACTTGTTAATTGTATAATTAAATTAAAGTATAGTTTAATTTAATTAAACCATGATTAAATGTAATTAAATAACTAAGCTAAGTTCTTAATTAATTTAATTAATGTAACATGTAATTTAACATGAATAATTATATAATAATTATTACAGTGTATAGTTTATATAAATAAATGGCTATGTTAATTGTCATGTTTAAATAAATAATTTAACATAGCCTAAGTTTTGATTTTATTTAATTAACTATAACATGAATTAATTAATAAAATATTTAAATAAACAAATTAATTTAATTTAGCAAAAATATTAGCCAAACACACCCTTGTGTTTTTCATGTGTACCCGAGCACCAAACCGAGTCCTCACCGAGACCCCAAGTCTCGGCTTGGCTCGAATCCACAACAACACTACAGCCGCAAGGTTGTGGCCTTGCCACCGACAAACCAAAACAGCCACAGTTAAGCCGGTTCCCACTGCTCGGCCCAAGTACCCACCGGCTGTTGCCGGTACCCACTGTTCACGCCATAAAGACCCACCGTGAGTTGGTGGTGCTCTCGGTTGTCACTGTTAAACCAAATGTGCCCCCGTTCGGGTTTGGTTTTACGGCCAATTACACAAAACATCCACCGAGACCCTTGTAGTCTCGGCTGGCCGAACCAAAAGCCCACCGAGAGTCTTAGACTCTCGGTTCCTGTGACAAACCAGGCCCAAAACTCGTTAAATCTTTTTTTTATTACATGTTTTAATCTTTCATAAACATGTTCTTGTTATTAATTTAATCTAATTCATGAATTAATAATAAAATAAAAAGAAATAATATTTAAATAATACCATATGCGTAGTGACTAAGGATTCAAGAACACGAACAAACCCGTAACAAGATCAAAGGTCAAAACAATTTCTTATTTCCGTTTTCTTGTGTAACCGTCGGCCAAGAAGGAATAAAAAGGAGGCTAGGGTTTTTAACTTTTGTAAAATGGTAATTATATTTTCCCTGGGAATGACTTGTTTACTAGTTTAAGCTTAATGGCCCGGGCCAAGGCCCTCTTGTTCTTTCTCTTTTAGTCGTCCAAAACACCCCTTCAATATAGTTTTTCGTGTGTTAAATTTATTCTCGTGTTTTAATATTAATAACGTGTGTTCGTGTTTTAACTCGTTTTATTTCTTGTAGTTTTTTAAGTATTATACGTAAATACTTATCGTGTAATAACTCATATACGTAATACTTGTAGTAAATAAATAATTAATATACGTAATACTTGTATTTATTTATTTAATTTTCATGATACGTGGCATGTATTAATTATTTATAAAGTTTTAATGTATTTGTATTTTCATGTAATTAATGTCCTTATGTATTTTATGCGGGTTTTACAATGCTCCTCACTCGTCATATGAAAAAGGGTTGATCGTGACTATCCCAATCTCGGTCTCTCTCATTATGTGTTGGCTAATCGTGTGATGTATCCAATTCAAATGATTCATCCACGAAAGCCTAGAAGTGACCGAGGGAAGCATAAAGGTGATCCCTAAGAATCCAAAAATGAGGAAAATTTCTCATCATTAAGTGATGGTGATGATGCGGGAACTAGTACCAACTTCGGTTCTACGAGTGACTCCATCCCACTTTGAACACTTTCATGGACGGGTTAGACCAAATTAATCCTCCTCCTTGTCATTCATCGAGTCAACTTCCTCAAAACTTTAGTCTTGAGGATGTCTATTGGTTTAACCTTCATACTCGAGAGGAGTTGTACGAGAGGAGTTGTACGAGCATCGTACGTAGTCAAGGGGTACCTTCAAGGTATTGGGAGTATGCCTAAGAAGCTTGGCAAGAAAAAGAGGTGATGGATGCTTGAAGTTTTTGGTGAAGACTTCATTTGGTTAACTTTGGTGTAATGTTGGATATTTTCCTTTCATTAGACTTGGTTTCTATTTCTTGCATTTAGACTTTGTTTGAAGTACTAATACTTTGTGTTTGGATTGATTACTATTTTAATCCTAATGCGTTCATGTAGTCAAACTTTCGATTTGCATGAGTTTGTGTTATTATGTGTTTGTTAGCTGTCTAGATTTTGGTTGGTAATCTATTTTGGCTTTTTAAAACATTGTCTAAAATCTGGGCTTGTGAAAAATGCTGGAAGTCCCGTTTTCAAGGGGTTCTGCCTGCGGTTCGTTAAATACCGACGGTTCTTTATTGATATTGAACCGCAGGTTGCAACTTCGAAAGAATATCTGCTTTACACTGTTTTCTCTAAATCTTTCTAAACTTGGCTGAAACTTTTGCTAAAGACTAGCTTTTTCCCAATTAAGCCTAGCAAATTTCATTATTCACCAAAATGATTTTTAACACATTACTAGTTTGGATCATTTCATCTTCTTCTTAAACCTCTCTTGGTTATTCTTCTTCTTCTTCATCCTCTAAGCCTTCTTCTAAACCTTGACACACAACCATGGTGTCCATAAGATCCTCAAACTCTTCCAAACACTCAACAACCAAAAGAAACCTTAAGATTAAGATCAAGATACCTAAACAAGGTTCTTCATCTTTTCTTACACCCAATAATGATATATATCCTATTCTCATCTCTTCATCACCCTCACCACCTCTTTCTCCATGCAAGAGTAGTTCAACTCATGGGGTTAACCATTCCCATGGTTCCACCTCTTCTTGATTCCAATCAAGAATGAATGAGTTGTCCTCACCTTTCACTCCTAATCCTCTCTTGGATGTGAACCCCTCAACCACTCCAAAGCATTCCTCTTGAGAATGACTTTGTTGAGCCTTTGCAAACCTCACCTTTCACCCCCACCAAATTCACCCATCTCACCATTGGACATCATGACCTCTCATCCTCCTCCTAACACTCCAATTTTGGGTGTTCCCATTTCTCACTTCATGGGTAATCCTTACTTCTTTGCTTTTCTTGAAGCTCATGGCACTAATTTTTCATGTTGCCTCTACAACAACTACATCATTCAAAACCTAAGAATGGAGACGTTTAGACTTCATAGGAGGTTGCAAGATTTCTTGTTGACCTTGTTCACGAATCCTCCTCCTCTTAGGAGATGAGTGATGATATTTTCAAAAATATCTTTTCAAGAAGACAAGCCAAAGAAGATTGCTTAATCAAGAACTAGATTAGATAGCTATTATAGTAGTTAATTGTTTTTCTTTTCTTGTATTTGGTTTATTTCATGAGTTTTTCATGGAGATGTTTTAATAGATTAAGTTGTTGTGTGTTTCAGCCTATGTTCACATTAATCAATTTCAATTTTAATTAAAATTGAACCTTAATCTATCACAACCTCTAAAACTTGACTAAAATTAGATCAAAATGTTAACTAAATATTTTGTCACCTTTGTCAAGACACTCTTTGTGAGTGTGTTGCCCTTTGTGCAACAATAGCCTAATCTAATGTTATTAGAGGTAAAAATCCAAGATTTGCTTAATTTTGAAAATGTCTAGTCTTTTCTCAAAACTTTCTAATTTTGAAAAATCTAAGATTTGCTTAATGTTATTAGAGGTGAAAATCCAACAATAGCCTAATCGGATTTTTAGTGTCCACTGGCGGCGGCTTATTAATTGTCGTGCGGCTCAATATTTATATTGAACCGCAAGTTCCTTTAAGGAACCACAGACAGCAGGCCACTTTTTGGCTCGTTTTTGGTCTTTCTTCTTTGACCTCAATCTTTTTCAAGATTCTTTGTTTACCTATTTTGGTTAAACATTCCTTGAAACCTTTTAGTTTTGTTTTTATTCCATGCCTTGTCTATTTTCTTTAAATCTTCTCATTTTGGGAGTTCTCTTTCTCATCCCTCACAGTGTCTTCTTCTTCTAATCTTAACCTTGACATATCTTTGTCACAAGCTTCTTCTTCTAAACCCAAAGCTTCTTCCTCTAAGCTTTCTAAGAAACTGAAAATCCCTGTTCCACACGTTTGGATCAAGAAGAACAAGTATCATCACGATTCCTCTTTTCCCAAACCTTACAAGACTTCTTCTTTCTCTCCTATTTAGTATTGGAATGAGACCTTCTCAATCAATCTAATTAACGGAGAAAGATAAGATCTTTCACCGCCACCTAAACCTTGAAACATACCTCATCTCAATGACCTTCTTCTTTCCCCAACCTCACTAGGCATTGTGAAAACCTCTCTTATCCTCAATCTCCTTCTCTTATACCACCTTCTTACTATGATGGTCCTCCCCCATCAAACGACTTTGTTTTGCATCATGGAAGCTCGTGTGCGTGTTATCGATTTCAACAAATTGAACTTGCTCATGTTTATGACAAGTTAAATTTTCTTGAATTTCTTTTCACTCGACCTCCTCTCAAAGTATTTTTTCACGTGAGCAAATCTTCGAATGGTGCCTCGTCGTCTTATTTTACCAATTAAAGCACTCTTTGTGTTCTAATTGTTTGAGTCTAATAAAAACCTAAGCAATCTTGGAAGACTATCTCTACTAGAATAGTTTTTGCTTATGTTGTTTATTTTCAATATTTTTTGTTTTAATATTCATATTGTATGTATGAATATTTTCCTTGTATTTTTTCATATTTTTGTAATATGATTGATATGTGTGTTATTTCTTGTTTTGCTAATTCTTTATCACATATATTGTTGAGAGTTGATTATGGTTTAAATTTATAATTGTCCTTGGGTGATTCCAACAATTCTAAATGTTTAACCTTTTGACATATTATCGTTACAATTGGTTTGGATGTTTCTTTTCTACCTTTATTCCACCAATTGTGAATTGATCTTGTCAAAACACTCTCTTTAGACATATACTTACTTCTAATTTAAGATTTCTTCTCTTCCTCCCTCTCAAGTTAGTTAGTAAGTAGTAACTATAGTATATACATTGGTGTTTCTTTTCTTTCTACTAACCTTTGTATGTAGCTTGTCACTTTAGTTCTATCTCTTGGTGCCCCAAGCTAGGGGGAGTAAGTACCAAGGAGGAGCTACTAGCAAAGTCGATTCTTCTCTTCTTCAAAGACTTGTGTTAACCTTTTTGCTTTGACAAAGGGGGAGAAATGATGGTGATAAACTCGTTAATAAATCGAAAATATTTGTTTTTTTACATAAATGAGTTTTTAGTTTGCCGTAATCAAAAAATGGGAGATTGTTAAAGCAAGCAATGCCTAAAAACATTATTAGTGTTAACTAATCTTTCTTAGTTTTGATCACAACAAAGTATAAGAAAATTTATCGTCAAAGACAATCGAAAGACGAATTATTCAACAAACAATATTATCAAGGTAATAATCATTTAAGTCTTACACAAACATATCTTAATCATGTTTATGATCATAGAAAGTGATTAACCTTAAAATTCACATTTTGACAAATGTGACAAAATATTTTAATAAACTTTACTTTTAAGAAAATGTTTTATTAAAATAGAAATTGAAAAATTTAAAATGGCATATTCCAAATGCTATAGGAATATCCTTTGAAAGTAAAATCTGCCTCATATAACATTTCCCCACTAAAAGACAAAAAGGAGCGTAGTCTACTCTAGGCGGTTCCCCAAATAGCTATGCGGTTCGTTATCACTAATGAACCGCACAATAATTAAGGAACCGCGCCCAGAGAGCCGTTTGTTTTTGTCTCCTATAAATAGTGGATCAAATCTTCATTTTCCAAGAACATTTTTGGACATTCTTTCTGCCCCTTATCTTCTTTCTATATCCTAATCATTAGTAAATGATCACTTAATGTGTTAAGTATGTTTACTTATGATTATCTTTTTGATCCTCTTCTTTACTTGTCCAAAGAGAAGATCACTCACACATTTGTGATGTGATTAAATATGACACATTCTTTCTGCCCCTTATCTTCTTTCTATATCCTAATCATTAGTAAATGATCACTTAATGTGTTAAGTATGTTTACTTATGATTATCTTTTTGATCCTATTCTTTACTTGTCCAAAGAGAAGATCACTCACACATTTGTGATGTGATTAAATATGAAGCCTTGATGAAGATCATCCTTCCTTATACCTAGTCATGTTCATCATTTTATATTTGTGTCTTGTGTAGATCCAATGTATTTGTGTATACTTGGATGAGTGTTGTGTTGATCCAATGTATTAGTGAATACTTGGATTAGTCTTGTGTAAATCCATTGTATATGTGTATACTTGGATTCATCTTGTGTGGATCCAAGTTACATGTGTATAATTGGATATGTATTATTGAGTTGTAATAAGTCTTGTGTGTTAGTTCTCACTAAACTACAAAGTGATGTGTGTGTGTGTCTTCTGAGTTCTCACTAAACTTGAAAGTGAAGAGTCCGGAAGATTGGTTCTAGCTTTGGATTAGAACTCGACATCTAGCATTGTGTCGGAAAAGAAGATGGGCGACGAAGATTGGTTCTAGCTTTTGATTAGAACTCGACATCTAGCCTTGTGTCAGAAAATGGTGAAGTAGGCGACGTATGTAGATTGGTCCTAGCTAAGATTAGGTCTCGACATTTAGCTTAGTGTCGGAAAATAATGTAAGCGACGTTGTAAGGTTTTCTCTGCCAAGAAGGGAGCTTGAGAATATAGTGGAAATCTAAAGTAAGGTGTACTCGAGGAGTGGAGTAGGAACGAAGAGAGAGCTTCGTTTCCGAACCACTATAAATCTTGGTGTCTTTCCTTAGGATGTTTTTTTCCTTACTCCTTACTTACATTTACATTCTTGCATTGCATTACATTGTCACCACTAATTGTTAATGCATTAGAATTGAACCTAACAACTATGAAACTCGTTTTCAAGTAAAAGGTATTTTTGAGACAAACCTAATTGAAAGGATTTTTAATTAGGACCATGTTGGTAATTATTTGTTAAGTTTCAAGTACCGTTAGTATATTCCAAGTACTATTAGTGTTATGTAAGTACCGTTAGTGTTAACGTAGTACATAGTAAGTACTGCTACTTATAAAGTAAGTACTGCTATGATGATTAGGACGAATATATCTTTGTATAAGATATGTCATAGTTATAGTTAGAGTATATCTTATGTGATATACCTAAATAGTTAGAATATTGATAATATATCGTCTGTGATATGGTTATCTTTATAGAATATTCTAAGGTTTCTAGGGTTCCTTACTCTATAAAAGGAACATAGGTACAATGTCTTTCATGTACCTCATTCAAGTCGATTAATAAGGAGAACCGAATAGTTAAAAGTAATTATGTTCTTCTGTGCTTTATAAGTTAGATTCCGCATAACTTATTTAGTGTTAGTAAGAGTGCTCAAAGTGTTTTAGTTTGATTACAAACTTTTATACTAGTTCTTAACAGAATATATATCCAACCAAAGGGATCAACAAGTGGTATCAGAGCTTGTTAAGAAACTCTAAAAAAGAAGAACACAACCCCAAACACTCCACACATACCAAATCTCAATGTCTCAACCAGATGGTGATAATGCTCACTTGGATGATGTTTAGAACCCTGATCCTGTTCTGCCACAGGGACAACCACAAGTTGTGCATCCTGCACCAGCACAAGGTGCTCAAGCCGTGAATGTTGTAGCTACCTCTACACCAACACCTTCTCATACTCTGTCTGCTGTTAAACTCCCAGTTCTCAAAGGTGACAATTATGAGACATGGGCTATACAGATGGAACATTACTTGAATCACACAAATCACACTGTGTGGCAAGTTATCAAGAATGGGAATACACCAAAGAAGCTACATTGGTTGGCAGACAATACATGTTATGTTCTACCTGTTGTGACTGCTGAGGAGGTACAAGCAGAGATCAGAGAAAGAAAATCCAGAACTGCTTTGGCTATGGCTCTTTCTGAAGACATTCTACCAAGCTTTCATCATTATAAAGATGCCAAAGCTATGTGGGATGCTATAAAACTTAGATTTGGAGGCAATGACAAATCTAAGAAAATTAAGAAGATTGTTCTTAAGCAATAATTTGATATCTTCTCAATTACCAGTATAGAGGGGATACATGGTGGATATGGAAGGTTCGGCAAGTTGCTTATTCAGTTAGCAGTTTATGGACAAGTAATTCCTAATGAAGAAGCCAATCTAAAATTCTTAAGAAGTGTTCCACCAGAGTGGAAAGCAATGGCTATGCACTTCATCACAAGAGATGATTTGGAAACAATTCCTTTTGATTATCTCTACAACAATCTTAGAGCATATGAGATGAATGTGAAAGGCACTAAAGTAAAGACAACAACTACTTCAAAGTCTAACTTGGCTTTTGTATCAGATGGGAACAGCGGTACTTACTTTCAAAATACCGCTAGTGGATCTAGCAGCGGTACATACTTCACAAATACCGCTGGAGGACTTACAAGCAGTACTTACCCACAAAGTATTGAAAGCAGTCCAATAGTCTCTCAAAATCCACATGGAAGGTCTTCACCATTGTTTAGTGACAATGATGCATTCTCATTCTTTGTTGGACAAGACAACAGGCCAAGATTAACTCTTAATGACTTGTTCCAAATGGATGATGTTGATGTTGAAGAGATGGATCTTAAATGGCAAGCTGCTATGGTGTCAGTAAGATCTAATAGGTTCTTCAAGAAGACTGGAAGAAAAATGACTGTTGATCCTAATGAGCCATTAGGATATGACAAGTCCAAAGTTGAATGCCATAATTGTGGAAGGAATGGACACTTTGCAAGAGAATGCTCTAGAGATAAAGCTGAGACTAGCAATCAGAAGTCCAAGAACAGCTATAAAACCAGTCCAAGAATAACTGAAAGCTTTCTAAAAGGAAATATCAGGAGTCCTAAAGGAACCAAAGCATTGGTTACTGTAGATGGAGTGGTGAATTAGGCAGAAGAAGAAGAAGAAGAAGAGCTTGGATTAATGGCTCTCTCACATGAAGATACTAAGGTACATCCTTGTTCTAAAGATTGTATTCTTAAATTTAATAGCCTAAAAGTAGAACTAGAGGAACAGTATCAAAAGGTTAACACATGCAGTGTAGAAGTAAAAGCTTTCAAACAAGGTGTTGTTATATTAGAAGAAAATATAGTTTTGTACAAAAAGGCTCAACAAAACTATGAAGAGAAAATAAGGATTTTGACTCTTCAAATGAGGGAAGAGATGTGGAAATAAAAGCTTTTGAAAGACAACTTTTAAAAACAAACTCAGAAAATGAAGCTTTAAAACCAGTCTTTGTAATGAAAGGGATGTGATTAGTCATTGGCAACAATCCTCTAAGGGATTGGGAAAATTGATTAATTCACAAATGAGGTATTATGATAAAACAATCCTAGGATATATTGAGGACCAACCTGGAATAACCCTAACTAACAAGGACTTATCAAAAGGGATTTTTGATAGTTCTAGTAAGGTAGATGATACACCTGAAAATGATAGATATGCTAAAGGAATGAAGGCAGTTCCTCCACCATTATCAGGAATTTTCATGCCCCCTTGTAATGATACTAGTATAGAGTTAGAAGAACCTAAGATCAATAATGTCTTAAACTCTAGTACTATGTCCCAAGAAAAGACTGATGTGACCAAGAATATTATTTATCCACCCTTAATGAACAACTTTGTTTCTGAGGAATCTAAGACTAGTTCTGCTACCAAGCAGGTAAAAACTCCTAGCAAGATAATGGAAAACAATATAAAACATAATAAAGTCAAAAGGGGTGGGCTAGATTTTGAAAAAGTAAAGTCTAAACAACCTTTTGGGTCTTCTTTAAGAAGATAAGGATGTTATGTTTGTGGTAGTATAAATCATTTTATCAAAGACTGTACATTACATGAAGATAAAATTGTGAAACAAAAGGCTACACAAAGGGTCATGAAATACAGTAATGGGAAAAATGCATAGGTTTATAGGAAACAGAAACTTAAAAATGACAAGCCTAAGTTTGATCACACAAAGGTAGTTAAACAGGTTAAAAATAATCATACCAAAAGTTTTGTTCCTAGGGCAGTACTTATGAAACAAGGACTAGTATCTTTAAAGTCTGGTAAATCAAGTACCAGCAAGTCTAGACGTGCAAGTACTGCTAGACCAAACTCAAGTACTGTTGGTTTAAAGTCTGTAAAACCAATGTTCTCCAAGACTTCTAAGAAAGTTTTTGAAAAAGTTAAAACACCTAGAAGTAAGGATAAGAACAAACTAGTGCAAATGTGGGTTCCTAAAAGAAATATACCATGTGTTAAAGCAAGTACCGCTAAAGCAGTACTTAAGTCAAAGAAGTCAGAGCACATAGAGTCACCCTATGACTTTGACTACATAAACGAAACCATGAAGTATAAGAGTAAAAGTAGCATTATTGGGAATGCTTCAGTACAAACTCTTAAATGTGTAGGTCCCACAAGATCCGCGCCAAATGTGGCTTGGGTCCCTGTTAAAAACTAATGAATTTTATTTGTGTGCAGGGGCATCTCATTAATGAATTAAAAGATAAAGGAATTGTAGATAGTGGATGCTCAAGACACATGACAGGAAACAAAGATTTTCTTGCTGAATTTGAAGAATTCAGAGGAGGTCCAGTAGCCTTTGGGGGTAGCAAAGGTAGAATCACTGGCAAAGGGAAAATCAACACAGGAAAGTTGGAATTTGAAGATGTTTTCTTTGCAAAAGAATTGAATGAGTTCAATCTCTTTTCTATATCACAAATGTGTGATAAGAAGAACAAGGTGCTATTCACAGACAAAGACTGCTTGGTGTTGTCCAAAGACTTTGAGATGCCTAAGGAATCTCAAATACTGCTTAAACTGCCCAGGCAAGAAAATATGTACACCTTTAATCTTCATACTATGACTCCAACATGTGGTATTACATGTTTGCTAGCTAAGGCTTCTTTAGATAAGTCAAATTTGTGGCATAGAAGGTTAGGTCATGTGAATTTCAAGAATCTTAATAGATTGGTGAAAAGGAATTTGGTTAGAGGTCTACCTAACAAATCTTTTCAAAATGATTTCACATGTGCTGCTTGTCAAAAAGGTAAACAACATAGAGCCTCTTGTAAGACCAAGACTGTAAACACTATGACAAAACCTTTGCAACTTTTGCATATGGATTTATTTGGTCCAGTTTCTATCAGAAGCATTAGTCATAAGACCTTTTGTCTAGTCATAACTGATGATTATAGTAGATTCAAGTGGGTTTTCTTTTTAGCCCTTAAAAGTGAAACAAGTGAATTACTAAAGGATTTTTTTCATTTTAGTTGAAAAGCAGTTCACTAAATAGGTACTAATCATTAGGACTGATAATGGGACAGAATTTAAGAATGCCGATTTTGATGAATTATGTAGGTCTAAAGGAATTAAGAGACAATCTAGTAATCCTAGAACTCCACAACAAAATGGAGTAGCTGAAAGGAAGAATAGGGCATTAATTGAGGCTGCTAGAACTATGCTGGCTGATTCACTTTTGCCAAATACCTCTTGGGTAGAAGCAATCAATACTGCATGTTATGTGTTAAATAGAGTCCTAGTAACTAAGCCTCAAAACAAAACACCTTATGAACTTTTGACTAATGTAAAGCCCAACATAAGTCATTTAAAACCTTTTGGGTGTCATGTGTCTATACTAAATACTCTTGATTATTTGGAAAAGTTTGATGGAAAGTCTGATCTAGGATATCTTGTAGGATATTCATTACAAAGTAAAGCATTTAGGGTTTACAATTTGACAACTAAGAAAGTTGAAGAAAATGCTCATGTCAATTTCTTAGAAAATAAACCCAATTTTCCAGGAATAAGTTATGCTTGGATGTTTGATTTAGATTATCTAACTAACTCCATGGATTACTACTCTTTGCAAAAGGATTGTCAAACTAACAATGCAGGTAGAGAGTCAAGTGCAACTAATTCAGGTACTCAAGAAGATGTTTCTTCATCAGATGATGATGTTCATGTCTATGTGCCCAACATGCCTACTGTTACTCCCATGTCTGCAACTCCCAAGAAGCAAACCATGCCATCAAATGATGATCAAGCCTCCCAAGAGCTTCAGAGGCTTCAAGATCAAGAAAAGAATGCTAAATATGCCAATAAGCATTCAGGAGAAGAGTCTTTTGAGTCACAACACTCAGCAGTACATACTATACCTAGCGGTACTTCATCTGCAAGTACTGCTAAGTCAAAATCTGCCAAATCTGTTGACTCACTAGAAGAGATTTTGTAAGCATTAGACGATGAAGACTTATATGCCAGTCTAGTTGGAGGAATTTTCTCCAAAGCTTCCTATGATGAGCAGGGTGCAGTAACTGATTTCAACAATTTGGAAACAGAAATTCCAGTCAGTTCTATTCCCACTCATAAAGTCAACAACAACCATCCTACTATACAGATTATTGGTGATCCAAAATCTGCTATACAAACCAGAAGACAATTGTAAACCAATATTGAAACTCATGCACTAGTGAGTTATGTCAAACAACAGCAGAGAACAAATCATAAATATACTCAGCATTGTTTGTTTGCCTGTTTCTTATCTCAAGTAGAGCCCAAAAACATCTCTCAGGCTTTTGATGAATAAAGTTGGGTAGATGCCATGCAAGAAGAATTAACATAATTTGAGCTAGAAAAGGTTTGGATTCTTGTGGATCTTCCCTCAGGTAAAAGAGTAATTGGTACTAGATGGGTCTTCAGGAACAAGAAGGATGAAAGAGGGGTTGTTATGAGGAACAAGGCAAGACTTGTTGCTCAAGGCTATAAACAGGAAGAAGGGATAGGCTATGATGAGGTTTTTGCACTAGTGGCAAGGATAGAAGCCATTAGGTTATTTTTGGCCTTTGCATCATATATGGGATTTATAGTCTATCAAATGGATGTGAAAAGTGCCTTTCTATATGGTACTATTTCAGAGGAGGTATATGTCTCACAACCTCCAGGTTTTGTAGATCCTAAATTCCCCAATAGAGTCTACAAGGTTATCAAAGCACTTTATGGTCTACATCAAGCTCCAAGATCCTGGTATGCAACCTTATCCAACTTTCTGCTAGAACATAGATATAGGAGATGAACCATTGACAAAACTCTGTTCATCAAGAAAAATGCCAAGGACATCATTCTGGTTCAAGTTTATGTTGATGACATCATTTTTGGTTCTACCAAGACGACATGGTGTGAAGAGTTTGAAGCTTTGATGAAAGGAAGATTTCAAATGAGTTCTATGGGAGAACTAACTTTCTTTTTGGGACTACAAGTCAAACAAAGGAAAGATGGAATATTTATCAGCCAATATAAATATGTTGCTGAAATCTTAAAGAAATTTTCATGCATGGATACAAGGAGTACAAGCACACCTTTTGAAGCTAAGAAATCTTTATCAAAAGATGAACATGGAGAAGATGTTGACATTCATCTATACAGGTCAATGATTGGTTCATTGATGTATCTTACTGCTTCAAGACCATATATAATGTTTGTTGTGTGTGCCTGTTTAAGGTTCCAAGTTCATCCAAAGGTGTCACATCCACATGATGTGAAGAAGATTTTTAAATATCTTAAAAGTCAACCCAATTTAGGATTATGGTATCCTAGAGATTCCACCTTTGAATTGGAAGCTTACTCAGATAGTGATTATGCTAGAGCAAATCATGATAGGAAATCCACAACAGGATGTTGTCAATTCCTAGGCAGAAGACTCATATCATGGCAGTGTAAGAAGCAAACCATTGTTACTACTTCTACAACTAAAGCTGAATATGTAGCTGCTGCTCATTGCTGTGGACAAGTACTTTGGATTCAAAATCAATTGTTGGACTATGGGTTTAACTTCATGAACACCAAGATTTACATTGATAATGAAAGTACTATATGCATTGTCAAGAATCCAGTATTTCACTCCAAGACCAAGCATATTGAAATAAGACATCACTTTATAAGAGATGCTTATGACAAAAAGCTTATTCAAGTCTTGAAGATTCATACAGACAACAATGTAGTTGATTTTTTGACCAAGGCATTTGATGCAAAGAGATTCGAATTCTTGGTGACACACATTGGTATGCTCAACCAATAACATGTTGCATATGTTGAGGCGAGGTAATGGTTGTACAAATTTTTATAATTTTTATTGTATAGTCTATGTTTTGTGTTTTTGATGTTATTGCAAGTTTATAGAAAAAGATAAAAGAGGATACATTTTTAGTGGAAACCATGAACTGGTCAAAATTGTGAGGTACCGTTGTCACTCCAAGTACCGCTAGCACAAAACCAAGTACCGCTTATGTTCCATGTACCGCTACATATCCGTTGTACTGTTAAGGGTCTTTTTTGTAAATTTGGCGGTTTCTTCGCGCTTGGGTTTGTTATTTACTTAAATACTTACCCCAATTACACAATTGATTCACCTAATCTTTTATTTTTATCTCTTAATTCTATAACCTTCTCTCTAATCTTTCGATCATCAAAAATACTAATGGCTGCTTTACAAGTAATCTCTAAGCATAATTTGGTTGTGAATCTTGCTACGAATGATGACTCTCTTGGTTTCATGAGATGCTTGGTTTCCTATCTCGAAGTCATGTTCGCTTTGCACTCACTGTAAGTCCAGTTGTCTCTATACCCATTGTTGAACAATTTTGGGATACTGCTGTATTAGGTACTCGGTTTGGTCAACCTTGCATTAAGGCTAGGGTGAATCATAAAAATATATATGTCACTGAGGTACTGCTACGAGAAAGTTTGAGATTAAATGACAAAAATGGACTTAGTATGCTTAATAATACAGAGATTCATGATGGCCTTGCAGCCATGGGCTATGGAGGTGGTAGGGAAAGTCTCACTATCTTTAAAGCTTTATTTTCACCTCAATGGAAATTTTTTTTTCATGATATTATTCACTGTTTAAGTTCAAAAAGTACATCTTTTGATCAAATACCTGCTGCATTGGCATCCGCTGGTATTTGTCTAGCAAATAACAGGGTTTTTAATTTTTCAAATTAATTTTTGAAGGCATGACTAGGAATTTGGAAGGGACTAAGAAGTTTTTAATGTATCCTAGATTCATTCAGACTTTAGTTAGTGACCAAATACCTAACCTACCAGAGTTAACTGATACATGGGATGTTCCTTCATTCACAAATAGAACTTTCTCTTTCTTGACCAAACAAGGCAATGCCTTTACAGGAACAGTAACACCATTGTTTGCTCATATGTTAGCCCAACCTGCCCATCAAGAAGGTGAGGAACCTAGCAATGCTAGTGCTTCTCAGCAAACTCCTTCTCACCAGAGCTCCCACTCTCTAGAAGATTCACAATCTTCTTCTCACAATGTTGGTGTTCCACCAAACACTGATGAGATGATCCACACACCTGCTACTTCTATTGATGCTAGTGGTTCACCACAAGCACAAGCACAGAGGTGGTGGATGTTGCAAATTTAACTACTTTGTGTACAAGTTTGTCCCAACAGGTACAGGTATTGCAGAAAGAAAAACTTGTTCAAGACAAGAGAATTGCTGAATTGGAAGCTAGCCTACTCAAGTTAAGGAACAAAGTGTCACCTTGGATGAGGCAATATAGATCTATTCATAAATCTGCAATCAAGAAGCAAAGATTCAGGAACCACAAGAAAAGGCAACTGAATGCAACCGAACAGGGGAGGAATTATGAAGGACAACCACCTTCTTTTGATAATCAGACAAGGATCTCTGGAAATGACATCAATTTTGAATTGGATGAAGATGTCATGGGGACTTATAAATATGGAACTAGTTTAGAGACTGGTGTGGATGGACCTTCAAACATGGAGATTCAACATGAAGAACCACAACCTACTCATGAGGAGCCACAAGTTGAAGAAATTTTGGTAACTCAGCCAGCACCACCACCTCAATCACCACTTCAAGCTAATTGGAGTGCTTTCTATGAGAAGTTGGAGGAAATTACTATTTAGTTTCCTGTATATTCAACTCCATCACCACAAAGACAAGTATGGTTTCAAAGGAAACAGACTTTGTAAGTACTGTCTAGATCAAGAATGAGCAATGAATCAGACAAGACTGAAGAGGTGCAAGTTGATATGATGGCTTCTATAGAAGAAAGAGTATCTGGGGATACACAAGTGATTGAAGAAACAAGTGTGTCTAATACTGGTGCAGTCAACATTGTTGAAGATCCAAGTACTGCTAAGCCAACTAAGCCGACTGCAAGTACTGCTGACATTGTTGAAGACCCAAGTACTGCTAAGCCAATTAAGCCGATTGCAAATACTGCTGGTGATCATCCTTCACTAGAAAGTCAAACTCCTTTTGGAGAAGATGAGACTTTAGCCCAATTGCTGCTTGATTTAAGAAAGAAGAATTTAGTTGAGAAGACTAAACAAGCAGAAGTAGAGAAAAAGACACAACAAGAAGTTCTTGCCAAAAAGGATCAAAATCAAGGTAAGAAAGTTCAAGCTTCACACCCTACTAAAGTTATGGTCATTCAACAGCAAGCTAATGAAGAAACAGCTACCAAGCTGAAGAAGAAGCTACCCAAGATTAATCCAAAGGATAAGGGGAAGAAGCAATTATTAACGGAATCTAAAGATGAAAGTGATTCAGATGATGATATAAACAAAGTCGTGTACAGATTTAATCAGATAGACCATGATGAGGAATTTACTTATAGAATACAAGCACAAATTCGTGAAAATGAATTGCAGGAAGAACTTGCAGCAAAGCAGGATTTGCTAGAAGCTAAAAGAATACAGCAAGAATGGAACATACAAGAGTATGACAAGATTCAAGCTGAAATACATGCAAGTGAGCTTCTTGTAGACTCATTGATAGCTGAAGAGAGAGATGCATATGATGAAGAAGATAACTCAAAATTGATTGATGATCTGGTAAGGGAGCAACAAAGATTCTTTGTTGAAAAGAGAAGGAAAGAAAAGATTAAGCCTCCAACTACTATGCATATTAGAAATCAGATGATGAACTTTCTTAAGAAAGTTAAAGGATTTACTCATATTCAGCTGGTCAAGAAGAATTTTGAAGAAATCAAGACTTTGTATGAGCAAAGTAAGAGGACTGAATTGAATTTTGTTGAGAATGGATCTGAAGCAGATAGAAAAGGTGTTGAAGAATTTAAGAAACATCTGCAACAATAAAGACAATTTGGTAGTACTCCTAGAATTGAGCCAAGTATTGTTGAACCCACAAATACATCTCCACCTATCAAGACCATTTATGTGAGGAAGAATACAAAGGGGAAGGTAAGTTCAAGGGAGGAAGAGACTGCTCAAAGAATGAATACAGGAGTTGAAACTCAAGATATTGCTCAGACTGAAAATGTACAAGTAGTACATACACAATCAACAGTACATACAACAGTACATACTGAGGAGACGATACATACAAACTTGGAAGAGGGTTTGTAAAACCCGCATACTTTTATCATGAATAGTACCCTTAAGATTGTACGTACTAGATTAAAACTTTCCTATTATAGCATGATTACGATTACGTGTTAGGATTTTGCGTATTACGTACGTGTTAGAACACGATAAGTATTTACTACGCACGAACACGCGATAATTATTTGACAATAATTAATCACGAACATGCGATCATGAAATCATGAACGTAATTAAGTCACGAACTATTATTAATTACGTATATATATTTATTACGAGCGTAAATAAATATATTAGGTCAGGGTAATTATTTAACGAGAACACATTAAACACGAACACAAATAAACACGAACGAACAATTAAACATCGAGACACGGAAAACGGTACGGGTACCCCATGTGGGGCCCCTACCCGTGGCAACCATAAGGAGATGGGCCAAGACCATCTCAAAATTTGCTAAAGAGGGGTTATGGTAAAATTAGCTAGTCATTTTCACTTTACAGAAGATTAAAACAAAAACCTAAAAAGTTTCTTCTCCTCCTCTTTTCTTTTTTTGGCCGCCGAATACAAACACACCAAAGGGGGTGTTTGTTTGATTTTTGATCTTGGTTTTTGGTGCAAGTGTTCGTATTTGTTCATCCTCGTTTAGATCCACGCATTCGGTATATTCTTTTTACCCTTTTTCTTTTTTATTTGATCTAATAATTTATTTAGAACAAGATGTTTTTAAAACCTAATTAAAAACATAGATCTAACATGAAAATGGTTATTGGGTAAATCAAAAAGGGGTTTTTTGGGGGTGTTTGTTTGGCCGGCGCCTAAACCGAACCCCAAGGGGGTCTCGATTTGGCTACTCGACCACCACCGAGACCATATGGTCCCGGTTGGGTGGTGTGGGTCCCATGGCAGCAGCAAGACAAGGGGAACCCCGAAGTGGTTCGGGGTATGGTGTCGATTTCATGTCCGGTTCATGGGTTCTAGTTAAGATCCGGTTTACGGTTTATGTTAAGATTATCTTTTTTATAATCATATGTTAAATTAAATTAATAAATATGACATGATTAATTTAATAAACATGACTTAGGTTATATTAATTATTAAAATCATGAAATTATTAACCTAAGTATTTTATATTTTTAGACTTATAATTAATTAATTATTTAAAAACCATGGTTATAATTAATTAATTAACATGACTTAGGTTATATTATTAATAAATAATAATACATGTTTTAGCCTAAATATTTAACTTTATTTAATTAAAAATATGATATATTTTAATTAAATACTTTTAACCTATAGTTTATTTAAATTACATGAAATAATAAATTAACTATACATTATATCATTATGACTTAGAAAATAATCATGAAAACACTTAGGCTTATATACTTAGCTTATTTAACCAGCTTATATCTAATTATGGAAACTTTTTATTTTTAGAAACTTATTTAATTAAGGCAGCTAATCTATTTATGAGAACTTTCTATTTTTAGAAACTTATTTAATTCAGGCAGCTAATCTATTTATGGAAATTTATTTAATTCAAGTAGCTAATCTATTTATGGAAACTTATTTAATTAAGGCAGCTGATCTATTTATAGAAACTTTCTATTTTTAAAAACTTATCTATTTTAAGCAGTAATTCTATTTTTGGAAACTTCCTATTTTTGGTAACTTTCTATTTTTGGAAACTTTCTATTTTTGGTAACTTTCTATTTTTGGAAACTTTCTATTTTTGGAAACTTTCTATTTTTGGAAACCTGCTATTTTTGGAAAGTTACTTATTATTACACAGTAAGTATAATTATACATGTAATACTAGAAATACTTAATCAGAACAGACAGAATATAAGAAAAACACAGTTTAAGGCTTTAAACAGTAAAACATGATATGAACATATAAAATAAGCTAAGACATGATATAAAACCAGTTACGTATTTAGTAGTCAGATACTTATTCACGTATGTATTCATGTAGTGATACGGAAGTAGGATTCCTCTCAGTTCGTCTTCTTCGTTCACTGGACATAAGGTACGGATTCCCGTCCTTTCAGTATGGACATTCTTTCCTTATTAGGATTCCCCGTATGCAGCCAAATGTTTTCCCGTAGTATAAGTTTATATGTTTGATTTGCTTATGTTTAATTTAGAATACCTATAGCCATATACATGCATGACCAGTTTCACCTAGTTATGAAGGTACCATAACCATAACATTAGAGGCACTGATGTTATGACTTCACCACGGTGGAGTGATTGCTCGTGGCGTCCCTTCAGTTTTTGGCCATATTATTATATTTATCATGTGGGGCGTATGGGTGCATCCTAGTTACATGTTTCAGTCAGGATTTCATGGTGACCGTGGTGTGTGGCTTGCATCCTTCACAAGGAGCTGATCCCTCCTACCCAAACCAGTATATTAAATTAGGGGCAGCCCCTCTAATTTGCATGATGAGGTCACCCCTCCAAGTATTCATGCACGGTGGATTTTCATGACCTATATTGGGTAATGGTAAAATATGTTAAACAGTTTTTACAAGATAAACATAAGGATTTTCAAACTATAAAACCAGTTTTATCAAGACTTAACCAGTTATTCGGGACACAGTTTCTTCCGCTGTTATATGTTATATGCTTATCCTATTCATGCTTTATTGTACATCCGTGCACTGAGCGTATTGCTCAGCCGTTTTCCTTTTCTATGTTCCCAAAACGGCAGGTACTCAGGGACGCTCGTAGACTTTAAGCGTACGTGCATATGGACTGGAAGCTTAAGAGCATTTCTTTACTTTATGCATTATCTTTCCTTTGATACATTTGCTATGGACATTGTTTAGTCCTTTCCTTTTCAGTACTTATGTTTGTGTGTGATGAGCTTTACTTTTGGACTACCGATGTTTGATTCCGGTATTTTCCTTTTATGGTCATGTAATGTTTAGACATTTTTCCTTGTATGCTTTGATGACATGCCATAATTACGTGTGACATTCCATTATCAAAATGGGGTGTTACAATTATGGTATCAGAGCCAAGGCTTCGACCTGTAGGCTCTCAAAATATGACCTGTGATTAGTGGGTAGTCACTACGGTCTTCCTAGAACTGACAGTCGTTTTCATGCATTCATCATTTTTATGCATACATATACATGTTATTGTCGCAGGTTTATGACTAAGTAATGGTTGGTACAGGACTGGCCCTATTTAGTCGCATGTGTTTTATCGAAACTTTTAAATTTGGGACCGACCCATAGGCGTCCCCTCGCCATGTCTTTTGTTTTAGGTGAACTGACCATAGGCGTTCACTCTCGAGCATAAAAAAGTTTTCATAAAACTGCATCATGCATTCATACACAAAATTTTCTTGCATAAAATTTTTCTCTTGAAATTTTGGTATAATTATTTTTTCATGTATATATATATTTTATGTTTTGATCTGTTTAATCATATGTTCTATGTTATACTGTCAGATGGTTCTCACACGCGAACAGGAGCAGCTCAATGCTGCAATGCAAGCTTTGCTTCCTCAACTGAGGAACGACATCAGGGCTGAAGTTCAAGCTGCCAACAATCAGCAGCATAATCAAGCACCTCCTCCTCCTCCTCCAGTGACATTAGCAATATGGCTGGAGAGATTCAACAAGCTCCGTCCTCGTGCTTTTGAGAAGACAGATAGCCCCAGTGATGCTAAAAGCTGGTTGGCTCACATCGAGAAGATTTTCAATGCTATGGGTTGTGACCCCGCATACAAGGCGAGGTTGGCATGCTATCGGTTCGAAGGCGATGTGTTAAATTGGTGGTTAGCATTGATGCAGTCCGAGGGTGGTGACGAGTGGGTTGCTGGTTTGAGTTGGGCTCAGTTCAAGGACAGGGTTATGGAGCAGTTCTTTCCCAAGGCTGAGCAAGACAAGCTCAAGAGAGAGTACCATGGGATCCGATAGAGAGCTGGGGAGAATAGCAACGAGTTTATGCAGCGCTTTCTTCGCTTAGCTAGTTTCCTTGGTGCGGCAGCAGGTACTCCGGAAGAGCAGGCACACCACTTTAGGTGGGCTCTTTGCACATCGGTCGCAAGCAATCTGGTGTGTGCTACATTCAACATTGTAGCACAAGTGGCCGATGCAGCACGTAAGTTGGAGATGCTGTAGGAGAGAGATGAGTTCGGGGAAGCTGAGAGACCCGACAAGAGGTAAACATTTGTATTCAAGCGGTGATCTATCCGTATTCTTTCTATTATGTCAATTATTCATCTCTCTAAATGTATCTTCCAGGCAGAAAACTTGGAACCGGTCTCAGCCGGCTACTTAGCAGCAGCCTCATCAGCCCAAGGGAAACGGTCAGACTAACGACCGTTCTGCTACAGATAGGCGTGGCGGTAATGATAATTACCGTAACAACGCTGGACACTCCAACAACAGCAGGTCCTAATACTTACTAATTTTCTTATGATTTCATGTTATAACTCATATTCTGACACTTTAGCAAAACTTCTACCAGGAACCATGGAAACGGTAGGGACCAGAATCAGAGAGGTTCACAGCCTAGCCGTCCAGCTATCACTGGTATTCAATCTTACGATTTTCCGCATTGTCCTTTGTACCTTATTATCATGTCTTATGTAAAATGTTTTATCAGGTTCCCAGCTAGCTAGAGCACCTGCTGGAGGATTTACTCATCCTCTTTGCTCTACTTGCCACCGTAGGCACCCAGGGCCATGTCGCCGTAACACAGACGCATGCTTCAAGTGTGGTCTTCCTGGCCATATCATGAAGGATTGCCGTAAGGGCGAGATGGAGGGTACATCGGTACATGCTGATTCCAAGCCGCCTCCTACCACCGGGCGTGTCTACACGACATCTCGAGACCAGGCCAACAAGTCTACAGGTACCATCACTGGAATCTTGTATATGTATGGTCAAGCTGCATGTGTTATTTTCAATACGGGTGCTACTCACTCGGTTATTTCTACTGCTTATGCTAAGAACATTAGGATGCTCCCCATGCCACTAGAGAATAGGCTTTCTATTTCCACGCCTTTGAGGGACTCTGTATTAATCATCCATGTATACAAGAGTCTTCCCCTAGAATTTGACGATAAGGTTCGACCTGTTGACGCACTTCCACTGGACATGAATGACTTCGACATGATTTTGGGCATGGATTGGCTATCCAAGCATCATGCTACAATAGACCGCCATTCATATCGAGTTATCTTCGGTGATGTTAATGCACCAGAGTACATTCATAACGGGTTCATACCCGGACGGTCTGTACAAATCTTATCTACCCTGCAAGCGCGTGCACTACTGTCACATGGCTGCGAGGGTTATCTAGCTACGGTTCACGACATGGATGTTGAATCTTCATCAATTCAGGATCAACCTATAGTGTTGGAATTCCAAGATGTTTTTCTAGCAGAACTTCCGGGCATACCACCTGCACGAGAAGTGGAATTCAGTATCGAGCTTATTCCAGGAGTTGAACCAATCTCCAAGGCTCCTTATCGCATGGCTCCCATAGAGCTGAAGGAGCTGAAGGATCAACTGCAAGAACTTCTTAAACGAGGTTTCATTCGACCGAGCGCATCCCCATGGGGCGCACCGGTCTTATTTGTTAAGAAGAAGGACGGCAGTATGCGTCTTTGCATAGACTATCGCGAGCTCAACAAGATTACTATCCGGAATAGGTATCCACTGCCGCGTATAGACGATCTGTTTGACCAACTCCAAGGGGCCAAACACTTCTTCAAGATTGATCTTAGGTCAGGCTACCATCAGCTACGGGTCAAGGAGCAGGATATCGCCAAGACTGCTTTTCGTACCCGCTATGGCCACTACGAGTTTGTAGTTATGCCATTCGGCCTGACAAATGCTCCAGCAGTGTTCATGGACTTAATGAACAGAATCTTCCATGAATTTCTGGACAAGTTCATCATTGTCTTCATCGATGACATCCTGATTTTCTCAAAATCCAAGGAGGAACACGAAGACCATCTTCGTACAGTACTATAGATTCTTCGCCAGAAGCAGTTGTATGCTAAATTCTCCAAGTGTGAGTTCTGGTTAGACAAGGTGGCATTCTTAGGTCACATTGTATCAGCAGAAGGAATCACTATGGATCAAGCGAAGGTTGAGGCCATTACTAAGTGGCCAAGGCCGACATCAGCGACGAAAGTCCGCAGTTTCTTATGCTTAGCTGGCTATTACCGTAGGTTCGTGGAGAACTTTTCCCGCTTAGCACTACCATTGACCAAACTGATGCGGAAAGGGGAGAAATTCGTTTGGACTGAAGAACGAGAGAAGAGCTTTGAAGACCTGAAGCAGAAGCTAGTATCTACACCTATTCTTACTCTCCCATCTGGTACGGGTGGATTTCAAATCTACAGTAATGCATCGGGGAAGGGACTTGGCTGTGTTCTCATGCAACATGGGAAAGTAAACGCGTACGCTTCACGGCAGCTTAAGCCTTATGAAGAAAATTACCCCACGCATGACTTGGAACTTGCTGCAGTCGTGTTTGCATTGAAGATATGGAGGCACTACTTGTATGGAGAATCATGTGACATTTTCACGGACCACAAGAGCTTGAAGTATATCTTCACTCAACGTGAATTGAACATGACGCAGAGGAGATGGTTAGAGCTGTTGAAGGATTATGACATTAATCTACAGTATCATCCCCGGAAAGGCAAATGTAGTAGAAGATGCTCTTAACAGGAAGTCCGGAATGATCAACGGCATTAAAATCGAAGAGGAAATCATAAGAGACTTGGATCGACTAGACATCGAGATCATGGTACGTGAACAACACGGTTACTGGGCTAATCTTAGAATAGAACCCGAGTTACTCTCTAAGATCAAGGAAGCTTAGAAAGATGATGGAGAAATCTGGGCGATAGTACAAAATTTGGAGAAACAGACGGAATTCAGAGTAGATGCAGATGGTATCGTATGGCAGGGCACGAGACTTTGTGTTCCTGATAACCAAGAACTCTGGGAAGCCTTGTTAGCTGAAGCTCATAGCTCCCCATTCTCTATACATCCTGGTTCGACTAAGATGTACCATGACGTCAAGCAGTACTTTTGGTGGAGTGGTATGAAACAGGATGTGGCCACTTACGTCTCCAAATGTCTTACCTGCCAGCAGGTTAAGATCGAGCATCAGCGATCTGGTGGTCTCCTTCAACCGTTAGATATTCCAGAGTGGAAGTGGGACAAAATCACCATGGATTTTGTTACTGGTCTTCCGCCTACCAAGAAGAAGCACGATGCGATTTGGGTTATCGTTGATCGACTTACCAAATCAGCTCATTTCTTACCGATCCGCAAGGAAGATCCGGTAAGTAAACTCGCCGATACGTACAGAAGAGAGATCATGAGACTCCACGGTGCGCCATCCAGCATCGTCTCAAACAGAGATCCTCGTTTCACTTCGTGATTTTGGAAGAGTATGCAGAAAGCTTGGGGTACACAACTTAAGCTTAGCACGACTTTTCATCCTCAAACGAACGGACAGTCGGAGCGAACTATTCAGACATTGGAGGACATGTTGAGGTCATGTGCGTTGGAATGGACGGGTGATTGGGACGATTACATCTGTTTGGTGGAGTTTGCATACAACAACAGTTGGCACGCAAGTATCAAGTGTGCTCCTTTCGAGATGTTGTATGGCAGAAAGTGTCGCGCCCCAATCTGCTGGGATCAGGTTGGCGAGCGAACACTTGAAGGACCAGAAATCATAGAGTTGACCAATGAAAAGATCGTAGTAGCTAAGCAGAAACTTCAGGAGGCACGATCACGTCAAAAGAGTTACGCCGATAAGCATCGTAGGGACATACATTTTAACGTAGGAGATCACGTCTTCCTTAAGGTTTCGCCGGCACGTGGTGTTAGACGCTTCGGGATTAAAGGGAAGCTCAGTCCTCGTTTCATCGGACCGTTTGATATCATTGAACGAGTCGGTGAAGTATCTTACCGATTGGCGTTACCTCTGCAGCTTTCGCATGTGCACAATGTGTTTCATGTGTCTTTACTCAGAGGGTCCCAGTATCATCCCCTTCACATGGTTTAGTATCCACTGGAACAGATACGTGAAGATCTCACTTTTATAGAAGAAGCCGGACGAGTTCTTGACAGACAAGAACGAGTCATGAGAAGGAAGACGATTCCATTCGTCAAAATCCTTTGGAGGGATCATACCGAGCGGGAAGCCACTTGGGAAACAGAGGAGTCTATCCGGGCTTCTTACCCTCATTTCATATTTTGAATTCGGGTATGTTCTTCTTTTCCAGTTTACTTTATCTATAATTCGGGGATGAATTATTCTTTTTAGGGGGGAAGAGTTGTAAAACCCGCATGCTTTTATCATGAATAGTACCCTTAATATCGTACGTACTAGATTAAAACTTCCCTATTATAGCATGATTACGATTACGTGTTAGGATTTTACGTATTACGTACGTGTTAGAACATGATAAGTATTTACTACGCACGAACACGCGATAATTATTTGACAATAATTAATCACGAACATGCGATCATGAAATCATGAACGTAATTAAATCACGAACTATTATTAATTACGTATATATATTTATTACGAGCGTAAATAAATATATTAGGTCACGGTAATTATTTAACGAGAACACATTAAACACAAACACAAATAAACACGAACGAACAATTAAACATCGAGACACGAGAAACGGTACGGGTACCCTATGTGGGGCCCCTACCCGCGGCAACCATAAGGAGATGGGCCAAGCCCATCTCAAAATTTGCTAAAGAGGGGTTATGGTAAAATTAGCTAGTCATTTTCACTTTACAGAAGATTAAAACAAAAACCTAAAAAGTTTCTTCTCCTCCTTTATTCTTTTTTTTGGCCGCCGAATACAAACACACCAAAGGGGGTGTTTGTTTGATTTTTGATCTTGGTTTTTGGTGCAAGTGTTCGTGTTTGTTCATCCTCGTTTAGATCCACGCATTCGGTATATTCTTTTTACCCTTTTTCTTTTTGATTTGATCTAATAATTTATTTAGAACAAGATGTTTTTAAAACCTAATTAAAAACATAGATCTAACATGAAAATGGATATTGGGTAAATCAAAAAGGGGTGTTTTGGGGGTGTTTGTTTGGCCGGCGCCTAAACCGAACCCCAAGGAGGTCTCAGCTTGGCTACTCGACCACAACCGAGACCATATGGTCCCGGTTGGGTGGTGTGGGTCCCACGGCAGCAGCAAGACAAGGGGAACCCCGAAGTGGTTCGGGGTATGGTGTCGATTTCATGTCCGGTTCATGGGTTCTAGTCAAGATCCGGTTCACGGTTTATGTTAAGATTAGTTTTTTTTAATCATATGTTAAATTAAATTAATAAATAAGACATGATTAATTTAATAAACATGACTTAGGTTATATTAATTATTAAAATCATGAAATTATTAACCTAAGTATTTTATATTTTTAGACATATATATAATTAATTATTTAAAAACCATGGTTATAATTAAATAATTAACATGACTTAGGTTATATTATTAATAAATAATAATACATGTTTTAACCTAAGTATTTAACTTTATTTAATTAAAAACATGATATATTTTAATTAAATACTTTTAACCTATAGTTTATTTAAATTACATGAAATAATAAATAAACTATACATTATATCATTATGACTTAGAAAATAATCATGAAAACACTTAGGCTTATATACTTAGCTTGTTTAACCAGCTTATATCTAATTATGGAAACTTTCTATTTTTAGAAACTTATTTAATTAAGGCAGCTAATCTATTTATGGAAACTTTCTATTTTTAGAAACTTATTTAATTCAGACAGCTAATCTATTTACAGAAACTTATTTAATTCAGGCAGCTAATCTATTTATGGAAACTTATTTAATTAAGGCAGCTGATCTATTTATGGAAACTTTTTATTTTTAGAAACTTATCTATTTTAAGCAGTAATTCTATTTTTGGAAACTTTCTATTTATGGAAACTTTCTATTTTTGGAAAATTTCTATTTTTGGAAACTTTCTATTTTTGGTAACTTTCTATTTTTAGAAACTTTCTATTTTTGGAAACTTTCTATTTTTGGAAACCTGCTATTTTAGGAAAGTTACTTATTATTACACAGTAAGTATAATAATACATGAAATACTAGAAATACTTAATCAGAATAGACAGAATATAAGATAAACACAGTTTAAGGCTTTAAATAATAAAACATGATATGAACATATAAAATAAGCTAAGACATGATATAAAACCAGTTACGTATTTAGTAGTCAGATACTTATTCACGTATGTATTCATGTAGCATTAGTGATACGAAAGTAGGATTCCTCTCAGTTCGTCTTCTTCGTTCACTGGACATAAGGTACGGATTCCCGTCCTTTCAGTATGGACATTCTTTCCTTATTAGTATTCCCCGTATGCAGCCAAATGTTTTCCCGTAGTATAAGTTTATATGTTTGATTTGCTTATGTTTAATTTAGAATACCTATAGCCATATACATGCATGACCAGTTTCACCTAGTTATGGAGGTACCATAACCATAACATTAGAGGCACTGATGTTATGACTTCACCACGGCGGAGTAATTGCTCGTGGCGTCCCTTCAGTTTTTGTCCATATTATTATATTTATCATGTGGGGCGTATGGGTGCATCCTAGTTACATGTTTCAGTCTGGATTTCATGGTGAATGTGGTGTGTGCCTTGCATCCTTCACAAGGAGTTGATCCCTCCTACCCAAACCAGTATATTAAATTAGTGGCAACCCCTCTAATTTGCATGATGAGGTCACCCCTCCAAGTATTCATGTACGGTGGATTTTCATGACCTATATTGGCTAATGGTAAAATATGTTAAACAGTTTTTACAAGATAAACATAAGGCTTTTCAAACTATAAAACCAGTTTTATCAAGACTTAACCAGGTTATTCGGGACATAGTTTCTTCCGTTGTTATATGTTATATGCTTATCCTATTCATGCTTTATTGTACATCCGTGCACTGAGCGTATTGCTCAGCCGTTTTCCTTTTCTATGTTCCCAAAACGGCAGGTACTCAGGGACGCTCGTAGACTTTAAGCGTACGTGCATATGGACTGGAAGCTTTCTAGCCTTTCTTTACTTTATGCATTATCTTTCCTTTGATACATTTGCTATGGACATTGTTTAGTCCTTTCCTTTTTAGTACTTATGTTTGTGTGTGATGAACTTTACTTTTGGACTACCGATGTTTGATTCCGGTATTTTCCTTTTATGGTCATGTAATGTTTAGACATTTTTCCTTGTATGTTTTGATGACACGTCATAATTACGTGTGACATTCCATTATCAAAATGGGGTGTTACAGGGTTCAACAGAACTTGAGGGAATTTCCAAGGGTGTTAAAAGGAAAAGGTCAACAAAGATAAAGAAGAAAGCTAAGAAAGCTAAAACAACAGCAGAGGATAGTGATGATGATGAGAGCTTAAAGAAGTACTTGAAGATTGTGAAATTTGAAGATCAATGTATTGATACAGAGATTTTTGGAAAGAGAGCATCCATCGCTAAGTGGATTTACTCTATAGATCAAGGACTTGAAGCTCATGGAATTCAGAGAACTGATGGCACAACAAGAGTATTCAGACTTTTGGAGGATATTCTTCACATTCTTGACAGACAAGATATTCAAGATCTTTCAAGGTTAGTTCAAGAAGGGAGTGCAGGTAAAACTGAAGTATCACTATTATACTGGGAATTTCTCTTTATGTATGAGCCACACAATTATGATCAAGAAATGTTGAAGGAATTAGAGAATCAGGTTCCTAGTTACTGGAGATATTACAGGTCGTGTGGATTGCATATTTTAGATGTAGATGATGTTACATACTATATGCTGCAAGAGAAAACTTACCCTTTCAAAAGAAAATTGTTGGAAATGATGTTAGAACAACAATTAGACGTTATAGAAGAATCTGTTGATGCTTTGGAGTTGATCAGAATGGTTAAACAACAAATCAAGGATTTGAAAGACGAGGAAGAAGCTGAGAAAGAATCTTAAGTGTTTGACTTTCAGTCACACTTCACAAATGGTTCTCAGTTCACCATGTCTAACACACATAAGAACTGGCTAGTCCATCAGCAAACGGTTTGTGGTAAAGACTTATCAAATCCGTTGAAAGCTGATAGTTTGCTAAAAACTATATGGTTCTAACTTACCTTGTTTCGAGACAAAGAGTTGGCTAGTCCTAGACAAACGGTACTAGGTAAAGACTTCATCAAATCCGTTGATGGTTGATAATTTACCAAAAATTGTAAGGTTTTCATTACACCTTATTCTTTGTGAATAAAGTATTGGATATTCCAGAGTGTACGGCTAACTGGTAAAGAATTTATCAGATCCGTTGATAGCTGGTGATTTGCTAAAAATCATGAAGCCAATACAGATTGGTGTTTGTTGTTAACTGTTTTATTTCAGGTATGAAGGTTGTAGGCAAAGAAGTATTAAAAAAATAATACTTAGAAGGTTTTGTTATCATTAAATCAAGACAAAGGTTCATGATTAAGAGTTCAAGGACTAAACTCAAGAAGACAATAACTGATGCTGCAAAGATAAATGAATGTTTAGAAGACACAAGAAGAACATAGTTTGAAGAGAAAGATGATACTCATGATGTTTAAAGATTGTCTTATAAGAAGAAGATCTACATTTGAAGTGTTTGGCTACATTCAGTTGGATACAAATACAAATTACCAAGTTCAATCCAAGGATGAAGGAAAGACTGAAGACATGTATTTTTAATACATCCAGTACAAGAGAAACAAGAAGACAACAAGTTATCATTTCTTGTTTAGGGGAGGATTGTTGGGAATTATTTGTTAAGTGTCAAGTACCGTTAGTATATTCCAAGTACTGTTAGTGTTATGTAAGTACCGTTAGTGTTAACGCGGTAGACAGTAAGTACTGCTACTTATAAAGTAAGTACTGCTATGATGATTAGGACGAATATATCTTTGTATAAGATACGTCATAGTTATAGTTAGAGTATATCTTATGTGATATACCTAAATAGTTAGAATATTGATAATATATCGTCTGTGATATAGTTATCTTTATAGAATATTCTAAGGTTTCTAGGGTTCTTTACTCTATAAAAGGAACATAGGTACAATGTCTTTCATGTACCTCATTCAAGTCGATTAATAAGATAATCAAATAGTTAAATGTAATTATGTTCTTCTGTGCTTTATAAGTTAGATTCCGCATAACTTATTTAGTGTTAGTAAGAGTGCTCAAAGTGTTTTAGTTTGATTACAAACTATTATACTAATTCTCAACAGAATATATATCCAACCAAAGGGATCAACAGACCATAAACAAGAGAAATCATTCACCCCCTTCTTCTAGTTTCTACAAACTCGTATGATCCTATTAGTGATATTATAAAAGGGCACTCAACTCTAATCTATAACCTTAATTATAATTTCACCCGCCATCACTTTTTGTCTCTATCAAAATTGAAACTTAGAGAGGAAGGTATGATGGAGCATACAACTTCGTCGAGCTGTGGTGGCAGGCTCATCGTACCTCGTTGAGGCTCGCTGCCACACTCACCCCCTCCCTCGTTGTGGCTTCGTCGCACAGACAGCCAATGCATGACAAGCAGTAGTGGGACCAACTTTCTTTTTTCTTTTTCTTTCTTTTTTGATTTAAACTAGTGGTAGAGATTGTTGATGAGAAACAATTTGTGAGTTTATGCCATTAAAACGTTGAGTTATCTGTGGAGTGTTCGGAGAAAGAATATGAAAGAGGTAAAATATAGTTTTTTTATAACGGCTGAACATAATGATATAACATTATAACCTAATTTTATTCCCCTAAGCCCAATGCTAGCCCGTTAAAGATAGAAGTAAAACACATCTTTTTTTACAAGACAATAAAACAAATCAAAAATCAACTAGCACCGTTTTAGCATTTAAGTACTGTGTAATGTGTATTCCTTATAATATATATATACATAATTTTATAAAATACAAAAATGTTTCGGCCGTAACCATTTTTTGAATTTTGGGACATTAGCATTTCCCCATACCTGTTTTTTATTTTTTGTATTTTTTTCATATCGTATTTTAAATCCCGTATTTGTATTTTTATTTAAGTATTTGTAATTTTTATAGGAATGAAATGAATTTAAATTTGTGTGAAAATAAAAAATAATTTTTTTATAAATATAGTGGTGGTGCCAAAGTGGAGAGGGGTTGGCTCTGCACTACAAGTGGGTGTTTTGCTTAGTTGTTTTGTAATGACGTGTCACTGACGTGGCAGCAGTAAGGACAAAGTGAATAGGGGTTTCCTTTCCACTATACCCTTCTCTCTTAGATCAGCCACTGAACATCTCATCTGTGTTTCTTAACGTAGCAACACTTACAAACACAACACGAAATAAATTTAAAAAAATGAAAGTGTTAGCCCACAATTTGTTGTGTTTTCTACGTCGATTAGTCGACGAGCTCGACCAAAGCAAGTGAAGAGGGTGGTTGATGTGGCGACGAGATTCGACGACGAGAAACCACGTCAAATCCGACGAGTTTCTCTCGCCACCACACCCTTCCTCTAATAAACGTATATGTACTATAGTAAAAACATTTTAAAAATATGTTGTGTGTATTTACATTTTCTTGGTAGATTTTTCCCTCTTTTGTAATTGTTCATCGGCTCTTTTTGAAACCCTTTATAATGTTGATTTTTTTAAAATAAGAATAAAAGTATTTTTTTGGTAAAATAGAAAAAAACGTCCCTAAACTTTGCGAAATCCACAAATATGCCCCCGAGTACAAGTTAAAAGCATTTTTGCCCATGAACTTTCATTTCGCCTACATTTTTGCACCTGGATTGACTTTTTTTAACGTTTCCTAACGTTTGCCGTTAACTCCCACACGTGTATGACACGTGAGGGTATAATCGTCATTTCCCGTTCCACCCCATCTCGTCATCCACTATCCCACGTTTATCCTCTGCAATTTTCGTCCCCGAAAACATTTACTACCCGCCACGATTGATACCACCTTTGGTTTATGCATTTTCCGTCCCAGAAACCGTTTTCCCCGCGAATAAAAGTTGGTGGGCCACATTCTGACACATTTTTAAGGACTTAAGTTGCACGACCTTTCAGTTGCTAAAACTTTTCAGGGACTTAAATTGCACGACCTTTCAATTACTAAACTTTTTAGGGACTTAAATTGCCCGACCTTTCAGACTTCTATATATTCTTAACACTCGGTGGTTAATCAACATTCACCCCCAGTTTCATTTGTAACCCTAATCTCTTTCGTAAACCCTTCCAACTAATCAATTTATCAAGTAAATGACTGGAAAAACTCCTATCATTAATGAACTCAAAGAAGTATGCGGAGATTCTGATCTAAGCGCAGTATGGGTCTGTACATAGGTTAAATGGTCGTGGCCGAACAATCTTATGTTGATGTTTTGCGCGGTCAGTGTGAGCAGTTGAGGAATTCCCTAAGAAACATCGGAATGCTGATCGACGAGATTGAGACAAAGGTGGATGAAGATGAGGATGGGTGAGTCGATTATTTGAAGGAAATGCGTGATAGTGACACGCAAAAATTGGCTGATGTGACCAAATTGATTAAGAAAGCTAGGGGATGATGATGATGCATACCAAACTGAAAGAGTCTTGAAGCATGCTAAAAAGAGGGATAGGGGAAGGCAGTGGATCTCTAAATTATCATCTTGGTGCGCGTGGGATGGTCAATCTTGTGAAGAAATGGAAGGACGGAATGATAGAATAGTGTTTAGTTGCAACTAGTTGGTTTATGGATATCTGGATGTACCTTGTGTTTCTAAGGTTTAATGGAAAGAAATAATTTTTGTTTATGTTTTTTTGACATGGAATTGGTATGCTTCCATGGATGTTTGACTCTAGAATGTCAAACATGAAATATTTTTTGTTTATGGTTTTTTGACATGAAATTGGTATGCTTCAATGGATGTTTGACTCTAGAATGTCAAACATCCTAACAGATACATGTTGATTTACAAGAGTAGGCTTACATGGATGTTTGAGTTGAGTGTATAATGTCAAACATAAAACTCACTGATTCTTGACCAACATTTAGTTTGAACAATGTTACGATTTCAAAGTGACAATGTTAGGATTTTGTACATAACCAAATGTAAGATTAAAACCTAACAACATATTATTCTACAATTCTATATTATACCGAACCAAGCATATTATACATGAATTTTTTAGCTAAATATTTAAATAATAATAATACATATATTAATTATACTAACATGTACTCGAGCAAAGCGGCGGGTTCAAAACAATAGAAACAAAAAAAAACTTATAAAAATATAACAAAATAAATGTCGAGTTAAATAACACAAAATTTTAGAAAATATATTACGCGATGTCAGAATCTGAAAATGGTAAGTGATTCTAATGGTAATGACAAGAGTTTTGATGGTGATCGTGGCAAGATATAAGTCGTGGTGGGTTCAGCGCCCTAGAATGGTTCAGGGATGGTTCCGTCTAGAAGTAGCAAAGCGGGCGGATCAACCGAGCACGGACAACGGGTTAGATGAAACAAACATGGAAGCAAATGAACAAATGATCAAATGGGCGTCTTTAAAAGTAAAACATCAAATGACTAAAATTTTTACTTTTTTTCTCGAAATCGACTACTCGTCTAAACATTTAGCCGATAGAAATACATTAACATCATAAAATAAACAAATACTCCCTATCATAAAATTATTTTATTCTGGTAAAAAATACATTGTTTAAAAAAACATCTATCACTGCTTTATTTTTTATTTATTTTTTATAAAGTAGCAATTTTATATTTAGCTAAAGTGATTATTTTTTCTTTAAATTTTGTAATTATTACTTTGAAATAAAAAATAATATAATAACTAAATTAAACTCTCATATTTATTTTTATTAATAAATAAATTAATTATAACATCAAAAGTAAAACGGGGGAGTAAAAAAAACGTGTCACAAACTAAAACATGTACATTGAATCATTGAGATGCTAAAACATTTAGCTAAAAAAATATTATGGAGTATTGTTCAATATAAAATTATTATTAAGTAAAAAAATAGATAAGGACCACTTGTTGCTGACCCACCGCTTCTTCTTTCTTTAACATATCTAGACCAAAATTTAACTTTTTTTTTAAAATACTGTAAGCTAAAAATTGGTTGTAGTGATGGTAGTGTGACTGAGGTCACTAAAAAGTATGTCTTTTAGCAAGAATATACTGCATGCTTGTGTAATTCGCCCAAATTACCCCATTCAAGATTATACACTCTCTCCCCCAAAACGCCCATTCAAGGTTTTGAATCAATTTTTTATTTTAAGTAATTGTGTTTCGTCTGAATTTTTTAAACTTTTTAAAAATAAAATGTCTCAAATACTTTATAATGTAGTCCTAGTTATAATACTCGTGCACACACGTTTTTTTTTCTAAATTTTCAAATGGTTTTTGGCTAATAGTGCCTTGTTTATGTGAAACGCAATTTTAACTCGATAGATTGTGTCTTGTCCCAAGGGTTGAGATGGTTAGCTTCTATCTTCAACACCATGAAGTTCATGGAGAGATCCTTCTATATCGAAATTTTAGTTTCTAAAATCATAAAAAAACCGCAGATAGCTCGGTAAGAATGTAGAGAAGAACTAGAACAGATATCAAATCAAATGATATTGCACAAATGTGTTCCATTGTAATTGGAGGGGTCATTTAAAAACTAAATCCACGCGTAATTGAACAAATATGTCTCAATGAGAGGCAACACAATAAACAAACACAATCTACAATGAAATATGATAATTGCAATGCTAAAAAGAAGTATATTTATAACCTATATATGATAAGAAAGAAATGGAAACATCAAAATAGACATAAGCATTAGCGGATTCATCACCTCCATCTAGCATCTTTATCTATGGAAAAATGTGAAGACAACTTTAGTACTAATAATCATAAAAGAAGAATTGTACAACACCCTATTATAAATTTTAGGTCCGCCTCTGACCGTAGGTCGCGTTATGGGGGTTCGGCCGACAACTACCAGCCGACATAACGCGAGCCCGGCGCACCCAACCACACCGTCGCTCGTGCCATGGCTCGCGTTATCACTTCTTCTTTTTTTATTTTCTTTAATATTTGAAATTATAGTTGTTTGGTTTTAGCGCAAATCAATAAGAAAGATTTTTTGAATATTTAATTATTTTTTAATATTTGGGCATTTCTTTTTGAATATTTGAAAGTGGTGAGGTAACGATCACACGAGAAACGTTTTTATTAACTAAGGAGGGTGTTTGTAGGGTTATGGGAAAAAAATGGTGATATAACACCACTTTTTGCCTATGGATTAAGCCCTAGACTCAATCGTACCTAAGGCTCTTACAATGAGCACAAAGTAAACACAAACAATAATGATTCTCCCAATATCAAAAACGGGTTCACTCAATTGATTAAACGATTTTTATTATAGAAAGTCATGTGATTGAACCGGTTTTGATATTGGGAGACTCCTCTATTGTTTTACACGGGGCCCAACATCTCTCGTATGTTGAATTATTCACTCTCCCAATGCCAAAGAGTTGTTTCTATCACTTGCGGTGTAAATGTTAAAATAAAAACAAGTGTTGAAACACCATGTGATTGACCCAACTTTTGGCTTTCGGAGAATCATTTATTGTCTTCCGTTTGGTCAAGGATGAACAGTATCAAAAAGTTTCTAATAGATATTTGATAGACCTGCACACATTTTGTTTTTTCAAGTTAAGTTTGAACCAGCTTATTTAGAGCTATACTAGTTTACCAGAAGACTTTGATTATAAACTAGTACTCCCTTAGTTTTAAAATTATTGTCCGCTGAAAAAAAAATTATTTTTTACATAAAAACAGTTTTACTTTTAACAAATTTAAACTAGCGGTAATATACTAATCTCAATCTAAACTTTCTACCTTTTTTTAGAAGTAGACAATTAATTCGGGACAACTCGTAAAGAAAAAATGAACTATAACTTTGGGACGGAAGTAGTATTATTTTAAGAATAAAATTGATTAAAGATGTAATTTTTTTAGCGAAAGTGGAAATCATATATCGATGAGATTGAGAGATGTAAATGGTGGAAACAAAAGATTAACGTTATCTAAAAAGAAATAAAATCGATGAATCAGTTTGGGAAGAAAAAGACCAAATAAGTGAATTGCCATTTCGTTTACTTACTGAAATTATTTCTCGATTACGTGAGACAATATAAGCGATTAGAACACGCACACTCTTCTTTGAGTGTACATGGTCTAATCGCTTCTTTGTCTTAAGTAAACGAAAAATGATTTAAATAAAGAATCTGCTAACTCATAACATTGATTCATCAATTTCATTTCTATTGAAATGACTTTGACCACCGTTTTTTATTTTCACCATAATAAACTCTAAAATAAATTTCATTCTTAAAATGAACTCTCCAGTTCCGATAGAAACAAAACATAGAGTTAAATTTAGTTCGAATACAAAAACTATGCAGTACATAAAATATGTATATTGTTTATACAATGGTTAACATAAAAATTGGGTAACCCAATATTGAATTCAATCACAATTTAGGCCCAAACTGCTATGGTATCAGTATGAAATCAAACCAAGGCCCAAGACAAAGATTAGGGTTTTACACTTGACTTATATAGCCGCCTGCCTCTTCGGCTTCATAAAACCAGCAAGTATTTCATTATTTTCTGCTTCATAGTTATTGGCTGCTAATAACATTATCACTACTTTCTCTTTTGGTTTCTATTATTGGCAAATAGGAAAGGTTTATAACTTGTGATGTTATCATGAGTTCGTTTCCTTTTGCTAACAAAGAATCGAGCGGTATATGCTTGCACGTCTTGTTTATCTCATACGACTATGTGCACTAATATCCTCGTATATATATATTTTTACTTTTATTTGTTATATGACTGACTATTGGTATCACTTTGATACAAATGATGTATGAAATTCGGTATGTCAATTTCATTTTAATCATGTTTGGTTTGTTTTTGGAAGAATGGGTATAAAAATCACTTGGTTTCTCTAAGTAATTAATACGGAGTAAAGTTTTACAAGGGAAGAAGATTATACAGTGTCTGGGTGGCTCATAATCGTTGCAAATATACTCCCATCATTATCATATGATATTGCTTTGCTCCATATGATTGTCTACAAAGGGTTTTGAATCATTATCTACTTATTGCTTTTTAAATCATTACATTAGGACATTTTGAATCATTAGTTCATTACATTAGTACATTTGTTTGTGAGTGAAATAAGATGCTTAAGAATGGTCAATCTGAAAACTGGGTCAAAATGGTCATTTAAAAAACGGGTCTTTTCCAGTGGGTCAATCCTACCTACGTTTTTCCCCATATTTGATCCCCATTCTTTCTTTATTTTTCCATTCCGTTATGTTATGATGTCTCTGTTTCAACAACGTGTCTTTATTATTCCGTTTAGTTCATGTTACTAGAAAGATAAGTGGGAACATATCTTTGTTTGTGCTGCAACTCCGCAGCTTGTTGAAGCAATGTCTTTTATCGTCTTATAGATGCTTGAGGGGATTTTAAATGATACAGAATAATGTTATTGCGTTTTCTTTAAACTTCTGTTCTTGTAAATGATAGGCAAACACGGGCGTTCATTGAAATATCTGAATGGTCATTTAGAAAACCAGGTCAGAAACTAAGAATGTTCATTTAAAAAACCAGTCAACCGCGTCTTCTTTGGCCAGGTTCATCCTACGTTGATCCCCATCCTTTCTGGCATAATTTGACTAGTGTACATTATAGAAGAAATGATAGGATGATATTGAGATAGCATTATCCTTTTCCTGTGGGCATTTTCATTTGTCTAAATAATTTCTGTTATTAATCTTATGTATTCTGTGTCCATGTAAATATTTTTGCAGAACTTTTAATTTTTAATTATCTAAGGTCAGGTGGCAAACTTTCAGGTTGTAGACTCGGAGCGTGTAAAGAAATTCATCAGTTCTCTTGATCAGGAGTCAATGTACAAGATTATGTATATGCAAAGACCTTTTCTTGTAAGCGCTAGTTTCCGAAAGAACTTAGATCAGGAATAAGAGTCGTATTAGAACTCTTAAGGCCTTGCTTATATCTTCCTACTGATGAGGTTATAGTAAGTATTAAACAACAGATATATCAAAACTTACATAATATTGTCACAAAGGTTGGAATGTGTAGTAGCTATATCAGTTTTCAGAGTCATCTTGGTGCTTTGTCCAAGCTGCTTCAAACTACATATGCAGGTCTGAGTCTTTCTGAATGTCCTTTTCAATCTAAACAAAATTACCAAATTAACCCGCACCATTATTTCATACTATCATCTAAATGTCAGAAGTCTTAGGTTTATTTTTTTATGATGCCAACAACTTCAATACTGTCACGCTAACTTTTGAAAAATGAAAAAGTTTTGACTATGTTTGTATCTCTAGTTATGTCAACCTTTTTAAAATGAAAAAAAACTCTACTCTGACTTGTATTTATATGTGTAGTGGTACACCACAAATGGTTTAGTGGTTGTTAAAACGTTTGCTTGAGGTCAATGTGATACTTTTTACATTTTATTGTACTTATTGTTTTTTGTATGGTTATAAATAACGTGAAGCGTGGCGTTGCGGCATGTTTAAGCTACACGTTTTAGCGGCTAAGGCGAAGCTTTAGCGTTTTTATAGCGTGACTTATAGCGGCACAACATATAAAAATGTTTGTTTGTTTTATTTGTTTCAATACTATATCTATATTATGTTCATAATAAGTGTTATACATAATAATTAAAGCTAGAAAACTCTCCTTACATGTAATAATATTCATTTTTTGGAGTTGAATTCAAAAAATAATCGCGCCTCATGTCGTAGCGCGCCTTGACCTATTGCGTAGCGCGGACGTCATGTCTCAAGCTTTAGCGCGCTTTAAGGCGGGCTATAGCGAGCTATTTAGAACTATGGTTTTTTGTGATTAAAACTCATTTTATCGAGGTAATCATTTTTATCAAAAAAGAAAAGAAAGAACACCTGTGAATTATCAGTATGAGATGATTTTTGTTTTTGTTTTAATAAAATAAATAAATGAGATAAAAGGCCACGTGCGTAGATGACATGAATTATAAGGATATTTGTGGAATCTGTAGCTCACTGAATCATTTTGCACACTCCATGGTCCAAAATCGGTCAGCGCAATATGTATCATTCAGTCAGTGTTGTAAATATCGGTCATGGCGGCCGATATATCGGTGATATATCGCTTGGCGGTGGTCCACCGTCACGCCATGGAGCATATCGGCCAACTTAGCGTTTTGGTCAAATATCGGTCAATATCAGTCAATATCGGTCAATATCGGTAAAAAATCGGTTGACTTTTAATATTTTGATTGTTTTTTATTGTGTTTTTATTTTTTAATGTAAATTTTACAAGATATATAACTAAACCTAATGAATACATTAATAAAATTATAAAAAATATATAAGAATTTCAGATTTATATTAAATAAATTTAAAAAATATATAAAATAATGATAAAATATATAAAATAAAGATAAAGATATATAAAATAATGATAAAAATATATAAAATAATGATAAATATATAAAATAATGATAATTTATAGTACCCGCCGAGAAACCGATATATCGCCGCCAAGACATTATATCGCTTGGCGGTGGTCGACCGCCGAGACCCCGTCGAGCGATATTTACAACCTTGCATTCAGTAGCCAGTTTTGTTTTACCAAAACATTCTGACCGGATGAGTTTTTGGCAATAAGTACTTGATCATTTTATTAAGTAGTAATCAGACACACCCTAAGTGTCTCTCTACACCAATTGACGTCCACGGGACAAGTCACAAACATAGTTACTGCCACTTGACGTTGCATCCACAACGCTTCAAGTATGTAACAATCCCAACATTTAGCAGCAACACTGAGTGGTGGTAACTATGTTTTGGTGCCAGTGGACATAAAACCTGTACTACTTGGTGTTGATGTAAAAAAAACAGAAACCAGTAATTTTTTCGTTTAATTATCTAACGAGTTATCGGGTTTGTTTGTCACCTAACTAAGAATGGGTGGCAAACTTGCAAGTTGCAAACTCACATGCTACAAAGAGGTTCGTTAGTGCTCTTCAGTCTTCATCAGGTGTCAAGTATATGAATTTGTATGTACGAATGTAAGGAACACCCAATAGTAACAAATGGTGCCTCCACAGGTTGAACCAAACGTCCAGCAATGGACCTTTCCTTTTATGGGGATATATAAGTTGTGTTCGCCAGATCGTAGCTTATGTAGTTAAGCTAACTTATAGTGTCTTGTTATCATTTGATTGTGGTTCTTTTTTAAGCAACACTTATGACTTATGCTCAGTGGCGGAGCTAAATATAAACTTGAAGGGGGTCAAAAAAAAAATTACAGCAACTACATCAAATGTATTGTTTACAGTAATATTTGATTGGGTAAATGTCAAAAATACACAACATACTTTCTCAGATTATCCATTATGCCCATTGAACTTTTTTATGTTCGAAATTCACACTCGCCACGTAGGATTTTGGTCAAACATTTGAATTTACCTTTGACTTAACGGAACGTTAATTACTTAACGGAATGTTAATTATTTCGTTAACTTAGAATTTAGTTTTACATTGTTTGTCCCTTAACTAACTATCATCATATCATCTTCATCTTCATCTTCATCATCTTCTTCATCATCTTCTTCATCTTCATTATTTTCTAGATTCAAAATCCTCCAAATCCCAAGATCCAAACAACTCCTTCATATCCAAAATCCAATGCCCCCGTCCATTTTTTTAAGAGGGCTTCAGGATCTGCTGGTGGGCTTCAATAGTTGGTTTTGGTATATATGACCAGCTTCAACTTTTGGAAGCTTCAGTATTATTCTTGACACACTATCATTACCATATCTCTGAGCAACCCACACATCACATCCATCAGCTTCTTCATTTAAGCTTATGCACACACCCTTCTAGTTTCATTTTAAACACTGAGCACACCCCTACACACCTTTCTATCAATTTCACCAAAGCTTATTATACCAACAACACTTCGTCAGTTTTATTTAAAACTGAACAACCATACACCATTTTTTTCTTTCTCAGTTTTTTTAAGAAACTGAGCATTTAGTTTGTTCACTGATTTCTTTAATCAGTTTTAACTAACATCAAACCATAATCACGTTCACCACTTGAAATATGCATCCGCCGCCACCACATCAATTCCTAATCACCACCATAACATGGATCCTCCTCCAATCAAAACCGAATTGTAACATCATTCTCGGATTCAATTAACCATTTATCCAATCTAATCCCTACTGATATTACTTTATCAGTTCCATAGTACACACCAAACCATTTATCATTATATCAACCCCAATTCTAACGAATCTTCACTCATTCACAGCCACCCTAAACACCCTTTGATTTTTTGGATCTGGTTTTGAATGTGTCGATAGTTTTAAGGATGGTGGATTTTTTATGTGGTAATGATAAATGTGATTCGGTGTGTTTAATTTTTTAGAGATGATGGATCTGTGTTTTTTTATTCGGAGAGAGACAAAAGTAATGAAGATGATGGGTTTGGATATGAAGGAGTTGTTTGGATCTTGGAATTTAAAGGATTTTGAATCTGGAAAATGATAAAGATGAAGAAGATGAGGAAGATGAAGATGATATGATGATGGTTAGTTAAGGGACAAACAATGTAAAACTAAAGAAAAAATTTCACGTTTGGTCCCTATCGTTTACACCAAATATCAAGTATGGTCCCTATCTCAAACTAAGTCCGCAGATCGTCCCTATCGTTTACACTTTGGATCAAAAATGGTCCCTATCTTGGATGGGTGTTAGTTTTCTCCGTTAAGTCTAATGAAAAGAGGGGTATTTTGGACTTTTCCACATAATACATTAACAAAACATATTATTTCTTTTTTTCCTTTTAATATTTTTCTTTTCTTTTATCATCTCTATCTCTCTCATCTCCCACTCTCTCTCTTAAATCCAGCTCAATCTCTCTCTATCTCTCTCATCTCCCACTCCCTCTCTCAAATCTAGATCTATCTCTCTCTCTCTCTCTCTCATCTCCCACTCTCTCTCTCTCTCAATCACATCTTCATCTCCATTAACCGCTCAAATGGATCGTTTCATCATCCAATCAAACAATCCCCTCCACATGCTACGAACTAAAATCGGGATCACTTGTGCACCCTTTGCCTCCAACTCCATGATCACAGCCACATAATGACTCTCATCTCCGGTCACTATATGACAACTCTACAAAATCAGACCAACAACGGGCGCATCCCGTTTATTTAGCTTCTCATTGGTATCCCTTCTCGTGTCATACCAATTCAAATACTCCTTCACATCATCATACATACATTAATTTTTTATTTCTTTTTTAATGTTTTCTGAGGTTTAAATTGTTTGGATGTATGAGATTTAGTGTGAAGTAGATGAAACTGGAACTTGGTTTTGTAGATAACGTGATTTTGAAAATGGGTTTCAAAGGGTTTGTGATGAAATGAAGTAACGAGTGAGATTTGAGTTGTTTAAGATTCAAGATTTTAAGCTTTTTGATATCATATATGTTGGTTGTTATGTTTGTTTAGCTGTAGTTAATCTATACCTAGGAGGTGGAGGTGACGGCGCGTAGCATGTGGGAGTGAGTGTGGAGTTTGGTGTCGTGGATATGGTTTGATTGGATGATGAAACGATCCATTTGAGCGGTTAATGGAGATGAAGATGTGATTGAGAGAGAGAGAGAGTGTGGTCACGTAGTGATGTAGTGGTGAAGATGGTGGTTGTTGTAAGGGTGGTCGTGATGGAGGAGGAATTTATACAGTGGATGTTGGTGGTGGCGTCTACAGCGACGGCCAGTGGTCAATGGTGTATTGGTTGCAGAGCTGTGGTGTAGACAGTGGTGGCGGCCAACTGCTGGTGGTGGTCGGACAACAAGGAGAGGTGGCAAAAATGATAAACTGCTGGTGGTGGCCGGACAAAAAGATCGATACAAACCCAAAACCCAAAATCAAATCGAATCCAAGATTCATCGAAAACCATCATGCCTACCATCATCTCCTAACAATAGTCGAAAACCATGATGCAGATGATATTAATTCCGATGAGGTTTACAAACAAAATAGTGACCGTAAAATATGTGTTGCGAAAGTTGAGGAGGATTCAAGTATTTTGATTTCAATGGGTTCGGAATGTTTTGTTGACCGAGTGGTTGAGTTGTGCTCTTACAAACAGCCACTTGTGATAAGGACACTGAGAGAGAAAATAAAAGAGATGAGTGGATACATAAATGCATAAAAAACATGTAAAGGACCATAATACCCCTCCACTTTTACCACTTAACGAGCAAAATTAACTCCCATCCAAGATAGGGACCATTTTTGATCCAAAGTGTAAACGATAGGGACGATCTGCGGACTTAGTTTGAGATAGGGACCATACTTGATATTTGGTGTAAACGATAGGGACCAAACATGAAATTTTTTCAAAACTAAATTACAAGTTAACGAAATAATTAACGTTCCGTTAAGTCAAAGGTAAATTCAAATGTTTGACCAAAATCCTACGTGGCGAGTGTGAATTCCGAACATAAAAAAGTTCAATGGGCATAATGGATAATCTGAGAAAGTACGTTGTGTATTTTTGACATTTACCTTATATCCGTGTATCATTATTCTCACTTTTGATGTTCCACCCATATATATATATATATATATATATATATATATATATATATAGAATTTAGATAAAATGGTTTAGGTGCTTAAAGTTGTTAAAATGAGAAGTAATAGAAAATGGGCAAATATCACATGTATTGATTAGTTTTGGTTCGTTTATGATTTCTTAGTTCATGTATGAGTGTTTTGGAAGTTTTAGTTCGTGTACGAGTAGCTAGTTAACAATTTTTAATAATACTAGTTTTTCGTGTATCAGTTGTGTATCATAGTTTATCAGTTATTTTGTTATATCGAATGCAACATGTGATAATGTATCACTGAATTTGCGAATAAATCATTATTTATGCTAATAATATTTTTTGAAGTAAAACTATATATCATATGTATCAGCTATAAATTTTTACGTATCAAATTTTTTAGTGTTTTTATAACAATTTTTATGTATAAGATTTATTGTTTTGTGTTTAATATTAAATAAATCACATGTTAATTGATAAAATCAATGGTTAAGATAACTTTTTATTTTAACAACTTTAAGCTACTACACTACAATAACCTAACTCTATATATATATATATATATATATATATATATATATATATATATATATATATATATATATATATATATATATATATATATATATATCTTTATATTATATATAAGAGGAGGGATTTGCCACGTCATTTATCCTCTCCCTAATCCACGTCAGCACCAAACCCGATATTAGGCCCAAATCTGATTATCATTAGCGACATCTATCCATATACACATAAAACCATATTCTTTCCAGGTAATCTTATATTTATTTTTTTCACATTGATCTGTAGTAATTATTGATTTTAATTCTTGATTTAGGGCGTTAGAATCAATTCATAGTGTGATCATTTATATGATTCAGTGACAAATGTTGTTCTAAAGGAATGGATCTAGAATCTTTAGCTAGGTTAATTTTTTAAAGCTTATTTGTTGATATTCGTTTTAAGCTTTAAGAAGTCAGAAGGTGTTAATAATTCGACCATTGACAAATTAAATCTATGTTTCTTTTTCTGCGTTTTACCCCTTTTTTATATGCGCTCATGAGTTTTAGTTGAGTTATACTTTAGATGACGTAACATTCCAAGAGATAAAATTTTAGGAATGCTATTAACAAGCGACTAATAATGATGGTCTCAAGGGTATCCAGGTGATTAACTTAAACAACTTGGTTGCAGGCCGCCTTTTAATAGATTTTGATGAATTTGCTTACAATATTATTAATATTGATATTCAATAAATTTGTTTTTGATGCTCTTTTTCAGCTAGGTACAGTGTGAGGTCTTTTGGTATTAGGCGTGATGAAAAGATTTCATGCTATGTCACTATTTGGGGAGACAACGCAATGTAGCTCTTGGAAAATGGCTTGAAGGTTAAGGAAACAAGCTTTTGAGACGCAACTTCAGTGAAATGGATGCTTTGGTTTTGATATTCAGGAGCACACTGATCTTCAGTTCACATTTGGAGCTAAAGTTGATTTCTTTTTATGTAGGTTAGTCATCTTTTTTGTTTTTTAACGATATGTGTTTTTTCATAAGAACCTTAATGACAGAGCTATACACGATACATTCTTGGAATGTGCGAACATGTACTTTCAGAGCTAAGATTGGTGATTAATGACAGACAAGATGATGACTCTGATGGGAAACAGGGAGTTTGGATTCAGCCACGATTCTTTTAAACTCAACCGTGGTAGCTATATATGTTTCCGGTTATTGTGAACAAACTGATGCACACTCTCCCTAATTTACAATTGAAGAATCAGTAACATTTTTTGCTTGGCGTGTCTTCATCCTGATATTGATTAAGATACATCAGATGATGAATTATTTGATATAGAGCAAGTTGCTGCCACATACAACACTCATGTGAAGTGGGACCAGTAAAGAAGCTTCGAAACAAGAGTACCTAGCCTATGTTATGATATTTGACGCATAAATTTGCTCTATTATTAGATCACAAATTTTTACACAACAAAGTCGCTTCGTACATGGACATTATGGGAAAGGTATTCTATTTTTTATTAAAGCCTAATTTGAACCATAATAATTGCAAACAAAGCGTATATTTGATATTTTTAATATACATCTAATATACATCATAATTGTAGCAAACCGTTTTCTAGAGTGGTTATTGGATCGAACACCTCCTGAACCACTTTATCGGGGTACATCACAGTGTTGAAAGTCCAGGAAACTATAGATGTTCTTATCGGAAAGGTTACTCTGGATATGGCACAATCATAGCATCCTGATGTAAGTCTTTCTTCTTGAAGCTTCTGTTTTCACTTGTTTATCATGTTGTCTTGCTGCAACACGCCTATGCAATAAAGATGGAGATGAATCGAGTGAGTGAACTTAGTAAGAGGCAATCCAAACATTCATCTTCTATGAATTTTAGTTCAGATTATGTTCACAATTTGAGAGCGGGTATAAATCTAAAATAAAAGCCTACATTTGAAAGATTATACACATGGGTATACATCTAAATTTTGACCTTACTACTTTGATAGTTCTAATAACAAAAAATGTTCCATTTAACTGTGATAAGATTGAAAGCTCAATCACATAAATCATAACGATTTTTTTTGATATTGTCATCAAGCAGTATTCATGTCACCGTCAACGGATTAATATGCTCCATCTGTGTTATAGGTCTTCTCAATTTCCACTTCTTATCATTTAAAGGGGCGTTTGGGTCAACTGGAAATGGGTTACGCATTCTACTAATACATAAAATAAAAAGGACATGTTTCACCCTTCAACATGTATTGACTCGCCCATCTTTTAGACCTGCACTCACACAAGTTAAAATCACCCGAGTCACAAATTTAGGATCTCAAAAATACAAAGGATAGTGAAGAATATGCATGCAAAACATTGTGGAGGTGTCCAAAGTGTTCCAGGTTACTTCATTTTTAAATGGTTCGATAATTATAGAAAGGCACAACCTGACGACGCCCATGAAGATTTTGTGAATAGTTATAAGGTAGACTATCCAAGTCATTCTGGTGCTAGAATTGTCCGCATCAAAACATATCTCAATGTAATGAGTGTAAACGATTATGATTTCATTATATTGCAGTCTGGATACGGTTCAGCTGCCAATAGAATTGCTTTCAAGGTACTATATTGCTTTATGGCCTATTTCTTGAATCGATGAATGGCATTAGTTAATCTAGGACATTGTTGATTATAACATTTTAGGTACTTTGAGGGCCAATTCACTCCCATCTCTGAAGTAGATGATGACGAGGATGATCATGAAATCCCAGATCTCAAAAAAACTAAAGCAGCTGAGAAAGTAAGATTTTCTTACTACTTAAGCTTATTATAAAATTGTTGTTTTCTAAATGTTTAGACAAACACTATGTCTCTTACAGATATTTAGACAAATTAGTATTCATATTAATTATTACTTTCATCTTAGAATTTGGTTGGCTGGGGAGGTGGTTAACGCTGATATGTGAGACGGCTATACAATGTTCAACTGCCATGCCCCTTATGATACGATATACCGTTTCAGTTCAAAGGTCGGATTTTGTTACTATAACTTGACAGAAAGACTGTTTATGTTATATGTTATCACCTTTTAACATATTTGTATTAATTGATGTGCTACAAACGTTATCAAAAGCGCTTGATAACTAAGACAATAGTGTTCGGAAAGAGAACCTAGCTACAAAATCTGTAGCTCCAACAAACACAATCGGGTACATGCATTTTTTTATTTATTTTGATTATATTACTATGAATCATTTCCAACTCGCCTTTCTTTTTTAGGTAAGATATAACATTTGAGAGTCAATTATGGAGAAAGAGGTTGTTCCAGGAGAAGACAACAAGGTAGGGGTGGTCGTGGATCCTCTCATGTGTCCTGCTCACAAATGTGTCGTCTGTAAGCAAACAAAAAACGCAAAGGTGGAAGAAATAAGATTTGTACTAATAGATGGGCAAGTAGGCAAGTTTGGATCATATGTATTTTCTTCTGGTATGTATATTTATATAGTATTTATAGCAAAAAATATGTTTATACCATTAGAATTGATACGTTCACTTAATGGCCATCTTTCCACTAATATTTTCAGGTGCTTAACGTTGATTCTTAATGACCATCTTTCCACTGATCTTTTCAGGTGCTTAACATTGATTCTGGATGGTCATGTTGAAAGACCTTCACGTCGAATGGTTTGTCATGCTTATTTCATATAATTATGCATATAAATAAATGGATAAGCTTTTAACAGACAGATGTAATAAACCTTGTCTAATGGACTCATGATGGAGGTGGCATCAAAAGTTCATTTATGCCATAATGGCATTTAAAACGTAGATTTTTTGAAATTGTATGTTTACTAAACACCTCTTGCATTTAGAGTTGAATTGATGAATAAAATGTTTGCTAGCATTATACGAGGTTCCCGTTTTATACATTCATAAGTTAACATAGTTAAGTGATCAAATACTAACAGAAAATTCGTTTTCAGTGCAAGCCTGACGTACGAAACTCTAATAGTGGCTACAAATCTTGAGGTAATCCTCATTTGGTTATTATTATTGCAGTGTAGCTTATCTTCATACGTGTCTAATAAGTCATCAAATTGCCATATGTTGGCAATTTTAATGCTCTCGGATTTTATCCCTGGTGGTAAAGTATCAATACTAGAACAAGCAATCAACCAAAACTTGCTTTTTTTTGTTGTGGTGAGATGAATCACACTTCTATGGTATTTTTGAGCCACTAGAACACTCTAAAGACTATGTGTAAATTTTGACTGTCTAACTGCACTGTCGGATATAAATAACAATCCAAGTAGTTGATGGAAGATGGATCGTATCCTATTGAAGTACCACAGGGCCATCACCTTTTACCCTACTACTATGTGTATTTTAGAATTGTTTTTTTAGTTAGTCCCTCTCCACACAACCATTCAATTATAGAAGCTTACATTTAAGCATTAGAGAAAAAGAGCAGGTATCTGGCTTTTAGTTTTTTTACTTCATTAAAGGTTCTCATAATAAGTTTTAGTTCAATGTAATAAATAGTTAATATTTGACAATTCTTATCACACTTCTCTCACTTTTTTTTCTTTACAGCCGATGGTGCTGAGAATGGTCTTGAGTTTACTGTTGTTCGGCTATTTAACTGGATCGGCCCTAGGATGGATTTCTTTCCCGGAAGGGATTTCATTCCCGGGATGGATTGCCCCAGTGAGGGTGTATGTCCAATCGTAGCTTAAGCTAAATGTGGTTTTTTGGTAAATTGTAGCTTAGAGAAAAAAGAGATCTATGTTCTTCCAATTGTTCAGATATCTTACAATCAGAGATACATGTTCGTTTGGCTGATAAAGGTAATAGGCAGTGTCCAGTAATATTTCTCACTTTACTTGACCTTTTTTATGTCCTACTTTATCTTCCTTTTCGATTTCTATATTTCTCTAGATGGTTAGGACATGAGCAAGCAGACAACCATTTTTGTGGGTCAAGTGTTAATCTGTATGCCAAGCGTGATGCAATGTTCTTTGTTGTTAATTTAACTGCCTTTGGAGTACGTTGCAAACCTGTAACATGTGGTTGGTGGGCTAAAATGTTACACAAGAAGAAAAAAGATAACAAAAATTTGGACATGGAATTAAACGTAGATTGAAATGTCTAATGCGAGTGGCTTCTAAAAAACATGAGTTAGATTTTAACTGCTTTGTACATAATGTAAATATTCTCTAAAACATTTCTGCAGCTGCATTTGATAACTTTTTTTTTCAAAATGTTAAGAACTCTGGTCAAATTGCACCACTTGATGAGATTATCCATCTAAAGGAGAAGCACAAGTTTTATGTTCTATTAGATGAACACTACCATGTTCCGATATTCACTCTTTCTCTCTCTCATCGCTCTGTTTTGTTTGGTGTTCATTATACTGTTTGAAGTTGAGAAAGTTGATAATGGTCTTGTCATTGCAGATTGATAAAATAGATATAATAACTGCTGCCATGGGACATGCATTGGCCTCATAAGGGGGGTTTTGCACAGGAAGTCATTGACTTATCGATCACCAAGTACGTACACATATTCATTATGTCAACTTTAAACTAACTTGCTTATTATTTGAGGTCAATATTAATATTTTTGATTTCAAATTTGGTATGTCTGTTAAAGTTCAAGAACATGGCTGATAAATTTATCAAACTGGCTGATGATTATAATATTTAAAATTAATATGGATCTGTTAAGCTCAATGGGATTATAAGATGACCTTATATATATGTAGTGCATCAACAACTCCGGCTATGTATCATTTCTACCTCATACTTGGCAAGTGCTGCAATCACGACTATGTATATGTCAGAAGAAAATCCTCAACTCACTACCACCCTAAGAGAGAATCCATTTAAAGACCAAGCTTTCATTATAGGGCCAGTATGCGGTAGATAGAAACAGTAGGACATTGTATTGAAAGGCATCAGAAACACAACACAACTTATTGTGAGCTTCAAGCGTCATCCTCAGGAGTAAGTTTTGCACGTGTCTTCATAGTAATGCCTTTTCTCAATTTATATTTTTTATGCTTTTTGTAGTTTCCTTCAGATTATATGATTTGAGAGAACGTCAACAATATATGAAGTTATAATGTTTGATTCTCCTGCATAGTAGGCATATCCTCATGGATGCATGGCTTGTCTCCATTCGAGAAGTATGGCAACAAACATGACTGCTAACTGCATACCCACCAATTCGTAGAAAGATGCAAGTTGTGTTATCTAATAAAGGCATAGTCATTGCATCACATGGTGTATAATGTAATTATGTAATGTCTGATGAAATATAAATGTCAGAATGTTTAGGAGCCATACGCCTTAGGTGATATATGGTTACTTTTCTCTCTTTCTCTTACTTGATATGAGAAAGGATGTTATCTAGAAGCATAGTTAAGGGTCAAAAGAAGCCACGGAAGGATCCTTGATTGACAAAAAAGTCTTTTGGCCTAGCGGTATGTGAGTGATCATCTAACCTAAAGGTTGTGGGTTCAAGTCTTGATAGAGACATGTGAGATAGAATGTATGAGATAGTTTGTGTGAGTTGTAAAAAATTTGCGTTCTAAAAACATGACCGAAGGTGTGGGTGGTTCAGTCAAGATCAAAGGTGGCATGCCATCAAATGGCAGCCGTTAAACATCTATATGTTAAATAATGTCACGTCCAAGGTAAAAACACACTTTTATAATAATTACTATTTTATAAGCAGTCACTGAACCGTTCTGGGCTAAGTGTTTATGTCAGCCAACCTTACTTAATTTGACATATGACGAAAAATACAAAACGATCTTGACATCTAAAAACATGCTTAACATAACACTTGTATGTTTGTTTGCATGTATGCATAATTTCATGTTAGTGGTATGATCTCACTCCTTTGGAGGACTCGTGCCTTAAAACGTCAAATAAGCTACACGTCATAGTCGTGCCACTTCTTGCAATACTAATTATTTTAATTAAACAAGTTTTGTACTAATTATTGTAAATGCTGCTAAGAGCGTTGGGTACGGTTGAGTTGTCAAACTCGAGCCGTGGGTAAAAAGTGTTGTCACGTCAGCTTATTCTCTCATAGCTCAGAAACACCCCATAAACCACCAAACCTCCTTCCTGGTTAACACCAACTTTTCTCGGTTTATCGTGACCCCACTACATTTTTTTAATTTAACAATTAATTAATTAAAACTTAATTTTTTTCATTAATAAAAATAAAAATACAATTACGAAAAAAAATTAAAAAAAAAAGATAACTCATCCCCATGGCGCGAGCCACGGTGTGGTTGGCTACGCCATGATGTCGCGCCATGGGTTTTGACGTCGGCTCGCTATCTCCAGTTTTCTCCCCATAACTCAAGCGGGGGTGTGGTTGGCTCAGCCTTATGTCTCGCGCTATGGCCATAGCTCAAGCTATGGCTCACCGTACCCTGTGCTCTAATTACTAACTTTCCTTTTAAAAAGCTACAGATAAACTTTGTAACTTTTATCAACACAAGTTATTTAAAATAAAATTCAACCAAACCCATCGATTGGGCGGATTATGTTACTACGAGCATAGTGTAATGCGAACCAACTCACTATTTTTGCTCGAGGCAATACACAGGTATTGTCCGATCAAACACAACTCATACAAGATAAATAAAGGAACAAAGATTCTTGGTTTAAACAAACATCGCAACCATCAGAACTTATCGATAAATATTCTTCCAAAAAAATAAAAAAGTGTAACACTACACAATGAATAACTCATAGTTAGCTTCAAAAATTTACATAAACAAATATTTAAACATTTATATGTCTTATAGTAATATATCTTCACATTTTCAAAAAAAACCCAGATAAGCTATATTTGAGTGTTTTATGTGTCGTAACCTATATGTTTGTTGGATTTATTAGTAGTTTAGGGGTTGATCTTTTAAATGGCTTATTCGAAATTGTTAACTGAGCAATAGTTTCGCACGCCACTACTTCAGAAACAATTATTTAATTTTCGTGTTATATTATGATTAAATTACCTTTCTTTGTATGTAATCATTCCACGATGGTGTTTTTTTACATTGTTTTAAAAACACACGATCACTAATTTATATGTGCACGAAATTTCGATCTCTTAACTAAAAGTGACCAGTTTGATTACATTTAAACCCAAATTTCGAATAATCTTATTCCTATTATAAAGCTACACATAGATGTTACCTTACGATTAAAAATTTCTGTCTCTTGAATAGATATGACGATTTTAGAAATAATTGAATCTAAGAATAGCATTACTTAGACATCAACTAGAATCTTATAATGTTTTACAAATTGAATTTTACATGCCATGACATATTGAATTAATAAACATATTTTCATTATGGTATAAATTTTTTAAAGTCTTATAAAGGTTACATATAACACATGTATTAAATTATGAAAAGGTATAAGATTTATGACATTTTCATGTCACCATCTTCAAGTTTTTTGGAACTATTTTAAACCTCTCATAACGGATGTTTTTATAAGTTTCGGTTGAAAAAAGTATATTTGAAGTCACGCCAACTAATCGTGCATTAAAATACAACTATACTTAAAAAAGTATTGAATAGCCAACAACACTATGCTTTAAAAAAATACAAAACAATATATACCCAAATAAAAAACTTAAAAACATTTATTTTCATAAATAAAAAGTTTAAACAACCAAGTCATACCGACTAATAATACATTTGAAGACAACTATACTAAAACATAAAGTCACAAAACAAATATTTAACAAACAAAAGAATGTTAAAGAAAATCAGAAGTCATACCCGTCCATCGGACGGGTTTTGTCACTAGTATATATATATATATATATATATATATATATATATATATATATATATATATATATATATATATATATATATATATATATATATATATATATATATATATATATATATATATATATGTCTGTCTTGTCTTTTAGTAGTAGTAACAAAAATAAAAGAAACATAGGACACTAGCACAATTAATCCCACTTGAGAACAAAAAAATGTACTTCTTTTATAATTTTATATTATTTTATCTAATATACCTCTTTCCATCTTCTTCCATCTTCCCTATTTCAAACTTGCAACTAGATCCACATTCTAACCTACCTAAAATTTGATTTTGAGTTTCAACTTAGATAAGAAAGACGATTTTCTGTAGGGTCAAATAACAGGAATATCCCAAATACTTAAAAATTTTACACTAAATTTTTCTTGGGTGGGGGGTCACTTGACCACCCTGCCCTCCGGTAGCTCCGCCCCTGCTTATGCTGCTTAATGATTGTGGTTCTTTTTTAAGCAACACTTATGACTTATGCTGCTTAATGATTGTAGGTTTGTGATTAGAAAAATGTATAAAAAAGATGTTTCATTTATTACTTTTTTGGTAATATATGTACTTTTTTATATTTGACGCAAATGTACGGTGACCGTTTTCTTCTTTTCCTTAAATTATTCCAAAAATTTGTATTTATTGAACTTGGGAAATGAGATATCTTGTTGACCGTTCACAACGTTGATAATTGAACTCTTTAACTAACAAGTTTGCATAAGGGGCGTTCAAAATTCGAATAATCGCATGAACGCTAGGCTAACTTTTGAAAATTGAACCGAAGATCGGCCGAATTTATATAAATTTATATACTTTTGTGTGTTTTATATCTTTACATTTAAATTGTTATCTTTGTAAAAAAAATACTTTTTAAGCTTGCAACTATTTGTTTTCATCTTGCTTGTTAGTCATCAATGTCATGACTCTTTTCCTCTTGATGTCTTCCATCAGCTCTTGTGCATCTGCATCATCACTATCATTTGCCTCTTTCTTCACATCAACAACCTCTTGTTTAACCTCAACATTCTCAGATTTAACCTCAACAGCCTCTGCTTCATCCAATTGTTGCTGATAATAAGCACGAATGTCATCAATATCTTCACATTGAGTTATTTCCTGAAGCTCGTCAAGTCTTCATCAATGTCAGCAAACATTTCAGGCTCATCGTCAAGATGGTAAGGATCATCATTCCAGTCAACATTCATGTCTTCATGTAGGGTATATTCATCGATGTCCCATGTAGGAAATTTCCCTGATTTTCCACTGATGTTATCACTAGTGTCACTCTAATATTGACGCTGGTTTGCTACCACTATCTTGTGAAGAAGACGTTGACAAATTTTTGGAGTATATTCCTAGGTTTAAGGAAATGGAGGTGTATATTGAATCAGGTGTTTCGTTAGTACAACAACACCTGCTGGAACAAAAGGCAAGTAAGGGTAAGGCTGTGGTGGTAGAAGAAAATGTTGTTGATGATGTTGTAAGAGAATTGGCTCCAGAATGTGTCAACACTGACAACATTGTGACATTTTGTCAGACTAGCTTTGTTGGGAGGGCCAGAACTGTGGTGGCTAATTATCTTCGTGTATTTGATGATGTCATTGACTTCCCACCAGCATTGTCAATAGAAACATTGTTTGAAAATAGGAGTAAATGGGCAAGTGTTGAGTATGAGTTCAGGGTTGTATTGGAAGAGCTTGATAACGTGTTTGGGTTTCATGAATCAAGCCAGGAAGAAGAACAAGTCTCAAACGATGACACTCGTGATGATGTCTCTTTTGGCGAGGTTGATTTTGATGAGGTTGATTTTGAAGCTTTTGCTGGTTATGCTGATTTTGAATGCTTGGCCAGGAATCCTATAATGCGGGAAAAAATCATACCTTCTATGTACATATATCCTTAAACATTTCTACGAGTGTGTACATACTAAACTTGTCACGGTGAACTAAGTCAAACCAACTTATAGTACCAAACCGATAAATTCTTTCTGGTGGTGCGGTAAATTCACCATTGTGATGGATTTGCATAGTAAACAAGTTTTGATTCGATTATGTGAAGAAAAAAAACACATATCAATTATAAACTATGTGCAATAAAAAAAACAACATATCCAAACTTAGCTTACCATATACAAGACCTAAAGGAGACCGAAGCTTACATAAAGGAGACCCAAATCAGGAATGGTGATACCGCGAGAGCGATTTTGCCAATATTTATCCATATTCATTGGTATTTTTGTGGTGAGATACAGAATGAATGGAAGAAAAAGATATGATGTATTTATAACATAAATGATTGATACTTTTCATTGCAAATTCAGACCGCCAATTAAATTTTTTAACCGGTAAGCAATCGTGCCGTGCAGGAGAAAACGGTTTCTGGGAAAAAAAAAAATGCATAAACCGAAGCTGGTATCAATCGTGGCGGGTATTAAATGTTTTTTAGGGACGTATTTTGCATATGATGAAAGGTGGGGAGATGGGGTCAAACGGGAAATGACGATTACACCCTCACGTGTCAGGCACGTGTGGGAGTTAACGGCAAAACGTTAGGAAAAGTTTTAAAAAAATCGACTCAGGGGAAAAAATACAAGCGAAATGAAAGTTCAGGGGCAAAAATGCTTGTAGTTTCGACTCAGGGGCATATTTGCAGATCTCGCAAAGTTTTGGGTCTTTTTTTTCATTTTATCCTATTTTTTTATAAACAAATTATAAGTCTTGTGTACACACGAGTTTACAAATAAATCAAATTTGATTTAATACTTTAGTTTAATATATATTACAACCAATAATTATGCATTCGGTTCTTAATTTTTTTTATTATGTATTATATATATTTTGTACGGTATAAAATCTAGAGATTATTAAGTGTAAGGAGTAGTTGCTAATTTATAAAGTTATTGAAAAAATATAAATATTTATAATTTTCACTTAACACAATCTACTTTATTTATTAAAATTTTATTTATTATCTTCTTTTCTTTTAAAAAAAATTCACAAATTTTTCGCCTATAATTTTATATATTTTTTACTTTATCAAAATTCTATATCAATTTTTCAAAAACTTTTACTTAATAATTTTTTTAGATGTTTTTCTAAAAAAATTAAAAATGAAAAGAAATAAATCAATTATTATTCTTTATTAAAATATATTTTTTAATAAAAACGTTTTCACTCGTTTTGATTTAAATAAAGAAAAATAAAAAAACTTTTCTTTAAGTAGATGAATTCCTACTTGACATTTTGCTAAAATGTAAACCATTTAACACGTATTAGCAAAAACTTTAAATATTGATTGACTCACCATCTCCTTTACATTGGTTTTTTATTAATTAGATCCAGTTTTTTGACTCATTAATTTGGACTCACGTTGAAGGTGACTCATAGTGGACTTATTTTGACTTTATTTAGGTCAAACGTTTTGGTCCCAGCGCATAATTGTAGTCTTTCTGGGCCCCCACCGGCGCATGTACTAAAACAACTCGCACACTGTTCGTTTAACATCCACGCGCTAATGCCTACGTGTATTATTCTCTTCTAAATTGCAATTTTAACCCTTCCGCTATCAATTAATTCAAAACATGGCTTGGGGCTTATTTTTTTTTCTTCTCAAAAAGAGCTTCTATCTTCTTTTCTTTTAAGCGAAAAAAGGTTTTATGTTTGTCTTTTGTAGATGTAAAAAGATATAGGGTTAATATACAAATAAGTTACTAAACTTTCTAAGAAATTTGTCCGAAAGTAACTAGCGTTCATTTTGTGTTTCTAAGTTACTAAACTTTATTAAACTATACATCACTATAATTTAGTGTTAGTTTGAGTAACATGGATGCATGTTTTTTAATAAGTTAAGTAACATAAATGTCTTGTTTTTTCATGTTAAGTAACATAAATATCACGTTTTTGATAAGTGGGTAACTTAATCAACCAATCATATGAACATTAGTAACTTAGAAATACAAAATGAACGTTCATTACCTTAGGACAAATTTCTTAGAAAGTTTAGTAACTTCTTTGTATATTAACCAAAGATATAAGATAAGTTTGGCAAGAGTTTATTTAAGTTTTTTTTAAGATCTGTTAGCTTTTTTGTTAAAAAACAATTTAATAGCTCTGTTTAATATAATAATTTTTAAGAGTTGCTAGTTTTTTATTTTAACCAAGTAGCTTTTAAATAAAAAGCTGATTTATAAAGTTTTTTAAATTGTCAAGAGCTGCTAAAACAGTAAATTACTGATATATCTTCCAACCATATTATAATTTATTTAAATATGTCTTTTTAGGTCATTTTGTATCTCATTTTTAAAGTTAACAGCTGATATACCAAACACGTTTATTAAAAAAATACAATTTGTAATTCTTGTTAAAAGTTTTTTAGTAAACAGCTTAAAACTTACCGTTAACAGCTTACAGTTAATTTTTCCAAATATAACCATAATATATTTATTTTTTTCATATTTTTAGACATAAAAAATCTTTTATCTAAATACTTGATTTACAGATGAAGAAATAAATCTTTTAAAAAAACAAACGAAGACTTATATTATTTAAACCTTCATTTTTGAGCCTCAACTAAATACTTTAGGTTAATCTTTCAAGGCTCCACTTGATTATTATTAGTTGCATTTTAATTATATATAAAATTGATTTGAAAAGTAAAGTGATATATGAAATTAATCCATATTAAAATCATATGGTCATATCATTTATCATACGTTTCATGTTTCAAGAACACTGATAAACTCATTTTTAAGTTGCAATCATAGCGATAAACTAGTTTAGGAGTTGACTTCAATTTTGATAATATTGGATGAGCAATTAACATGGATAGTTTTTGTGTTTGTTTTCTATGTGTTCGTGTTAATTTAGGTTATAGTTAAAATATAAATGTTGAAGAGTTGAAACAATGTGATAAGTATCGTTTGTTTTTCTCAATAAGCGGTTTTTTAATTATGCAGAGGAATTTGTTTGTTGTTTTTCAAATATAAATGCTAAAAATCACTTCTTATCTTTTGACTAATTCAGACAAAATCTTTCAAATTTTTGCCTCTTCTTCTCATTTCTTTCTACAAAGATTCAAGAAATCATAATTTTTTATGTGAAAAAAGTACAAAAAGCGTAAAAAAACGAGTGACAATGTAAAAAATAGAGCAAGAGGTAATAAATTCACGAAAAGGTAAAAAACGTACGAAACATATAAAAACGTACAATTTTTTTTAAAGGCAACAATAGATATAAACCAAAATTCAAAGATACAACCAAATAGCATCCCAACTTCTCAACAAGATGATTAAAAAAAGGGACCTAGGAAAAAGAAAAACAAAAAACCAATTCCAATTCCAAAAGAAAAGAAAAAAATAACACGACCCCATATAGACCCACGAATCATTGATACAACCAATAACAGAGCCACGAGACAAGCCAATGAAGTCAGCGAGCTATTGCAGACAAGCAGGCCTTGATCACGGAGAATGAAACTTGCAGCCATCACGAGTGAAGACATCCTCATAAGAAAAATTTTGTTATCGACTTGCATGACACACATCATTTGCACAACGAACCATCTCAAAGCAAACCTAACACTTGCATACAAGAAAAGGACAATTTATAAAAAAAAAAATTCTTTTTCTCTTTTTTTAATCATTTGACCAGACATCGATATATTGTTGATGAAAAAACGGGGACACCTTTATAAACAACAAGCTTTAATCGGATCTGAACACCAATCTAACCATGACGAAATCGCTCCTCTTGATCTATTAGAAAACCAAAAAAAGTAAGAACCTGTAGCTCATCGCATATTGTAGTAAGATCGGAGACTTTATTTTTGAACTCCCTCTTATTTCGAGACGCCACACAAGGTATAACATCGACCAACACACTGCTTGCCATATTAATTATTGTTTCATGTTGAGCTTATAATCATCGTTATGACTAATGATGCTTTGAATAGATCTAATATTGAAACTGCCTAAATTCCACCACTTAAAAACTTTTTTCCAACCTTCCACAACCCTTGAACACTTTAGAAAGCAATGTTCCACTGTTTCTATTCCGTCTTCACAGTGTGGACACAATGTTGAGTTTAGGTCAATATTATGGTGATCAAGCCAAGTAAGCACCAGAAGTCTTCTTTTCTGTAGACGCCATATAAAAATGCATATTTTCCTTGGGGCGAGCTTGTTCCACTTCGTTTCTTGTATTATAATTATCTTGTTTAGAATCTTTTCATCGACCATCTCTCTTAGCCTCTGAACTGTAAAGATTTCACCCTCGTCATGTATCCACCTCCACGAATCAAGTTCTAACACGTTTGGAACAAAAAAATTAATTAAATCTGTCAATTCCTCAAGTGCACCCGCCCCTACCTCTTAGATTTCTAGCCTAATCCCAATGTCAAGCCCATGACCCTCTTTCCCAAATTCTTTTTCACCACCGCTGTCTTTTTTAACAAAAGAATTGCAAAAATTAACCCCCGTATTATCTATCAACCTACCCACCTTCACAATTTCACCCCACATAACCTCTTACTATTAACTTCGTGTCTAAGACCCCCATCCTCATCATAAATACTTTTTATAATTCTTGCCTACAATCTATCCCCTTCTACTCTAAATCTCCACCACCATTTACCAATTAGAGCCCAATCGAACATTTAACCCACCCAAATCAAGTTTGTTTAAAACTACATCCCATTTAACCCACGCCACTTTCCTATTTTCCCAAACCCCTACCCAAAAAAATTACTTCTCAAACTTTCTAGCTTTTTAAAGACACTCGTCGGGGCACGGAACAAGGAAAATAAGTAAAGAGCCAAGCTACCGAGTACCGACGTTACAAGCGTTAATCTCCCACCAAATGATGTCATTTTTGCTTTCCAATTTCCCAACCTTTTTTTAAACTTCTCAACAACAATATTCCAATTATCGACTCCTTTCATCTTTACATTAATCGGAATTCAAAGATACGTAAATGGCATCTTCCTAGGCGAAATTCCCATACGGTTAGCAGAAGCTTCAATGTCCCTATTTTGAACTCCAATACCATATACCTTGGTCTTGTTCGAGTTTCTTTTCAACCCGGATGCTTGCTTCACTCACTCTATTATCCTCATAAGATTTCTTGCATTAGATTCTTTCCATTCCTCAAAAATTAGTGTATCATCTGCATACTACAGGTAGGAAACTAGTATTTAATTTCTACCAATTTTAACACCTTTAAATGACCACCTGAAATCGCCTCTTTAATAGTCACGTTAAGACCTTTCGCTGCCACAAGATATCAAAAAGGTGATAAACGGTCATCTTTGTAGAATCTTTATAACCTATGAATCTATGAAGTGGGTTGATGTTTTCTAGAGAGAGAAACTAGAGAGAGAAAGTGAGAGAAAAACTATGTGATATTTTATTAAGTGAAACTAGAAAAGTGAACAACAACCAACCCCTTTCCAAGGAGGAAAGGGGTATTTATACTTCCAAGTCACTAATGGACTTGGGTCGGCCCATGACAAGCCCATGGACCGGTTCTTACTTAACTAAATAAGTAACTATTAACTATTTGTTAACTACGAGCTATTACAACATTAATAATATTGTGGAGTGACCGATACTTCTAAAATACGTAAAAACGTATTTCTAACAATCTCCCCCTAAGGGAGGTCACTCCACGTTACAAAGTTCTAATCCTAGCATACTATACTAAGTCTTCGTTCTTTAGCTCGTAGTCTTTTCTTCTTTTTCTTTTTGTTATGAATATGTTTATTGATCTTTTAGGCTTTGGCTTGAGAGCATTGTTCTTTTGGCCTTTCACGTGCGATCTTTGCCTTCTTGTGAAACTTGCCTCCTCGTGACTCCATGTTCCACACACTTATGTCTTTTTGTTGAATTCTCGAAAGCTTCAGAGTTTGGTACAACGGAAGACTTCATTTTGCACTTTCTTGAATTTTTGCTGAACTTTGATGCAGAAAAACATAAGCATGTGGGAACGACTTCTACAGGTACACCGCAACACCACCGTCTTCACTGGTACACAGCAACGCCACCGTCTTCATCAGGTACACAGCAACGCCACCGTCTTTAACAGGTACACAGCAACGACACGAATAAAATGGCTTTGAACATTTTATTCTAATTCGGTAGCATTTTACCTCCGGCCGGTGAAGACCGTTGGACGATATTAGATATCGTACCCGTGACGGATAGTTTCAATTAAGTAACTTCTTGACAGGATTTCGCGGGTAAACCCGTTCTCTTTATTCGACCGTCCAAAGCTGACTGCGAACATAAAGAGTGAATCACTTGGATAAATTATCCTTGTGATTTGAAGCCGTCAATTCATGGAACCTGGAACAAGTGAATTTCAATTAAGATTTTCACCATTGTTGCTTTCCAGTTGTCACGAGCTCAATTCATAAAGAATCTTGCACGTCACCTACCAAGTGCTGTTTGATGTTAACACTAGAAGGATTTCCACTCGTCACTGTGATCAATAAAGAGTCACTCTGAGTGTTCTGGCAAGATCATATGATAATGCGTAGAGGCCTGGAACGAGTTTAAGTTCAATTAAGATTTAAACCACTGTTTCTTTCCAGTTTTTCACAAGATTGGTTCTAAAAGAACCGCACGTGTAACCTACCATGAGCTTGTTTGATGTTGGCTCAAGCAGGATTTTCATCTTCATTGTAGTACTTGCGTATTACTCGGATGTTCTGGCAATATTACAAGAATACTGCGTAGGACTCATAAAAATCTCTTACTTTTCACAGTGTGTGAGAAAGCAAGGAATAAATGGAAAGTGTCCTAATGAGACTTTTGATGATCTCTTGGCTCTAGACTCGATTGTGCGTTTTGATTTAGTGAGCGATGGCTGGAGAGGAGTGCCACCTTTTCAATACCAGTCTATTCGGAGTGAATAAACCAATAGATAACGTGTTGATCTCCGTGTGATTAAAACAAATACCTTTTGAGAGATATTTGAGTTAGCTGGTAAGGGTTGTGCATTGCATCACTGGGTCCATGATGTCTTTCTTCAATACCGAGAATCATTAACAAAAATGATCTCAATAGCATATGTATTGACCCGGTTTCTGCCTTAAGTTGTAAGGAGGGCTTCTTTCTTTACACCCTTTATCTTTACAATTCTTTTTCATTCTTCAACCCCTTCAATGCTTACCAATACGTCATCACTAGCACCTTGTTGTGATTGTTCCAGTGCTAGCTTAAGTACTTGGTCGGCATTCAGCTACGTTCACAATCTTTCTCCAACTTTCCTAGGACTTCTAATTCTATCTAGGGAATTGTCCTTGGGAAGATTCCATCGGCTCTGATGAATCATTGGACTAAACCTATTCCTACCACCCTTTTGTCACCACATTCGTCGTGAATTAAGCGTGTTTTGGGAAGGAATTGCCACCATGAAAAATCATTGAAAATCACCTAAAGTACTTGTGATATTGAAATCAAAAGTTTCGTACCTTAGGTGTTTTTGATCATCAAAAACGCTCCCCCTTAACACGTGCTTTACACATATTAAGTTGGATAATCGTTAAGTCTTTTTCATCTTTTAGCCAAGTATCATTTAAATCTCCTTAATCCCATTTTCTCCCCTTATCCAAAATGTTAACCATTAATATTTGGGATATTGAATGGATTAACCGGTCTTTGGGTAAAAATGAAATCGATGTTTGGCCATAGAACATGTTCATGCTCCCCCTTAAATTAATAAGGGATATTTGTAGTGCTTTAGTATGATATATTTTGAAAGATTTAGAATCTCGTGAGAAATTCTTGAAACAATTGAAGGTCTACGTGATTAATGGCCTATTCTATATCATGGATTTGATGGATTAGGTTGGTTGATTTAGATGATAATCATAAGGAAATAAAGGAATGAGATGAGGGATTAGAGAGAGAAAGGAGAGAAGGGAGAGAAGTTAGAGAGAGAAAGTTAAGATGAATAATGATTAAGTGAAAAATGATAATCAACAACCCCTCCTAACATGCTAGGAGGGGATATATATAGCCCACCCTACATGTGGGCTATATGGACTATACAATAATTAAATAGATCACGAGCCCATTACATAATTATCGTTGGAGCGACCGATCCTTCATAAATACGTAAAAACGTATTTCTAACAATCTCCCCCTAAGGGAGGTCGCTCCAAGAAACAAAGTTCTAAATAGTCTATAACTCGTGATCTATGCTAACTAAGATGTGACCGAGACTTTATTGGGAAAAACGTATTTCCAACAATCTCCCCCTAAGGGAGGTCACATCTTTTTACAAAATCTTAAACCTAGCATCTATGCTTGAGTCTTCGATCTTGTTCTTGTGAATATGCTTGATGTGATCTTTGACTTTAGTCTTGAGCATGTTTCCTTGCCTTGACCTTGTGCATTCTTCACTTGTGATATTTGCCTCTTTGTGACTTCATGTTCCACATACTTATACTTTTAAATTCTTGAAAGCTTCAGAGTTTGATACAGCGGAAGACTTGACCTTCAGGCTTTCTTGAATTTGTTGAAGTACTAATTGTATGTAGTATAAGCATGTGGTGACGACTTCTTCTGGATTATACACCGCAATGCCACCTTTTTGTTACGCTGCATAAGACAGTTAGCAACAAACAATATACACGGATGAAATGGCCTTGAACATTTCATTCTAATTCGGTAGCAATTTACCTCCGGTCGGTGAAGACCGTTGGACGATATTAAATATCGTACTTGTGGCAGGTAGTTTCAATAAAGAACCTCCTTGACAAGATTTCGCGGGTAAACCCGTTCTCTTTACTCGACTGTCCAAAGCTGACTGCGAACGTAAAGAGTGAATCATTTGGATAAATATTATCCGCATGATTTGAAGCCGTCAATTCATGTTCCTGGAACAAGTGAAGTTCAATTAAGAACCGCACCATCGTTGCTTTCCAGTTGTCACTAGCTTGATTCATATAGAATCTTGCAAGTTACCTACCAAGTGCTGTTTGATGTTAACACTAGAAGGATTTCCATTCGTCACTGTAAATACTTAATAGTATTACTCTGAATGTTCTGGCAAGATCACTAAGATATTGCGTAGAGGCCTGGAACGTGTTTAAATTCATTTAAGAATTAAACCACTGTTGCTTTCCAGTTATCACAAGTTTGATTCATAAAGAATCGCACAAGTCACCTACCATGAGCTTTTTGATATTCGCTCAAGAAGGATTTCCATCTTCATTGTAAATACTTTCGTATTACTCGGATGTTCAGGCAAGATCATGAAGATTTTACGTAGGACTCTTAAGATCGTTCTTACTTTTCACAGTGTGTGAAGAAGCAAGGAATAATGAAAGTGTGTCCTAATGAGATATTTGATGATCTCAAATGGCTCTAGACTCGATCGTGCATTTTGGATTTTAGTGATCGGAGGCTGGAGAGGAGTGCCACCTTTTCAATACCAGTCTATTCGGAGTGAATAAATCAATAGATAACGTGTTGATCTCCGTGTGATTAAAACAAATACCTTTTGAGAGATATTTGAGTTAGCTGGGAAGGGTTGTGCATTGCATCACTGGGTCCATGACGTCTTTCTTCAATATCGAGAATCATTAGCAAAAATGACCTCAATAGCATATGTATTGACCCGGTTTCTGCCTAAAGTTGTAAGGAGGGCTTCTTTCTTTACACCCTTTATCTTTACATTTCTTTTTCATTCTTCAACTCCTTCAATGCTTACCAATACGTCATAACTAGCACCTTGTTGTGATTGTTCCAGTGCTAACTTAAGTACTTGGTCGGCATTCAGCTACGTTCACAATCTTTCTTCATCTTTCCTAAGGACTACTATTTCTAGCTATGGAATGTCCTTGGGAAGATTCCTCCGGTTCTAGAGAAATCATTGGACTTTAACCTATCCTACCATCCTTATGTCACCACAATCTTCACCGTCGTGAATAGAGATGTTTTGGGAAAGTGTATGTCACCATGAAATCCATTTTGAAGTGCAAATCCATTTTGCTCCCCCTTAACATATGCCACGATATCCGAAAACATTTTGCACATGTCGGGATGAGCTATCACGTTAAGTCAAACCATTTATGATTGATCATATCCCATATTAAATCACATTTTCTCCCCCATATTAAAAATATTAACCCAATCGATGTTTTTAATATCAATTGATTTAATAGCATTTTAAGAAAATTTGGGAAGAAAAATGCAAATCCAATTATCTTCATGAATTACACAAGCTCCCCCTCAAATTAATGAGGGTGTGCTGAAACGTAAATTAAATACCTTTTAAACACAAGTGTAAGGTATTTATCACGTGCAAAGATCATATATGATAATGAATTCACAAGATTAGCAATTTATGAGGTTGGACCTGAATGATGAAGAACATCATTTGAAAGAAGCACATGGTTCTTGTTCACGAATGTTGGTCGCCTCATCACGTCTGAAGTTATCTCTTGACTCCATTTGATTGATATCGTTGTCTTGACACCAACATGTGAACTTGGCACTTTCGGCGTCAAAGATTCTGAATGCTGGACAATTGCTCCCCCTCAATTGTTGACCCGTGTTCTATTGAAAGAGCTGTAGTCACCGTTTGAGTAGTCGCATCGTCGAGTATGTAGATATCAATTGCAACGAACTTTGGATTGTGGAGTTGATAACTTCGGATGTTGAAGTCAAAGCAATCCGGTGAAATGCTTGACTTCAATGTGAAAAGCGGGTTGCTATCTGAAATAATAGCAAACCATATGGAGCATGTTTTAAATCTTTTAAACTTCTGCTCGAACTTTATTTACAACCCCGTGTCATTATTGAATGACATTTCTAGGTTCGTAAATATTATCGATCCAGAAGACATGCTTGTTTTATCAAAACGTTTTTGAACACACAATTTTGAAAGATTTAGAAAAACCTTTTGAGAAATTCTTGAAAAATTGTGTTCAAAGTTTTGAAAACTAATTACTTGAGCTTAAGATTTGGAATATCTTAGGAAAGCTCAAGTCCGAGAAGTTGTAAACTTCTCGTTGTAAGGATAAGTTACCATCGGCGATAAACTTTCCTTTTATCTGATGGACGAGTTCTAAGCTGACATTTACTTAGAAGTCGTGTTCATGAGCTTGAAAACTTTGACTGTTTTAACGGAAAGCTCATGACCGAGAAAGGTTAATTTCTCGTTACGAGGAAAAGTTCTCTTATTTAAAAGATACACTTTCCTTTCTGAGCTTAAAACTTCGAATGTTTTAATACAAGCTCATGACCGAGAAAGGTGAATTTCTCGTTAAGAGGATAAGTTATCATAAAAGATAATCTTTCCTTTATTTTAAGTTCGAGTTACAGTCTGACATTTAACTGTAAGTCATTGTGCATGAGCTTAAAAACTTCGAATGTTTTTATTATTAGCTCATGCCCGAGAAAAATTAATTTCTCGTTGTTAGGATAAGTTTACCATCGGCGATAAACTTTCCTTTCTTTGAAGAGCGAGTTATAGTCTGTGATGTGACTATAAGTCCTAGTGCATGAGCTTAAAAACGTGGAATGTTTTTAACATAAGCTCATGCCCGAGAAAAATGAATTTCTCGTTTTTAGGATAAGTCATCATCGGGATGAACTTTCCTGTCTTTGGAGATCGAGTTACAGTCTGTTATGTGACTGTAAGTCCTTGTATTGCAGCTTAACCATGAATCCCCTGAGACATTTGTTTCTCTGATATCTGCTTCTTCAGCAACCAAACTCTAAGAGTGTCCTTAGTTGAACGGTACACAACGATTGGACCGCTTCGTTCTTTTGGAACATCAACTTTGGTACCTGCATTCTCATTAGGAGTTTGTATACTTTTGCATGGGTTAGAGATATCTATTTTTGAAGCACGTGGGGGTTCACAGTTGGCTTTACTTGTGTCAGAGGTGGCCTGAGGGGATGATTCACTTGTCTTAGTTGGCAAACGTTTCCTTTTATAGAAAACCTTAAGTTCAGGCTTAAGTGATTTATCATCCTTTGCAATTTCCTCCCTAGTAGTCTTCGTAGAATCAGAGACTATCCTAGTTAAAGGGCACTCGTTTCCTACAAGAGTGAAAGTTCTACCAGTGGGGCGCCACATTTTACCAAAGGGTTTGATTTTAGCGACCCACTGGGATTTAAGTCTAGCACGGGAGTTCACCTCATTAAGCAATTTTTTGATACAAGCATCATGATTCGCCGTAAAGACACATTTTCTACATGTTTTACACGTAGCATATTTAATGTCCGAGTAAGATCTAGAATCCCTAGATGATTGATTGATGCTCCTAGGATTGGACATGCTACGGTTAGCAGTGTTGGGTAAACTAGAAGGCATCTGACTAGGTTTGAAATTCCTATCTCTTACATGTGTCTTTTGCTTAGCTTCCCTAAGATCAGATTCATGGCAAACCTCATTTGAACTAGTTCTAGACGTGGTCTTGGTATTTTTAGGGAAACTAGAGGCAATCATATGATTTGGTCTTGCTAAAGCTGGAGTGATCACATTGGGCCTAGTTGCTGGAGTGACTGGTCTAATAAGATGAACCAAATCAACTTGGGAGGCAAACCGCGGTCTCAAGGATTGTGGTCGCTCGGATCTAAATGCAGTAGATTGTCTGACAATCGGTTGTCTGACGAACTGATTTGTAGGCGGTTTCCCCAAGATTGATGGTTTTTCAAGCTTAGTGTCCACACTAGGTCCTCTAGTTTTCCTTAACTCGTTTTTCAACGCAGCTATAGCAAAAACCTTTTCCTGTAATTGGGCCTTTAATGTTTCATTTTCTTTGAGCACGTTATCTTGGGATGCCAACTTAGATTCAAGCAGTTGAATTTGTTTCAAAAGATTATCCTTTTCAGCTTTAGAATCTAGAACAGTTTGATCCAATTTTCTTTCAAGAACAACGTTTGACTTTTCAAGTTTTTCAAAGTATGTTTCAAATTTGTCCGTTTTCTTAGAAAATTCAAGTTTGGCATCCTCAAGATCTTTTGATTGCCGAGCTACGATCGTTTCGAGCTCTTTAATCTTGGAATCAGAAGCAGTCAATGAAGGAGTTATAGGATAATTATCATGATGTTTAGCATTCTGAACAATCTCTCCCCCATTATGACTTACATCGGATGAATCAGAAGTGGTATTGCTATCACTCTTTTCCATCCCATGTTTGTCATAATTAGGTTCAGAATGCTCAATATGCGGCATATCATCAGCATATACATCATACACAACATTACATTGTACCATGTTTACCGGCTCTTCGTCATAAACGGGTACGGTGTCAGCAAAAGAGATCTCGTGAACAGTTCCTGACGTGCCACTGGTATCATGTTGTCCTCCTGATTCCGTGCTCTTGGCATTGATAGGCTCCAAGTTTTCAACCGTATGACCATTCTCCTCTTGCATCTGCGGCATTGATTCTTGCACTCCATTATCATACGTTTGCTGAAGTTGTGATTGTTGATAAATCGAAGATGAAACCGATGTCATGAGTTTCAATATTGTATCACGGAAAACTCGAAGCTCGGTATGTGTATCTCGAAGAAATGATTGGCAAATCACAGAACTTTCAGGCTTAATAATATTGAATTGGAGGAAAGGCGTGAGTTGTGTCACAAGATCCTTATAGGCAAGTGCCGATGCAGAGTGATTAAAGTTTCCATGGTTGAGTTGCTCGGCGAGTTGGGTCAAAGTGGTAAAAATTGAGTCGATGAATATATGACGATCTTGTCCAAAGATTGTCAAAAATTCGCTCCCTCCTTGAATCCTCGAAAGAGTGACAAGATGAGACTGAAGCATTTGAAATGAATTTATACCACTTTCTCTAGCCTTGTCGTGCATTTGATGCAAGTCTCCCTCTTTAAGTGTCGATTTTAACGATTCCATTGGTAATCGAGGAAAAATGATGTGGCTGTTGTTGTTGTCGGGTTTTAACAATACGACTCGGCTCAAAAATTGTTATCGGCTCAAAAGATTATGAATAAAACCCGATCAAAAATCCGTAATTGCTAAAAATATATCCCGTCACTTTCACTCGTAAATTTGACTTCAAATCCGGCCAGAAAAGAAACTAAAAAAATAAGAAAATTTTTTGGATATAAAGAGTATGAATGTATCCAAATGTAACTAAATAAAAAAAGTAAACATAGAAATAAGTAAATAAATAAATAAAAAAATAAAAAACAAATGTATTTTTTTTAAAAAAAAAAATTTGCCTAAAATTCGGTATGAAAGTTGACTTTCTTGTCACCACACGTGGCTAGATGCACATTTTCTACTTCCCACGTTACTACTAAATAAGTCAACAATTTGTTGTTTCTAGGAACCTCCGTCCCACCTTAAAATTCTTAAAGTTCTTAAAAAACTCTAATATCTCTCACAAAAAAAAAACGTTACACAATCCTTATCTTATGTTTACATAAACTCTCACATTACCCAACCTTTTCTTGTTTCTTCCGTCAATACAAGATACGTGGCCCAATCAAAGAAAGGCCACCGCCCCACTTATCTAATTCTCGTTATCTCCGTCCCCAACTTAAATAAACACACAATATTTGACTTCTCCTCCCAAGACAAAACCTATCTCTCTCTCTTAAAACAAGATCAAATCAGATCACCAAAAAGGCCTCCGTCTCTTTCAACTCCTACCAATCTCAGATCCTCCCTCAAATCCTGATTACTCCCAAAAACTTGTCTCTATCGAATTACCCAACGATGCTCTTTAATCCAGAGTACTCCCCAACCGAATCAATCTCACACGAATCAAGAACTTACGAAACAAATAATAAGGCTTCAAGATCAATTAAATGGTCTCGGGTAGGTTTTTTTTGTAATGTTTTTCGAGTCTCTCTCTCATCTGTTGAGTCGTTCTGTCGTGTGTCAGTTTGGTAGGTTGAGTGTTGGGATAAGGGAGTAAAAGATTTGTGTGGGTTTGTGTTTTGGATCAATGAAAGTTTTTTCTTGTTGAAACTGAGATCTTTTTTTTTTTTTTAAATCTAGGTTGATGAGTGAATGAGTCGAAGGGTGTGGTTGAGAGGGTATAGGGATTAATATGATTGATGTAAGAGTGAGTGAGGGTATTGTATTGATAGATGTATAGGGTATTGATTGGTGTGGTCGAGAGGGTTTGGATTGATGTATAGGGTATAGGGGTGTGGTCGAGAGGGTCGAGAGGTGTGAGGGTGTCGAGAGAATATGGGTCGAGAGGGTGTCGGTGAGGGAGTGAGTAAATAAGTGGTTGCGATAAATGTGACGAGGGTGTGGGAGTGGTGTCCGAGAGTTTGTGAGGGTCGAGTCTTGTTGTTTTGTTTTGATTGAGTGGAGTCAGTCTCGAGTCTGGGGGGGAGTTTTGAGTTGAGAGTGTTTGTTTGTTTTAAGACCCGTTGAGTTTGAATTTGGATGCTTCGTTCGGAAGAGTTCCGAATCGGAACTTTGTTTCGTTCGGAACTTTGTTTCGTTCGGAACTTTGTTTCGTTCGGAACTTTGTTTCGTTCGGAACTTTGTTTCGTTCGGAACAGTTCCGAATCGGAACTTTGTTTCGTTCGGAACTTTGTTTCGTTCGGAACTTTGTTTCGTTCGGAACTTTGTTTCGTTCGGAACTTTGTTTCTTCACCCGGAACTTTGTGTCTTCACCCGGAACTTTTACTTCACCCGGAAGTTTTGTTCACCCGGAACATTTTTTGTTCATCCGGAACTTTGTGGGTTTGATTCGGAACTTTTGGTTCACTCGAAAAAAGTCTTCACCCGGAACTGGACAATAACAGACTGACTGACTGAAACTCGATACCCAAAAACCTTGAAAACGAGATAATGAAGGACAGTAGGACAACTGGACAACTGGACAGCCTTGAAACCCAGATATAATAAAAAAATTATATATAAAAACTGGTATATAAAAAATTTAAAATGATTATATAAAAAAACTGATTATAAACTGATATAACAATATAATTGATAATTGATAGACTAAAATTGATAATAAAAAAAAAATTAAAGTGATAACAAAATTAAAAGTTCAATTTAATAAAAAAAAATACAAAATTAAAAAGAGAAAAACACAAACTTTTATAAAAAACACCAACTTTTTATAAAAACACAAACTTTTTAAGATTTAATAAAGAAATTTTTGATTTTTTATATAAAAATTTGTGATTTTTTATCTAAAAGTAAGTAAATTTGAAGATTTGATATGATTTAACATATAAAAACACAAACAAAAATACAAACTTTTTATGATTTAAGCATGATTAAATCAAAACCCACCAAAATCAAAAAGAAATAAAACAAGAATAAACCAAACTAACCAAGGCTCTTGATACCAATTGAAGGTCTACGTGATTAATGGCCTATTCTATATCATGGATTTGATGGATTAGGTTGGTTGATTTAGATGATAATCATAAGGAAATAAAGGAATGAGATGAGGGATTAGAGAGAGAAAGGAGAGAAGGGAGAGAAGTTAGAGAGAGAAAGTTAAGATGAATAATGATTAAGTGAAAAATGATAATCAACAACCCCTCCTAACATGCTAGGAGGGGATATATATAGCCCACCCTACATGTGGGCTATATGGACTATACAATAATTAAATAGATCACGAGCCCATTACATAATTATCGTTGGAGCGACCGATCCTTCATAAATACGTAAAAACGTATTTCTAACAAATTATCATACTTTAACACTACATCAAGCCGTACAAGCACAATATTCACAAATATACATATTCACAATTGAAAACCAATATAAAGTGGACCTGAAGTGTACGACCCATTAGATGGATCGTTGCAGTAGCTTGTGGTGCACTAAATATGGTCTTCCACCAACGAATCTTTCCAAGCTCCTCATCAATCTATGTTCACGGAGCTTTTGATCTATCTTCTTGATCACATACTTCGCCATCTGCCGATAACCCTGATGCCAATCCTCAGTCATCTCTGGTAAAGTCCCACCCGAATTAAGATGCTCCAACTTTCCTCTGACATGTAGGAGAGTCCCATCACTGTACTTATAAAGCTCACCCACCCTCATAAACTTCATTAACCCTCGACTGTTCAAGTAGAAAATGCCGCAATTCGGAACAGAAATGCCGGTATAGGGACATCTATCTACATGTTGAGGTAGAACTTGATTCACTGGACGGGTTAAGTTGAGCTTCCTTTGGTAGCTTTCGACTCCCAACTGCAGATCTTCAACTCGTTTCTTGATAACAACGCTTCGTGTGAACATACGAAGTGCTGTATTCAAGGCAATGGGGTCTTCACGAGGAATATGTGTGAGTTGATCACGGGTCATCAGAAGCAACATATCTTCGATATCCTCAAGGCGAATGATAGAAAAATCTCCCTGCTGGATTTTGTATTCTCTATCATCCTCCCTTTTCAAACGAATCTCCGTCACATGATAATAGCCATTCTTGGCTTCAGTTTTCAGCCCTAAAATACTGGAGATGCGGATATCTGATCTAATGTTACTTCCTGAATTGACTAAGCAGCAACCCCTGTACGCCCTTCGGACTCGTTCGTCCCAATGAGATGCACCTATAACAGCATACATATCATAATTACGAGTTACCTTTGGGACCCAGAGTCGGTTTACCTTTTCCTCGATCCAGGGTATTGTCCCCCAGTTGGCAGCTTTCAGCAAGGTCAAGGAGGTTGCGTACTTTGATGAACCCTTCAGAAGATACTCAAGATCATAGGTGACGAAGAAGTCGAGAGCAATCTGATTATCTTGAGTAGGATCAAGTGGAGGTGGAACTCTTTCTGATTCATGAAGACCTGGCCGTTGAACGGTATTCAGAGCTTTCAGGATCTCATCAGCATAGTACTCGAACTCCATTCGGGTTAACCGGGTTTTGGCGCGAATTCTCTTATCCTTCAGCGCTCTCTTCACCAGAGACGGAGTAACCGAAGTCTTATACTCATGAGCCAGAAATGCACATAAGTCAATCGGACTGCGGATACGGAGATACAAAACATCTCTGTCAGCGTCTATGATCGGATCATATTGCGCCGCTGTCGTGATCCAAGCCTGTGGTGGTGCAGTCTCGTCAATCTCCAACGTGTCTGCCCAATCCCGTGTGCTTGATTCAGGAACAGTAGATTGGGGTTCTTGTTGTAGAGGAGTGGAAACGTGAACATCTGCTGGTTCTGATTCAGGCATTTCGGCGGTGTCGTGAACGGGTGAGTGTTGTGCAGCTTCAGGTTCAGTTACCGATTCTGCAATCACAGGAGCAACAACAACAGAACTAACGGGGTTAGTGGTAATAGGTAAAGATACAGCAATAGATGTACCAGGAATCGATGACGCCGTAGTAGCATTCACATCGTGGCGCCACTTGGATCGTCTTGATTCCGTGGAGGTAGACTTTTCCTTCTGCTCAGCATCTTTCTTAGACTTGGTTCCAGACTTAGCAGGTTTCTTTGAGCTGGCAACCTTATCTCCCTTTTCAGGCTGTTTACCCCCATCATCATCCTCGTCGCTATCCTCGTTGCTCCCCTTAGCACTCTCCTCATTACCATCACCACCATCATCACCATCATCATCATCATCATCCTCATCATCATCGTCATCGTCATCGTCATCATCCTTTTCTTCTTCTTCTCCTTCTTCTTCCTCTTCTTCACCAGTACCCTCTTCTTCTTCACTTTCTTCCCTTTCTTCCTCAGGCAGAATGTGGTATGGTACCACACTTCCAAACGTTTTAAATAACCTATCATCCTCCATGATAGCGTCATTCAGGGATTTGTAAAGAGCCCGTTGAATCCTGGATTTATCAAACGATCCAAGTTCCCTCATTCGAGCTTTCAGGATCTTCTTTAATTCAAAATCCGTCAACTCATAAGCAATTCTGTAGGCGGATTCAGAAGGATTGGATGACTTGATCATCAAGTTATCAGCTGCGATTTTCTTCATCTCATCACGCAATTTTGGCATAATGGATTCAACAGATTCTTTTACTCTCTCTTCAACAGTTGCTTCAAGTGCTTCTTTCTGCTCCCTGTATTTATCCCTCATAGCTTGAAGTCTTGTGATTCGTGCAGCATGCTTATCAGCCTCCGCCTGCTTAACTTCAGCTAGTTCTTCTGCATGAGCTTTACGAGTCGTCTCCATCTCTGCAGCGAATTTAGCAAGCATCTCTTCTTGTGCTTTCTTTGAGGCTTCTTCACTTTGCACTCTTCTAAGTAGCTCTTCTCGAAGGTTTTTCATCTCTTGTCTTTGGCTATCCGTGTGTTTATCCAACAACTCTGCCATAACAAATGCAGCCATTGAAGATGATGCAGAGCTACTTTGGGTTGGTTGAAGAGGCTCGGTTGTGACAACGGTACTAAGGATGGGAGTTATTGGTGGTGGAAGGAATGGTGTTGAAACCGGTCTGGTTGGTAAGGGTTGGATTGGTGGAGGTTGAGTTGATAAAGGTTGAGTTACTAACGGTTGAGTAGACACCGTGATTGTAGGAGCAACGGACTCCTTTTCAACACTTGCTGAAACCGGAATGGATGTCTCCTTCGAAGTAGAATACCGTTCAGGTGATCCAAACTCATCAATATCATCTGGTTCCTCGTACTCTTCTTCAACATTTATCCTTGCACCTGAACCACTACCGCCCGTATCTTTCCTACTCCTTTGAATAGCTATCTTCATTATTTTTCTCTCCGCCTTGTCAAGAGTAGGATCAACAACGTCTTCCTCGTCACGTAGAACTAACTCATCAGCCTTACCCTTTCCCTTCTTAACCTCATTCTTCTTCTTCTTGGTTTCGGGTTCTGGTAAAGCAACTGGTTGCTTGCGTTTACCTTTACTCTTGACCGTAGTAGACGAGTCTTCTACTGTCTGAAGGCTTGCTTTCAGCTTCTTGATTTCTAGCAGCAGTAGCTTGTAATCAGCATAGCCTTTGATTTTATCCGTCAGAAGATGATCGGGAATAGGACCGGGAATCACACCACCAGATGGTCCTTCATGCCTAAGAGCCACCGTATGATCAGCTTCTATAGTGTGATGCCGACTTGCTGCACGCCTATCAATGGTAACATCATTCTTCATACAATAATGAATGATAAGCTTGATAAACCGAGGATAAGGAAAGAAATTTGTCTTAAGCTTCTTGTTTTGGAAGAGTTGGAAGGTGAATTCTTCCCACAACAGTAATGCATAGTCTGCATTTGCACCTTTATACATTCCATAGAAGATGTTCATAATAGGACTGCACAAAGCATTATGCCCACTTGTTTTCGGTGTAAGACATCTACTGAGAATACCCAACATTGCTCTCCAAGGCTGACCTACTTTAGCAGTGGTAAATTCAGACGCAACTCGTATTTCAGGACATCCAAGAGCATCGAACAACTCCATGAGTTCGTCTTTAGTAGGATCCCTCGAAAATTCCATACCTTTGGGTGTATCCCGAATGCCAAATATCTTACGGAAGTCTGAAACATTAAGTGTCTGCTGCTTGTTGTCGAGGGTGAAGGTGATCTTGTTTGAAGTGCTTTCCTTGGTGGCCCAGAACTCATACATGTAATCATAAGGCACCGAGGCACTACTTCTTAAAGCATTCTTGAAATGGGATTGATCAAGGATTGCTATGGCGACTTTAAACCCATGGTGAGTGGATTTTGAAACTTGCTTCAGCCGGTAATTGTTTGGTATGAACTTGAGGGTTCGTGCTTCAGCAATTGCGGCTTCTCTAGAGTCTTGGATTGCTTGTACTGTTGGATTAGTCATTGTATCTGCTTAAGATAAGACATGAAAGGTTGATGCACAAGAATACATATAGATATGTTTCATTCTTATTTCTAAGCATAACATATTTCAACAAGTACTTAGAACATGCAAACCACTATCAATCAAACAACTCTTCATCCGGAACATTCCTTCATTCGGAACTTCTTCATCCGGAACATTCCTTCATTCGGAACTTCTTCATTCGGAAGTTCTTCATTCGGAACTTCTTCATTCGGAAGTTCTTCATTCGGAACTTCTTGTTGGAAATACGTTTTTCCTAATAAAGTCTCGGTCACATCTTAGTTAGCATAGATCACGAGTTATAGACTATTTAGAACTTTGTTTCTTGGAGCGACCTCCCTTAGGGGGAGATTGTTGGAAATACGTTTTACGTATTTATGAAGGATCGGTCGCTCCAACGATAATTATGTAATGGGCTCGTGATCCATTTAGTTTATGTATAGTCCATATAGCCCACATGTAGGGTGGGCTATATATATCCCCTCCTAGCATGTTAGGAGGGGTTGTTGATTGTTCATTACACTTAATCATTTTCCACCTTTACTTTCTCTCACTACTTCTCTCCCTTCTCTCCTTTCTCTCTCTACTCCATCATCTCCTTCCTTCATTTCCTTATATTTATCTAATTAATCAACCATCTTAATCCATCAAATCAATCACATAGAATAGGCCAATGATCGCGTAGACCTTCAATTGGTATCAAGAGCCAAGGTTTGATTGGTTTATTCTTGCTTTTATTTCTTTTTGATTTTGGTGGGTTTTTGATTTAATCATGCTTAAATATTAAAAAGTTTGTATTTTTTATAAAAAGTTTGTGTTTTTATGTGTTAAATCATGTCAAATCTTTAGATTTTACTTACTTTTTTAGATAAAAATCACAAATTTTTTACAAAAATAAAAAATTTCATTATCCAATCTTAAAAAGTTTGTGTTTTTATAAAAAGTTTGTATTTTTTTAGTGTTTTTTTTAATCTATCATTTTTATCAATTTCTAAATTTTTTATCAATTTTATCAATTTTTTTCTTTTAAAGTTTGTATTTTTTATTTATTTATTTTTCAGTTATCCATTTTCAGTTTTATCCAGTTTTTTCATACACTTTTCTATAATTTTTTATTTTTATTTTTATATAACCTTTTTTTTATTTTCTTCATATTATCAGTTTTTATATAATTTTTTATTTTAATTGGGTCTCGAGTTTTTGTCCAATATCTGTCCTACAGTCCTTCATCATCCACGTTTTCATCATCTTTGTCCGAGAATCTCAGTCCGTTTCATCAAGTTCCGGGTGAACAAAAGTTACGGGTGCACAAAACTTCCGGGTGAAAGAAATCTTCCGGGTGAACGAACAAGTTCCGAACGAACGAGTTCCGAACGAACAAGTTCCGAACGAAACTGTTCCGAACGAAACAGTTCCGAACGAACAAGTTCCGAACGAAACTGTTCCGAACGAACAAGTTCCGAACGAAACTGTTCCGAACGAACAAGTTCCGAACGAAACTGTTCCGAACGAACAAGTTCCGAACGAAACTGTTCCGAACGAAACAGTTCCGAACGAACAAGTTCCGAACGTAACTGTTCCGAACGAACAAGTTCCGAACGAAACTGTTCCGAACGAAGCATGTCAATTCAAACACAACGAGAAAGTCATCGTCGTCTCTTATATCGACTCATACCCTCGACATCTTAACTGACACAAACAAAAACCCACACACACTCGATTGACAACTCAACACTTGGACTAAAACCAACTCCGACTCACTCCCCTCCCTGGACACACACCTTCAACACCCTGACCCTCATCCTCTCACACCAACAAAAACCAAAATACTCTCAACCTCACCTCTCCTCTCTCTCGACTCGACACCCTCCCTCGAATCACAAACACTCACACAGCCTCACCATACAACCTCTCGAAACCACAACTCACACCCTCTCGTGTTACCACAAACACCCTCGAAACACACTCCTCAAACTCAACAAACTGCCATCAATCAACTCCAACCTCTACCCAATCACCCTCGACACAGACACCACACTCACAAACTCTCAACACTTCTCGTCCCTCGACCCACCCTCGAAAACTCCCTGGTCACTCCCTCGACTAAAAACAGACCCAAACCAACACACCCACCCTCAAAACCCTCGACTTACCCACCCTCATCAAACCCACAACGAAGACCAAAACGACCTACAACCTCACACCCTCACAATACTCTCGACCCTTACATCACCCTCGTTTCATACAATCACACAATCACACTCGACCCACAACAACTCTCGAACTCAAATAATTACACAACAGAAAGACACTACAGATGAGAGAGACTACAACTTAAATTAAAAGGAGACACCTACCTGTGACCTTCATGTGAAGATCTTGTAGCCGATTAAGTATATTAAGATCTGCGTTTGTGAGAAAGACGAAGTTTTTCTCTGTTTGTGAGTAAGAAAGACGACAAGTTTATGTTTGTGAGAGAGAGATAGATCTTGAAAGGTTAAGTTTCGAGCAGATCTGTATTCTTTATGAACTGAGATTTGAGAGAAGAAGAAAGATTTGAGGTTGTTAAGAAGAGAGAGAAGGACGGAGGTTCCTATAAAACATATACTGTGCGTGTTTTAATAAGGGAGGTGGGATTACGTGTTTTTAGCCAAAGACACGTGGGCTCAATTTTGACTTATGTGTAGATTTCAAACAAATACTGGTCACTTCAATTTTGACGTGTAGATTTCAAACAAATACTGGTCACTTGACGAATTTTATTATTAAACGTGTAGATTTACGAATTTGACGAATTTTATGAATAAAGAAAGGATTTTATTATTAAACGTGTAGATTTACAGTTTGGAATTTGACGAATTTTATTATTAAATTTGTGTCACTTTATTATAATAAAAGATCTTAGTATAAACGAAGTTTTTTTTTTAAAGTTGTCGGGATTTATAACAGTGAGACACATAGACGAGACTAAGTGACAAAATCTGTTTTTGACGAGACCAAGAATTTTTATTTTCATTTCTCATCGAACTTTCAATGATAGAAATAGAAAGATAGATGAAGAACTAGAGAGAGAAACTAGAGAGAGGTTGGAGAGAAAATGAAAATATTAGATTGAATGTGTGAAAGTGAGAATGACCAACATAAAGCATTTCGTAAAGAGAAGAAAACTCGGGATAAAGAAAACGCTGCTTTTCTCGGGTCAATTGACGAGCAGATGACCGCGATCATTCAACGCGAAGTCAAGTCTTATGTTGATCAACAATTACCACATCTTGTCGGTAATGGTCTATCTACTCTTCAAATCATGACATTGCTTCAGAAACGTCTGCTAGATTTGGGAGCTCATAAATCAAAATACAAACGCAAAGTTCTGCAATATCTCAACTATGCAATTGATGAAGAGAATCCTGCAGACACTACCGACTCTGAGTCTGATGATGAGAATGTGTTAGAAGAGGAAGATGACGAGGAACATGGTGAAAAGAATGATGAGAATAAGGATGAGGATGAGGAAGGAGATGAGGAGGATAAAGAGGATGAACAAGGAAAGGATAAGAATGTTGATGACGATAAGGACGAGGACGAGGATACAGATGATGACCAGGATGACGATGACGATAATGACAAGGGTAATGAAGTCAGCAAGGGTGATAAGAATGACAACACTGGTACAAATGCCGACGAGACAAACAAGAATGACAATGAAACGGCCACCGAGAAAGGTCTCGAGGACATTGCAGAAACGGTTGCTGACACCACAGATAAGCCACTGGAGACAATAGTATCAGAAACTCAGCAGGCTGCTTCAGGTATATCTACTGCACCAGAATTCACTACTGATTCTCATATTGAGACTGTAGAATACATGCAAGCAGAAGAACCGACAGACACAATGCTTGAAGAAGAACATCACGATGATATACCGGTGACGCAAACTCAACCTTCCACATCCTCTACAGCTCAGCATGATGATGACATGGAAGTTGAAGATTTACATGTTCCAGAACCGACATTTGCTGAATCTCTTATCATTGATGATACGATACAAGAACAACTTTGGCTAACAAACGCAGCACCACATCATCCATTTGACACTGCAACTGTAATGGAGATGACTCAATTCCTCAACAACCCTATCGACTTCTCGGCTTTTCTAAGGTACTCTCATGGGAAACCAACGATGACCCCGGATCTGATCAAAATGGCAGCTGCAAATGTGGACTTCTTTGATACCTTAAAGATCACCCATAATGAAGCAGAATATCACCTGAATGAGCTTACCAAAGCAATGAGAGCGACAACTACAGGAATTCAAACTCCCGTATTGCAACCTCTTACACCAACGGTCATCGCTAGTTCTGCCACTATCCCAATCGAGCATTTTGTCTTTCACGATCTTGAATACCTTGAAAATGGAGCAAAGAAGTATGCCACGTCACTAACAATGCTCAAGGCTGTCAATTTGGAGAATGTTCCTTGGATAGAAGACAAAGTGCCTGACTCAATCTGGAGAAAGAAGCTGCTCAAATTTTATGACACCTATGCTTCACTTGGCATATCTCACTGGGACAAAAAGAAGAAGTTAGCCTATAATCACTTCCATCGTCCTAAGAGAGGTGCTTCTATCGTCTCATCTCACAGAATCAAAAGTATCCTTGGGGCAACTACCCAGACGGTTTTCGGTTACGATTACTTAAATGTAATCTTGCTCAAACGTACCGATGAGAAAGAATTCCGCATTGACGAAAGTGATCTCCAGTACCTTCAACTCGAAGACATAGAAGATCTATTGCTGCTTTTGGCTCAAGAGAAAGTTGACCATCTATCACCTGATATTGTCATAGCCTTGAGTTCAAACTTTCGTCAATATGCCAGGAAAATTGTCATTCAACACCGGGTGGAAGATTTTCAACTTGGGGTAGAAAGCTATCAGAAGAAGTTAAACCTGCAACGTCCCCATACGACTCCACTTAGTAACTTCCACAAGGACAAGAAGGTCTACATGGGAACTACCAAGCTGGAAGCAGGAATCTTTTATCCGAATCAGACTGGCGTCATGCAATACATGCGATTCTCAGAACTGCACAAATTCAGTGATGGAACGCTAAAGAATGTTCGAGATGATTTGTCGGTTCTCAATTCCAACTTACCTCTTCCGGCAGTCACATACACCTGGACATCCCAGTGCAGAAAAGGATCTTCGTATGCAATCAGGAAAATTGAGGAAGTGCTAAGGAAGCGCCGATTGCTACGAAGCATAGAACGATTCGTCGGTGGACGACCATATGGAGCTCACCATCGGCTTACGGAACGAACCAATTAATTTAGGTTCGTCTCATTACAGGTCAACTCCATATGTACATTTTTGTGAATATGTTATCTTTTTACTTTATCAACTTTTGTGGCTTATTGTAGTGTTAAGGTATGATAATTTTTCAAGAATTTCTCACGAGATTCTAAATCTTTCAAAATACATCATACTAAAGCACTACAACTATCCCTTATTTAATTAAGGGGGAGCATTAACATGTTCTATGGCCAAACATCAATTTCATTTTTACCCAAAGACCGGTTAATCCATTCAATATCCCAAATATTAATGGTTAACATTTTGGATAAGGGGAGAAAATGGGATTAAGGAGACTTAAGTGATACTTGGCTAAAAGATGAAAAAGACTTAATGATAATCCAACTTAATATGTGTGAAGCACGTGTTAAGGGGGAGCGTTTTTGATGAACAAAACACCTAAGGTACAAAACTTTTGATTTCAATATCACAAGTACCTTAGGTGATTTTCAATGATTTTTCACGGTGGCAATTCCTTCCCAAAACACGCTTAATTCACGACGGATGTGGTGACAAAAGGGTGGTAGGAATAGGTTTAGTCCAATGATTCATCAGAGCCGATGGAATCTTCCCAAGGACAACTCCCTAGATAGAATTAGAAGTCCTAGGAAAGATGGAGAAAGAATGTGAACGTAGCTGAATGCCGACCAAGTACTTAAGCTAGCACTGGAACAATCACAACAAGGTGCTAGTGATGACGTATTGGTAAGCATTGAAGGGGTTGAAGAATGAAAAAGAAATGTAAAGATAAAGGGTGTAAAGAAAGAAGCCCTCCTTACAACTTTAGGCAGAAACCGGGTCAATACATATGCTATTGAGGTCATTTTTGCTAATGATTCTCGGTATTGAAGAAAGACATCATGGACCCAGTGATGCAATGCACAACCCTTCCCAGCTAACTCAAATATCTCTCAAAAGGTATTTGTTTTAATCACACGGAGATCAACACGTTATCTATTGGTTTATTCACTCCGAATAGACTGGTATTGAAAAGGTGGCACTCCTCTCCAGCCATCGCTCACTAAATCAAAACGCACAATCGAGTCTAGAGCCAAGAGATCATCAAAAGTCTCATTAGGACACTTTTCATTTATTCCTTGCTTTCTCACACACTGTGAAAAGTAAGAGATTTTCATGAGTCCTACGCAATATTCCTGTAATATTGCCAGAACATCCGAGTAATACGTAAGTATTACAATGAAGATGGAAATCCTGCTTGAGCCAACATCAAACAAGCTCATGGTAGGTTACACGTGCGATTCTTTTAGAATCAATCTTGTGAAAAACTGGAAGGTAACAGTGGTTTAATTCTTAATTGAACTTAAACTCGTTCCAGGCCTCTTCGCATTATCATATGATCTTGCCAGAACACTCAGAGTGACTCTTTATTGACCACAGTGACGAGTGGAAATCCTTCTAGTGTCAACATCAAACAGCACTTGGTAGGTGACGTGCAAGATTCTTTATGAATTAAGCTCGTGACAACTGGAAAGCAACGATGGTGAAAATCTTAATTGAGATTCACTTGTTCCAGGTTTCATGAATTGACGGCTTTTAATCACAAGGATAATTTATCCAAGTGATTCACTCTTTATGTTCGCAGTCAGCTTTGGACGGTCGAATAAAGAGAACGGGTTTACCCGCGAAATCCTGTCAGGAAGTTACTTAATTGAAACTATCCGTCACGGGTACGATATCTAATATCGTTCAACGGTCTTCACCGACCGGAGGTAAAATGCTACCGAATTAGAATAAAATGTTCAAAGCCATTTTATTCGTGTCGTTGCTGTGTACCTGTTAAAGACGGTGGCGTTGCTGTGTACCTGTTGAAGACGGTGGCGTTGCTGAGTACCAGTGAAGACGGTGGTGTTGCGGTGTACCTGTAGAAGTCGTTCCCACATGCTTATGTCTTTCTGCATCAAAGTTTAACAAAAATTCAAGAAAGTACAAGATAAAGTCTTCCGCTGCACCAAACTCTGAAACTTTCGAGAATTCAACAAAAAGACATAAGTGTGTGGAACATGGAGTCACGAAAAGGCAAATTCACAAGAAAGGCAAAGATCGCACGTGCAAGGCCAAAAGAACATGTTCCAAGCAAAAAGGCTGATATCATTCAATGCATATTCACAAAAGAAAAGAAAAAGAAAGAAAAGAAGACTACGAGCTCAAGAACAGAATCTAACATGCTAGATTAGGACTTTGTAAACTTGGAGTGACCTCCCCTTGGGGGAGATTGTTGGAAATACGTTTTACGCATTTAGAAAGTCTCGGTCACTCCAACCATGTAGTTATAGGCTCGTAGTTAAGTTAAGTGTTATTTATTACATAGCCCGACCCATGAGCATGTTCATGGGCCGGAAGCCCAAGTCCTTTAAGGACTTGGGGTATTTAAACCTCTTTCCACCATGGAAAGAGGTGTTGGTTGTTTTATTCTTTCACTTGAATATATGTGTTTTCTTCCATTTCTCTCTCTAACTTTCTCTCTCTAGAAAAACATCAACCCCCTTGTTTCACAAGATTATCATTGTTCTACAGAATCATTGAGTTCCAAGTCTCAAAAGGGTGAATTACAAGACGATACAAGAAGGAGTCATCAGGGAATAGAATCAGGAGGGACGCAGGAACCAGGTAGCATGTCAAGTACAGCTAATATTCTTCATATGATATCTGAAATGAATGCGCTAGTTAACAATCCTGCTAATTGTTTTACGACTGCTTCTTTAACCAAGCCTAAGTCTAAGATTAAAGAGCTCGAATCGATTATAGCTTAACAATCAAATGATCTTGAGGATGCCAAACTTGAATTTTCTAAGAAAACGGACAAATTTGAAACATACTTTGAAAAACTTGAAAAGTCAAACGTTGTTCTTGAAAGAAAATTGGATCAAACTGTTCTAGATTCTAAAGCTGAAAAGGATAATCTTTTGAAACAAATTCAACTGCTTGAATCTAAGTTGGCATCCCAAGATAACTTGCTCAAAGAGAATGAGACTTTAAAGGCCGAAGTACAGGAAAAGGTTTTTGCTATAGCTGCGTTGAAAAACGAGTTAAGGAAAAGTAAAGGACCTAGTGTGGACACTAAGCTTGAAAAACCATAAATCTTGGGGAAACCGCCTACAAATCAGTTCGTCAGACAACCGATTGTCAGACAACCTACTGCATTTAGATCCGAGCGACCACAATCCTCGAGACCGCGGTTTGCCTCCCAAGTTGATTTGGTTCACTTTCCTAGACCAGTCACTCCACCATCTAGGCCCAATGTGACTAAAACAGCTTTTGCAAGACCTAATGACATGATTGCCTCTAATTTCCCTAGACATAGTCCAAAGAATACGTGTCAAACTAGTTCAAATGACGTTCGCCATACATTTGGTCTAAGGGAAGCTAAGCAAAAGACACATGTAAGAGATAGCAATGTCCAACCTAGTCAGATGCCTTCTAGATTACCCAGCACTGCTAACCATAGCATGACGTCTCCTAGGAGTATCGATCAATCATCTAGGAATTACTCGGACATTAAATATGCTACTTGTAAAACATGTAGAAAATGTGTCTTTACGGCAAATTATGATTCTTGTATCAAAAAATTGCTTAATGAGGTGAACTCCCGTGCTAGACTTAAATCCCAGTGGGTTGCAAAAATCAAACCCGTTGGTAAAATGTGGCGCCCCACTGGTAGAACTTTCACTCTTGTAGGAAACGAGTGCCCTTTAACTAGGATAGTCTCTGATTCTACGAAGACTACTAGGGAGGAAATTGCAAAGGATGATACATCACTTAAGCCTAAACTTAAGATTTTCTATAAAAGGAAACATTTGCCAACTAAGACAAGTGAATCATCTCCTCAGGCCACCTCTGACACAAGAAATGAAAACCGTGAACCCCCACGTGCTTCTAAAATAGATATCTCTAACCCATGCAAAAGTATACAAACTCCTAATGAGAATGCAGGTACCAAAGTTGATGTTCCAAAAGAACGAAGCGGTCCAATCATTGTATACCGTTCAACTAAGGACACTCTCAGAGTTTGGTTGCTGAAGAAGCAGATATCAGAGAAACTAGTATCTCAGGGGATTCATGGTTAAAGCTCACAATGACTTATAGTCACATCACAGACTATAACTCGATCTTCAAAGAAAGGAAAGTTTATCGCCGATGGTAAACTTATCCTAACAACGAGAAATTAATTTTTCTCGGGCATGAGCTTACATCAAAAACATTCCAAGTTTTTAAGCTCATGCACAATGGCTCCTCGTTAAATGACAGACGACGACCCAGACTTCAGAGACAGGGAAGTTTATCTACGCAACGATGACTTACCCTCTTAACAAGAAATTAAGTTTTCTTGGACACGAGCTTATCCTAAAACCATTCAAAGGTTTTAAGCTCGTGTATATGGCTTATCGTTAAATATCAGACGATAACCCGTGCATCAAATAAAGGAAAGTTTATCGCCGATGATAAACTTATCCTTACAACGAGAAATTAAATTTTCTCAGACACGAGCTTACATTAAAACCATTCAAAGGTTTTAAGCTTGTGTACATGACTTACAGTTAAATGTCAGACTATAACTCGAACTTAAAATAAAGGAAAGATTATCTTTTATGATAACTTATCCTCTTAACGAGAAATTCACCTTTCTCGGTCATGAGCTTGTATTAAAACATTCGAAGTTTTAAGCTCAGAAAGGAAAGTGTATCTTTTAAATAAGAGAACTTTTCCTCATAACGAGAAATTATCCTTTCTCGGTCATGAGCTTTCCGTTAAAACAGTCAAAGTTTTCAAGCTCATGAAAACGACTTCTAAGTAAATGTCAGCTTAGGACTCGTTCTTCAGATAAAAGGAAAGTTTATCGCCGATGATAAACTTATCCTTAACAACGAGAAGTTTACAACTTCTCGGACTTGAGCTTCCTAAGATATTCCAAATCTTAAGCTCAAGTAATTGGTTTTCAAAACTTTGAACACAATTTTTCAAGAATTTTTCAAAAGGTTTTTCTAAATCTTTCAAAATTGTGTGTTCAAAAATGTTTTGATAAAAAGAGCATGTCTTCTGGAATCGATAATATTTACGAACCTAGAAATGTCATTCAATAATGACACGGGGTTGTAAATAAAGTTCGAGCAGAAGTTCAAACTTTTAAAACATGCTCAAAAATGGTTTGCTATTATTTCAGATAGCAACCCGCTTTTCATAATCAAGTCAAGCATTTCACCGGAAAGCTTTGACTCAACAACGGGAATTAATTTTCTCGGGGACGTGACAAGGTGACCAACATTCGTGAACTAGAACCATGTGAATCTTTCATATGATGTTCTCCATCATTCAGGTCCTACCTCGTTAATTGTTAATCTTGTGAATTCACTATCATATATGATCTTTGCACGTGATAAATACCTTACACTTGTATTTATAAGGTATTTAATTTACGTTTCAGCCACCCTCATTAATTTGAGGGAGAGCTTGTGTAATTTATGAAGATAATTAGATTTGCATTTTTCTTCCCAAATTTTCTTAAAATGCTATTAAATCAATTGATATTAAAAACATCGATTGGGTTAATATTTTTAATATGGGGGAGAAAATGTGATTTAATATGGGATATGATCAATCATAAATGGTTTGACTTAACGTGATAGCTCATCCCGACATGTGCAAAATTTTTTCGGATATCGTAGCATATGTTAAGGGGGAGCAAAAGGGATTTGCATTTCAAAATGGATTTTATGGTGACATACACTTACCCAAAACATCTCTATTCACGATGATGAAGATTGTGGTGACATAAGGATGGTAGGATAGGTTAAAGTCCAATGATTCCTCTAGAACCGGAGGAATCTTCCCAAGGACATTCCATAGCTAGAAATAGTTGTCCTTAGGAAAGATGGAGAAAGAGTGTGAACATAGCTGAATGCCGACCAAGTACTTAAGTTAGCACTGGAACAATCACAACAAGGTGCTAGTTATGACGTATTGGTAAGCATTGAAGGGGTTGAAGAATGAAAAAGAATTGTAAAGATAAAGGGTGTAAAGAAAGAAGCCCTCCTTACAACTTAGGCAGAAACCGGGTCAATTCATATGCTATTGAGATCATTTTTGTTAATGATTCTCGATATTGAAGAAAGACATCATGGACCCAGTGATGCAATGCACAACCCTTCCCAGCTAACTCAAATATCTCTCAAAAGGTATTTGTTTTAATCACACGGAGATCAACACGTTATCTATTGATTTATTCACTCCGAATAAATTGGTATTGAAAAGGTGGCACTCCTCTCCAGCCTCCGATCACTAAAAATCCAAAATGCACGATTGAGTCTAGAGCCATTTGAGATCATCAAATATCTCATTAGGACACACTTTCATATTTCCTTACTTCTTCACACACTGTGAAAAGTAAGAAAAATTTTAAGAGTCCTACGCAAAATCTTCATGATCTTGCCTGAACATCGGAGTAATACGAAAGTATTTACAATGAAGATGGAAATCCTTCTTGAGCGAATATCAAAAAGCTCATGGTAGGTGACTTGTGCGATTCTTTATGAATCAAACTTGTGATAACTGGAAAGCAACATTGGTTTAATTCTTAAATGAATTTAAACACGTTCCAGGCCTCTACGCAATATCTTAGTGATCTTGCCAGAACATTCAGAGTAATACTATTAAGTATTTACAGTGACGAATGGAAATCCTTCTAGTGTTAACATCAAACAGCACTTGGTAGGTAACTTGCAAGATTCTATATGAATCAAGCTAGTGACAACTGGAAAGCAACGATGGTGCGGTTCTTAATTGAACTTCACTTGTTCCAGGAACATGAATTGACGGCTTCAAATCATGTGGATAATATTATCCAAATGATTCACTCTTTACGTTCGCAGTCAGCTTTGGACGGTCGAGTAAAGAGAACGGGTTTACCCGCGAAATCTTGTCAAGGAGGTTCTTTATTGAAACTACCTGCCACAAGTACGATATTTAATATCGTCCAACGGTCTTCACCGACCGGAGGTAAAATGCTACCGAATTAGAATGAAATGTTCAAAGCCATTTCATCCGTGTATATTGTTTGTTGCTAACTGTCTTATGCAGCGTAACAAGAAGGTGGCATTGCGGTGTACAATCCAGAAGAAGTCGTCACCACATGCTTATACTACATACAATTAGTACTTCAACAAATTCAAGAAAGCCTGAAGGTCAAGTCTTCCGCTGTATCAAACTCTGAAGCTTTCAAGAATTTAAAAGTATAAGTATGTGGAACATGAAGTCACAAAGAGGCAAATATCACAAGTGAAGAATACACAAGGTCAAGGCAAGGAAACATGCTCAAGACTAAAGTCAAAGATCACATCAAGCATATTCACAAGAACAAGATCGAAGACTCAAGCATAGATGCTAGGTTTAAGATTTTGTAAAAAGATGTGACCTCCCTTAGGGGGAGATTGTTGGAAATACGTTTTTCCCAATAAAGTCTCGGTCACATCTTAGTTAGCATAGATCACGAGTTATAGACTATTTAGAACTTTGTTTCTTGGAGCGACCTCCCTTAGGGGGAGATTGTTGGAAATACGTTTTACGTATTTATGAAGGATCGGTCGCTCCAACGATAATTATGTAATGGGCTCGTGATCCATTTAGTTTATGTATAGTCCATATAGCCCACATGTAGGGTGGGCTATATATATCCCCTCCTAGCATGTTAGGAGGGGTTGTTGATTGTTCATTACACTTAATCATTTTCCACCTTTACTTTCTCTCACTACTTCTCTCCCTTCTCTCCTTTCTCTCTCTACTCCATCATCTCCTTCCTTCATTTCCTTATATTTATCTAATTAATCAACCATCTTAATCCATCAAATCAATCACATAGAATAGGCCAATGATCGCGTAGACCTTCACTTCTTCATTCGGAAGTCCTTCATTCGGAACTTCTTCATTCGGAAGTTCTTCATTCGGAACTTCTTCATTCGGAAGTCCTTCATTCGGAACTTCTTCATTCGGAACTTCTTCATTCGGAACTTCTTCATTCGGAAGTCCTTCATTCGGAACTTCTTCATTCGGAACTTCTTCATTCGGAACTTCTTCATTCGGAAGTCCTTCATTCGGAACTTCTTCATTCGGAAGTCCTTCATTCGGAACTTCTTCATTCGGAAGTCCTTCATTCGGAACTTCTTCATTCGGAAGTCCTTCATTCGGAACTTCTTCATTCGGAAGTCCTTCATTCGGAACTTCTTCATTCGGAAGTCCTTCATTCGGAACTTCCTTCATTCGGAAGTTCTTCATTCGGAACTTCCTTCATTCGGAAGTTCGTTCGGAACATTCCTTCATTCGGAAGTCCTTCATTCGGAACTTCCTTCATTCGGAAGTTCGTTCGGAACATTCCTTCGTTCGGAAGTTTTGTTCAAAACTTCCTTCATTCGGAAGTTATTATCCATGTTCATCCGGAACTTCAAAACACAGCCTATTGATGATTTAATCTATGCGCGTTTGTGAGTTCTAAGGCAAACTAAGGCAATATAACATCTTCTAAAGACATTCCGAGTATATCCCACTTATAACCCTAATCAATTAAACCTAAATTAAGGAGTAAACCCTAATCTTGATTGATTTAATTATAACTGATGAATTAGGCGAATTAAAGATGAAAAATTGATGTTAGTACCTTTTTGAATGATTGGATGATTAAAACGGAAGTTCTTGGAAGCTTAAGTATGTTTTAATGGCGGCAAGGGAGAGATGATAAACAGTGAGTAAGATAAAAAAAATGGGGGCGGGGGGTTTGCATTTGACTTAGGTCAAATTTTACAACTTCCACAATTTTCACCTTAAGTCCCTATATTTTCTTATACTTTTCCTTTTTGTTTATAACTTATCTTCTCATTTTTCTTTTCCATTGTTAAGCTTAGTCAACTTAATCTTGCTTAGCTAAACTAAACTCGACAATCTCACACAACTTAAGTATCGCATCCAATAATCAAATCTCCAAGATCTAAAGCAATTCCTATCACAATGAACGAGCCCAAGTCGTTTTCTAAAGCAATACCACTCAATTATCATTCAGCCAATTAATTTTCCACAAACACTTTTGAAAATCGATTTAATGACGAAGATGATTTAATATTTTCTCCCCCTTAAACGATGAGCCGTTTTCTATTTAAAGAGCTGTAGTCATTCTTTAAAGAGTCAAATATTGATGAAAACATTTCCCAATTAATGTCTTGAAAAAATTGATTCGTGGTGTCAATAAGATTTCTCTTATTTTAACAAATTAATGCACTGAGACATACATAAATTCGTGTTAGACCAAGTTGTAAAGTAAACTTGATCCCTTTGCATGATTTGGCTTGTAAATCATGCCCGAGAAAATTAATTCCCGTTGTGAGCCAACGTTTTCCAAAGAAATACGTGACTTTAATATGAAAACCGGGTTGCAGTCTGAAATAACTACAAGCCATAATGGGCATGTTTTAAAAATGTACAACTTTTATACGGACTCTATTTATGGCACCATGTCAATATTGATCGACATTTCTAAGGCCGTAAATATTACCGTACTAAAAGACATGCCCGATTTAAAAACGAAAAATATTTTTGGTTTTTCTTGATTTTATAATTTTTATGGTTTTTGTAGGTTTTATATTTTTTATGGTTTTTGTTGGTTTTATATTTTTTATGGTTTTTCTTGGTTTTATAATTTTTATGGTTTTTGTAGGTTTTATATTTTTTATGGTTTTTGTTGGTTTTATATTTTTTATGTATTTTTCTTTTGTGGTTAATATATTTACGATAATATACATGATCACGAACAAAGGATACTCTGAATAGTTTACCACCACTATTCAGCTGATTCTTCTGCCAACTCTTTGAGAGTCGCTGGAGTGAATGATTTCATGCCAAGCTTGTCGATCAAAAACTCAATTCGTCCTCGATCTAAGGCTTTGGTGAACATATCCGCCAGCTGGTACTCAGTAGTGACAAAATACAGCTCGATCACTCCGTTCTCCACCTGCTCTTTAATGAAATGGTAGCGAATGTCTATGTGCTTGGCCCGGGAGTGTTGAACGTAGTTGCAGCAAAGGGCAATGGCGCTCTTGTTGTCACAATACATCGGGATTTTGTTAAATCCAAGACCGTAGTCAGTTAATTGTGATCTCATCCAAAGGACTTGAGCACAACAACCGGACATGGCGATGTATTCAGCCTCCGTGCTAGAAATTGCAGCGCTTTTCTGCCTTTTTGAAGACCAACTGATCAATCTATCTCCAAGGAGTTGCACAGATCCAAAAGTGCTACGCCTCGTGTCTTGACATCCAGCATGATCGGCATCTGCGTATGATATTAATGCAATAGAGGAATCTTTCGGATACCATAGACCACGATGAAGTGTTCCTTTTAGATACCGAAAGATCCTTTTAACAACATGTAGGTGCTTTTCGGTAGGCCGAGCCTGATACCGGGCACACATGCATACAACAAATTGCAAATCAGGCCTGCTAGCAGTTAGATAGAGAAGGGTGCCGATCATCCCACGGTAAAGTTTTGGATCGACAATAGTCCCATTCCTATCTTCATCTAACTTGGATTTCTCCACCATTGGAGTGTCCACGGGGTCACAATTATCAAAGTTATATTTCTTTAACGATTCTAGAGCATATTTGGATTGATTAATAAAGATGCCTCTGGGATTTTGAGAAATCTGTAATCCTAAGAAAAATGAGATTTTTCCCATCATTGACATCTGAAAGCGTGTGGACATTATCTTCTCAAAGCGATTTGACAATTCTATGTTAGTGGCAGCAAGTATTATATCATCAACATAAATTTGTACCAGTATCATGTCGTTGCCCTCCTTGAGAGTGAATAGAGTGGGGTCCACCTTGCCTTTGGAGAAGCCTTCCGAAATGAGATATGTTGAGAGGAGATCATACCACGCGCGTGGAGCTTGTTTCAACCCATAGAGAGCCTTCTTAAGCTTGTACACATGATTAGGAAACTCCGTGCTAACGAACCCATCCGGCTGACTAACATAGACTTCTTCCCTTAGTTCACCGTTCAAAAATGCCGTCTTCACATCCATTTGATAGACGATCATGTTCATATGAGCAGCATACGCAAGGAATAGTCTAATCGCCTCCAATCTTGCCACAGGAGCAAAAGATTCTTCAAAGTCTATACCCAAGGCTTGTTTATATCCTCTAGCGACCAATCTAGCCTTATTCTTCAATACCGCACCCATCTCATCAAGTTTAACCTTATAAACCCATAACAAGGTAAGGATGTTAACCTTGTCAGGGAGAGGAACTAATTCCCATACTTCAAGTCGTTGGAATTCATTTAGTTCCTCCTGCATGGCTTCAATCCAAGATGATTGAGTCATAGCCTGCTGCCAATTTTTCGGTTCAACTTCAGAGAGAAATGCATCAAAGTAGCAATAGAGTGCACTCTCTTGTAATTGATGGCGTGTAGAGACTGGTCGATCTAGATTACCAATGACATTCCTAATTAGGTGATCTTTTATCCATTTGGTGCTATGTTTTTCAATCCTAGGTGGTCTGGAGTGAACAATACAAGGAGCTTCTTCTGAGGTAGACGCGGCTGAAGGGTTTTCAGGTATCGCTACACCAAAGAAAGGAAGCTCTTGCAGGTGAGCATATTCCAAATCGTGATCAATAGAATCCTCTTCCACATCATTAGGCACAAGTAGGGGTGACGATTCAGGTATAGTTTCAGAATCACTTGGTGAAGGTGCATCCGGTTCAATGTGAATTGAAGATGCATTAGATAAAGCTTCATTTGCTTGAGCAACAACTTCAGGGATTGGAGCTATCACTACAGGTGCTGGAACTTCATCATTTGGGGGATCAAAGAATTCGTCAAACAACGGTTGAAACAGTTTATCCCACTCGGGCCTTGATGGTGGTAAAAATGATGTAGAAGTAGGATTATTGGGAACTAATCCGGAACTAATAACACCGGTTCCCATCTCATGAAGCGCGGGTTCAGAGCTGTGTTGCTCAGAAGCCATCGCTGTCAGCTCGTCGAAATATGCGTCCATAGTTTCTACAATCTTACCATGACGACGGTTGTAAATTCGGTAGGCTTTCTTTGAGGGTGAGTAACCAATGAAAATACCTATATCGGCTTTCGGTTGAAGCTTGCCCAAGTTCTCACTATTAATGTTTGGATAACAAAGAGCACCAAACACATGAAAGAATGAAACATCGGGTTTACGGTCATGTAGAAGCTCGTAAGGTGTTTTTCCATGGCGTTTCCGAATGATAGAACGGTTTTGGGTGAAACATGCAGTAGATATCGCTTCTGCCCACAAGAACAATGGAGCGTTCGCATAAATAAGCATAGTCCTAGCAGCTTCCATAAGCGTACGATTCCGTCTTTCAACGACACCGTTTTGTTATGGAGTACGTGCAGCGGATGTTTCATGTGAAATACCAACTCCTTCATAGTAATCACGAAGAGTCTGGTTGACGAACTCTGTTCCATTGTCTGTACGAACACGGCGGACAGTAGTATTCAAACGTACCTGAATGAATTTCAGAAAAGTAATGATAGCCTTCGGTGCTTCATCCTTTGTACGTAAAAATCTTACCCATGTAAACCTGGAGAAATCATCCACAATAACGAGAATGAATTTCTTACCGCTCACACTTTCAGTTCTCATTGGCCCACAAAGATCCATATGCAAAAGATGAAGTTTTTCTTGATTGGTGTCTTCAGCTTTGGGCTTGTAAGATTTCTTGGTACTTTTCCCCCTTGAACACGCGGAACATAAATGGTCCTTGTGAAATTTAAGCTTTGGAAGACCACGAACTAATTCGTTTTTAGCCAGATGATTAATAGCATCAAAGTTGAGATGAGATAATCTGCGATGCCATAACCAAGACTTGGTCTTAGATGCTTTAGAGAGAAGACATACTGGAGAGGCGGCCATCATGTCTTGTAGGGACAACGTATAAAGATTTGCACCACGAGATCCCTTCAGCAAATCTTTTCCTTCCAAGTTGCGGATGAAACAAGTATGTTGTCGAAAAGCAACCTCTAGGTTGGAATCACAAAACTGTCCTACTGAAAATAAGTTATGACCAAGACCTTCTACATAGTATACCCTTGAAATCATAACGTTTCCAATCTGATATTCACCATACCCCATTATCTTTGCTATATGATCATTCCCGAATTTAACCGTACCAAGAAACTTGCTGACGAATTTCGGAGCATCGAGCGATTTCCGGTCATATGCTTTGAACAACCGGAGTCCAAATACCAGAGGATGATTTGGACCACCTGAAAATATCACCACACGAAGACAATGTAGAGGTATCGGAATCTGAATGTTCCTTGTTATTAGCAGGTACAGATTTAATAATCTTAGATTTGCTAATTTTGGGTTTCTTAGATTTCCTAGCCTTCTTCTTCCTAGTCGGTGGTGTAGATTCTAGTTGGCTTAAATCCTGTGGTATTTCTTCACTGATAGGCACTATAGTGGGGGCTGACCTAACTAAAGGGCGTTGTTTCCATACTTGAGTGCGAGTGTGCCTAACTAAAGGACGCTCAGACCTAACCTCAATGGATGCATTCCTAGTTAAAGGGCACATTGTTCCATCTAATGTAAAGGTCCTACCAGTGGGACGCCATTGCCAGCCAACCTGGGCACGAGTTCTACCCGTTGGCTTCCATTCAAGACCATTCCTAATGGCATTCATTTCATTCACATGATCAATAAGACACAAATCATGACGTTGGGAAAACATACATTCATTACAATTCCAACAATTCAAATTAGAATTCACGAATGGTTTAGGCTTCTGCACAGGCGCAGAGCTTTTAGTCTTAACATGATTCTTCTTATTTAAAACTGAACTAACATTCCTATGGTGAGCTTCTACTTTCTTCTTTTTGGCACTACTAGTGGAGGGCTTGATCTTATCTTTCTTGAGTGGCGATCCTTTAGCCTTAGTAGTCTCTTTTAATCCAGTAGAAGGCAAAGTGGGAACATTAGCAACAGATTTTAAAGGTGCCTTACTTGATTGTGCCAATGACGGTTTTGCTCCTGGAGTCTTATTGAATGGAGTTACAGCAATGGGCCTATTAGTAAGTAGTGCAGAGCCTGGTTACCTATGTATTGCAAATATGCTAAGCAATATTGAACTCGCTTAATATATTCATGAGCCGAATAATAGTAGCTACTTGAGGGATCTAAGGCATAAAGATCGTCTAAAATATCCCTAACAAGATCTACATGCTTAATGGCATTCCTCATATAATCATCGTAGGTAACCGGGTTTCTCTTATGAAGCGGGTTCTTATAAAGCACTACTGACTTGGTTGTTGGAGCACTAGTGGACGGTGCAGAGTCGGTAGCTAAGTTATCAACAACTTCTTGTCGGGTGAGAAGAAGTGTCTCCTTTAACTCGGCCAAAACCATGTTTTTGTCAATGAGCAGGATGTTTAAGTCAAAGATTTCCTCACACTTTTGGTTCAGTTGTTCAACATAAGATTGTTGTTGTGCCGCATTAAAAGCGAAGCGTTCTTCTAGTGAACCATAAAGAGCGGATAGTCCATGTCTTGTCCGATCCATCTCCTCTAGAACAGACGAAAGTCTAATTTCTAAGACCTGGTTTTTAGACTCTGCAGCCTCTAGTTCCAATTTTAGTGTTTCATTTGATGACACATCTCTCTTCAATCTCATAATCTCTTCCTCTAATGCCTTAACAATTGCAATCATCTTGTCACTCGTCTCAACACCGTTTTCACAACTATTTGATATCAAAAGATCCTCATTTTGAGTTTGTTGTTTTAATTCTAAAGATATACAATGTTGTTCTAGTTGATTAAAGCGTTTTGAAAGTAAATTGTAAGAATCTTGTAGCTTTAAAAATTCAGCGTTAGATTCGTGATAAGAATGATTATCTACCTCATTTACAGTATCAGCAACATTTACAGAGAGATCACACACATCATCACCAATATTCACATCATCACATTTAATCATAGCGGATGTAAGCTCATTCGAATAATTAACATTTACAGTAGTAAGCACATCACACGAGATTACTGCGGACAAGAATCGGTCATATTCAGATAAAATCTTTTCCTTTTCAATTAGTTGTAGTTCGTAAGCGGTGTCCATTTCATAAAACACTTTTTGAACTTCTCCAATTTCAAATTCAAGATTTTCCTTAAGAGATGCAAAACTTCCTTTTAGACTTTCGACAAATGGATTGATCTCATTTTTAAACACCTCGTTCATATGTTCGAAAGCCCATTCTCTGGCGTTTAGGCCATTTGAAGTCGTACATTCCAAAATGACCTTGTCAAAATTAGTAAAGTATTGATTAATCTCTTGCAAGTTTAACCATACAGTGCTAACAGGTGGAAGATCCTTTGGAATTTCCTTAGGACCTTCCATGTTGACAAGTGTAGGAACTGTACTAGGGTTTTCTTCATTCAACATGTAGGTTGGTGCTGTAATGAGATCTTTGTCCATATGGAAGCGAATTCTAAAATCCGTTTTAGCAAGCTCCTGATTCATTTTAAAATAATCACACTCGGGATATTTTGCAGAATTGTATGACCGATCCTCATCAACTAGATCCTTACTTGTGCGATCATCGAAAATAACAATCGGGTCTAAGACCAATCCTAGTTGGGTTGCATTATAAAGTCTAGGACTATGGATCAAAGCTTGTTTTGCATACCGTGGGTTAGGGGGGAGGCCTTTTTGACGTGATAAGTTAAATTCTCTAAACGAAGCATCAAATAAGTGCACTAGTTGAGAAGCAGCGTATTGTCTTAAAAGCAAGTAATCTAGACTTCTAATCTTATTAGCAGCATTAATCTCCATTTCATTCTTCTTAGACTCGAGTAAATCAAAATCCGTTTGAAGTTTTTGAAAATTAGTGACCACTAACTCCTTTTCTTTAAGTTCATTAGAAAGATTTGCTCTTAAGTTTTCAATTTCTTGCAAGTGACCCATTTGTTTGTTTCGAAAGTGATCATATTCGGGATTTGTTAGAACACTAGACGAAGGCACTAATTCCAAGGTTTGAACTTTCTCATTGCTTAAGACAAGCTCATCAGACAAATTCTTATTCTTAGCTAGGGTTTCTAAAAGTGCAGCATTCATTTGGCTAAGTAATGTAGCAGGAACCATGACCAAATCTTGTTGAGCAGGAGTATGCGTATTCGAAATGGCTCCCGGTTGTGATTCACTCAAAGTCTGGGGACTCACATTGATATTACTATCATTGATTGTCTCCTCATTTGAAAGAATCACCACCGAAGACTCATTCGAATCAGCACTCTCTTGCACAACTTGATGTGGTTGAATACTAGCATCAGTGGTATTATCAGTGGTATTAATAAGTACCTCAGATCTCTTTTCTGGCCCTAAGCTGGAGATAGTTTCCATGAGAGCAGCCTTTGCAGATTGAAATTCATCACAGTCTGAGTCATACGCATCGAGATCATCTGCTTGGTATGCTGCATTCTGTGTGGTGACAGTGTCTTGTTCAGCAATCCCTGGATCAGCAAGAAATGCAAGCTCCTCTTCATCAAGTTCCCTTCCTTGTGCCTGAGCATTCACCAGATAAATCTTCTCGGCAAACCATTGACCATCCCTTCTCCTCTTGGGTTTCTTGCAATCCCTGGACATGTGACCTTCTTCCTTGCAATTGTAGCATGTAATCATTCTCAACTTACCTGTGGAATTAGCCCGTGGAGGAGTGTTGACCATTGGAGCAGGATTGATCGTGCGAGCATTGGTGTTTGATGTAGTAGGTCTCCCCTGATATGGTTGAATAGGTTGAACCATTACCCTGCCATTCTCAATAGTAGCTTGTTGGCGAGAATTGGATGAATTCCTCAACTGATTGTTAGTAGGAGCTGATCCTCTAAATCCTCGTTTGCTTAATGTCCTTGTGAGATAGGCAGACATAGTGGTTAACACTTCAACTGGGTCAGCTCCTTGTTTGAATACAGGAATGGGGACTTCCTCATCATCACAATACATTGCCTGGTCTTGTTGAGATGCATAATCACCAGAAGGAATACTCATGTGATCAGAATAGCTTGATGGATATGCTGCATTCTCTTGATAAGACGAATATGAAAGTTGAGCATAAGGTGCAATGCTTGCTGGGTGAGGTTGTGAGCCATATTGTGATAAAGGTGCATTAAACCGATATTGTTGCTGATGTGAGGTGGGTGGTTGCGGTAGAATCGAGTATTAGGGGAAGGTTGGTGTCATGTAAGGTGATGGATGATAGGCTTGATGTCCCAAGATATACGTAGTGTTGTTGTGTGACAAGCTTGGTTGATTCGCCATCAAAGCTAATGAATCAGGGTACATACCTCGTGGAGAACGGTGCATGATCACATGTTTCTCATGCTGCTGAAGAAAAGCATATAGTTGATCCAAATTGCACTTATGCAAATCCCTGGTTAACTTAACATCGGTAATATACTCACCCCATTCAGCTTGAGGTAAAGTATTCAAGAATTTGGTGTTAACCTGGAATGGAGCAATCACGAGATTATATACATTCAGATCATTCATGAGTGTGGTGAATCTGAAGTAATAACTGTGAAGCGTTTCCCCTGGGTTGTACGTGAATCTATCAAACAGATCATACAACTGACATTCCCTTTCCTGTTTGGTGAGAGACGTACCTTGTAGCAACACCTTAAGACGTTCCCATAAATCCTTTGCCACTGTATACTGACTTACCATTCGATAAATATCATGTGGAAGTGCTTGGAGAATGGTTTGAAGAGCCTTTTCGTCTGCATCGGCAACAAGTTGTTGAGCTGGTGTAAGTTCTTCAAACTCCCTTGGTCGAGTCACGTTGTTAACCACGATGGTACCATAGTCAAGTGGACCATTTAAAATTGACTTAACCATAAGCCTCCCATAAACCGGTTTCCCTTAAGGTAAGACATCATCCGGCCTTGCCATGCTTCAAAGACTTCTTTGATGAGCATTGGCGGGCGATTATCTGTTCCCGTAATGACGGAAATATCCGTAAGTGATGTCATCTGAGGCATTACTGAATTCGGATTCATTTTGTTCACTTCAAAGAGACAAAGATTATCGGTTGATCGAGCAGTGAAGTAAAGCTTGTGAATTGTGTTGAGTTTTTGTTGTAAGAAACCAAGATTAAATCCTCTAAAAAATCGTCGAAAAAAACAAGTAAAATAACCCTTGATTCGGAACTTTTTGTTGATTCGGAAGTTTGATTCGGAAGATTTTGTCTTGGAAATACCTTGATTCGGAACTTTTGGTTCGGAAGTCTTGATCCGGAACTTTCCCTTGATCCGGAACTTTTCCCTTGATCCGGAACTTTCCTTGATCCGGAACTTTCCCTTGATCCGGAACTTTTTCCTTGATCCGGAACTTTCCTTGATCCGGAACTTTTGGTTCGGAACTTCTTGATCCGGAACTTTTGTTGATCCGGAACTTTTCGTTCGGAACTTTTGGTTCGGAACTTCCTTGATCCGGAACTTTTCGTTCGGAACTTTTGGTTCGGAACTTTTGTTGATCCGGAACTTTTCGTTCGGAACTTTTGATCCGGAACTTTGGTTGATCCGGAACTTTTTGGTCTGGAACTTTTTGGTTCGGAACTTTTGGTGTTGATTCGGAACTTTTGTTGGGTAATCAGAAACTTTGTTCGAGTATGAACAGTCGATCAAAAAGAAGATTTAAACCCAGATTTTTACCAAATAACCCAAAAAGTTTTGTGATTTCTACAATAATAAGTAAAAACTAATACTTATCTACTAATCCCAATCACAAAAACACCAAAAACACCAAGAATCAAGATGAATCTTCTTAAAGAACACTAATACAATCAAAAACTAAAAAACCACACAAATCATTACCTTAAATCACCCCATAGCTCTTGATACCAAATGTAGAATCTTGATAACCTATGAATCTATGAAGTGGGTTGATGTTTTCTAGAGAGAGAAACAAGAGAGAGAAAGTGAGAGAAAAACTATGTGATATTTTATTAAGTGAAACTAGAAAAGTGAACAACAACCAACCCCTTTCCAAGGAGGAAATGGGTATTTATACTTCCAAGTCACTAATGGACTTGGGCCGGCCCATGACAAGCCCATGGAACGGTTCTTACTTAACTAAATAAGTAACTATTAACTATTTGTTAACTACGAGCTATTACAACATTAATAATATTGTGGAGTGACCGATACTTCTAAAATACGTAAAAACGTATTTCTAACAATCTTGTTTGTAGAAACTAGAAGGGGGGGTTTGAATAGTTTCTTATATTTACTTGTTAAAAGATGGTTTTCAAAAGTTCTTTTTCAAAAACTTAGGCTTGAGGAAATATGTTTAATCTTCTTATGCACAATATGAACAATGATAGTGTAACTAAACTAATACTAACTAATGTATATGCACAAAGAATAAAGAATGTAAAGAGTTAAGGGTAAAGAAAGATCAAACCAAACACCAAGGGTTTATAGTGGTTCGGCAACGAAGCTCACTCCTCGTTCCTACTCCACTCCTCGAGTACTCCTTACTCGAGAGTTCACTACACAACAAGCTCCTTATGGTGGAAAAACCGTACACGTTGCTTAACCAATTTCTGACTCTAAGCTAAAAGTCGAGCCCTAATCGTAGCTAGGACCAATCTACACAACTATACTTAGTACATACACAACTTCCAAATAGACACAACTACTTGGATCTTCACAAGTATGACACAACAACAAATGTATAAGATTTGATCTTCAAAGGATCTTTGGTGGTGGACTCAACACTTCACAAGGATAGTGTTCTTCTCTTTGCACTTGGAGAGGAAGGGATGGATGGGATAGATTCACTTCTAAACAAGTAGTAATCAATCAAATGATCAAGGATTTGAGTGATTTAAGAAGTATGTTTGAATCTGGAAATATATGTGCAAAATAGGTGAAGAGAAAATCTGTGAACGGTCCACTATTTATAGGACAAAGGGCCAACGGCTATATCTGCCCGCGGTTCCTTATCTCAGCCGGCGGTTCCTTATCGATAAGGAACCGCATAGGCACTAGGGAACCGCTAGAGTAGACTCCACTCCCTTTTTGTCCTTTAGTAGTGGAGGTCATATCTGATTATAAAATATCCTGAAAGAATATTCCAAATCAAAAAAGAATATGCCATTTTCAAATTTTCAAATATTTAATTTAATAAGACATTTTCTTAAAAAGAAAGTTTAATAAAAAAAACTTGTCACACTTAATAAAAAGTGAGTTTTAAGAAAAGATTAAATCACTTGATCACTTGATTAAGGTTAGTACTTGTTTATTCATACCTTAAGTGAAAATGGGTAAAATGAAAAATACTTGAACTCAAGATTTCGTTTTTCGCTGTTTTCGTAAATGCTTGTTTTTACATATTGTCGTAATCAAAACTAAGCGAGACCGAAAAATGCAAGTAACGTTTTTAGGCATTATTGCATTAACAATCTCCCCTTTTTGATTCCGACAATACATAAACTCAATCACACAAAAACAAGATTTTCGAAGACGAGTTTATTCATTTCTCCCCCTTTGTCGAAGCAAAAAGGTTGCACAAGTCGGTGTTGAAGAGACGGACTTTGCAAAGACTCCCCCTTGGTGCTTACTCCCCCTTGCTTGGGGCACCGAGGAATCGAGATATGGTGACAAGCTACATAGAAGGGTTAGTTGAACAAAAGAGACAACCAACAAGAGATAGCTATAGGTCACAAAAAAATAGAGAAGAAAACACAAAGTTTAAGATCCAAGTGAAGTCATGTAAAAAAATCATACAAAGATGTATGAAAAATTTTAAAAAAGAATATTTTTTAATTTCTCTCCTGTCTCATTCATCTTTTTTATATCTAATCTCTCTCTCTCTCTCTTTTTGAGATTAAAAAGAATATTTTAATTAAAAATTAAAAAAAATACGTATGGACATTTTCATCATTTTACTTGGCACACATATCATCCACCAAATCTACTCACCCTCGTCCCGTTTATCTTTTCCAAATCTATCTATCTCTCTCTCTCTCTCTCTCCCTGAACACAAAATATATATCAATCAATAAGGTATATCTTCAATTCATCAATCTATATTTTTCTTCAATGGGTTAAGATCAAGTCATGTAATAAGCTAAATTTTTAAGCTTATTATAAGTTAAAATTTAAGCTTAATTTTACGAATTATAATAAGCTTGTGAATTAGAATCAACTAAATAATAAGCAAATTTATTTGGTTATTTTAATGTTAGAAAGCTTATGAATAGGTTTTAGAATTACATTCAACCGAATTATAAGCTAATTTATTAGCTTATTTTTACAAATTATCAGGTTTAATGAAGATATAGCTTATTTTTGTTTAAGTTATTATGTTGATACAGTAAATGTTGAAGATGGTTTGACAATATTCTGATATTTGATGATGTTATAGTGATAAGTATGTTCTAGATAGAGTATGTTGATGTTATTAAGACTTTAATGAAGAAAATAAGTGATTATAAGTTAAGTTTTCACTATTTAAAAAAGATCTGTTGAGGATATTGTGATTTTAAAGATGAAATAATTGACTTGAAGTTATTTTGAGTAAGTAAAAGCACAGATAAACATTTGTTGAAGTTGTAGGCTAAGCATCAGGTGAAGCTAAAGGCTTAGTCTATGCTAAACATATATAGTATGACGTGTTAGTGCAAATCATATATAATAAGCTGTCTGATAAAACTATAAAGACTTATATGATACGTCGTATATGATATAAGTTGGGTTTTAAGTATTTATGGAGAGTTTCTTGATGTTATTGGTTTGAAAAGTGTGATTAGAAGACTTAGCAGAAAACAAAGCATGGAGCAAGTCTGCAATTTCCTGATGAGTAATAAAAGTCAGTTGTGTGTATAATATCATATATGATAATGTGCTTGAAGGTTAAATCATATCTTTTTATTTGTGTAGAGAATGTTGTTTTCAAGTACAATCTCTTGGTAAGTAATTAAAAGTCAGTTGTGTGTATAATATTATATATGATAATCTACTTGAAAGTTAACTTCTTTATCATTTAAATATTGTATCATATACGATAATGTGCTTGAAAGTTAAATCAAATCTCTTTATTTGTGCATAAAAGGGTATTTTCAAGACTAAGTAAACACCACAAGCATCCAAACGCCCAAGAAGATCAGTAAGAGAAGCTAAGTGAAGAAGATCAGTAAGAGAAGCTAAGTGAAGAAGCTAGTGAATTTTTATTTCACTGTCAAAATGTATCTACAAATTTTCTTGTAATATACGTATGGAGTTTTGACATCTATGGACGATTTTGTAAACCATCAAAACTGGTTTGGTGTCTTGCTAAAATTGTAAAACACGCATGCTTTTACCAAGAATAGTACCCTTACGAGCGTACGTACATGATTAGAACTTTCCTTTTATAGCACGTTTACGTTTCACGAACAGAATTACAAGTATTACGTACGTGTTATAACACGATAAGTATTTATTACGTATTAAGACACGATAATTATTTCAATAATAATTATAATCACGAACATACGAACATGAAATCATGAACGTAAATAATCACAAGCCTAGTATTACGTATGTATGTATATTTATTACGATCATGAATAAATATATTAAGTCAAGAACGATAACTAATTAAATCACGTAAAACACGAACACGAGAACACACTAAATATTAGACACGGAAAACATATGGGTTACCCCCATGTGGGCCCCCTACCCATGGCTAGAAACAAAGAAAAGGGCCAAGCCCATTGTTTTTTTACTAAACATGAAATAAAAGGGAAAAACTATTTTCATAATTACAAGAATTAGAAAATAATAAAAACCCTAAAAACCTTTTCTTCTCCTCTCCTTTGGTCGCCGGGTATTATACACACCAAGGGTGTGTTTGGTTGATTTTTGGTGTTCGATTTATTGCAAGGTTGTTAGTGTGTTCATCCTCCTTTGATTCACGTAATCGGTAAACCCTAAACCTCTTTTCTTTTTATGATCTTGATTAATTAATCACATGAAATCATAAATGTTTTAAAAACAAGTAAGCACATGTTAATTAATCATGGGGGTAAACTTTATTAAGGGCTTAAGGGGTGTTTGTTGTGGCCGACGCATGAACCGATCCCCAAGGGGGTCTCGGTTTGATTTGTTTCGCACCAACCGAGACCTCAAGGTCTCGGTGTGGTGGTCTTGTGTCTCGGCAGCAGGAGGAAAAGGGACCCCGACCTCGGTCGGGGTATGTTGTTGTCGGGTGGGTCACGGCTAAAACAAAGAACCACCACCAGCCTAAGCCGGTGGCTAAATAAGGAAAGAACGGGGAACGTAGGCCGTGACAGCAGGGGGAACGCCGACTAGCCGGTGGGAACTCATGCTAGCCGGCGGCTAGCCAAGTCAAGGGTGCATTTGGTTTGCCGGTTCACGGGATTAAAAACCGGTCCGGTTCACACATGTTTAAATTAAAACACGGGTTCGGTTCATGGGTGATTTTTGCAAGTAAATTATGTTACAAGTTTAATTATTTTTACAAGATTAAATTAAATTAATTAAAACATGTGCATGATTAATTTAATTTACATGACTTAGGTTATTAATATTATTATTAATACATGAATTTTAACCTAAGTAATTATCATTTTAATTAGACTATATAACTAATTAATTACTAAAATCATGACTTATAATTAATTAATTTACATGACTTAAGATTATATTATTAATAGATAATAATACATGTTTTAACCTAAGTATTTTTACCTTTATTTAGTTAAATCATGTTATATTTAATTAAATGCTTTAACCTATAGTTTATTTAATTCATATGAAATAATTAATAAAATATACTATTTAATTACATGACTTAGAATATTAATCAGTAAACACTTAAGCTTATATAATTAGCTTAATAATCCAGCTTATATCTAATTATGGAAACTTTCTATTTTTAGAAACTTATTTAATTAAGGAAGCTAATTTATTTATGGAAACTTTCTTTTTTAGATACTTATCTATTTTAAGCAGTAAATCTATTTTTGGAAACTTTCTATTTTTGGAAACTTTCTATTTTTAAAAACTTTCTATTTTAGGAAACCTGCTATTTTTAGAAAGTTACTTATTATTACACAACAAGTATAATAATACATGAAATACAAGTAATATTTAATCAGAATAGGCAGAATACATGATAAACACATTATAAAGCGTTAATCAGTAAAACATGACATGAACATATAAAACAAGCTAAGACATGATATAAAACCAGTTACGTACTCAGTGATCGGATACTTATACACATATGTATTTAGGTAGCATTAGTGATACCGAAGTAGGACTCTCTTTTGTTCGTCTTTTTTGTTCACTGCACACAAGGTACGGATTCTCCGTCCTTTCAGTATGGACATTCTTCCTTATTAGGATTTCCCGTATGCAGCCAACTGTTTTCCCCAGTATATGTTATATATGTTTTTGAATTGCATATGTTTAATTCGAATACCTAAAGCCATATACATGCATGACCAGTTTCACCTAGTTATGGAGGTACCATAACCATAACACTGGAGGCACCAGTGTTATGACTTCACCACGGCGGAGTGATAGCTCGTGGCGTCCCTTCAGCTTTTGGCCATATTATTATTATCAGGTAGGGCGTATGGGTGCATCCTAGTTTACATGTTTTCAGCAGATTATTCAGGTGAATGTGGTGTGTGCCTTGCATCCTTCACAAGGAGCTGATCCCTCCTACCCAAACCAGTATATTAAATTAGAGGCAACCCCTCTAATTTGCATGACGAGGTCACCCCTCCAAGTATTCATGCACGTGGATAATTCATGACCTATATTGGCTAATGGTAAATATGTTAAACAATTTTTACAAGATAAACATAAGGCTTTTCAAACTATAAAATCAGTTTTACTAAGATATAACTAGGTTATCCAGGACTTAGTCTTTTCCGCTGCTTCATGCGTATATGCTTATATTATTCATGCTTTACTTGTATATCCGTGCACTGAGCGTTATGCTCAGCCGTTTTCCTTTTCATGTTCCCAAAACGGCAGGTACTCAGGGACGCTCGTAGACTTTAAGCGTACGTGCATATGGATTGAAAGCTTCCTAGCCTTATTTACTTTATGCATTTCTTTATACTTTGATACTCATTTCCATGGACATTGTTTAGTCCTTTCATTTACAGTACTTATGTTTGTGTGTGATGAGTACTACTTTTGGGGTACTGATGTTTGATTCTGGTATTTCCTTTATGCTCATGTAATGTTTTATACATTTATCCTTGTATGCTTTGATGACACGCCATAATCACGCGTGACATTCCATTTATCAAAATGGGGTGTTACAATTATGGTATCAGAGCCAAGGCTTCGACCTGTAGGCTCTCAAATACGACATGTGATTAGTGGGTAGTCACTATGGTCTTCCTAGAACTGACAGTCGGTTTTTATGCATTCATCATTTTCATGTATACATATATATGTCATTGTCGCAGGTTTATGACTAAGTAATAGTTGGTACAGGACTAGCCCTATTTAGTCGCATGTGTATTATCGAAACTTTTAAATTTGGGACCGACCCATTGGCATCCCCTCGCCATGTCTTTCGGTTTTGAGTGAACTGACCATAGGCGTTCACTCTCACGCATACAAAAAGTTTTCATAAAACTACATCATGCATTCATGTACTAGTTTTCTTTCATAAAATTTTTCTTATGATTTATTGGTATAATTTTTTTTTCATGTATATAGTTTATGTTTTAATCAGTTTAATCATGTATTTTATGTTATACTGTCAGATGGTTCTCACACACGAGCATGAACAACTCAATGCAGCAATCCAAGCTGCAATGCAAGCTATGCTTCCTCAGCTGAGGAACGAAATTAGGGCTGAGGTTCAGGCTGCCAACAATCAGCAGCATCACCCACTACCTCCTCCTCCTCCTCCAGCAACATTGGTCACTTGGCTGGAGAGATTCAATAAGCTCCGCCCTCGAGCTTTCGAGAGAACAGATATCCCCAGTGAAGCTAAAAGCTGGTTGGCTCACATTGAGAAGATCTTCGATGCTATGGGTTGTGACCACGTCTTCAAGTCGAGGTTGGCTTGCTACAGGTTCGAAGGTGATGTGCTAGCATGGTGGAAAGCACTGAAGCAGTCAGAGGGAGGTGATAATTGGGTGGCTGGTTTGACGTGGGCTCAGTTCAGAACAGGGTAATGGAATAGTTCTTTCCCAAGGCTGAGCAAGACAAGCTGAAGAGGGAGTACCACGGGATCCGACAGAGAGCTGGGGAGAATAGCAACGAGTTCATGCAGCGCTTTCTTCGCTTGGCTGGTTTCCTTGGTGCAGCAGCAGCTACTCCTGAAGAGAAAGCACACCACTTCAGGTGTGCTCTTCGTACATCGGTCGCAAACAACTTGATGTGTGCTACGTTCAACACGGTAGCACAAGTGGCTGATGCAGCACGTAAGCTGGAGATGCTGCAGGAAAGAGATGAGTTCGGGGAAGCAGAGAGACCCGATAAGAGGTAAACATTCGTATTCAAACGGTGACCAATCCGTATTCTTTCAGTATATGTCAATATTTCATCTCTTTAAATTGTATATTCCAGGAAAAAGACTGGGGACCAGTCTCAGCCGGCTACTCAGCAACAGCCAAATCAGCCCAAGGGAAATGGTCAGACTCACGACCGTTCTGCTACGGATAAGCGTGGCGGTAATGATAATTACCGTAACAACGTTGGACACTCCAACAGCAGCAGGTCCTTATACTTACTCATTTTCGTATGATTACATGTTATAATTCTTAATTCTGACACGTTAGCAAATCTTCTACCAGGAATCATGGTAACGGGAGGGACCAGAACCAGAGAGGTTCACAGCCTAACCGTCCAACTATCACTGGTATTCAATCTTACGATTATCCGCATTGTCCTTTGTACCTATTATCATGTCTCATGTATATTGTTTTATCAGGCTCTCAGCCAGTCAGGATACCTACTGGAGGATATACTCATCCTCTTTGCTCTACTTGCCACCGTAGGCACCCAGGGGCATGTCGCCGCGACAGCGACGCATGCTACAAGTGTGGCCTTCCTGAACGTCGCATGACGGATTTCCGCAGGGCGAGATAGAGGGTACATCGTTACATGCTGATACCAAGCCGCCTCCTACTAGTGGACGCGTTTTCACGACATCTCGCGATCAGGCCAACAAGTATACAGGTACACTGGAATCTTGTATATGTATGGTCAAGCTGCATGTGTTCTGTTTGATACGGGTGCTACTCACTCGGTCATTTCTACTGCTTATGCCAAGAATGTTAGGATACTCCCCATGCCACTAGAGAATATACTGAGTATTTCCACGCCTTTGAGAGACTCTGTACGCCTAACCCATGTGTACAAGAGCCTTCCCCTAGAGTTTGACGACAAGGTTCGTCCTGTTGACGCACTTCCGCTGGACATGAATGATTTTGACATGATTTTGGGCATGGATTGGCTATCCAAGCATCATGATACTATAGACTGCCATTCATATCGAGTCATCTTTGGTGATGTTAATGTGCCAGAGTACATTCACAACAGGTTTGTACCCGGCAGGTCTGTACAAATCATATCAACCCTGAAAGCACGTGCACTACTTTTAAATGGTTGCGAGGGTTATCTAGCTACCGTTCATGACATGGATGCTGAATCCCCATCAATTCAGGATCAGCCGATAGTGTCAGAATTTCCAGATGTATTTCTAGAAGAACTTCCGGGCATAACACCCGCACGTGAAGTAGAATTTAATATCGAGCTCATCCCAGGAGCTGAGCTGATTTCCAAGGCTCCTTATTGCATGGCTCCCATAGAGTTGAAGGAGCTGAATGATCAATTGCAAGAACTTCTGGAACGAGGCTTTATTCGACCGAGCGCATATCCATGGGGCGCACCGGTCTTATTCGTTAAGATGAAGGACGACAGTATGCGTCTTTGTATAGACTATCACGAGCTCAACAAGATTACCATCAGGAATAGGTATCCACTACCACGTATAGACGATCTGTTTGACCAACTCCAAGGGGCCAAACATTACTCCAAGATTGATCTTAGGTCGGGCTATCATCAGCTACGGGTTAAGGAGCAGAACATCGCCAAGACTGTTGGGAATAAAATACGGGTCAGTTCACTAGACGCTGATAAGAAGAATGTCAACGCTGATAGGATGACATTGGACGCTGACAGCCAAGCGTTGACATTGAGGAAGTCAACGCTGATAGCCTTGAAGATTGACACTGATGGAATATCTTTTTGTTTATTTGTTTCTTTATTTGTGTATGGTAAAGATAAGCTCGACATTGTATTTTCCATTATTATCTTTACCTAGAATAGTTGATTCGTGGCTTATTGTACAAGACTTCTTGATCTATAAAAGAAGGTCTTTTAGGTTAAAGTTATTATTCAGTTTTCATAAGTATTCGCAAGTTAAACCTCTTTCATTGTAATCAAGTACGATCATTCTAATACAAGTGAAAGTTTGTTTAACATCTTTGTGTTTTAGATCAAGTGTTAATTCTGCATAACACTTTGTTACTTTATTCATAAGCAAAGGTTTCTCTACGTGTAGTACTTGATCTAATCTCGTATACACAAAGCTTAATCGATCTAAGTTTGGGATCAACAAGTGGTATCAGAGCTTGTTGAGAAACTTTTGATCTTTAAGTAACGCAAGAACCCTAAAACACCAAAAACCCTAAAAACCCTAAAATTCTCAAAACCCTAAAAACATCATGTCTGGCACAGATCAACCTGCTGCTTTGCTACAAAACAACTCCTCAAATCCTAGTATCAAAATTCCCATGTTTGATGCCAGGAACTTTGAGCTTTGGAAGTCCAATTTTGAGCAATATATAGCTATTCATGACTACACTCTTTGGGAGATTGTCGAATATGGGAACACATTCGACAAAGCACAAAAGATTGCTGCTGCTATTGCCACAAGGACAGCTGTTCCTAATTGTCCTGAAGCTGATAAGAAGGAAAAGCCTGGAGATGGGAGAGCTGTATCTGTTGAAGATATAGCCAAGAAGAGGGTGGACATGAAAATCTTGAACATCATGAAACACGCCCTAGGTCATGAGAATCAGCACAAGTACAAACGCTTTGAATCTGCAAAAGAGCTTTGGGAAGCTCTTGAAGTAGCACATGGTGGCAATGCTGACACAAAAGAAGAAAAGAAGAAGCAACTCTTGCATGAGTATGCTGTCTTTAAAGCTCAACCCAATGAGAATCTCAGCAGTGTGAGAAGTAGACTTCTTGACATCACAAGTCAACTTTCCTTCATGGGAACACAGATTGATGACCCTGAATTGAATGCTACTTTTCTCAAAAGCCTTGGTGATGTATGGAAGATTGAGACAAGATCCATTCTTGTCAATAACACCCACAAGACTTCCAGGTTTGATGACATCTTCAACAAACTAAGGCTGTTGGAGAATGAATGGCTTTTGGATAGTGATAATAAATCTTCCAGTAGCAACATGGCCTTCTTCTCACAAAGTGAAGGCCAATTTGATTCCATGAACTTCTATGGACATCCAGCCACTGGATCTCAAGGTGTCAGCGCTGGATGTCAGTCTGTCAGCGCTGGATCATATCCTGTCAACGCTTTATACTCAAGCGCTGACACACACAACTTTGGCGCTGATAGAATTAAACCTGCTGGTTTAGATCTAGATACTGTGTGTGCATTCATTGCTTCTTTGCCCAGTGATTCAAGGATTACATATGAAGATCTTGAGCAGATAAGTGATGAGCAATTGGAAGAGATGGACATCATGTGGACTATGGCTCTTGTAAGTTTAAGAGCAAACAGGTTTAATAAAAGGCTCAAGAAGAAGATGACCTTTAATGCTAAGGATGTTGCTGGATTTGACAAATCAAAGGTTGAGTGCTACAACTGTCATAGGATGGGGCACTTTATGAGAGAATGTAGATCTCCAAGAAGATCTGATGCTGGTAAGCCCTCAAGCCAAATGGTTAAGAGCCAAGATCCCAAGGCTATGGTTGCTGTTCAACAAATTGATGGCGTTGGAGAATGGGACTGGAGCTGGATGGCCAAGGATGAGGAAGAGGACAGAGCTTTGGTTGCTGAAGTTAAAGAAGAGCATGTTGAATATGCTCTCATGGCACACTCCTCCTCTTCATCAGATAATGAGGTATATGATGATGCTTTCTGTTCTAAGGGTTGTCGTTTAAATACTGAAAAACTAAATCAAGAGATAGTAAAATTATTAGATGAGGCAAGTACTGAAAGATGCAAAGTATCTAATTATCAAATTGCTCTTACCCAAACAGAAAAGACAGTAGCTGAGTATAAGAAAATGGAGTTTGATTTAAAGGATCAAATAAATATCTTAAAACATGAGTTACATCAGAGTAAAGATATTCAAGATATAGTAAATAGGGTTAATCTTGATTTGATAGCTCAGTTGGAGGAGGCTAACAAAAATAAAGATAATGTGAGTCTTAAAATCCAGAGATTTGATAAGGCCACACAATCCCTAGGAGAGTGTGTTAGTAAACAAAGAGACTCTAAGGATATGAGTGGAATTGGGATGAAAGATTATACTGGTGTTCCACCACCAGCTGGGGATTTCTATGGTGTCCAATCAAAGGACTTATCTTGGACTGGCTTGCCAGAACTCCAAGAGAAGGAATTCATTCCTCCACCTAGAGTGACTTCCCCAGTTGAAGAATACAAGCAAAAACTGACTGACCTAGATGAGTGGAAGAAAGCTAACCACACTTTGTTTGTTAAGGGAGGGTTGTTGTGTGAAAGTCCAAATGTGCCCACACCAAACATGATACCAATTGTGGAGTCCAATGATCCTAAACCTATTAAAATCACACACCCTACCACTGGCAAAGCTGTTGACCTTGGCCCACAAACTGTTAGAAAACCTAGTGTTAAGTATGCAGAGATGTATAGGAATACTAGGTCACCAAAAAGCCAAGTTAGTAATCATGAAACAGGCTTCTTTGCTTCTAGACCTAAGACTATGTCTAGAAAAGCTTGTTACACATGTGGTAGCTTCTCACATTTGGCATACAAATGTGTCAACGCTTCCAATGTCAACGCTGATAGGAACCATTTCAGCGCTGACAAAAGTCAACATAGGTCAAACACTGTCAGACCCAATACCTTTGTGAACAAAAGTTCACAAGTTGTTAAACCAGCCCCATTCTTTTCTAGAGGGTCTAACACACAAGGCCTAAGACCTTTTCAAAAGTCAAACACTTGGTCCAATAGGCAATGGGTTCCTGTAGCAAACCCTAGGTTCAACGCTGATAAAGGCAATCGGGGCGCTGACAAGAACAATTTCAGCGCTGACAGACACACTGCCAAACCTAGGTATTTGCAACCACAGGGAAATAGGTCTAAAGCTTCTACTAGCTTAACATGGAGACCAAAACAAGACCAAAACTCTAATTCTACTGGTGTTTCTATGACATGCAACAGGTTTCATTATATTTCAAAAGCAATGTCAACACCAATTGGGGTTAACTGGGAATTTCATTCAAAAAGGGATGAAAATGGGGTTGTTATGAGAACCAAGTCTGTTCTTATTGAACAACCAGATGAATCCAAGTCTTCCAAGGTTTGGGTTCCCAAAGAAAACTAATGTGTTTTCTTTATGTGCAGGGCATTCAGAAGAAGATCAATGATTATGGATACTGGGATAGTGGATGCTCAAGGCACATGACAGGAAAGGAAGACTATCTGACAAACTTCACTCCTATTCAAGATGGTGATAATGTATACTTTGGAGGAGGCTACGGCACCATTACGGGAAAAGGAACCCTTGTCACCAACAATCTACGGTTTGAGAATGTCTTCTTGGTAAACGAACTGGATTATAATTTGTTTAGTGTATCACAAGTGTGTGATAACAAAAATAAGGTTCTTTTCACAGATACTGAGTGCTTGGTGTTAAGCAAAGATTATAAGCTCCCTGAGGAAAAATACATAGATTTTAGAACACCAAGGCATAAAGACATATATAATGTGAATCTTAATGGAATTAAGGTAAATAATAAAATGATGTCATGTCTTTATGCTAAAGCCTCAGTAGATGAAAGTAATCTTTGGCACAGGAGATTAGGGCACATAAACTTTAAGAATATCAACAGACTTGTGAGGCTTGGTTTAGTTGATGGTTTGCCTGAAAAGGCTTTCCACAATGACCACACTTGTGTTGCATGTCTTAAGGGCAAGCAGCACAAGGTCTCATTCAGGTCTAAACAGGTGCACTCTAGTTCTAAACCACTTCACTTATTGCATATGGACCTCTTTGGTCCAACTAATATAGAAAGTTTGAAGGGTAAATCATATTGTTTTGTTATCACTAATGATTATTCCAGGTTTACATGGACTTTCTTTTTAGCCAAGAAAAGTGAAACTGCCCAAAGTCTAATTAATTTCATTACCCAGATTGAAAAGAAAAATGGTAATGAGGTCAAAATTATTAGAAGTGACAATGGGGGTGAGTTTAGAAATCAGTTGTTAGATGATTTTTGTGCCAAGAAAGGGATTACTAGGCAGTTTAGCATAGCTAGAACCCCACAGCAAAATGGGGTTGCTGAAAGGAAGAATAGAACCCTTATTGAAGCAGCTAGAACCATGTTGGCTGATGCCCACTTTCCTATAGCCTTTTGGGCTCACTACAAGAAAATGAAGCTATTGTAGCATTTTGAAAGCGACACTTTTAAAATTGTTGCTTTTTGTAGTTCGATAATGATAAAGCAACATTCTACCATATAAGTGTTGCGTTTAAGGACTTTATGCAACATTTCTTTTCAAGTGTTGCATCTTTTATTATAAAAATGCCACACTTTATATAAGTGTTGCTTTTCCTCTCTAATTTTTTATATAAAAGTTTTGCTAAAAAAAATTTGCCTCCCAAAATTTTCACAAACCCGCTTAAGTTTTTCGCCAAAATCAAATAATCCCTTTCACTCATCTTTTCTTTTTAATCTCAGATCTGATTTTTTTTTTCATAATTATCTTATCCCTAACCAAATTTTTTAATCTTCTCTTACCCTCTCGTCTCTATGGTGAAATCATCATTCATCATCATTTAATAGTGACATTTTTTCTTCTACCTTCTCTTATCCTGGTTACCTTTATTCATCTTCTTGAATATATATAATTTACCTGTTGCTCGAATGTTATGGTTTTATAAGCTATTTTGCTTGTTATCTATTCTATGCCAGTAAATTATTTCTTTCGAATAGTTGGGTCAGTAACGGTATAAGCTTGTGGTTTCAACAATCTTCAATTCCTTTTCACTATCTCAAGGTAATTGCTTTTATTCATGACTTTTAGTGTCTTGATTATATGATATTCATGTGTGTTCGTAAAGTTTAGATTTGGATATGTATAGTGTGTCTTTTTATTTCCGTTCATCTAGATCCCAAAATCATCTACAGAAACATGTCTATATGCTTAATCTATTAAATATATATGTTATAAATGTAGATTTTTCATGCCTACCAACTGTTTGTTTTTTTGCGTCAACAAAAACATCAGCTGGGAATAAAACTACTGAAGACTACTAACATAAAGAACGTTGGAGAACATTCATTCTTAAATCAAATTGTGTATCTATCAACTTTCCATTACCTGCACTGTTATAAACCGAAACGAGTATCCTAAAATTATGGATCTATATTGCTTAAATCGCCTCATTTTAGATTATGCGTAGATTTAGATTTGTAAAACTTAAGCAAATTGTTTGGATTTATTTTTGGTACCTAGATTGTAACAAAAAAAATTTTGGTACTCGAATTGGATTTATATATTACTCCTGGTTTATTATTATTTTTTTGATAATTTTGGGAAAATGGTAAATTATTGTGCTCTAGTCTATAGTTGCGAGTTTTGAATTATAGTTTAGTGACATTTTGGATTTTAACTTGTGTTTTGCGCCTCGTGTAAACACTATAAAAAGCTCGCTCTTGAATATGAAAACTTGGTGCAAGCTTCAAAAAGTTCCATCTTGATTGGAAAGGTAAAACTAGAGGTAGAAAATCTTGATGGGCACTTTTCAGAAAAAGATGGGGCACCTTTTGTCATTCATTATTATTGATGGGCTAAACGGGCGCACATGTAACAAACTAAATGGGCTTAATGGACGCACATGTAAAATACTAATTAGGTTACTTAGAGGATTTTTTTATTTAATTTTTTATCCCCGGCTTTCAAACAAGTATTTTTATTTTTTATTTATATGTTTTTATATGTTTTTTTGCCGTTTTAGCTTGCGCCCGTTTAGCCCATGCCCGTTTAGCCCGTCGTTCGTTTAGCCCGTCGCCCGTTTAGCCCGCCGCCCGTGTCCCCCGCCTTCCCTTTTTACCGCCTCGTAAAACATCAAGAATCTAATTTGCCATTTACTTGACTTCAGCCAATTAACTTTGTTTTACGAAAACAATAAGGTGACGCTTGTTCATTATGTGTCAGGGCAAGGCACATATGTTTTTTAATTCTGTTTGGATTCATAATGAATCTGTATGAAGTCTAGAAAATTGATAAAAATACCTTTGAAATGTGAACGATATAGTAGTAAATGTTCAGACCATAATGGCAAGGGAATTTTTTATTTATCAGTTCTGTATATTAACCCTTATGTTTCTTTACCGTATATGTGTTGCGGTGCTAGGTTGATTTCGATGAGCATAAGAGAGTTTGTACCAAATTTGGAGTCTCTGGATACCCCCACCATCCAATGGTTTCCTAAGGGATCTTTGGAACCCAAAAAGTAAGTGTCGATTTTTGTTTCACTATTTTTCTATGTGGATCTCTACAAGTCCTGTCGCATGAAAATGCCACACAATGTATTGTTTATCTATGTATTGGTTATATAAGACTACTCAAACATATATCACTACTAGAGAATGTGACATAGAGCCTCTTAATAGAGCTCGATTTTAGTGGAAAAGGGCTCTAAATGGATATCGTGTTATAAAAAGGGTAGAGAGCCGTGTTTTCTTTGACAAAACTGAGCTTTATGTTGAAAAACGTTAGACCGATGGTTTCTGCAACAAAACCGGCTCTGTTACTTTTATAGAGCCAAGTTCTCTTCTACAAACCAGGCTCTATTCATGTTTTTAATGCAATGTTTTTTCAAAGTCGATAGGTAAATTTAGGCAGTGTATTGAGTTGAATTGATAAGAACTGAATCAATGTTTTTTTGATACGAGAGTCATGAATGATCGAATTTCAGTGTTTGATTCAAGTTTAACTTGATATGTTATTATCACAAGTGTCTACTCGGTTAAGAATAAAGAAATTATTATGAGTATACAAGTTCCTTAGAGCGTAATTTCTTTGTTTTCTGCATATTACCTAGGAAACAAGTTGATTATTATATAAGGGTATTAAGTTAAGAGATTGATAAAAAGTTGTTGATAACATAAATTGAGAAGGTTAGTTGTGTTTGCCTATGTGTATACTCATGGCTGTAAAGTACCTAAATCTTCGACATATCAATTTGTACCTTTTAAGTTCTTTATTTGGTGTTATCATGATTTACCATTGGCGCGGTTTACCTAACACGCTGAAACGCAAAGTAATGCATCTACATCATGTTAATATAGTTGTTTGTCTATGAGCATCTGATAGGATCACTACTACACTACTGTAAAATAAAAGTGGTAAAAGTTGTAGATGCAATCAAGAAATGGCTATGAACATTTGATTGGATCACAATTAGAATATTGTAAAAAAAAATTTGTTTCATATATGCTTTAATGTTCTTGTTAAATGGTTGATTGAATTAATTATGCGGATTTGTTACGAATGCATATTGATCCTCACATGTTGCACCTGAACGAGCTTTATTTTTATTGAAAGTTGCACCACATTGAGTAGAAAAGAGATTGAATGGAAATGATGGAGAACAGTAGAACCATTACTCACTAGGATTCTCATTGCTCACTGGAAAGAAAAGGAATGTATGCCAAAGGGTCAATATTCGATTCAGGTTTGTTTTAAGTTCTCGTTAAGTAGGTCGCTGTAATATCAGCATAAAATTCATGTGTGTCTCGAACATATGATATAGTAGGCTGGAATATCTGAATGTCCGACACCATTTAAAGGCTCTTTTTGTCTGTTGTTGGCTGTTCCATGACTTGCAACGTGTATGTGGAACAATGACTGTTAGTTTTAATGGATTTTTTGTGTCGTAATTATGCTCTTGTGTCTAATTCATGAATAATGCAAGGTTCCACTTGTGACTATTGCAAGGTCCTGTTATTTGGTCTGATTGTTGAGTTTTTTTTATATTTTTGTCTTGTCTTTTGGGCCACTTCTCATGAGGTTACCATGTCCATAGAATAATATTTCTTTTATTGGCATGATGACCTTCTTCTCAATGATTGATATCCCTGTATTCTGGCCAATACTCCTTTGTTATTGGTTGGTGTTGTTGACCCTAACAATGAAGAAACAAATCATGCATATGATTAAATATAAATATATCCCATTCAGCAGCAGTATGCAACTAAAAACAATGTCGTCACTATATTTCTTGTGAGTAACTTTAATTATATAAATGTTCATTTCTTATTTTTCACTTATATTTTAACTACTTTTTTTTAGACTAGTCAATACTAATGGTTGTTCATTTAGATTTGTATCTTCAAGTTAAATTTTTATCTAATTTTGTGAATTTTGTCTAGTCTGTACTTCTAGTTGGCATTTTCTGTCATTAGGTGAAACCTCCTTATGCGGATCTCTACACCGAGGTTTATTTGAAATGCTTAAGCGCATTCTGGGATGTTTTAAAGGGCGCTCGGCTCCAAAGAAGGTAGTTATGGATAATAATAGCTTACATAAACAAGTGGTTAGTTACAAAACTAATCTTATTCTTTTTTCATTTTCAGATGCAGCACGCTATGCGTTCTTTTGGCCTATGCCAACCCCAAGTAGAATTTGCATGGACGATGTCAAAAGATTTGTAAAATTTGTAATTTGATACCTTTGTTTATTGTTGACCAGACATATAATATTAGTTGTGTATTATATTTTTTATGGTGTAATTTTTTATTATAGAATGAAAAATGTAAATGTGTTTGACTTGTTACAAGAAAATGGAGATAAGAAGCATTTGTATTGCATGGAACAAAAGTGTTACAAACCATTCAAAAAAGTGTTGCAACCGAGTGCTTGAAGCTATTGAACCTGTTGCTTTAAAAAGAATAAAGTGTTGCAATTATATTGTTACTAAATAATATTGTGTTGCATTATACTGAAAAAGTGTTGTAATTTAATCAGAAAGTGTTGCACTTTGTTTGTAGTGATGTTGTCGTTAATTTAAAAAGTGTTGCACTTGAATGCTAAAGTGTTGTCGTTGAAGGAAAAATGTGTTGCATTTGAGTATAAAAGTGTTGCACCTTAAAGTATTGCATTTGCTAAAAATAAGCAACACTTTTAGAAAGTGCTACATAATGTAATAAAAAGTGTTGCTTAAACCTAAGGCGACGTTGCATAACGTAGCACTTTATAAAGTGTCACATTAGGGATAATGCAACATTTTAAAGACATAATACAACACTTGAGTGGTGTTGCTTTAGCTTCATTTTGTAGTAGTGGCTGAAGCTGTTAACACAGCTTGTTATGTTCAAAATAGGGCATTGGTCAACAAAATACATAATAAGACACCTTATGAGTTACTTTGGGGAAGGAAGCCAAATATTGGCTTTCTCAAGCCTTTTGGTTGTCATGTAGTTGTTTTAGAAACTAGTGAGGCCCTAGGTAAATTTGATTCAAAAGGTGATGAAGGCTACTTCATGGGTTATTCAGTGCAGAGCAAAGGATATAGGGTTTACATTAAAAAGGAAAAACGTATACTTGAAAAAGTACATGTTAGGTTTTTAGAGAGTAAACCTAGTGATCCTGAAAGTGGTCCAAATTGGTTGTTTGACTTAGAACCTTTATCTAGAGCTTTAAATTATATGCCTGTTACTGATCCAGACATTGTGAAGGTAACTTCAAGTGTTTTGGAAAAGAGAATTGGTAATGTTTCATGTATACAGGTTGCTAAGGAGGATGGACCACCAGCAGTTGAATCATCTCCCACACAAGAATATGTTACACTTCCTATATGGACAGATGAGTATTATGCTGCTGCTGCTGCTAGAAAGGATAATGGTGGTTTTCAAATACCACCAAATACAAACATGCATACTTCTTCAGGCGCTGACAAAGGGAAATCAAGCGCTGACAAGACTAATTCAGACGCTGATGGCTCAGACACTGACAACAATAGATCAAGCGCTGTTAGCCCAAACGCTGACAAGCAAGGTTCAGAGTTTGATGACACCTTTGCACATCTTTTCTCTTCCCATTTTGAACAGGGTGGACCTTCCAATGTCCATGAAGAGATTTCTGTTGATCAAGGAGAGTCTGATGAAGAAGATATTGGCAACATGGAGCGTGAAGTTGAGGACACCAGACTTTTTGAAGGAGGAGTTCTCACTTCCACAGCAAAGGATCACCCCACATCTCAGATCATTGGTGATGTTATGGCTCCAGTTCAGACCAGAAGATCCCATCAAAGTCTTGGTGGATTTATTGCCAATATACACAAGAAGGTTGATACCCCTCTTGTACAAGCATGTTTGTTTGCATGTTTTATGTCACAAGAAGAACCCAAGAAGATTTTTGATGCTCTTAAAGAACCTAGTTGGGTGGAAGCAATGCAGGATGAGCTTCATCAGTTTGCTATACAGGATGTTTGGGAGCTGGTTGATTGTCCTAGATATGTGAGACCAATTGGGACAAGATGGGTTCTAAGGAACAAGAAAGATGAAAGGGGTATTGTGGTCAGAAACAAGGCACGTTTGGTAGCTCAGGGATATACACAAGAGGAAGGCATAGATTATGAAGAAGTTTTTGCTCCTGTTGCAAGAATTGAAGCTATCAGAATTTTCTTAGCTTATGCCTCTTGCATGAACTTCACTGTTTATCAAATGGATGTGAAGAGTGCTTTCCTCTATGGGACGATTGTTGAGGAAGTATATGTCATGCAACCTCCTGGTTTTGAAGATCCTGAGAATCCAGACAAGGTTTATAGAGTGAAGAAAGCTATGTATGGACTTCATCAAGCCCCTAGAGCATGGTATGGTACCTTGTCTACATATTTGGTGGACAATGGATTCAAGAGGGGCACCATAGATCAGACACTATTTACAAAGAAGAAAGGAAAACATGTGTTGCTTGTGCAGGTCTATGTTGATGACATCATTTTTGGGTCTACTGATCCAAAAATGAGTGAGGACTTTTCCAAGCTCATGACAGATAAATTCAAGATGAGTGCAATGGGTGAGATGAACTTCTTTCTAGGGTTACAAGTTCAGCAGAAAGAAGATGGTATCTTCATCTCCCAAGACAAGTATGTAGCTGAAATCTTGAAGAAATATGGTTTTTCTCCACATGAAAAGGATGCTTCCACTCCTATGGATAGGGAACACCCTTGGGGAAAAATTGGAGCTGGAAAAGATGTGGATGTTAGGCACTATAGATCAATGATAGGGTCATTGATGTATCTTACAGTCTCAAGACCTGACATCATGTTTGCTGTGTGTGCTTGTGCACGTCATCAAGTGACTCCCAAAGAATGTCACCTTTTTGCTGTGAAGAGAATTTTTAGGTACCTAAGATGTTATCCAGATCTTGGATTATGGTACCCAAAAGATTCTCCATTGGAGCTTATTGCATATTCAGACAGTGACTATGGTGGTGACAAGTTTGATAGAAAATCCACAACTGGTGGATGCCAATTTCTTGGGAGTAGATTAATATCTTGGCAATGCAAGAAACAAACAGTGGTGGCAAACTCTACAACTGAAGCAGAATATGTTGCTGCAGCTGCTTGTTGTGGACAAGTCTTATGGATTCAGAACCAGCTGTTGGATTATGGGTATAATTTTATGCATACCAAGATTTTTGTAGACAATAACAGTACTTTATGCATTATTAAAAATCCTGTACATCATTCTAAAACCAAACACATAGAAATTAGACATCATTTTATAAGAGATTGCTTTGAGAAAGGTTTAATACAACCAGATAGGGTAGCCACAGAAGATAATGTGGCAGATTTATTAACTAAACCTTTTGATGCTGGAAGATTTCAATATTTGGTAACAAATATTGGAATGGTTAATCTCACTTAATATGTGTTTTGGAACCTTTTTGTAAAAGTATGTACAGGATAATGCATTGTTATTAGTCTTTGTGATGATTTAGATTTTTCCACTTTATTTTTCTAACACTGACAAAGGTACATGTAACGCTGATAAGTGTTATTTTGCCGTTGTTAGAGATATTATTGTCTAACGCTGACAAGAGTTCCTTCAACGCTGATAAGTGTTGTCGGGACGCTGTCAGCAACAAATGTTAGTTTTGTGGTTATCAATCTAAATGTGTAGGTGGTGATAGCTTTATGCCATTGGATACAGAGTTGCTTATGGATCTTTGAAGAGCTATTTGGACATGGTTTTGTTTATGGATGATGGTTGGAATATTTATATTCCTATCTTGACATAAATTTTTAATGTTCATACATATTTTGAGAAACTCATGTATCATAGTTTGAGGAGAGGTTTAAGGACCCTTTAGGACTCTTGGGTATTCTTACAATACTCTCATCACAATTCTAGATTGTGTCCACAGGTGAGTATGGGTTAGTTTTACTAAACCATGAGGCACTGTAGCATGCAAAGTTGATAAACTATGCATGCTGCCAAGACATTTTTGGCCTAGAATTGGTTGTGGTCTGATGGGAGACTTGGGAATAGTTTTGTTATGGGTTTACCTGGGAGTTACAAAGAATTTTATGAAATAACTTTGTTGGTAAGTATTTTGGTTAGCAAGGGACTCTAGAGGACATTTGTGTCTATCTTGCTTAAGCAAGTGTGCATAAATGGACAGTGCTTGCCGCCCAGTAATTATTATCAACTTGTAAGATATTTCCCTTAGGATAAATTACTTTGTTAAGGTCTTTTTCTTTTTAAATATTTTTATTTTTAGACGCTGACAAGTTTTTCTCCAAACGCTGTTACGTCCAATCGTGACGCTGACAAGGCTTTAGGCAAACGCTGACAAGAAAATATAGCCGTTGGGCGCTGATGGGCTATTTTTGACCGTTGACACCTAGTGGGCCCTACCCAGTTGTTATTTTTTACTAATCTTTGGCCGTAATTTTGGGGAGTTGTTACTTTTAATTAATGCATGAGATAAGTTATATTTGATTCAATATTTTCATCATTGCTCTTTGAATATAACTGCCTCATTTTTGACCAATCAAAATCATGCATCTCTCCTATAAATTTGGCTAATCTTTTTATTCTGGGTATTCATATTTTCTTGTCTAACATTTTTCTCCTAGATTTTTCCCAAATCACATAACCTAAACAGCTTTCACCATGGCACCCAAGTTCAACTCAAAGAATTTAACATTGGAGTTCAAGAGCCAACATAATATGGTAGCTTACTTGACTGCTGATAATGATTTGTTCCCTCAGTATTCACAGATGGTGGCATTTTTAAATGCATCCTCTCTAAGGTATGCACTTTCTCATACACCATTAGTCCCTGTCGCACACATTAGACAGTTTTGGAACACTGCTAGTTCCACAACAGCTAATGGAGTGACCACATTAACATCTACTGTTCATGGAAGAACATGGGTGGTCACTGAAGCCTTGGTTCGCCAAGCTTTGCGTCTTGATGACGCTGATGGTGTGACTACCCTTGCCATTGCAACAATAGAACAAGGTCTTAGGGAATTGGGTTATCCTATTCCTGCTGATGTCACTTTAAATAAATATCATAAGCAGGAATTTCCCTCTGACTGGAAATATTTGATACATGTCCTTCTCCAATACTTAAGTCCAAAATGTACTTCTTTTAATGAAATAAACAGGTCAATTGCAAGTGCTTTGGTTTGTATAACACGTGGGCTTAAGTATAATTTTTCAAAAATGATTTTTGAAGGAATGTGTAAAAATAAGGGAAGTAAAATGACTTTCGCTTACCCAAGATTTTTGCAAATGGTCTTTGATTTACAAGAATATTGTTCTAGGGATCATGACACTTTTTATGAGATCCCTAAACAACAGAAAACCATTTTTGCTAAAATGAGCTCTACAAACAGATCCATACCTCTTACCCAACCCATGCTTGAAGTTATTCAGGCTGCTCAACCACAACCACAACCAGACCCTGAACCCCAACTTGAGCCTATCCATGAACCTTTACCTTCACCAGCAAACATGGACATTGACCAACCCAGCGCTGACACTCAAAATGTTGGCGCTGACACAGCCAATCCCAACGCTGATACCATTCCTGAACAATCCCAAACACCCCTTAACCAACCCACACCCACACAATCTACCTCATCTTCCACCCCATTACAATCTAGGTTGAATAAACGCCAAAGGACTACTGGAGTGTTCTCCTCTAGTGGTCCTAGCCTTGTAGCAGAGAGAACCACCTCCACAAGTGTGGCTGGTGCCATGGATGAGGCTGGGGCTATTGACATAGGCTTAGATGCTGGTCAAGACAGTCCCAACATCATTAAGACCTCATCCATGCCCTATGATTCTATTTTGGGAGGTCAAATCCCCATTCTAGCTGAGGGCAGATTGGAACCTATGACATTAATTGAATTGACGGCTGCTGTCATTAGCTTGCAAAAGCAAAATGTCAGCCTTGTACAAACTGTCAACAACCAGGGCCGTGAACTACAAGTATTGAGGGAGCGGGTAACTGTTTTGGAGAATCCAAGTAGCAGGAGTCTAATGGAGGAATCTTCCAAAGGGGAGGATGAAGAGGATGAAGAGGATGAGCTGATTCATACAGCTAGTGAGAAGAGTTCAGAGAAGAGTTCACAATTTAGTGAATCTTTACAGGTTGCTGAAGCACTCACCAACTTGAAGAAGCACCCAGTTATTGATACATCCAAGGTGACACCATTAAACTTGGAAGGATCTTTCAAAGAAACAATGGGCGCTGATAGAGGTAACTTGAACGCTGACAAAGTTGCAGGTGGTGTTGATGTATTCCAGTCATCAACAATCATCAAAGATGTGTCCACACAGGTTTCTTCTTCTACTTTACCTATTATTGATCCAAAAGACAAAGGTAAAGGAAAATTGGTTGAAGAAGATGTTCCAAAGAAAGATGCAGCACAAATTGCATTTGATGAACAGTTGGCTGCACAACTTTTGGAAAGAGATTTGAAGAGGAGTGGTAGATCACCATTTGTTGTTTCTGAGAGTGAGGAAGAAAGTGGTGATGGAAAAGAAGATGATAGCTCAGATTCAAGTGTTCAAATTATTGAAGATCCAGAAAGACTTGAATATGGAGATGAGTTAGCAAAGGAAAGGTTGAGTGATTTGAAGAATCAGATTGATTGGGACCTTCCTGAAATCACCAGAATGTACCATGCTTGGGAAGACAAGGTTATGGACAACCCAGGGATAAGTTTGTCAGATCAAATTTGGGGGTTGGAAGTTCTTCTCAGGGTACAAGATGACATAAAGGTGATTATGAGGTTTAATGCACAAGAGGTCAAGACCTGGCTCAAAAGAGATAGAAGGCAGTTGTACTACAAGTTGCTTAGATGCCATCAACCTAGATGGACATACAAGAAGCTGCTGGCTTTGTCTTTTGAGGAGCTAGAGTATAGGGCACATCCTATTTGGAGGAAGGTGCAAGAACAAAATGTCTTACAGTTTCTTTCAGAAGAAAGGAAACAAGAGCTTGCTGAGGAAATGCAGATTCAAAAGGAAATGAGGATTGCTCAAAGACCAGTAAAGAAAGGAGATCCTTTTCAATTTCCCAAGGATATGGATGTGTATTTTCCAACTGAAGGAGTCATAAGGAAGCATCTCAAGCTTTCTCCATTGGAAGCTTCAGATTTGGTTAATGTAGTACCTCTAGATGACAGAAATCCAATCATCAGTTTTGATGAAGATGAGTGTGGATTTTGGAAGATTGGCAGATTTGGAAAGGAGGTACATACTTTCACTTCAGTTATTTCTATATTTGCAAGCATAGACAGAGAAGACTTGGTGCATCTATGGAGATTGATAGAGGCCAAGTATACAGCTGAAGCACCTACTTCAGCAAATGGAATAAGACTTTGGAACACATTTTTGACTTTGTGTGGTCCAAGAGAAGCAGATCCTGCCATATGGAAGGATCTTGAAGATGATCTCAGTAATCTTCATTGGAGGCTTTATTCTACTTGTGGTGTATTTCATTTGAGCTCTACAAAGTTTTCAGAGTATTTACTTGTGGATGCTGACTATTTCTTGTCCAAAGAAGTGTTGGAGAAGATGCTAGAGACACCCTTGGAGATTGATTATACTAGTGATGTGGCCAAGGACTTGATTAGATATGTTTATCACCAACATAAGAAGTTTTTGCAAGATTCCTCCTAAGCCTTAAGTATTTATTCAGAAACTTGATCATTGGAATGGATATCAAGTTTAGGGGAGGATTGTTGGGAATAAAATATGGGTCAGTTCACTAGACGCTGATAAGAAGAATGTCAACGCTGATAGGATGACATTGGACGCTGACAGCCAAGCGTTGACATTGAGGAAGTCAACGCTGATAGCCTTGAAGATTGACACTGATGGAATATCTTTTTGTTTATTTGTTTCTTTATTTGTGTATGGTAAAGATAAGCTCGACATTGTATTTTCCATTATTATCTTTACCTAGAATAGTTGATTCGTGGCTTATTGTACAAGACTTCTTGATCTATAAAAGAAGGTCTTTTAGGTTAAAGTTATTATTCAGTTTTCATAAGTATTCGTAAGTTAAACCTCTTTCATTGTAATCAAGTACGATCATTCTAATACAAGTGAAAGTTTGTTTAACATCTTTGTGTTTTAGATCAAGTGTTAATTCCGCATAACACTTTGTTACTTTATTCATAAGCAAAGGTTTCTCTACGTGTAGTACTTGATCTAATCTCGTATACACAAAGCTTAATCGATCTAAGTTTGGGATCAACAAAGACTGCTTTCCGTACACGCTATGGCCACTACGAATTTGTAGTCATGCCATTTGGCCTTACCAATGCTCCAGCAGTGTTCATGGATTTGATGAACAAAATCTTACATGAATTTCTGGACAAGTTCGTCATTGTCTTCATTGACGACATCCTGATTTTCTCCAAGTCCAAGGAGGAACACGAAGACCATCTTCGTATAGTACTACGGATTCTTCGCCAGAAGCAGCTGTATGCTAAATTCTCCAAGTGTGAGTTCTGGTTAGACAAGGTGGCATTCTTAGGTCATATTGTATCAGTAGAAGGAATCACGATGGATCTAGCAAAGGTTGAGGCTATTACCAAGTGGCCAAGGCCGACGTCAGCGACTAAAGTTCGCAGTTTCCTAGGCTTAGCTGGTTATTACCGTAGGTTCGTGGAGAACTTTTCCCGCTAAGCACTACCATTGACCAAACTGATGTGGAAAGGGGAGAAATTCGTCTGGACTGAAGAACGAGAGAAGAGCTTTGAAGACCTAAAGCAGAAGTTAGTATCTGCACCTATTCTTAATCTCCCATCTGGTACAGGTGGATTTCAGATCTACAGTGATGCATCGGGGAAGGGACTTGGTTGTGTTCTCATGCAACATGGGAAAGTGATCACGTACGCTTTACGGCAGCTTAAGCCTTATGAGTAAATTACCCTACGCATGACTTGGAACTTGCAGCAGTCGTGTTTGCATTGAAGATATGGAGGCACTACTTGTATGGAGAATCATGTGACATTTTCACGGACCACAAGAGCTTGAAGTATATCTTCACTCAGCGTGAATTGAACATGAGACAAAGGAGATGGTTAGAGCTGTTGAAGGATTATGACATTAATCTGCAGTATCATCCCGACAAGGTGAATGTAGTAGCAGATGCACTTAGCAGGAAGTCCGGAATGATAAACGACATTAAAATTGAGGAGGAAATCATAAGAGACTTGGAGCGACTAGACATAGAGATCATGGTACGTGGACAGCACGGTTACTGGGCTAATCTTAGAGTGGAACCTGAGTTACTCTCTAAGATCAAGGAAGCTCAGAAAGATGATGGAGAAATCTGGGCGATAATTCAGAATTTGGAGAAGCAAACAGAATTTCGAGTAGATGCAGATGGTATCTTATGGCAGGGCACAAGACTTTGTGTTCCTGATGACCAAGAACTCCGGGAAGCATTGTTAGCTGAGGCTCATAGCTCCCTATTCTCTATCCATCCTAGTTCGACCAAGATGTACCATGACATCAAGCAGTATTTTTGGTGGAGTGGTATGAAATAGGATGTTGTAACTTACGTCTCCAAATGTCTTACCTGCCAGCAGGTTAAAATCGAGCATCAACGGTTTGGCGGTCTTCTTCAACCGTTAGATATTCCAGAGTGGAAGTGGGACAAAATCACCATGGATTTTGTTACTGGTCTTCCGCCGACAAAGAAGAAGCACGATGCAATTTGGGTTATCGTTGATCGACTTACCAAATCAGCTCATTTCTTACCGATCCGCAAGGAAGATTCGGTCAGTAAACTCACCGATACTTATAGAAGGGAGATCATGAGACTTCACGGTGCTCCATCCAGTATTGTCTATGACAGAGATCCTCGTTTCACTTCGCGATTATGGAAAAGTCTGCAGAAAGCTTAGGGTACACAACTTAAGCTTAGCACGGCTTTTCATCCTCAAACAGACGGGCAGTTGGAGCGAACGATTCAGACATTGGAAGACATGTTGAGGTCATGTGCGTTGGAATGGACGGGTGATTGGGACGATTATATATGTTTGGTGGAGTTTGTATACAACAATAGTTGGCACGCAAGTATCAAGTGTGCTCCTTTCAAGATGTTATATGGCAGAAAGTGTCGCGCCCCAATCTGCTGGGATCAGGTTGGTGAGCGAACACTTGAAGGACCAGAAATGATAGAGTTGACTAATGAGAAGGTCGCAGTAGCTAAGCAAAAACTGCAAGAAGCACGGTCACGTCAGAAGAGTTACGCAGACAAGCATCGTAGGGACTTACATTTTAACGTAGGAGATCATGTTTTCCATAAGGTTTCGCCGGCACGTGGTGTTAGAAGTTTTGGAATAAAAGGGAAGATCAGTCCTCGATTTATCGGACCGTTTGATGTCATTGAACGAGTCGGTGAAGTTTCATCCCCTTCACATGGTTCAGTATCCACTGGAACAGGTTCGTGAAGATCTCACTTTCATAGAAGAACCCGAACGAGTTCTTGACAGACAAGAACGAGTCATGAGAAGGAAGACGATTCCATTCGTCAAAATCCTTTGGAGGGATCATACCGAGCGGGAAGCCACTTGGGAAACAGAGGAGTCTAACCGGGCTTTTTACCCTCATTTCATATTTTGAATTCAGGTATGTTCTTCTTTTCCAGTTTACTTTATCTATAATTCGGGGACGAATTATTCTTTTTAGGGGGGAAGAGTTGTAAAACCCGCATGCTTTTACCATGAATAGTACCCTTACGATCGTACGTACATGATTAGAACTTTCCTTTTATAGCACGTTTACGTTTCACGAACAAGAATTACAAGTATTACGTACGTGTTATAACACGATAAGTATTTATTACGTATTAAGACACGATAATTATTTCAATAATAATTATAATCACGAACATACGAACATGAAATCATGAACGTAAATAATCAATAGCCTAGTATTACGTATGTATATTTATTACGATCATGAATAAATATATTAAGTCACGAACGATAACTAATTAAATCACGTAAAACACGAACACGAGAACACACTAAATATTATACACGGAAAACATATGGGTTACCCCCATGTGGGACCTATACCCACGACTAGAAACAAAGAAAAGGGCCAAGCCCATTGTTTTTTACTAAACATGAAATAAAGGGGAAAAACTATTTTCATAATTACAAGAATTATAAAATAATAAAAACCCTAAAAACCTTTTCTTCTCCTCTCCTTTGGCCACCGGGTATTACACACACCAAGGGTGTGTTTGGTTGATTTTTGGTGTTCGATTTATTGCAAGGTTGTTATCCTCCTTTGATTCACGTAATCGGTAAACCCTAAACCTCTTTTCTTTTTATGATCTTGATTAATTAATCACATGAAATCATGAATGTTTTAAAAACAAGGAAACACATGTTAATTAATCATGGGGGTAAAATTTATTAAGGGTTTAAGGGGTGTTTGTTGTGGCCGACGCATGAACCGAGCCCCAAGGGGGTCTCGGTTTGATTTGTTTCGCACCAACCGAGACCTCAAGGTCTCGATGTGGTGGTCTTGTGTCTCGGCAGCAGGAGGAAAAGGGACCCCAACCTCGGTCGGGGTATGTTGTTGTCGGGTGGGTCTCGGCCAAAACAAAGAACCACCACCGGCCTAAGCCGGTGGCTAAATAAGGAAAGAAGGGGGAACGTAGGCCGCGACAGGAGGGGGAACGCCGGCTAGCCGGTGGGAACTCATGCTAGCCGGCGGCTAGCCAAGTCAAGGGTGCATTTGGTTTGCCGGTTCACGGGATTAAAAACCGGTCCGGTTCACACATGTTTAAATTAAAACATGGGTTCGGTTCATGGGTGATTTTTGCAAGTAAATTTTGTTACAAGTTTAATTATTTTTACAAGATTAAATTAAATTAATTAAAACATGTACATGATTAATTTAATTTACATGACTTAGGTTATTAATATTATTATTAATACATGAATTTTAACCTGAGTAATTATCATTTTAATTAGACTATATAATTAATTATTTATTAAAATCATGACTTATAATCAATTAATTTACATGACTTAGGTTATATTATTAATAGATAATAATACATGTTTTAACCTAAGTACGTTTACCTTTATTTGATTAAATCATGTTATATTTAATTAAATGCTTTAACATATAGTTTATTTAATTCACATGAAATAATTAATAAACTATACTATTTAATTACATGACTTTGAATATTAATCAGTAAACACTTAAGCTTATATAATTAGCTTAATAATCCAGCTTATATCTTATTATGGAAACATTCTATTTTTAGAAACCTATTTAATTAAGGCAACTAATCTATTTATGGAAACTTTCTATTTTTAGAAACTTATCTATTTTAAGCAGTAAATCTATTTTTGGAAACTTTCTATTTTTGGAAACTTTCTAATTTTGGAAACTTTCTATTTTTAAAAACTTTCTATTTTAGGAAACCTGCTATTTTTAGAAAGTTAGTTATTATTACACAAAAAGTATAATAATACATGAAATACAAGTAATATTTAATCAGAATAGACAGAATACATGATAAACATATTATAAAGCGTTAATCAGTAAAACATGACATGAACATATAATACAAGGTAAGACATGATATAAAACCAGTTACGTACTCAGTGATCCGATACTTATACACGTATGTATTTAGGTAGCATTAGTGATACCGAAGTAGGACTCTCTTCCGTTCGTCTTCTTCAATCACTGGACACAAGGTACGGATTCTCCGTCCTTTCAGTATGGACATTCTTCCTTATTAGGATTTCCCGTATGCAGCCAACTGTTTTCCCCAGTATATGTTTTATATGTTTTTGAATTGCTTATGTTTAATTAGAATATCTAAAGCCATATACATGCATGACCAGTTTCACCTAGTTATGGAGGTACCATAACCATAACACTGGAGGCACCAGTGGTATGACTTCACCACGGCGGAGTGATAGCTCGTGGAGTCCCTTCAGCTTTTGGCCATATTATTATTATCAGGTGGGGCGTATGGGTGCATCCTAGTTTACATGTTTTCAACAGATTATTTAGGTGAATGTGGTGTGTGCCTTGCATCCTTCACAAGGAGCTGATCCCTCCTACCCAAACCAATATATTAAATTAGAGGCAGCCCCTCTAATTTGCATGACGAGGTCACCCTCCAAGTATTCATGCACGTGGATAATTCATGACCTATATTGGCTAATGGTAAATATGTTAAACAGTTTTTTACAAGATAAACATAAGGCTTTTCAAACTATAAAACCAGTTTTACTAAGATATAACCAGGTTATCCAGGACTTAGTATTTTCCGCTGCTTCATGCGTATATGCTTATATTATTCATGCTTTACTTGTATATCCGTGCACTGAGGTTATTCTCAGCCGTTTTCCCTTTCATGTTCCCAAAACGGCAGGTACTCAGGGACGCTCGTAGACTTTAAGCGTACGTGCATATGGATTGGAAGCTTCCTAGCCTTCTTTACTTTATGCATTTCTTTATACTTTGATACTCATTTCCATGGACATTGTTTAGTCCTTTCATTTACAGTACTTATGTTTGTGTGTGATGAGTTCTACTTTTGGGGTACCGATGTTTGATTCCGGTATTTCCTTTATGGTCATGTAATGTTTTATACATTTATCCTTGTATGCTTTGATGACACGCCATAATCACGCGTGACATCCTATTTATCAAAATGGGGTGTTACAAAATGGTGTAACTTTCTTGGTACTATGTCGTCATTAGTTATGTTGAAATAAAAATGGCAAAAAATCCGCGGATTTTATTTTCAATATTATGTTTATTTTGTTTACGTTTTATTGCACACATTCATAATCACTTGTATCAATAGAATTAGAATAGTAACCCATGTTACCATTGTTTAAACATCAAGTGTGATAGTTGATAAATCAATGATTATCATGCTAAATCATATGAGATTTATGAAAGAAATCATATATGATAGTTTGTTTGCAACTTGTAAAATACAAATATTGCATATGATAATTCAAATGCAAAAGAAACTCATGTAAAATCACATATGATTTCCTTGAATATTACATATGATATATAATAGAATCACAATCATGTAAGATCCAAAATAACAAAATTCAAGTGAAAATGAATTTATAACACTTGTTCATATAACAATCAAACAATCAAACATAAAAATGAGTACATCTAAACAATAATTTCTTCTTGAACAACAAACTAATGTGGAACCACGAACTGTTCTTGTTCTTGATCTTCAACCCTCCTAAGGCACATCCTCTTGTTGTGGTCAAAACTTCTACATAATGAACAAGCATTCGTGTAACCTTTTTCTATCGCTTTATCCTTTCTCCTTAAAGTATCAAATATGATATAACAAATGATTTAAAAGAGAATTTTAAAATGAAAATAAAAAAATAAAAAACTGTTACCTGAAAAAATTATCATATATGATAACCACATTGCATGTACATATAAAAAAGTAATATGATATATGATATACGCCTAAAAAATCATATGATATATGATATACGCCTGAAAAATATCATATATAATACATCGTATATAATATATAAAACACATTAACCATAGCTACTTAAAACTGCTTAATTCTAACTGATAAGCTAAATACACCTTAATTTAGCTTGTACCAACAAACTAATAGAGCTTATTCAAAACATAAAAATAGTTAATAATAAAAGCTTGTTAACACTAACAACATAAATAACTTATTAAGATAGCTTACAATTCATCAAAATAAGCTAATAAACTAGCTTACAATTCAACAACATAAATTCAAATGATAATAATACATAAACTTATTCACATAAAGGACCTAAATAATTTGCTTATTATTAATAACAAATAATTAAGATATTTAATCAAAATAAGCTAAATAATAAGCTTATAAATTCAAATTAATTCTGATAAATCAATAAGCTAAAATAAGCATAATTGGATATGATTTAACCTGATTGTAGTTAAATGAAGAATAAGCTAATGGACTGAAGAAGCTGATGGATAGATCAAAGATAGATCAATTAGTTGTTCGTGAGAGAGCGAAAAAGAAGATAGACGAGAGAGAGAAAGAGATAAATCAATAAGCTTATTCTAATCAAATAAGTTAAAATAAGCATAATCTAATATGATTTAACATGATGGTAGTCAATTGAAGAATAAGCTGATGGATTGAAGAAGTTGATAGATCGATCAAAGAAAGATCGATTAGTTGTTCGTGAGCGAGCGAGAGAGAGAGAGAGAGAGAGAGAGAGAGAGAGAGAGAGAGAGAGAGAGAGAGAGAGAGAGAGAGAGAGAGAGATTTATGTGCATGTTAAATAAGTGTTTGTTAAAGAAAATTATGTTTATATAATGAATGTGAAATGAGCAAAATACCTATAGAGTATAAATTAGAGATTTAATCTCATCTATTGAATAAAATAAAGATGAAGGATGGAGATGAGTTCTGTTGTATCTAAAAAAAGTTTAGTATCAAAATAAACATAAATCATATTTTGATGTTAGACCAATTTATTATTGTTGGAATGAATACATAGCTCCTTTTAGTAACATTATACCACACTCGATATCTGAATGAAAAAGAATCATTTAATTAAAAAGTAACCAAATATATAGTAATGTTATAAAGCGTTAGACGAACATTTTCTTAAAGTGATAATGTATATCCACTAATAATTACACTTGTGAAACCGTAATTATGGTTTAATTTGGATGCAAAACGTGGTCGGGGTATCTGGATGATTTAGACAAACTGCATTCATTGAAAAATATAAGATTTAATATTTAAAAAAAGTACACACCCACTCTATATGTACCATAGTTGTAGACTTTTAAGATTAACTAGCAGAGTATCAGCGCGAATGCGGGATGGTTAATTGAAAATTAAAAAATTGATCACGACGAGGCCTTTTTGGTTCGCTTTTGGACGATTGTCGAACCAAACCAGTGGTAACTCTCGTTTCCGGTTGAACCCTTGGTCTAGTTTTCAAAACTATATGCACATCAACCTGTTAGTATATAAATTATATGAAGTTTTATGTGTTTTATTAGTTTCTACAATGTGTATAACAACATGTAATTTTCATTATAGGAAAGTTACGTGTTTAATTTGGTTGGACAATAAGCTTATTTAGTTGCATTTTTGAATATTTAATTGAAAAAAATTGGGATGCCTAAAATGTAGGACTTATTTTGTGCCTAACATATGTGTTAGATAGGAGGGTGTCATGACTTTGGGGGGTTCGTCGGGATGACGTGGCAGCCTCGTCGAGGCTCGTCGCCTCTCGTTGCCACACCCACCCCCCTCTTCGCCGTGGAAATTTCAGAAAATCGAAATCTGAACGACAAGCCACGTATGCAAACATATATCCGTTACCAAAGTGAATGGGGTATTTTTGTGAGTGAGGGGGTATTTTGTGGGGCCCAAGTGAAGAGGGGTTGGGTGTGTTGTGAGTGAGGGGGTATTTTTGTTAGTTGTGTTGGTGTGATGTGGCGCTGATGTGGCAGCTGTGGGGCCCAAATGAAGAGGGTGAGGTGTGTTGTGACACCCTTCTCTCTTATTAGCTTATTAAATTGTGAAGATGTGGATCCGATTGATACAACCAATGATGTTTTGCAACACATGTTTAGGCATAAAGTTAGGTTAGGCACAACATCTACCTAGTGCGACCTTGATTTTTTCTGCCACGTCGGCTTTCTCTCTCCGGCAACCTACAACGACCTATTTGCCCCAACAAAGCGATCTAGTTCAATCTTTTTTTTAATTTTTTATTTCAATAAAAAAATTACATTAAATAAAAAACATTACATAAAAAAACATTACTTAAAAAAATATTACATAAAATAAAAAAACATTACGAAACATAACAATAATAATAATAATAATAATAATAATAATAATAATAATAATAATAATAATAATAATAAATAGTAAAACTTATAAACTTAAAAACTTAAAAACTTAAAAACTTAAACTCCCGGATTATCAAACCGTGACATTTCAATGGTGCTCCATGCGGGACTTTGTTTCAAAAAATTTCAACAGTCATAGTATGCAAAATCTGAATAACGAAGAGTGCGATATTCAAGTGCGGCTTCTTGATAAAGAGTATCTTCAGAAGTCCCATTTGAATGCCTAAGTAAGATGTCCAAGTAAATCAAAGTAAATTGACCAACTTGAGTACGAATTGCACATTTCCATTTGCTGAAATTGAGTCATAACCTCTTTTTTGCTCACCCATTTTGGTATGAAAGTACTCAAGTACCTCCATTCAAAACCCTTTCGACTTGTTGTCGACCTGGACGGAAATTCTCCGTAACGTGTACCCAAGCTTCACATAAAGCTACCTCCTCCTCGGTAGTCCACGAAATTTGAGAACTCATTATTTTAGATGGTATAAAAATTGTAGTTTGGAGAATTGTGAATTTTATGTGTGTGAAAAATTGTTGAATAAATGGGGTTTTTATAGGGACAAAAGGTTAAATCTTTTAAAAAAAAAGTTTTTCTTTTTAATTCTAATCAAACGGTAATATTACAACAATTTCTCTCTTCAAATCGATCGTGACTTAGACCGAATTCGGTCGATCGATTTGGTCGACTCGGTCGCCGCAACGGGTCGACCGAGTGCGACCTCGATCGCGACCGACTCCGAACGAAACCATTGCGCCTAGCCTTAGGCATGATTTTTAGGCATGCCAATCACTTTTCTATTTAATTTTTGTGAGAATAAAATTTTAAAATGTCTTTGTAAATTATATCCGTTAAAAAAGAGTTAAATCCTTATTCTCAAAATAAGTGTCCACATTTGACTTTTAAAGTTATTCTCTTTACACTTTGACCTTACATCATATTTTTGTTTGCGTTTTATAATACTTAGAATAAGTTCATTTGGATACTAAACTTTATTTAGATACCAAGGGACAAATCCCCACCTTCCATATCCAATTTGATTCAATGGATGAGATTCAACACAAAATCTATTTTCACCCTCTTTTTTCAAACATTAATATCTTTTAAACCGTTAATTGTTATACGAAAAAAATATACCGTTACGAAAAAAAATTAATAATCTTTCTATAGATATGCTATATGATACATTTTCGATAATTTTTTTGTTTTTTTACGTTTTTCTCATTGTCGAAAATTATCGTATATGATATTAATATCATATATGATATAACACCAGTATCATATATGATAGTATAACTTATCATATTTGATATAAACCAATATCATATATGAGTTGACAATAATTTATGATTTAATACTGGTATCATATATGATGAAACACTATTATCATATATGATATAACTTATCATATATAAAATAACTTATCATATATGATAAAACCAATATAATATATGATTTAACCTTGGTATCATATATGATAAAACACTATTATCATATATGATATTTCACGTAAATTTTGACAACAAGAAAAAAATATTTTTTTTCTTCAAAAGTATATCATAATGCATATTGGTAGAAAGATAATTAATGCTCGTCGCGATGGTATATTTTTTTTGTTTAACACTTAACGGTTTAAGAAATAATTAAATTATAAAAATATGTGAATTAATTAAATACTTTTAATGTTAGCCATTAGATGAGGTAGAGATAGATGGTGAGGACGAGTCTCTTATTATCCAAGATAAATATAATATCAAAAATAATTTTTCTCTAATACTTAATGAAATATGTGAATGAATTGAGTTTTAAAATGTAATTTTATTAATATTATTTTATATAACATCAAAAACCTTACTTCCTATGTCTCAAAATCATTGTCCTTTATTAATTTTGTTTATCTTTTTCTTTTAACTTTGACTTTTAATAATTTTATTTGTGTTATATAATAGTTAATGAGAAATACAAGAATTTATTATTTTTAAAATGTATTTTCTTTGTTATAGTTTTCATCAATTTTTACATAAAATAAACAAAAATATTTAAGGTTAAAGTCAGAAGAAAAAGACAAAAAATTTAATCAAAGACAATAATTTTGAGATGAAAACAGTATTTAAAATCAAAATAAATAAAAAACTTTTCAAAAAATCAAACTAGATACTTATTTTAAAACAAATGTAGTATTTGTTACGATATGCGGTACATAAGGCTAGTCACATTGATGACTTAGTCTGACCATGACACGCCAACTTTTTTCTCCAATGATTTACAGACGATTTGTTTCCACATCAAGGCGACCAAGTTTAGTTTTTTTAATTCATTAAAAAACGTTACATAAATACTACTCCCTCCGTCCCATATTAATAGTCCAGGTTATTATTTTTGGATGTCCCAAATTAATAGTCCAGTCCAAAAATAGATAAGTAATATAGATAAAGTTTATTATATCACCCTCACTTGAGGGTATTATTACAAACAATAAATAAGTTGTAAATTAATTGGTTAAGGGTAAAATTGTAATTGAGTAAAAAGTAAGAGAGAGAAAGCTGAAAAAGTGATGTTTTTATTAAACTATATGTTTTTAGTCATACGGAGGGAGTAAAAAACATTACATAATTATTCAAATAATATAAAAACATTACAATAATAAATAGACTAAAATACTATTAATTTTGATTATTCCAAATGTGTTTCACTAGATCAGATTTTAGGCTTAGATGACATGTGGTCCATCTTCATGTGTATTTACGGGATCATTAGTATGATGTTATTTTTCGCGAAAAATGTAGGGGATATTGTCGTCACGTTGTTCTATTTATTATATTGTGTAATATGATGCATGTGTACATTACGTCCGATATTCTACGTCTTGAAATTCCTCGAGTCGGACGTTTAATTAACTTCAACTTCTTTTTGAATACACCGAAGGCTCGTTCCACATCTTTTCTTGCTGCTTCATGCTTCGTTATATACATTATTCATTTGTGATCATTCGACCCAGATCATTAATGGACTTAATAATAATCGACCATTGTAGATATATCTTATCAGTAAGACAATATCCCCTCTGATAATACACGTGGTTAGACACGAATCCCACATCTGGTGCTTTACCCGATTTGAGATAATTGAAAAAAGGAGATTGATGTAAAATGTTCATGTCGTTATTCATCCCGGCGATACCAAAAAACGTATGCCAAATTCATAATTCTTTAGAGTAGACCACTTTAAATAAAATGAATGAAGTTGACCCATGATCACCTCTAGAAAAACGAGTTTTGAATGCAACTAGGCAATTCTCCCACTGATAATATGTACAATCAATACTTCCTATCATCTCAACAACCCCGTGTTTTTTCTCGTGACAAGCATAATTTTTTTCTATGTCAGTGTACGCTGCCTTTCGCAAAAACTCTTCACCATATAACACTATGATCGCCTTACAAAAGTTTTGAAGAGAAAGACGGGTTGTTGTTGCACCCATTTACAAATATTCATCAAGAGAATCAGGAACGGATCTGTATCCCATTTAAATAACAACAGAAGTACACTTAAACAATGGTGAAAGACAATCTCGTCCCGTACAATCAATCGTGTTTCAAAAATAATGAGAGTGATCGGTTACCTCTCGAACAATTCGTGTGAATAGTGTTCGACTAATTCAGAACCGTATACGGAATGGTTGCTTTTTCATACTGTGGTGCCCAGAGAAGTAAGCCGCACTAAACGATTATGAGCAGCGTCAAAATCCCTGTGTATGTAGTTTAGTAGATATTCGTGAGTTTGCTGATTAATAAGCCGTTTGACAAGCATCCGTAAATAATCCAAGCTCGCTAGTAACTTCGTCCTCACCGTTGAAGGAGTCGCTAAAAAATAGATCGTAAGACATTGTAATCTTTTGAATTTTAATTTTAATGTGAGAAAAAATAGATCGTATTTATAAAAGTAAAATGTTAAAATTTTAGTTTTTTAATTAATTAAACGGTCGAAATTATCAGTCGCATAAATAACGATTTACGTTCAGCGACCGAGTGGACTCAATTGTATTCAGGACAACCGATTTCGACACTCGATCGACCGATGTGAATCCCACCCAATGTGAGTAGCCTAATTTACAAAACTAGAAAATCACATACACAATAAGTGTACAACCACCTTTTTCATTAAAAAGTAGGATTTTGTTAAACAATACTCACTGGGCAGAGTTTAACGTGTATTTAATACATACAATTTTTTCAATCTTTTATATAATAAAAGAATTATTTTTTTTTAAGAATTTTATTAGAAAGTGGAGGTTGTAAAAAAAACAATTGGACCAATCAAATGACTTGATTTTGACACATAAGCAAAATCGAGCAACGTGATTGGTGGAATAAAGTCAAAATTGAATTCAATTTAGTCAAAATAAAAAATTTGATGGAGTAATTTGATGAAACGTGTCAAATTTGTGAAAATAAAAACTTAAAAAAAGAGGAGGGTATTGATAAAAGTTTATTGGTTTAATTTTAAAAAAATTAGATGGATTTTTAAGAGTAAACTTATAATTTTCCATATTTTTTAGTAACTTTATAAAATAAACAAATTACCCCCTTAAACTTTATACTTTCTAGACTTTTTATTTTAAACATACAATATCTATGTATATTAAAAAAAATCAACAAATCACATCATTACAAATATTTAAATAAAAACACAAATTATTGCCTATTTCTATTTTGACACTTAACAAAGTCAAGCAATGTAATCTACGTAAATTATTATTAACATTAATATAAATATCAAGAGTGTCAGACCTGATACATCGGTGTGAGATGTAAATAAATAGACGAGATTCTACATATTACAACAACATATATTTATTTAACGTCATTATGTGTTACTAAACACACAATGTCTAGAAAAGGATATATAACATTTCAGTTAAACAATTTTTTTTTGTGCAACAAATATTTATACAAAATATTAATATTATCACATAATGCAAAATCATGTAAAACTTGTGGGTCAATGGGTATCGTAACTATTTAAGTAATAAAAATTTAATATTGTTTTATACAATAATATTAAAAATTATAAAATCATGAATTTGTAAATCGTGTAGGTGTAAGATTGTGTAAAAATGATGTAAATGGTTTGTTGATTAATAATTAATAACTATTTAGAATAAAAATATCGAAAATAAAAAAAGTTTGAAATTCGACAAATAAAAATTGAGATGAATTTATATTAATTTACACGGTGCAGAATAAAATAATAACATAATCAAACATATAAACATAATCAAACATAAAAATTTAAATATTTTAAAAATATATATAAATAATAAATTTATTACTTAATTTATTATTTATATTTAAATCCAGTGCATACATGGACAATAAAACTAGTTTATCACTACATTAAATACACATGAACAAATCCATTTAATATAATGATTTAGTATCAAACTAAATAATCATATTGATATGAAGTAATTATCTAAAGACAAGTAATAACTTCACTTACATTAAATTCCTACAATAAATAAAACCATAACATTATTACAAAACAATAAATTAACATTAACACTAAAGTACAAAAGGGAGAAAATTTATTACCAATTTCAACTCTAGTGGGACCCACCTTTGAAATCTGGGGCAGAGACGGCAGTTTTTTCTTCTGACCTCCCCCCTCCTCCTCTACTTATAAAATTCCTACTCTCTCTCTCTTCATTTCACCACTTTCTCTCTCTAGAAATTTTTATAAAAAAAGTTATATAAAAATGTTTCTGGTCTTATTCTTTTCTGTGTGTGAATCAATCTAAACTCAACCCTCTTTTTTGCTTTCAGTCTTCACAATTTCCATCATATCAATTTTTTCAAGATTTTAAATCTTGAAATTAGGGTTCTTAATTATCTTCTTCATTTAAGGTCTGTATTTTTTTTATAATATTTATGCTTTAAATTTGCTTTATAAATACTATTTATAAAAAATAAAAAATACCCTTTTATTATCTTGATGAAATTTCAATTGGGTATTTTTTTATTTGGGTTTTTGATGAGTTATAATATTTTTAAGTGATTTGATAATTTTTTTTTTTGGTTTTATTTGAAAATTTAAGATGACCCTTTTATTTTTTTAGTAAAAATTCATTTGGGTATTTTTTAAATTTATGAAATTTGGTTTGGTTTTTGATTAATTTGATAATTAGTAGTACTAAATTTGGGGTTTTAATTAATTTGGGGATTATATGGAGGAGATAGAAGCAGCTAATAAAGCTGCAGTTGAAAGTTGCCATAGGATTTTAAATCTATTAGCTCAACCTAAAGATCATGTACAATCAATGAACCTAAAAGTACAAACAGGTGAAGCTGTTACTAACTTTAAGAAAGTTGTATCGCTTCTTGATGATGGCTTAAGTCATTCCCGAGTTAGGCGATTTAAGAAAACTCAAAGCATTATCCCGCATAAGATACTTTTAGACAACCCTGGGTTGCAAGAACCGCCAAATGGTCTAGGTTCGAAGCCGCTTCAGTTTCAAGAGATCGCTCCAAACGGTGTTAAGGCCTTGAATGTTCTTCCGTTGTCGACCCATAAGCCGTCGCTTGAATTGAGCTTAGTTGGGAAAAATCCGATGCAAATAGGGAATTCTCTACAAAACGGTGGCCCGAGTACTAATTATCAGTTTCTGCAACATAATCATCAGTTGCAGCTTAAGCAGCAGGCTGAGATGATGTATCGGCGAAGTAATAGTGGGATAAATTTGAATTTTGATAATGCGGGATGTACGCCTACTGTTTCGGCGAATAGGAGTTTTATGTCGTCGTTGAGTATGGATGGGAGTGTGACTACTTTAGATGGGAGTTCTTTTCATTTGATTGGGTCAACTCGGTCAACTGATCAAGGTTCACAACAGCATAAACCGAGGTGTTCGGCTAGAGGAGAGGACGGGAGTGTGAAATGTGGGAGTTCCGGTAGATGTCACTGCAAGAAGAGGTTAACATTCTTATTCTGTATTTTTTCTTTATATGCATTTTGAAAATGATCACTAAGCTACTTTTAAGGTATTTGTATATACTTTGTGCTTATTGACTTATTGAGCTTTTAGAAAAGTAAGCACTTCTGAAATGTTTGGCTTGCCACGTGCTTATCTGACTTATATTGCTAGAAAAGTAGAAAATAAGCATACGGGGTTGCTTTTTATAAGTGCTTATAAGCCATACCAGCTGCAACTAAGCTGATTCACAGAGGGAAAAGTAGAATTACTATCTCGTACAGGACGCCTTATAACATTTGAAAACTGGTTTTTGAATATCCAATATGGCATAGTCCCTTTATAAAGCGCAATTGTTAATACCCTATGTAATGTTATCAACTTATCACGATCTAAGTATTTCTGTGTGTGTGTTCTGTTTATCAGGAAGCACAGGGTTAAGAGGTCAATCAAAGTACCGGCTGTTAGTAACAAGCTTGCAGATATCCCGCCTGATGAGTATTCTTGGAGAAAATATGGACAGAAGCCTATCAAAGGTTCTCCTCATCCGAGGTACATTTTATAGACCCCTAATTAAGATTAATGCATTATAAAAAAACATCCAATTTAAGTCTCTTTCAAGTGATATTGTATTGCTAAATGTAATTTAATGACCAAAATAGTTCGATAAGATGTAGGATATGTGTACACACTATTTTTTTATCTTCAATGTTTATCTTGCATCAACATGTGTGCCTAGGGCTGAACATCGTGTCAAAACCGAACCGGACTGACCATAACCAAACTGAACCGAAACCCGATTTTGAGGAAAACATGAACCGATAACCAAACCAAAGTGAACCTCGAACCAAACCGAAACCAAAAACAATAAATGTATAAAACCGAAAAACCTAACCAAGTAAGGTCGAGTTGGTTTTGGTTGGACCGGTCTCGTTTAATTTTTCGGTTCGGTTCGGTTTTGGGTTGATTTTGCCCAGCCCTATGTGTGCCTGATACTTGGGTATTGGAAATTTGCATTCACCAATCCTGAAACATCATGTATGCTGTATGCACATATACGACATCACTGAATTTTATTTTTATAGCCTTTTTCTTTTGTGGGTAGCTTTTATATAATATGGCAAGAAATGAAAACGTAGTATTTGGGCCCTCATTTACTCAAAATGGAGATATGTCCCGCAAAAACTAAAGTCAATAATCGATGTAAATATTAAGAATCTTCGCTAGTTCAGTTCTTGAAACAAAATGATCAAATCTTAATAGTGCTTACATAAATATGCTCCAGAACCTATTCCTTGATTAGGTCTAGTGTGGGAATGAGTATTCAGACCGTCTAGCGTCAACTCTCCCAATAAATGGCTATAAATAACATGGATATAGAATTGGCCTTTTGGGATACAATAAAAAGTGATGTAGGCAAACCAATAGAAAGTAAAAGCAAATACCCAATGAGACTTGAGCTACCCAGAATTTTTTGTCGGGTGTTGCACAATTTACTCTAGAGGGCGTTGCAAAGATTTTTGGGCTAAATTGAAGTAATACAAACTTTTTTGGGTGTTGCACATACTAAAAAAGTAACACTTTTTAGAAAAAATTACACTTCGTAACCTCAAATTGGGTATGGCCTGTGCCACACTCGGCTCTCATGTGGGTCCGTCCCTGGTATCGCGTTGATTATACACATTGCACTCACATGTACAAATGCATCATATCATCAGATTTCTAAAATACAAGATTCAATGTAACAATTAGTATACTTGCCAGTTGCAACATGATGACTCAATAATCTCAGTGTTTGATATGTATCTGTTTTAATCCAGTCTAAATACTAATCCGACTAAAATGTCTGCTCAATTGATGGTGAACAGGGGTTACTATAAATGCAGCAGTATGAGAGGGTGCCCGGCAAGGAAGCATGTGGAGCGATGTTTGGATGATTCAGCAATGCTTATTGTCACATATGAAGGCGAGCACAACCATACAAGGGTACCATCTCAATCTGCAAACACATGAAAAAAAATCATGATAGAAGATAAAAGCTCGAGCCTTTATGTTGTTTGTTGTCTATTTTCGAATCTTTTCCTTTATCGCATTGGGTTGCTCCCGTATATGTTTTTAGTGCGATTTTGGGGGGAATATATATGGAGGGCTGGATCACAAATATGGGATGGTTGGTTTTGTTCTTTTTATGAACTTAGAGTAGTCTTTTGGCGTTTCTTTGTTGTTGTGGTACATTGGGTCTTTGTTTTGGCTAAAAGAGAACCCCTTTTGCTGGGATAGAAGCCTGAAAATGATTGGATATTTTGCGGATAGATAAGTTACAACTGTCTTTTGGTCATGTGTTTTGTCTTTGGATTCTTGTGCTTTTGATTCTTTTTCATAATCGTTCTGTAGAAGGTCAGCTGCACTTTCTGTGTCGTGACAAAGATCTTCTACGTGTTAAAGAGTGTTTGCAGTTGGGTTAGGGGTAGGTTTCTTGACGAGTATGTTTTCTTTTTAGCTTTTAGTCAAAAAGTACTACAATCAGGAAGGTGGTTAGATAATTTTACTTGAGCTGTTTACTCGAGCCTGTGCAAAAAGGGAGGTGGCACTTGGTTCATAAGTGGGTTCGAAGCAGGGAATAAGTATGGTGGGCGAGTGGGTTCAATTTGTAATTGTTGCTATAGGCTCTACTGGGTTGGGTTAAGTTGACATGAAATACTTTTTGTTCAATATTTTCTTAAGTTTCTCATTAGAAAATAATCCTTATTAATGAGCGAATTGGTAACTTGTAGAACTGATTATACTCTTATGGCGATGCGGCGATGCATGTGAAATGAAACGTTTAACTTGTCGCCTTTTATGGTGCTTTTAATTTTTGTTAATTTGATCGCTTTGATAAGAAAACAACAACCTGCATACATGTGTCGCAAACGCGGTGATCATTTACATTAATCTCAGCATCTTTGTGCAAAAATGACACAAATCAAACGATTGCCTTTTATGGTGCTTTTAATTCTTGCTCTTCCGGTCAACTGCTCCTCCATTGATAAAAAACACGTAACCCGTCTGAGACTTCATATCGTCTTTATCATATTGCCAGGACGCATCACAGAAACCTGTCACATTTAGTTTTGTGTCTGGTTTCCCTCCAAATACCAAAAACATATCTTTCGTACTCCTCAAATACTTTAGAATATGTTTAACAGCAGTCCAGTGGAGCTTCTCTGGATTCTGTTGGTATATACTGACCAAGTTCTGAGCAAACGCCACATCAGGCCTTGTGCATCTTACAACATACATAATAGATCCTATAGCCGAAGCGTAAGGTACCTTCTGCACGTATGCCTCCTCTTCAGGAGTTGATGCATCCATCTCATGACTCATGTTGTGCTAAACTTCCATAGGTTGAAAACATTTCTTGGAATTATGCATATTATACTTCTTCAATATCTTATCTATATAAGCATCTTGACTTAGACCAATTAACCGTCTTTTCCTATCCCGATAGATCTTAATTCCCAGAATGTATGCAGCTTCTCCTAAATCTTTCATAGAAAAACATTTACCAAGATAATCCTTAACAACTTTAAGTCTTGGAATGTTACTTCCCATGATTAATATGTCATCAACATATAGGACTAGAAATGCTACATCACTCCCACTAGCTTTGCGATATACACATGGCTCATCACGATTTTGAATAAATACAAACTTTTTGATTTCTTCATCAAATCGTTTATTCCATTGACGTGATGCTTGCTTCAAACCATAAATAGATCTTTTAAGTTTGCACACGTGTTTTGGATTCTTAGGATCAATATACCCTTCTGGTTGTTGCATATAGATGTCTTCATTTAAGGGACCGTTCAAGAAGGCAGTTTTAACATCCATTTGCCATATCTCATAGTCATAGTATGCTGCTATAGCTATGAGAATCCTTATAGCTCTTAAGTCTGCTACAGGAGAAAAAGTCTCCTCGTAGTCTACGCCAAAAGCTTAAGTAAAACCTTTAACAACTAAACGAGCTTTATAGGATTATACTTTTCCGTCCATGTCGGTTTTCTTCTTGTATATCCACTTATGTCTCACTACTTTAGCATTTGGTGGTGGATCTAAAAGAATTCAAACATCATTTACTTTCATGGATTTCATTTCCTCATCCATAGCAACCATCCACTTATCCCTTTCAGGATCAAGCATGACAGATTTATAATTATCAGGTTCTCCAAGATCCCATACTTCATCATCATCCTCTATATTAAGACATATATTGCTATTTGCGTTTTCAATCCTTGCGGATCTACGCAGAGGAACTAATTCCGATGGAACCGCCAGACTTTCTGGTTCTACAGGAAAACTATCGTTAGTGTTTTCAGAAGGTAATTTATCTATATGACTCTCTTCAAGATCATAATTTCTCCCACTGAATTCTTGATTTATAAGATCAGATTCAAGGAAGTCTCCATACCTAGCAACAATTACTTTGTTCTCAGTTGGATAATAAAAGTAGTAACCCATAGTTTCATTAGGGTATCCTACAAAGATACATTCCACAGATCGTTGTTAGAGTTTATCGCCCGAGTCACATTTCACATACGCCTCACAACCCTAGACCTTTAAATAAGACAAATATGGCTTCTTGTCATGCCATATTTCATATGGTGTCTTATCAACCTTCTTCGTGGGAACCATATTTAAAGTGCGAATAGCAAACTCGAAAGCATAATCCCAAAAGGATAAAGGTAAAGTTGTAAGATTAAATATAGATCGCACCATATCCAATAATGTACGATTTCTTATTTCGGATACACAATTTTGTTGTGGAGTATAGGAAAAAGTAAGATGATGAACCATTCTCACTTAGATAATCTATAAACTCTTGACTTAAATATTCACCACCTCTATCAGAACGAAGGGCTTTAATCTTCTTTCCTAGTTGCAATTCTACTTCTGCTTTAAACACTTTGGATGTTTCAAATACCTCATGTTTATGCTTAAGTAAATAAACATAACCATAACGCCTATAATCATCCATAAATGTTAGGAAGTAGCTAACACGTTTCCTTGACAAATGTCTAAGTGGCCTGCACACATCAGTATGTATTAAACCAAGTAGATCAGCAGTTCTTTTAATATTGCTATTAAAAGGTTTCTTGGTCATCTTTCTAGAGATACAAGACTCACATTTATCAAATGATTCATCATTGATATTTTTCAAAAGACCTTCACGTTGAAGCTTTTGTATACGAGTCTTCCCAATATGGGCAAGTCTACAATGCCAAAGATAAGAAGAGTTCTTGTCAAACTTTCTCTTCTTATTCACGCTAAAAACAGAATTATAATTATTCTTGGATTCATTATCATGCATGTCTATTTCAAACACACCATTCACAGAAATTGCATTAAAATAGAAAATACCATCTTTCCAAACAGAAATTCCATTATAATCAATAGTGTGAACGAATCCAACAAACAAGAAAAGGAAATAACACCCCTAACAATTGTAAGTGCATAATGAGAATCATTTAAAATCAGTACTAAACCCGAAGGTAAAACTAAATTTAATGTTCCTCTAGTTTCAACCGCTGCTTGTGCACCATTGCCCATTTGCAAAAATTATTCTCCATAGGACAACTTCCTTTCCAGATTAAATCCTTGCAACGTATAACAAATGTTAATACCGCATCCCGTATCATATACCCAGGAATTTAATTTGTATGTCAAATTAAATAATTCGATCATAAATAAAGTACCTGAAGCTGCAGCGCTCTGCTCAGACTTCTTCTTTATTTCTCGCAACTCTTCGAGATAAAGAGGGCAATTCCTCTTCCAGTGACCACTTGCCTTGCAATGGTGACAAGTCTCATCCTTCTGAGATTGATTCTTCTTGACAAAGTTCTGCTTAGGTTTCGAATAAGTCGTAACTTGCTTGCCCTTATCACCCTTGCCTTTGCCTTTCTTCTTGTTCGCTTGCGGTTTTGGCTTACTCACTCTACCCTTTTGAATGGTTAGTACAGAAGGCGTGAGAAGTAGACGCCTTGTCTTTTAACCCCTTTTTATAGTCAATGAGCGTTGCATGCAAATCATTAACTGTCTTCCCCGTGCAATGCATATTAGAGTTCAAACAAAATCATTGAAGTCCTTATTAAGGGACCTATTGATCAAGTTGATAGCCATATTATGATCATAGGGTTGTCCTAGTGAAATGAGCTGTTCCATATAACCCCTCATCTCCATGTAATCGGCACTAACAGACTTTCCAGGAGCTTGCTTGCAGCTAAAAGCATCTACTAAGTCGTAGATCTCCATAGCTTGCGGCTTCTCGAACATAGCCTTGAGCTCATCAAGCATTCGCTTAGGCGAAAATAGCTCATACTTCTTCTGAAGTGGAGGAGCCATTTTTCCTAGCATTAAGCAAGCCACCTCCGAGTGCTTCTTAACATTAACAACGTGTTCAAGCCTTTGCGCTTTAAAAGCTCCTTCAGCAAGATCCTCCGGTTAGGGAGTAGTCAAGATATCAATAGTACCCGCTACTCTCAAGACAATTCTTAGTGAGCGGTACCAATCACTAAAGTTAGGGCCAGTAAGTTCAGGTTGATCAAAAACATTTTGAATGCATAACTTATAGTGTTATTGTCGGGTTGAGCCATTTCTACAGAAATAAGTTCAAATATTAGTATTTTCGATAATAAAATACTTTCAAGAAAATAAAATTACCCCGGTATATAAATCATAGTATTTTCCTTGAATCCTAGAACTACATTAACATAGACCCATTACATCAGTTGATCTACTAGTAATGAATTTACTCAACATAGTGACTTGTCGAACAGTTCAATTGACAAAACAATTTTCAATTTTTATTTTATTTAAGGGATTTACATTGCCAAAAAACGTTTTTGCATTGTAAACATGTTTCATCCCTTCTGAATGCCTTAAGTTTCCAGATCTCATTGAGTAACTTAATTAAGTCTTCCAATCTGAGTAACGTAAAACCATCATACGAATTTTCATTCTATGAAAGTTTTCTCTCCATCACAATCATCATCTAGAAATCTCATCTGATGACGTAGCTTGTTGGGTTGGTTCACGCGCGCGCAAACGAGCACTGACCACAATTTCAAGTGTTCGTAAATTAGGAGCATTCGACTAATATTTAAGGGTATAAATTTGATGTCAAAATCAATGTATAAAGAAGCATGCATACAATTCTATAACATAAGTTTAATAAAACATTTAGTAAACTTTTCCACGAGACTAAATTTCTACATAAATTATGTTGAGGTATTTGTTCAACCAATTTAAATAATTTACCCACAACTATTCACAACGTACTTATGGCTAAAGCACAAAGCAATAACCTTATTCATTGTGAATTCGGATGTGAAATTGCGGTAAATTAACCTTAAGGTACAATTCAAATAATAATCGTAGGTAATTTTAATTTGACGCACAGGCGAGCCGAGAATTTGGTCAGCGACTAATGGCTTAACACCTCCTTCCTTAACCGGGTACATGACCAGCGGTGCGTTATACCCACTTTATAGTTTGTCAAAAGAAGTAGACCGTTAGATTATTATTGCAATTCACCAATCAACGTAATTTTATGTAATTTAGATCTCAACAAATCTTAATTTTAATATGATTTAGTCCATATTATTTTTTTCAAAAAAGCCTTGTTTACAACAATTCGAACAATTTTAACATAAACAAGTAAAAAAACTAAATCATAAACACATAATAACAATTTATATGTGCAACAAATAAATCAAATAGCCACATACACACGATTTATTCAATAATCATCAAATCTAGGTCTTTATATTCATATAAAAGTCTTCCCTAATTCAAGATTTATTGAATCAAATAAAGCAAGTAGCACATAAAATCATATAAACATACGATTTTACGATCCATAAAAACATGCACGTTAATCATGGATCCACCCTCAAATCTTAACAATTAATTCTCTTCGGATCGTAACCTTTAATTACATGACATAACAATTAATCATGCAATTAATCTAAAATTATCCCACATGTAATTTAGGGTTTAATAAACAATTCTTTTTTTTATAAAATTCGGCCAAAACCCTAATTTTAAAAAACAAAACCCTAATTTTTAAGAAAACCTAAAAAAACATGTAGTTTTAACTCAAAACAATTATTAGTTAAAAAACTTTAGATTTTCGATAATTATAACATGTTAAAACGGCTCTCGATGCCACTGTAGGTTTATCAATATCATAACAATTATATATAACCCTAAACGAGATCAAAGCACACATATAGCGGAAGCGATTTAACAAGATCATAATAACACAATTATAATTAATCGAATTATGGTTACATACCTTTACGCTAAAGCAAATCCACAAGATGAAGAACGAATCACCAATTCGGGTTTATACCGTATTCCACCAAGATATAGTCTAAAGTAAGACTATATCACGGTAGACCAAAAGAAAGAGAGAGGGACAGGTTATTGTGTGTCTTGAATTATGAGGTGAGGGGTTGTTTATATAGACCTAATTCTTGTAGTGAAAAAAAATATAAGGAAAGTTTTTTTCCCCTTCCCCTTGCCTCCATAACCGACGGTCGAACACCCTCCATGAGGTGTTCCGGAACCTTCCAATCTTCTTTCTTTTTACTCTACTTACTATATATTCTTTAACGTTCATTTAATACTTAACTCTTAAATATTTAACGACCGTTAAAGTTATATCTCGGTTTAATTTAATAAACGTAATAAATATATTTATTAATTAAATTAATAAATATAATAAATACATTTATTAAATAAATTAACTCTTTACGTATTGTGTGCAACCCCGTAATCTTAAGTTCGATCCTATCACACGACTATTAAATATAAGTCCATAAACTTTCATAAAGGAGGTAGCCTAGAGCTTGGAAGATCATCATTTTCACTAGTCGAGGAGGAAGAACTAGTTGGATGTTGAGGTCTTTTACCCTTTCCTTTAGATTGGGTTGCCAAAGGTCTTGTTACCCTTTGGTCACTAATTAGGGTCATGACCTGATCCACAAGATGGTAAATGCCTACGCGCCCATTTGAGCTAGGAGGAATAGGTTCTATGTATTTGTAAAGACGTGTGAGAAACATTCCATATGGGAGAACGGAAGTGACAAGGGTTCGAATGTGGGACATTCTGTTTGCTATGTAGTAGGCTAGGTTAAAAGGTTTTCCAGATTCTAAACAATAAGCTTTCACATGCATTGATGTGATCTCTATTGCCTACCAAACTCATAACATTGCATCTTAAAAATCTTTCCCATTTTACATACTTTTCTTTGAGTTCTTTAGCCTTCATACCATATGGGTCTTTGTGAATTATCTTTCTTGTGTTCGAGAATCTAGTGTCCTCAACCCTTGGTTTGAAGAGTGATGACGTATAGTCCCCAACCGGGTCATGAACCCGGCTCACGGGTACTACCCGCATCCGGCCTGTTACTAATGGGTTGGATTAATATCATTTGAGCTTATGGGCTTCGAATGAACAGTGACCACATGCATGCGTGCGACCCACGACCCGACACGGCCGGTACAGGGTTAGACAAAATCATAATCTAATTATGATTAGGATTTACCCCAAAGTAAAGGATATACACTCACCATAATTAGAAGATAACAATCAAACTAATTATGGCACTTATCCTTTGCTTGGGGTCGAAGCATCAGTGACAGCCCATTAGGGTTTCACTGCCTATATAAGGAACCCCAAGGGTTCCACAAAGGTATTACATTCTACACACTCTAAACTCCCCTCCGATTCTTAAACCCTAACCGATTACTTACTCTCACACCGGAGTCTAATCGTGGGATACATTCCCACGGTAAGCCTAACGCGTGTTTCTTTAGTGTGTAGGATCCCAACAAGATATTTCACTTGGTGTAGGAGCCGGAACCCAGCCAACTCGAATTAAGCCTAATTCGGGTCTAGCAAGGATCATCCAACTTTTGTATCAACAAGTTGGCGCCATCCGTGGGACCCATACACTAAGCTAGAGCAAATCTCATCTCAATCTCTCTCAATGACGAAAGGACATCCGTAAGGAAATCCCAGGAACACGAATCCTGCGAACCGGAAGTCCACAGGGGACGGGATACTCATCCCCACTCAGTCCCCCAACAACCAAACAGGTGGACCGAATAACCGGAGCGTTTTTTAGCCCATGGGTAGAATAGGCACGTCCGCTATCACCCCACCACCAACCTCGACCTTGGACAACCCTGATCCAGGGAGTGCGCCTAAGCCCCCTAACAAGGAGCCGCGCAGGCCATCGACTGAAGAAGAAGTGGAAGTTGAACCACTTAGTGAGGAAGACCTCACTCGAGTTCTCACACAGAACTTTGAGAGGATCGTCCCGGGAATCGTGTCCAGGTTGAACCTAGGGAGGAACCTCCAATCTAGGCTCAACTTTGGTAGAGCCGGACCCGGCACCTCTCCTCAGACTCAAAAGAAGAAGAGGGCACGACCCCAGGAACGAAACCTCTTTGAGGAAACCCCTCAACCTAGGAATGTGTTCGAACGTATAGGGGATCGTGTTATGCAGGAACTACTACAATCTCGTGAAGAGGGAGATAGGTCCGACGATTCAGCCGAACGGCCAGATCTGGAGTTAACCAGAACTAATCGCCGCACAAGCGTGTGGAATAGGATGAATACCGGGAAAAAGGCTCTTAGCTCTTCTGACAAGAGCGATCCTCAGCCAAGGAGTGGGGCACCACCCCCTTCCCCCGGTCCATCAGGAGAGGATTCGGATGACCATCCACCCAAGCGTCGCCGACCTAGGCGTACTCCTCCACTGCCGTCAGACGATGAGGGGTACTACGGTGGCCCCTATTATCGCGAGGCGGAAGAGGAAGATCTCTCCCGCCCATGGTGTGATCCTAATCTAACCCGTCCATGGTGTGATCCCAGGGAAGATCCTTTTACTCTCCGCATACGGAATTACTCCGAGGATAAAAAGCGTCGCATGCCAGCGTGCGTCAAGACCTATGATGGGTCTAGTGATCCGGATGGTCACCTAAATATATTTGACACGCAGGCGAAAATCGAACGATGGCCCATGCCTATATGGTGCCAGATGTTCAATTCAACCTTGATCGGCAATGCCCGTGATTGGTTTGAGGGACTTCCTCCCCGAAGCATTGATAGCTTCACTGAACTGTGTACTGCGGTAAAAAACAATTATACTCAGCGAAAGAAGTATAATAGGTATCCGGTCTCACTGGCAACCGTCAAGCAACGACCTGGAGAATCTACGGAGGCCTTCACCGAACGCTTCAATGACGAGTGCACGCGCACAAAGACAATGCCGGAACTCCTAAAAATTTCCGACTACATGCATGCCATAACAGACAGGGAATTAATTAGGCGCCTCAATGACAAGCGACCAGAGAGGTATGACGACCTCATGGAAAGGGTCAGGAACTTTATAGAAGGAGAAACCGCGGTAGCTGCGGCCTATCCTACAAAGGGAAACAACTATCGATCAAACGACCAGTCCAAGAGACAGTCGGGTGGTCAAAATAACCAAGGCAGTGGAAGGGGCTCGGACTACAAGAGCCAAAACAAAGGAGGGCGGTCAGAGGACAAGTTCACCCCCTTAAAGATGTCCTACCGGGAGATCTTGCTGACAGAAGGGGACAACTTCCCGAGACCTCCCCCAATGACGACTCCGGTGGACCATCGTCAAGGAAATCGCTTCTTCGAATTCCACAATGACAAGGGCCACGGCACGGAGGAATGTATCCAGCTCAAGAAGCACATTGAGTCACTGATCAAATCAGGCAAACTCAAACATTTGGTCAAGGATTGGAAGGACGGAAAGGATAACAAGAAGCACGATAAGAAGGATCCCCAAAAGGACAAACCTTCGACTATATACATGATCCAATCCTGGCAGCGCCGTACAAAGCAGAAAATTAGTCAAAAATTTTCACGAGGCAGAGAAATCTCATTCCCTCCTATTACGGCAAGCGATGTGGCCGATGCACCTCTCACGATTGAGGTAAGCATTGGAACACACAATGTTCGCCGTATGTATGTGGATGGAGGGTCATTGGCGGAAGTACTATACGAACACTGTTTCGTACAGCTACGACCAGAAATAAGAAGCCAATTAGTACCGGCCACGTCGCCGCTCATCGGCTTTAGTGGAGACACCATCTGGCCAATAGGACAACTGCGTCTGCTAGTAACCATTGGGAATGAAGAACATTCCACCACGGCGTGGATGAACTTTATGGTGATACGCTCACACTCTCCATACAATGGGATAATAGGAAGACCAGGCATCCTGGCTATACGAGCAGTACCCTCCACAACTCACAGAATGATTAAATTCCCTGTGGAAGGAGGAATTGTCACCATCTATAACTCAATCATGCCAGCATCCGAATGTCATGCCGTGGCAACACCAGTCCTACCGGTCCCCGCGAAGGAAGGATCACCACCCCCAACTGGAAAGTGGCAATCCATCCCAATTATTCGGAACAAGAGGTGTCCATAGGAGGAACGCTCTCGGATAGTGGCAAAAGGACCATGTGCTCTCTTCTGAAAGCAAACTTGGATGTATTCGCATGGGAGCCCAAGCATATGACGGGTGTGCCACGTGCGATAGCAGAACATAAACTCCAAATCCGCCAGGGATATCTTCCCGTTAAGCAAAAGAAGCATGGTCAAGCACCAGAACGCAGCCAAGTAATACTGGATGAAGTACATAAATTAGTGGATGCAGGAATTATGCGCGAGGTATACTACCACGAGTGGTTATCCAACCCGGTCATGGTCAAGAAGCATGACGGGAGCTGGCGCATGTGTGTGGACTTCACAGACCTGAACAAAGCCTGTCCACATGACTACTATCCGTTACCAGAGATTGATTGGAAGGTGGAATCCCTATGTGGATATCCCTTTAAGTGCTTCTTAGACGCATACAAAGGATACCACCAGATCCAGATGGCGGAAGAGGACGCGGAGAAGACGACGTTTTATACTAGTCAGGGCGTATACTGTTATACAAAAATGCCATTCGGACTAAAGAACGCCGGGGCAACATATCAGCGACTTGTTGATAAAGCCTTCGACTCACAGATAGGCCGCAACTTTGAGGTCTACGTTGACGATCTAGTCATCAAAAGTCATACGAAGGAGGCACTTCTCCGTGACGTCCAAGAGACGTTCGATACATTGAGGAGGATTAATATGAAACTGAATCCAAAAAATGCACGTTTGGGGCAACTGAAGGGATGTTCCTTGGATACATGATCGATCCGAATGGGATCAAACCTTGCCCAGAAAAGACGGACGCGGTAATACAGTTACCGTCTCCTCAGACGCGAAAAGAGGTATAATCATTAAATGGAAAGCTGGCCGGGCTAAATAGGTTCTTGTCGAAGTCCGCGGAGAAGTCACTCACTCTATTCAAAAGACTCAAGAAGTGCATCAAGAAGGGAGATTTCCGATGGACAAAGGAAGCTGAGGAAGCTTTTGGTCAGCTTAAACAACACCTCGCAGCTCTTCCCATGTTAGTGGCACCCCGACCTAAGGAAGAGCTCATCATGTATCTGTTAGCTACACATGGAGCAATAAGTGCGGTACTTATGACGGATAGGGACACAGTCCAAACTCCGGTCTACTTCATAAGTAGAACACTACAAGGCCCGGAGTTGAATTATTCCTCTATGGAGAAATTGGTTTTGGCATTAGTATTCGCCACAAAATGGTTACGTCGGTACTTTTAGGCGCACCCAATTGTTGTTATTACTGATCAACTAATAAAACAAATCATCTCCAGACCAGACGTGGCCGGTAGGCTACAAAAGTGGAGCATCCTGCTAGGAGAGCATAACATCTCCTATAGACCAAGGACCGCGGTCAAAGGCCAAATCTTGGCAGATTTCTTGATTGAGAAGCCAGATGAGGACGGACCGGTAATACAACGAGAGGAAGCTCCAGCAGAACCATGGGTATTATTTACTGACGGATCCTCGTATACGGATGGATCAGGAGCTGGTCTCATCCTTACGAATCCGGAAGGAATGGAGTTTACATACGCCCTGCGCTTTGAATTCACAGCCACTAATAATGAGGCAGAATATGAAGCGTTGATTGCGGGTTTAAAAATCGCCGCTATATTGGGAGTCCGCAACCTGGAGGCTTACGTGGACTCACGGCTTGTCGCGAACCACATTCTAGGGGGTTACGTAGCCAAGGAGGATAACATGGTTCGATACTTGGAAAAAGTCAAGTCACTCATCGCTACTTTCAGCAAGTTTTCTATCAAACAGGTACCAAGAGGTGAAAACAAGAAGGCGGATGCTCTTAGCAAGATTGCGTCTACAAGTTTCGCCCACTTATCTAAGCAAGTCTTGGTAGAAATACTAAAGGAAAAGTCTATAATGGAAGGGGAAGTCGCAGCTATAGTTGAGGAAGATGGACCTACATGGATGACCCCGATCATCAGCTATTTAACTGACGAAACCCTACCGGATGAGGAAAAGGCGGCACGGCTTATCAGAAGGAAGTCGCAGCACTTTGAGCTTCGAGAGGGTATTCTTTACAAGAGCTATTTTTTACAGCCGTGGTTGCGGTGTGTTGGGCCACGCCAGGCTAATTATGTGATCAGTGAGATACATGAAGGGTCATGCGGTATGCACGCAGGTCCCCGATCTGTAGTGGCACGAGCTCTACGCACAGGATATTATTAGCCTACTATGCATAGGGATGCACGCGACATGATTCGTAAATGCAGTGATTGCCAAGTGCACAGCGCAGCAGGAACTGACACCCATCACATCCCCCATGGCCATTCTATAAGTGGGGGATTGACATTGCAGGACCTTTTCCCGTGGCTGCAGGGGGAGTTAAGTTCTTGATCGTCGCAATGGACTAATTCACACGATGGATAGAAGCTAAAGCGGTTAAATCCATTACGGGCAATCAGGTTAAAAAGTTTGTTTGGGAAAACATCGTATGTCGTTTTGGCTTGCCAGGAGAAATCATCTCGGACAACGGGAAGCAGTTCGTGATAATCCATTCAAGGACTGGTGCGCAGCATTAAATATCACGCGGCGCTTCGCATCTGTAAAGCACCCGCAGACAAATGGTCTTGTGGAACGGGCAAATAGAAGCTTAGGTGAAGGCATCAAGGCACGCTTGGATGAACGAAGTGACAAATGGGTAGATGAGCTGCCACATGTTCTATGGGCACATAGGACTATGATTAAAACAGCCAATGGGGACACTCCATTCGCGCTGGCCTACAGGACTGAAGCTGTTATACCAGCAGAAATTGGAATGCCGACCATCCGCACAACGGAGGTTAATGTTGTCATGAACGACGAGCAACTCCGGATTAATCTGGACTTGTTGGAGGAAAAAAGAGAAATAGCGGCCATCAATGAGGCCAAGTCCAAGGCACGAATGAAGGCTTATTATGACGCCAAGGTTAAAGGTGTTTCCTTTCGACTAGGAGATTTTGTTTATCGTGCCAACGAGGCAAGTCGAGCGGAGAATACAGGAAAGCTGGGCCCCAAGTGGGAAGGACTGTATGAGGTTACGGAAGCCTTAGGACGGGGTGCGTACAAGTTGCGTGACATGGATGGCCGTAACCTGGAACGCACATGGAATATCTGCAATATTAAAAGATGCTATCTTTGAAAGGCTACAAATTCCGCATGGACACTTCGCTATAGTTGGCTTCAATGAAGATCCATGTATTCTCTTTTGTTTTATTTTTCATGCTTTCTAGGTTCCCTTTGTTTTTAGGATTTCCCATTCTTGTCAAAACAAAAATCGTAAACGTTCTAATAAAATGTCGTGGTGCCTAGCTAGCTCCACGACTCGTTCTTGTGCAAATTATTGTCATGTCTTTTAGATTCTATGTGCAAATTATTATCATATTGATTTCGTTGTTATTGCTATAATGTGCTATCTCTTATTCATATGCATTCATTCAAAACCGTACATGTACTATTCGCCTCCAGGCGGGGTAAGAGGATTAAGTGAACCTAATAATTCAACTTGTCGCATAAGAGGGATGCAACCCCAGTGACGTGGATCATGTATCCTTACTAGACACCTTCTTTACAAGACGTTGTAATAAGTTTCCATATGCCGCACCCACGTAATGCTTTGCATGGTAAAGACGCACGCCGCACGTCTAGTAAAATATAGACTTGGTTTTATTTTGGGTAAGACGTGACATGTCATGCAATATAGGTACATGATATCTAAAGAAAATAAACAAGTTTCAAATTCAAAACACAAAGTAGCCGTGGTCATCACGGACTTACATAAAACGAGTTATCACAATATTGTCAGTTCTAGCCGTGTACATACACGGACGAATAAAGGCACAAATGTTTATAATGTAAAATTATAGAGGAGGTAAGAACTCTCCTATCTTTCTCTTCCCTTCTGCAATCAAGGCACGAAGAACCTCGCCGTGAGCATCTTTGCCACCCTGTGCCCTGGTCATATTAGCATCCAACGCCTCGGCTAAAAGCTTCTCACCTTTCATCACCCTCGAAACAGAGTCGTAGGTGGGCAGGATCAGTTGGATGGGATCGGCTGTAAGCTTGGACATTATCACCTCATTGGGAGCATCCTTCAGCGACTCCAGGTCGTCTAGGAATGGGTGCTAGATTTCCCCAAGGGCGGCCATCGAGGCGGTCATCTTATCTTCAGCTAGAGGGTTATGGTAGGCGTGTTGGGTAATGTCTTCCTTCTTGCTTATCAGCTCCACAGCTTTAACCAAACCCTCATGCCTACCACGGTCAATGACGTCCGATACAACATCTGCAAAAGCCTGCAACAAGTAAGGAGCCTCCGTTACCTTGCTCACGGCAAGCCGCATTCCCTGGCCAACCATCCATCTACGCCCAGCTATGGCTGTAAGAAAGGGAGGGCACAACACTTTGGCGCAGTCCGTTGCCATCCTGCTCAGTTCTCCCTCAGCTACCGCAGCTCGCTCTTACAAAGTAGTCTGCGCATGGGTAAGTTCATCCTTAAGCGTGTCTCGTTCCTGAGCAATGGTGAAGGCTTGTACTGTTACGGCTTTAGTGGCGGCTTCGACCGCGGATACCTCTAAATAATACTTGGAATTACTACAAGACAATATGGGTTTTGTGTGGACAAATGAGTATCAATAGAAGCATGTACCTTCTCGTTGGATGCAACTAGGAGGGCCTCCAGCTCAGCAATGCGTTCCTCTCGTGCATTGGCATGGTGGGCTTGTTCCTTGACTGTTGATTCCGCTACAACTAAAGCTGCATGCAGGGATGTGATAGTCTTCTCATGCTTTTACACTAGTTCCTCTCGGCGAGAAATCTTCCTCTTAGCACGGCTCACATTGGCCAAAGCTCCTTCCAGGCGGCGCCGTAGGGTCGCACCAACTGTTACCTGGTGCGCAGAGGATACATCAAACTGCTCCAGCAGCGTCTCGTGCTCGAGTTCATCCAAGTCTTGTGCTAGCGCTGGAGGAGTGATGTGATCTATAAATTCTCTGCACTCGGACTCCGCCTCTAATCTTGTTAAGCTGGACAAGTTCCAGGCTGGGCGAAGGTTGGTGTCAGGTCCCTCAGGACGTGGCTCCTCTTCATGAGTTACGAGAGGGGATGGAGGTCTCAGTGATATCACGGGTGAGGGTTCCTTTCTACCTCCTTCTCCTGTGCTACTATCGACGGGTCTGCCCTGTTACTAGAACACACTTATTAGTTTTTGTTGGTGGATTATATATTGTGAAGTATTGATTGGTACTTACGTAGTGCCAATCACGGGTTCCGCGATAGTAGGAGCCACGACATTCACAAGGGTTGCCTTCCAGACTTGATCATCAACATGCAACGAAGGGTCGACTTGGGCCGTAGAGATACTGCTTCCCTCTTGGAACTGCGGATGGTCCTTCCTTAGTTTCTTTGGGGGAGCATTGTGTGCCCCTGCCTCCGCCTCCAGGTTTTTCGCTACCTTCCTAGTGGTCTTGCGCTCTCTAGACTTGGGCTTTGATGGCTGGGGGGACCCAGAATCCTGTATTGTTTCATCTTCTTCACCGGTGCGATTGTTAGCTGGACTGGTGAGTTCTTCTTCTTCATCTTGGTGAGGTACGACATCCTCCAACAACAGCTCCTCACCATCTTCATTATGGAAGTCTAGGGGGGACTTCCGGATCACGGGATCCTCCTCATCCGACCGCTGCTCTGTTGTTTCTTCCAGAGGGATGGTCATGTTGACGGTGGCCTCTAGTAAGGGGGGTTCACCTTCTTTTAGTGGTCGTGACCCTTGAGGAACTTTGCTTGGATCGCCTTGGCGTAATAAGCCAAACAGCTTCATCTCTGCGGATATTTGCATACATAAGGGTTAGTAATTTCACAAGTAATGTAGGACATGTTCGCGTCTAAAGTATAGAAGACCTACCCTGCCTACGCTCGGTCAGAAAGCACATATATCTATCCTCCCTCCCATAGTAATAGCGGCTGATCTCTACTAAGAAGAGGAAGTGCTCCGGCAGACCCCTATGGAATTCTGTACGGTGGGTGTCTAATATTTTCAAATCCTTATTACTATAGTCCTTGGATTTGGGAGGATAGTCTACGGGTGCTCTGGTTTTGAGAACAAAAGGGGTGGGGAATACTTTCTCATCTACGAAAAAATAGTGGTCGTACCAATTCTTAAGGGAATCTAAGGGTTTCTTATAAGTCATGGGGGCGGACGCGGATGTTTCTTGAACGATAGCCACCCATTCACCAGTTGGGGGGAGTAAAAAACCCTAAATAGATTCACGGTCGGGGTTACCTCACATGTATAGCAGGTAATCTCAAACTGGTTGATCTTACATGCCCCTATGCAGTGAAGTTGGGTTATGTGGAAGTCGTAGTACAGAAGCAGATATACTAAGAACCTAGATAGGGGGATGCGGTAGTTGGCCGAGTCAAATAGACGCGTATACACGCCTATCTTTCCCTTCGGAGCATCCGTAATAGCTTCACCGTCACCTGGATAGGTCGGATGTACACTTTCAGGAATATAGTACTTAGACAAAAAGTCTATGTATTTCTCCGCAGGCATCACGTTGAGGACATCCGTAATAATAGGGTTATCCTTCACCATGTTTTAAAAAAAGGATTAGAGAGGCGTGATGATCTAACCTGCGGTAGAGAAAATCCGTGGGAAAAGAAGAGAAGGTATGTAGGAATGAGCTCGAATATGACAATGGCGGAAAAAGGTATAAACTGTGTGTGTACATAGTAGCACACACCAACTCTTTTATAGGGTTGCCTCGATTTCCAAGGTAACGTGGATGTTCTCCACGTGTAAGCCACTACGCCCATCTAATGGATGGGATTTCTGACACTTCTGAAACGTCAGAAGGGACCCACGGGTCACTTCTTGACAATTTTACGTGGCTCAAGGGTGGGCCTTTCTGGTGCACTTTTGTAGACGTGCGTCTGACTATTGACTACCATTAATGCATTCATTAAAGTTGTCCCGGTCGGCTTATTTTGGAGTGCGGCCGTATTTGCAACAATAAGGTCTACAGGACATTGATTAGTCTAGAGGTTACGCCTACGATTGTAACAACTAGACTGGGGGGGACATGATGACGTATAGTCCCCAACCGGGTCATGAACCCGGCTCACGGGTACTACCCACATCCGGCCTGTTACTAATGGGTTGGATTAATATCATTTGAGCTTATGGGCTTCGAATGAACGGTGACCGCATGCATGCGTGCGGTTCACGGCCCGGCACGACCGGTACAGGGTTAGACAAAATCATAATCTTATTATGATTAGGATTTACCCCAAAGTAAAGGATATACACTCACCATAATTAGAAGATAACAATTAAACTAATTATGGCACTTATCCTTTGCTTGGGGCCGAAGCATCAGTGACAGCCCATTAGGGTTTCACTGCCTATATAAGGAACCCCTAAGGGTTCCACAAAGGTATTACATTCTACACACTCTCAACTCTCCTCCGATTCTTAAACCCTAACCGATTACTTACTCTCACGCTGGAGTCTAATCGTGGGATACATTCCCACAGTAAGCCTACGCGTGTTGCTTTAGTGTGCAGGGTCCCAACAAGATATTTCACTTGGTGCAGGAGCCGGAACCCAGCCAACCCGAATTAAGCCTAATTCGGGTCTAGCAAGGATCATCCAACTTTTGTATCAACAAAGAGTGTTTCTCGGACAAGGTTTTTGTCATCGAGCATAGTGTTATACCTAATTTGAGATCCTCTAGATATATTGGTGTTCTCAAGAGTTGTTAGAGAGTGGAGATCAGAGTAGAAACATGCTCCATTACAAGGTATCTTGATAATATTTGCAAAATGGTCTAGAGAGTATGAGTACCTATTACCATTTGTCTCGAAATTCACTAGGAGAATATGGTCTTCATCAAAAGTAACATTGGCGGTCATGTAAAATTTAAGAACAAATTCTGGGCATATTTATTCATCAATATCTAGGAGGCAATCAAAGTCTATCCTAGAGAACACTTCACATATGTTAGTTTTATCTGTAAAGGAACGGTGGAATGGGCAACCCTCGTGGAAAGTGCGGTTTTCTAATTCCCTACATAGTTCTCTTTGGGTAGAGGTGAAGTGTTTTTACCTAGGTGCTTAGGGATATAGCTAGCGGTATCCTTGTGGTCATATGTCCATGCAGGATGCATCGTTATCCTAATGCAAAATTTTCTCAAGTTAGTTAAATTCTTGAAATTGAAGCAACCACGTGCCTAGTGTGTGCCTATATGCAACATATGTGGAGGTGCGGTTATCTCGACCCAAAATTTAAATTGTAAAGTGCATATTATTGAGATAACCCAAACGCTCCTTATGTTCAATTTAGCTCTTAATGAACGTACCCGAAAGTGCATATTGATTATGCAATTCCTTTAGCGTTCATGAGTCTTTATGCCATGATTAAAACTAGTTTTGGAATGTTTGTCATTTACAATGTTTGAAAAACGGATTTTTGGCATGACCTAATTAGTGAGAAGGTTTTTCAAAAGAAAAAATTCTTAAGGGATTCCTAGCAATTCCTAGTAATTTTGTTGATGGGTTTATGCATACAAAGTGTTTTTATATCATAATCAAGCAATGCATTGGCTAATTTCACTAACCTAAGCGAATCCCCAATTTCAATTTTGTGCAATTAAAAGAGAACCCTAGCCTCAGAATTAAGATAATGTGGTGATATAAGAATTGAAATGAGATAGAGACACTTACAAAGATTGATTAGCACGAAAAACTAGATTGGTTTTGCCTTAAAATTAATAGAGGGATGGATTATTGGTGGTTTTTGGTGGTTTTGGTCGTGGTTCACAGAGATAATGGTTTTGTGTTTATGTTGTGGGTGTTTGTTAACTAATATGCAGTTTTGCAAAGTCTAGACAGACGGACCCTTACACGGACCCAAAGGGGAGAAAGAGTCCGGCGGGGTCTGGCAAGTCTGATGACAAAATGTTTCTTGATTTAGCAACAAATTTATATTAAGCCTAATCCTAATCTTAAAAGGTTACAGGGCTCACGTTTAAGTGGTTTAGTTAAAATGTTAGCTATATTGTCTTCTAAAGATACCTTTTCGATAGAGATATTACCTTTTTGCACGTTGTCACGTAGAAAATGATGCCGAATCTCGATGTGTTTGGTTTGGGCGTGCAACACGGGATTTTTGCTTAGATCAATGGCTCCTTTGTTGTCACACAAGATTGTAATGTTTTTCAACTCAATACCGTAACTGACAAGAGCTTGTTTCATCCACAATGCTTGTTGACATGCTTTGCTCGCCGGTACATATTCAACCTCGGTTGTAGAGATTTCTAGTGCAGTTTGCTTCTTTGAAAACCATGAAGTGAGACAACATCCGATAAAAGTACAAACACCAATTGTGTTCTTTCTATCGACGTAGTCACCGGCATGATCCGAGTTCGCGTAGACGACGATTTCCATTCCCGTACCTTTGGGGTACCATAGTCCGAGGTGAGTAGTTCCTTTGATGTATCGAAAAATTCTTTTGACTGCTTCGAGATGTGACACATTTGGATTATCTTGGAAACGAGCACACATACAAACACTAAACATAGTATCTGCCCTGCTAGCCGTTAGATAAAGCAAACTACCAATCATACCCCGATATTTTGTACTATCAACATAGTCATTAACACCGTCTTTGGTTAATTTAGTTTCAGTTGACATTGGAGTATTGGTTGGCTTAGATTCTTCTAGCTCAAATTTCTTAAGCATTTCTTTTATATATTTAGATTGATTAAAGAAAATCTCGTCTTCTATTTGCTTAATTTATAAACCCAAGAAAAATTTAAGTTCGCCCATCATGCTCATTTCATTTTTGTCATGCATGATTTTAGAAAATTCATCACAAAGTTCTTGACATGTTGACCCGAAAACAATGTCATCAATGTATATTTGAACAATAATAATATGTGGCCCCTTTTTCTTAGTGAACAACGTATTGTCCACTAGACCCATTGAGTATTTATGTTCAACTAGAAATGACTTAAGTCAGTCATACCATGCGTTGGGTGCTTGCTTGAGACCATAAAGAGCCTTTTTAAGTTTGTTAACGTGATTAAGTTTGTAAACCGGGAGGTTGTGCAACATACACTTCCTCGTTTATGAAACCATTTAGGAATGCACTTTTGACATCCATTTGGTAAAGTTTGAAATCATGAGCACAAGCATAAGCAAGTAAAATTCTTATGGACTCAAGACAAGCAACCGGGGCATAAGTTTCATCATAGTCAATACCTTCTTGTTGGTTGTAACCTTGAGAAACAAGCCTAGCCTTGTTTCTCGACACAATACCATTTTCGTCTAGTTTATTTTGAAAGACCCATTTTGTCCCAATTACCGTTTGATTTTTAGGTGTAGGTACCAAGTACCAAACATCATTAATAACGAATTGATTTAATTCTTTTTGCATAGCAAGAACCCAACTTTTATCGATTATAGCTTCATTAATATTTTTAGGTTCTATTTGAGATACGAAACAAAAGAAATTACTTTCATCTTGAGCTTGTGATCTTAATGTCCATTACTTTAACTTACCAAAGACATTTTCTAAGGAATGTCCTTTTGATTCTTTTATGTTTGCGGGCTCAATATTTAATGGTTCATTTCTCTTGTCTTTTTCAAGATCAGTTCGTTGATTATTGGTTTGGCCTTCAACTAGATCATCATCTACTAAAGGTGATATTCTAGAGGGAGGTGATCTTTCGTTGAAGGTTATTTTCAAGGATTCCTCGACACACATGGTTTATTTGTTTAACACAACATAAGCTTTGCTATTTTAAGAATATCCAAGGAATACTCCTTCGTATGACTTTGTGTCAAACTTAGTGAGATAATCCTTAGTGTTATGAATAAAACATTTACTTCCAAACACTCTAAAATAACCAATTGTCGGTTTTCTTTCTTTTAATATTTCATATGGAGTTTTATTTAGAAGTGGTCTAATTAAAACCCGATTTAAAATATAAGTTTAGGTATCAACCACATGACGCCAAAACTTTTGAGGCATGTTTGACTCATTTAACATTGTTCTACTCATTTCTTGAAGTGTTCTATTTTTACGTTCAACTACCCCGTTTGATTGAGGTATTCTTGGAGCCGAGAAATTGTGAGTGATACCCTTGGTGTCACAAAAGGCTCCAAATTGCACTTCATTGTCAAACTCCCGACCATGATCCGTTCGAATTGACACAATTCGACAATTTAATTGGTTTTCAATTTTCTTACTTAAAATCTCAAAATGATCAAAAGCTTCGTTTTTAGTCTTCAAAAACTTTGTCCAAGTAAATCTTGAGTAGCCATCCAAGATAACCAAGGTGTAAATATTTCCTACGATGCTTTGTACGTCGGATGGACCAAATGAGTCCATATGTAGGAGTTGTAGACATTTGGTTGTGGTGACCATATTTTTAGACTTATGGCTTGCGTGTGTTTGTTTACCAATTTTACATGCATCACAAAAATGTTAGTCATATTTTACTTTTGGTAAATTTCTCACAAGATCTTTGTTAGCCAAATTTTGTAAAAGACGCATGTTTATATGACCAAGACGCCTATGCTAAAATGTGGAGGTGTCATCTATGGTGGCCAAGCAAATGGCGTCTTTTGATGAATCAAACTTCATAACGTATATGTTATTTTTCCTTATTCCTTTTGCTATTGTTAATCCGTCTTTTAGTATTTTACTTTCATTTTCTTCAAATAAAACTTTGCATTTGTTACTGCAAAGTTGGCTAACACTAAGTAGGTTGAATCCTAAGTTTTCAACGTGAGCGACATTATCTATGGTGATATGGTCATTAGAAATCATATCTTTTCCAATGATTTTGCTTTTGACGTTGCCACCAAAAATAACATTACCTTTGTCCGTTGCTGTGTAGGTGCTAAATAGATTCCTATTCCCCGTCATGTGTCTTGAATATCCGCTGTCCTTAATCCATTCATCGGGTTCAAGTCCAACCTTTAAGCATACCTACACATCATAGAATTCAAACATTTGGTCCCCACCGTCTCATGGGTCCGTTTGGGTTACACATAATCCTCATGTAAATCCCGATTGGAGTGTTGCCAAATACATCCCAAGGTACCAAATTTCCCATGGAAAATTGGTTGTGGTAGTCATAATCATATGGAATTTGAGTATACCTTCTAGAACACTTTGGTTACTTTTAGGAAATGGGTGTTTGGGATAAGAGGATTTTGATCGAGTTTGTATGTTTCTAGTTCTTGTATTTGCTTCAATAATTCTAAGCTTATATTATATCTTTCTGGATTAAACGGTTTGGGTTTTCTAGACACAACCAAAAATTCGACGTGATTTTTCTTTTGCTCATTAGTCAGACCCACGAACCCTTTCATAGGGTCCGGACCCTTGTGCAAAGGGGTCCGACGGGGTCCGTGGTCTTCTGTGACTGCAATTTTTGAAATGTTGTTTTGTGGTGGCGTCCCTGAGCTAGAAGCTACATTTTATTTGTCAAACCATAACCCCGTTCTATCCTTGCTATCCCTTTGATAGTTGAGCATTTCATCAATGCAATTTGCGTTTTTGCTAAACTTTACAAAATTTTGACTTTGTTTGGTTAACGCCTCTTGACTAGTTTTAAGCTTCTCAATTTCAAGGTTTAGCTGATGACATTTTTCACATTTGTCTTTGAGTGATTTACCTTTTTCTAGTCTTAGTAGTTTTGCTTTTAACTCATAAACCTCATTTTCTAAACTTCTATGTTTTGCTTTTAGAAGTTTATTTTTGTTTATGATTTTAAAGCTTAACTCACACATTTTTTTGTATTCTATTTGTAATGTGTCATCATCTAGTGAATAAGAATAGTAAGAGAAGTCAGAATGTACCTCATTAGTTTCGTGTGCCATAAGAGCTAGCTCTTCGGTTTTGATTTAATCATGTTCGTCGTCACTTGCGCTCCATGCTCCACTCACAAAGGCTCTTTGTATCTTTGGCTTTGCCTTCGGACAACTACCAATAAAGTGATTGGGATCACCACATTGGAAGCATTTTCTTTCATATTTAGGCTTTTTGATATCAAATGGTTTTCAAGACACTTTCTTGTTGTCGAGGGTTACCTTACGAGTCTACCTCATATTTTAAAAATTTCTTAAAGTCACGTGCGACCATGGCATATTCTTCGTCATCACTGTCGGACTCTTCATCATCACTAGATTCGACTCGGGCTTTCAAAGCTAGTGACCTTTGTTTTTCTTTCTTACCTATGATGATTTCAGAGTCTTTTTCCATCACCATTTCATGTACTTTTAGGTTCCCGATGAGTTCGTCTAGTGACAAGCTTGAAAGGTCATTAGATTCTTCAATGCCGTGACTTTGGCTCTCTATTTGGATGGAGAGCTCTTAGAAATTTCCTAACAAAGTTCTTGTTGGAGAAAGATTCGTCAAGTGCTTTGAGTGATGTTATGATAGTCTTGAACCGAGCAAATCCCACATCAATTGACTCTTCTTCAAGGATAGAAAATTGTTCATATTATTGAACAAGTAGATCAAATTTATTATCCTTGACTTGAGAGTTTCCTTGATGTGTGACTATAAGTGAGAGCCAAATTCCTTTGGCGGTTTGACACTTAAATATTATTTCATACTCTTTTTATGTAGAGAATTGTAGAGCATCATTTTGGCTTCGGTATTTTTATCCAACATTTTATTTTGATCATTGGTTTGCTTTTCGTGAGGAACCGACTCAAATTGGTTAGATGTGACATTTTTAACAGTTGGTGCATAGTCACCTTCAATGATTATATACCAAAGATCTATATGCTTAGATTTCACATAAGTTTCAAAACGGCTTTTCTAATAAATAAAACCATCAGTTTCAAAGAATGGTGGTCTTTGCATAGATTGCCATTCTTATAGATTCAAGTTTTAAAGTACAATGTACTTTAAATATCTTGAGTACGTAGCTCTTGATGGAAATTGTAGAAAACTAGAAGGGGGGTTGAATAGTTTTTACCGATTAGTTCTAATTATTTTGAAAATTTTTCGTAATTGCGAATAGATACAGACGACGTGTAATTTAGTAATGTAAATGACTTGAAGCAATAAAGAAAAAAACCACAATGCACAATGATTTATAGTGGTTCGGCCTAGCAAGATCTCACTTATCTTGCCCCTACTTCCACTCCTCGAGTATCCACTCGAGAGTTCTACTTCACTAGTAAATGAATTTCCTTTACACAGTGGAGAAACCTTGACACGCAAACTTACAATCTTTAACGACACCTAAGTTTAAGATGTCTCATTCTTTACAAAGGCACAACAATGCCTTATACACTTCTACACTTGTGGTTATAACACCAACCACACTTTATACAAGTAGATAGATGAATGGGTACAACAATAGTTATAGTGTAGGTAACACTTAACACTTTCACGCAATGTGAAGCCTTGAAGGATCAAAGCTTAGAGTTGAGAATTCTCGTGACCGATCTTTATATGAACAAGGATCTAAATCGTAAGCAGAAGAGAATAGACAAGATATATTAGAAGGTTAGATATATACTGAGATTAGAGAGAAGATTAGATAGAAATGGGTGAGTAATAAGCTTGGGCAAGGGTTCTATTTATAGGCAAGCTGTCAGACCCCACGAAACCTGTCGACCCTTCACATTTGGGTCCGCCGAGGTCCGGCATGTCTGACTTTGTTGCCTATTAAATGTTTTTCTAAGATCACAAGAAACAATTATATCTTGCTTTGTTTGACTTAATAAATCTGACAATATAAGTCAATGTCAACTTATACAATCCATTTTTATTTTTCTTTTTTATGGTTAAATAAGTTGTGTACTTTTGTAAAAAGCTTTAATGTATAAGTTCATGGACTAAGATAACTTATATGATGCTTCTAGTTCAAACATAAAAATATGTTTGATTTTGTGTTGTTAACAAAATGTTAAGTATGATTAAAATGTAAATATCATGTTAGTGCGATATTTGCATCTACATGCACCACCATCGCCACAAAGAACACTTTCACCACAAAACACACCACCGGTAACCTCACCGGCCCCACCCCCACTACCACCGCCACCACCACCAACCTCACTTCACCGCATGGTTACACGTTTTAAAAATGGAATTGTGAAAGCTAACCCAAAATACAACTTTCATGTTACCACCTCTTCCCCTATCCCTAAGTCTCCTTTCTATGCCATACATGACCCCAACTGTAAGCATGTATGTGTGATAAATATAAGGCTCTCATCGACAATAACACTTGGGTTCTTGTTCCTTGCCCACCAAACATCAATATTGTCCGCTCCATGTAGCTATACAAACACAAATATAATGCATACGGGTCCTTAAGTCGGTACAAAGCCCAACTAGTTGCAAATGGTCGTAGTCAACAACAAGGCATCGACTGCAATGAGACATTCATCCCTGTTGTCAAACCTGCTACCATACGAACTGTTCTTAGTCTTCCAGTTTCAAGACAATAGCCTATCCGTCAGTTAGATGTGAAGAACGTGTTTCTTCATGGTCATCTTATAGAAACAGTTTACATGCACCAACCACCCGGATTTATTGATTAAGTTCATCCTGATTATGTATGCCTTCTACAGAAGTCATTTTATGGCCTTAAGTAGGTTCCCCGAGCTTGATTTCAGCGATTCGCCAACTACGCCATTCGAGCTGGTTTCCACCACAGCAAAACCGACTCGTCTCTTTTCATCTTTCACAAAGGGAAAGACACAACTTACTTACTACTTTATGTGGATGATATCGTCCTTACAGCTTCATCCACTTTTCTCATGAAACATATCATCTCTTCACTACACGGGGAATTTGCTATGAGAGACCTTGGCCCGCTTTATTATTTTCTCGGTAAATCTGCCACTCATACTACCTCTGGCATTTTCTTGTCTCAAAATAAATATGCTACCGAGATTCTTGAGCGAACGCAGATGCTCAATTGTAAGCCTTCTAGGACCCCAGTTGACACCGAAAAGAAGCTTGGAGCTGAAGGATCACCAGTCACTTATCCTACTCTATATCACAACCTTGCCAAATCACTTCAGTACCTCACCTTTACCTGGCCTGATTTGTCATATGCAGTTCAACAGTTATGTCTTTACATGCATGATCCTCGAGAGCCACACCTTAATGCTATGAAGCGTGTCCTCCGTTATCTTCGAGGAACCACTGATTTTGGATTACAACTATTTCGGTCTACTACATCACAACTTATTGCTTACTCTGATGCTGACTGGATAGGTTGTCTGGCTACGCGCCGGTCTACCTCTGGATATTATGTTTTTCTCGGTGACAACCTCTTGACATGGTCTTCCAAACGGCAGGACACGGTGTCTCGATCTAGTGCTGAGGCTGAGTTCTTCGAGGTTGCAAATGCTGTAGCCGATATATCTTGGATTCGAGAACTGCTTCGTGAGCTTCATACCCCACTTTCCACAACAACCTTGGTCTATTGTGATAATGTCAGTGCCGTATACATGTCTACAAACCCGGTGCAACATCAACGTACCAAACATATAAAGATTGATATTCATTTTGTTCGAGATAAAGTAGCAACAGGTCATGTTCGGGTCCTTCATGTACCTTCACGATTTCGCTACACAAATATCTTCACAATAGTTCTCACTGTTTGCTGATTTCAGATCCAGTTTGAGCGTCCACAAATCTCCCGCTCCAACTACGGAGGCGTATTAGAGGATATGTATCCCGTGAATCTTGCATGATTGATTGATAATTATCTGTTGTATAGTTAGTTATATAATTAGTATGTATTCATTAGTCATTTATGTGTTTAGCTGTAGTCATGAGCTCAAGCTTTTACATGTAACTATATATTTAGTTTCCTAGACAAGAATAAGACACAAGAGAATTACAATATTTAAAAATGACCACTAAAAGAACTCAATTCTTAGCCTATGGTAAACTAACACTCAAAGCCTATCAAACATGTTAAATGCCCAGATAACAAAAGGAGTATAACACCAGATAACATGAAACACACAGAATCTATACCACCTATTAATTCTGAAAATGCAGAAAATCACAAAACCAATTTTGATTTTTGAGAAAAATTAATGAAACAAAAGCTTAAAACAACTTATCAACATCCTTTCAACCCGTATTGTCTACCTGCAACTTTCTGATGAGGGTCTGGAGAAATGGTGTTGGTCTCGTGATACGTCGGGAAGTTCCAATATATAACCTCTCTTGGTTCTCGTTTAATACATTCTCCTCTCGGATTTTACATAGGGCCAGTGATATTTTTGCCCCAATTTGACACTTTTTTTGAAGTTTTGCCCCAATCCAATACTAATTGGCAAAATGGCCAAAACTACTTATGCAACTTGTACCCCAAAGCCACTTTTTTTGGTTTGATCGAATTTTGTCTAAGTCGCATTAGTTTTATTGAAACATTCACAACCTTTATAAAAAAATACTTTCCAAAAGAAGAAAGAACCAAAATCACATCTGGCTCTTCAAATGGTCAACTGACTAAAAAAGTTCAAAAGAAAAACACAAAACTTTTGTTAGATACGGTCATCCGAATCCTAGGTAAACAAAAAGTTTGGCCATGGGTGACATCAACTATGGTACGCAGAAGGAAACAACAATGATTTACTAGTGAAGATGATGAATATTGTGAAGATGATATGAAAAGTTGTGTGCAACCGCAAACTTACCCTATATAAACAAATGTCCCCTTCGGGTTACATATACTCTCACATGTCTCCGATCCAAATCAATTCGAAAGCTAAGAGATCACTTGCGCTTAAAAAACATCCTCCTTACTTGGAGGTAATTTCATTACGTACACCTTTTGTTATATTCATTAAATGATGCATATATTTTGCTGATGCTAATTAATTTTTCATTTTGAATGTGTTTAGATGGTTAGTGACGCGTTAGTGACGTTGAGGGAATGCAATGGATCGAGCCAGTATGCGATTGGGAAGTTTATTGAAGAGAAGCATAAGGACCTGCCTGTCAACTTTAAGAAAATGTTGTTAATTCAGTTGAAGAAGCTAGTTACTAGTGGCAAGTTGGTTAAGGTTGTTGTGTTTCTAGTCTTTTATTATCCTAATCTGTGTCTAGGACCTTAAGAGTCTCGTTTCCTATAGCTAGTAACAATAAAGGTCGGTTGGCCATGTCTAAGCCCAACCCGACCCGTAGGACTTGTAATAGTCGGTTCCCCCTCATCTCTATAAAAGGAGGTGAGGGGGAACGAACCAAGGACGTCATTCTTTCAATAAACTAATCAAGTAACGATTAGGGATTTACCTTGTGGGTGTCGATTTACTTTTCTGTCGATTCATTCTGCTTGTGTGTGTTCTTCGATCGATATTCCGCATCTAGTAATCAGGGTTGTATGGACTAAACCCTACAAGTGGTATCAAGAGCCCAGGTTTGCAGGATTCACTGGTTATCTAGGATCGATCGAAGGAGCTTCTTGTTGATCGGTGTAGATCAACAAGGTTAGAAGGGTTTCGATTGAAGAGGGTTTTTTTGGTTTTCGATTTTGAAGATCATCTGCCATTGTTGTTTTCCGTTCTTTGTTTATATCGAAGGTTGTGATATCAAACAAGAAGAAGATAACAAATTAATAATACTAGGAAGGGAGGCAGTGTTTGTTTTTGGGCCAAAGTTTATATTGGTCCAAGAATACTATACGGGGCCAAGTCTTTAAAAAGAAAAAGATTTGAATTAATATTTTTGTTTTTATAAAACAAAAAGGTTGTATTATTACTTCAGGTATTTAAACATAAGGGAACTTCGTAATTTGTGATTGTGAGATTTAATATATCACAAGGTTTAACGAATTATCGAAGGGGTTTTATTAATTTGTGATTGTGAGGTTTTTTCAAAAGGTTTAGCAAATTAATAAAAGGATAAAGAATGACGGGAGCCAAGTTTGACATCGAAAAATTCGATGGAACTGGTGATTTCGGGTTATGGAGAATCAAGATGCATGATTTATTAATCCAGAACGTATGTGAAGCAACTCTGGAGGTTTTACCCGCGAATATGGAAGCTGAAGAGAAATCTAAGCTTGACAAGAAAGCTCACAGTGCCATGATTTTGTGTTTAGGTAACAAGGTCCTGAGAGAGGTTACCGGGGAGAAGATTGCACCGGGGGTTTGGTCAAAGCTAGAGTCTTTATACATGACAAAGTCATTGGCCAACAAGTTGTACCGGAAGAAGAAGTTGTATACTTTCTACATGCCAACTGGACGAAAGATTTCTGAGCATATAGATGAGTTCAACAAAATCATTCTTGATTTAGCAAATATTGAGGTAAAATTCGAGGATGAAGATCTTGCTTTATTGTTACTCACTTCTTTACCAGCATCATACGAACACTTTGTGGATACCTTGCTTTATGGACGGGAAGATTTGACTTTGGAGGACGCGATGGCCACACTAAATTCAAAGGAAATCAAAGAAAGGTCCAAGGCGAAGGGGATGATGGTGAAGGGTTATACGTAAGGGGAAGAACTGATCGCATGAATTCACATCAGTCAAAGGGAAAGTCAAGATCAAAGTCTCGATGTGGAAGACTAAATGCTTTATTTGCCAATCTGAGGAGCACTTGAGAAGAGACTGTCCGGAGAATAATCGTATGAAGTCAAAAGGTTACGTCAAGAAAGATAATCAACCAAGCTCCAGGGTTCAATTTACGATGATTCTAAGGTGATGATGGTGATGAGTGCAGAAACACTACAAGATTGGATCATGGAATCAGGAGGTTCATATCACATGTCACCCAGGTTAGATGTATTTTTTGATTTTCTGGAATGCGATGGGGGCATCGTACTGTTGGGAGACAACAGGGAGTGCAAGATCAAGGGTATTGGCAAGGTAAAGGTACAACTGAAGGATGGGTCAAGTTTTGTGTTACACAATGTCAGGTACATTCCTGAATTGAAAAGAAACTTGATATCGCTGGGAACTCTTGAAAAAGAGGGATATACCGTAAAATTGCAGTCGGGCATAGTCAAGGTGATTAATGGTTCTAGGGTTATTATATCTGCAACCCGAAGGGAGAACTTGTGTACTCTTTGGATGGCCATGCAGTGGCCGCTGAGCTTAGTGCTAGTGTTGAAGAAAAAGTCATTCTTGTGCAGGTTTGGCATAAAAGACTGGGACATATCAGTGAGGCGGGACTATACGTGCTGGAAAAGCAGGGTTTATTTGGCAAGAAGAGTCTATGTAAGCTTGATTTTTGTGAGAATTGTGTTCTGGGAAAGTCACATCAAGTCCGTTTTGGTGTAGGAAGGCACACTACTCAGAGAGTGATAGACTATGTTCATTTAGACTTATGGGGTCCGTCTCAGGTGGAATCATTGGGAGGTAAGAGGTATTTCTTATCTATAGTTGATGATTATTCCAGGAGGGTATGGGTTTATGTTCTCATGTTCAAAAACGAAGCATTTAGGAAGTTCAAAGAGTGGAAGCAGTTAGTAGAGAATCAGACTGGGAGGACAATTAAGAAGCTTAGGACGGATAATGGTCTTGAGTTCTGTAACTGAGAGTTTAATCAGTTGTGCACTAAGAGTGGGATTTCTAGACATTTGACAGTTTCTGGGACGCCGCAACAAAATGGGTTAGTAGAACGGATGAATAGAACTCTCATGGACAAGGTACACTATTTATTAATACAGTCTGGATTGCCCAAGACCTTCTGGGCGGAAGCGAAATGTACGACCGCATATCTTATAGATAGGTCACCATCGACAACGATTGAGAAGAAGACACATATGGAGATGTGGTCGGGACATCCTAGTGATTATAGGATGTTAAGAGTTTTCGGCTATGTCGCGTATTCACACGTTAAACAAGATAAGCTCGAGCCGAGAGCGGTAAAATGCGTTCTTTTGGGGTATCCTGAAGGTGTGAAGGGATACAGACTATATAGGCTTGATAATGAATCACCTAAAATAGTCACAAGCAGGAACGTGGTCTTCAATGGAAGTGTCATGTACAAAGACACGTTGAAGGATTCTGGTGCAGGTAAAGATAAGTCTGTTGAAGAATTACAGGTTAAGGTGGAACTATAGAGGTTAAATAATCATACGCCTGAGGAAGACCATCCAGGTCAGGAACATCAAACAGGTCAGGAAGATCAGACAGATCAGGAAGACCAGACAGATCAGGAAGATGGCTATGATGAAGATGCAGGGGTTCAAGATATTGATCATCCACCGGATCTCACAGATTATCAATTGGTTCGGGATAGAGATCCAAGGACAAGAACAAAGCCGGCGAGGTTTCAGGATGAGAGTAATATGGTTGCTTATGCGTTTGCTACAACAGAAGTAGAAGATACTCATGAACCATTGACATACCAGGAAACAGTTGCTTATGAAGACAGTTCTAAGTGGAAAGCTGCTATGAAAGAAGATATGGATTCTCTTAGGAAGAACTAGACCTGGGTGTTAGTAGATCATCCTGCTGGGCAAAAGCTGGTGAGTTGCAAATGGCTGTTCAAAATAAAGGAAGGGATTAAAGGTGTTCAAAAGCCTAGGCACAAGGCAAGGTTGGTGGCTCGTGGATTCACACAAAGGGCATGTATTGATTACAATGAAGTATTTTTGGCAGTAGTTCGACACACATCTATTCGGGTTATACTTGCATTGACTTCGTGTAAAGATTATGAGTTGGAGCAGCTTGATGTAAAGACGACGTTTTTACATGGAAATCTTAAAGAAGTGATCTACATGAGGCAGCCACCGGGATTTGAACAAGGTAACATGGTATGTTTGTTAAATAAATCTCTTTATGGTTTGAAGCAGTCACCTAGGCAATGGTACAAGAGGTTCGATGAGTATATGCTGAGCAATGGGTTTAAACGTAACAGTTACGACAGCTGCGTATATTACATGAGTTATTCACCAGGGGAGTATATCTATCTATTGTTATATGTAGACGATATGCTGATTGCTTGTAAAAGCAAGGCTGAGATCGCGGCTACCAAGTCTTTGCTTAAAAGGGAGTTCGACATGAAAGAACTCGGGGAAGCAAAGAAGATTCTTGGTATGGAGATCGTCAGGGATCGGAGTCACAAGATTCCGAGGGTGTTACAATCCGGGTACGTTTCTAAAGTTTTAAAAAGTTTAGAATGGACAATGGGAATTCGGTTCAGACACCACTGGATGGGCACTTCAAGCTGTCGCTGAAGGATTGCCCGGTTAGGGATTGTGATGTTGAAAGAATGAGTAAGGTGCCATATTCAAATGCGGTTGGGAGCTTAATGTACTTGATGGTGTGCACGAGGCCAGACATAGCGTATGTAGTAAGTGTAGTTAGCAGATATTTGGCGAATCCGGGTAGAATCCATTGGGAAGCAGTGAAGTGGATTATGAAATATTTGCAGGGTACTGTAAACGTGGGTTTGGTGTATGAGACAAATCATGGCAACCATGTGGACGTATCAAGTTTTGTTGATTCAGACTACGTTAAGGATCCAGATAAGGGTAGGTCTCTCACTGGTTACACATTTTTAGTACAGGGATGTGTTGTAAGCTAGAAGGCAACACTACAAAACATGGTGGCTCTTTCAACTACAGAGGCGGAGTATATGGCTCTTACGGAGGCTGTGAAGGAAGCTATTTGGCTAAAGGGACTCTTGGAAGAGTTGGGCGTGAAGCTCAACACGGTTGTAGTTAATTGTGATAATCAGGGCGCGATTCACTTATCGCGGAATCATGTTTTTCATGAAAGGACTAAGCACATCAATGTGCGCTATCACTTTATCATAGAAGTCTTGGAAGCAAAGACGGTTGAAGTTCTGAAGGTGGGTACTGAACACAATGATGCGGATGCCTTGACGAAGGTGGTACCTGGACGTAAGTTACAACACTATTTGGATTTGTTGAGTGTTGGGATAGGCTAATATAAGCCTAAGGTGGAAATTGTTGTGTTTCTAGTATTTTATTAGCATAATCTATGTCTAGGACCTTAAGAGTCTCGTTTCCTATAGCTAGTAACAATAAAGGTCGGTTGGCCATGTCTAAGCCCAACCCGACCCGTAGGACTTGTAATAGTCGGTTCCCCCTCATCTCTATAAAAAGAGGTGAGGGGGAACGAACCAAGGACGTCATTCTTTCAATAAACTAATCAAGTAACGATTAGGGATTTACCTTGTGCGCGTCGATTTATTTTTCTGTCGATTCATTCTGCTTGTGTGTGTTCTTTGATCGATATTCCCCGCATCTAGTAATCAGGGTTGTATGGACTAAACCCTACAAAGGTTAAAGCTTCCTACAAGCTTCCTTCTACTGCTAAAATGGTTGCAACTCTCAAGCTGAAGAAAGCAGCAGCTCCGGCTAAGAAGAAACCAAATGCACCTGTAAAAACTAAGGTTATTCCAGCTAAAGTAAAGCCCGCTCCTGAAGCTAAGACCGTTCCAATAGCTAAACTGGCTTCTAAAGCTAAGCCCGTTCCAAAAGCCAAACCAGAAGCTAAGGCAAAACCGTCTTCAAAGGCCAATCAAGTAGCAAGGACATCGACTAGATGGATGCCGGGGAAACAATCTCCACGTAAAGTGGCTCCAAAGACAAGTGACAGGCTAATTGCTTTGGATGAAGTCATCAAACACTTTGGAGAGCCAATAAAGGAAGCTGCGGGCATCCTTCGTGGTGAGTATATATATTCAATATTCTCTTGCTGGTAATTCTAGAGGTGGCATGCGTTTTTATACCTTCTTACCTATGAATAAACAGACATGGGTTAAATAGAAATATCAGAGTAACATAGCAAATTCATATTTAATCACTTGTTTTGAATGACGGAGCTCATCGTAAGTAAATAGGGTGTCTGTACGACGGGTGTGATAATCTTGTATATCTAACTTGAATCGTGTTAAGTTCACTTTCCGTATAAAGTATTTCGACCCTATGGTGCCTGGGTTACACGAAATCTTTATCGGGATAATTCAAGTAGAAACACTTTGATTTCTAGGCACAAGAGATCAAAGCAGGAACTGAGAGGAATTGTGTGTTTTTCGTTATGTTCATATGAAACCAAATTCTGTTAATCAACAGACATAAATGACAGTTACAAAGCAGTTGAAAAGAACAGTTACAACTGTTCTCCAGCAAGGGGCTCTGCCCCTTGACCCCGCAAGGGGGCGCAGCCCCCTTGACCCCTGCATTTTCGTCGTGGGCGATAACATATTAGCTCAACGAGTGTGCACTCCGCACTTCCCCTAACTCGTGCCAGAAGCGAATATGAAATCTCATTGGTCTCTAGTAAAATCCCAATTAACTAAAATAGTTGATGACACTAAAATCACCAACACTCATTAGTGCATTCTCCTGGTTAGGTTTAAAGTTTAGAACATTTCTAAAGTCCCTATTTTCATTTTGTACATTGTATATATAGCTAGCAGAGCTACGTTGAAGCGCCTTTGCAGAAGTTTTGGTGTATCTGTTAGTTGATATTTAGGCCCATTGTGATTAGGCTTTGGCCCGATTCTAGATGCTTCCTATGTAGCCTATTTATTGTAATATGTTGATTGAATAATGGAAGGGATTTCACCAGCTTTCATGGTATCAGGGATTATTCTCTTATAACAAAATCTCCCAAAATCTCATACCCTCCTAATTCTTCTCATTCATCCCGTCTCTCTCCATGCTATTTCAACAAAAAAAAGTCAAAAATATTCTTTATCAGGGATATCGAGTATAAACGTTATCGTCTAACTTTTGGTCTCGCACATATTGTTGGAGCTGTTAAAATAACAGTGACTAATTGGATCTTGAAAGGTTGAATAATTGCTCAATATTGATTGGTTGCATTAATTTTTGTTGGGTTTAATATTAATTGTTTGAGTGGGGTTAAATATTAAAGATTGAAAGGCTTGTGGCATTTGAATTGATTACGTCAGTGATTTCTTTGAATGATTCATATAAAGGTTGTAGGTATTTTTGTTGCTTACCGAAGGGTGTGAAAGGTATATTGAAGTTAATTAAGATGAATCCGTTATTAAACGCGAGTTATATGGCTTCGCCTCACGGATACATGCCGATAAAACCGGTAATGTTACCGAATGCATTTAGCAGTATGACTATTCAGGATCCTACTTGGAATATGGATACAGGTGCGTCTTCACATCTTAATTCTAGTGTTAATAATCTAAGTACTATTTTCAATTCTTGCATGTATCCATCCGTTCGTGTTGGTGACGGAAAAACTATACCGGTCACGAACACGGGCCATAGCATTCTTCCAACTCTCTATCGCCCTTTACATCTTAATAATGTTCTTGTCACCCCTAATATTATTAAAAATCTTATATCTGTTTGCCAGTTTACTCGGGATAACAATTGTACAATTGAATTTGATGCTTTTGGTTTTCCTGTAAAAGATTTCTTGACTCGTCATATCCTTCTTAGATGTGACAACTCAGGTGATCTATATCCAGTAACCAATCCTTCCTCTCTTCCAAGTGCTTTGATGTCTCTAAATTCTTCCACGTGGCACCAACGCCTCGGTAATCCGGGTGATAACGTGTTACAGTCTCTTGTTTCTCGTAATTTTATCTCTTACAATAAGGAGAAGTCTCCTCATGTTTGTCATGCTTGTCAGCTTGGTAAACATGTGAAACTTCCTTTTTCTAGTTCTACTTCTATTGTTTCTAGTCGTTTTGAGATTATTCACTCAGATATTTGGACATCTCCGATTGTTAGTACAGGTGGTTTTAAGTATTATGTGATTTTTCTTGATCATTTTTCTCATTATTTGTGGATCTATCCTCTTAGAACTAAATCAGAAGTGTTTTCTAAGTCTGTAAACTTTCGTTCTTATGTTAAAACTCAATTTAAATGTGACATTCTTGGTTTTCAATGCGATCATGGTGGTGAGTTCGATAACGCCCAACTCCTTGACCTTTTTTCTACACATGGGATTCAAATGAGATTCTCTTGTCCAAAAACCTCCCAGCAAAATGGAAAATCTGAACGCATGATTCGTACTATAAACAATATGATTCGTACATTACTTTTCCAAGCCCACCTTCCGCCCACTTTTTGGGTCGAGGCACTTCACATGGCCGCCTACCTTCTCAACCTCCTTCCCTCAACCGCCATTCAAAACGAGATACCACTTACCAAACTATTCACAAACAACCTAACTATTCTAAACTTCGCACTTTTGGGTGTCTGTGTTACCCCCACTCATTTCCACCACACAAACTAGCTCCACGAGCCACACCATGTATATTTTTAGGTTACCCAGCCTATCACCAAGGTTATCGGTGTCTTGACCTAACTACAAACAAAATTATCATCTCTAGACATGTAACCTTTGACGAACATCAATTTCCTTATGGATCTATTACACCCTCCTCCTCATACGAATTTCTCGACACATCTCCGTCACCAATAACTCGTCATGTCATACATAATCCTCTACACAATACTCAACCACAAACGTCTACTGTAAACCCACCAACACCTACCGTTAACCCACCAACACCTATTGTTGACCCACCAACAAATCAAACACCAACCTCTACCCACCCTACTCCCAACCCTAACCAGTTTAGTGGCCCACCACCTGGTTTTGCTCCACTTACCTCGACCGAATCCTCCCATCACCATACACCATCCATAAACCAATCTCAACCTACATCCATTTCTACACCTAACACCCCGGGTCCAACCGCAACTCAAAACCACACCACCTCTCAGCCCATACCTAGTAATCCACCAACGCGGACTCACCCTATGGTCACTCGAAATTAAGATGGAACGCGTAAGACCACTCAACGTCTAAACCTTCATGTTTCTCATATCTCTCAAATACCAAAATCCCCGTCTCTTGCTTTATCTGATCCGCATTGGTGGAATGCTATGTATGATGAATATAATGCTTTAGTTAAAAATGGTACTTGGGTTCTCGTTCCAAGACCACCTGGTGCTAATATTGTGCGGTGTTTGTGGTTATTTCGACATAAATTCCATGCTGATGGTTCATTGAGTCGGTATAAAGCCCGACTGGTTGCAAATGGTAGTAGTCAGCAGGTCGGTATTGATTGTGATGAGACTTTTAGCTCAGTTGTCAAGCCGGCTACTATTCGTACTGTTCTTAGTCTTGCACTGACCAGACGTTGGCCTATTCATCAGCTAGACATTAAGAACGCTTTTCTTAATGGTGATCTGTCAGAGACTGTGTATATGCATCAACCTCCAGGTTTTGTGGATCCTCGGTATCCTCATCATGTATGTCTCCTTCAGAGGTCTTTATATGGGTTAAAACAAGCCCCTCGTGCTTGGTTTCATCCATTTGCTGCATATGCTACCCGCTTTGGATTCTCTCAAAGTAGATGTGATTCCTCTTTATTTATTTACAGATCTGGTACTGACACAACATATTTATTGATTTATGTGGATGATATTGTTCTAACAGGTTCTTCTACGGCTTTCCTTCAAAAGATTATTGTCTCTCTACATAAGGAGTTTGACATGACAGATCTTGGTGCCCTTAATTATTTCTTGGGGATATCAGTTACACGTGACACTACTGGGATGTTTCTCTCTCAGAAGAAATATGCTATGGAGTTGCTTAAGCGAGCACATATGCTTAATTTCAATCCTACTCGGACTCCAGTTGACACGGAGTCTAAGCTTGGTCCCGAGGGGACTCCTATTTCAGATCCTACTTTATATCGGAGTCTTGCAGGTGGCCTACAGTATCTTACATTCACACGTCCGGATTTTTCTTATGCTGTGCAACAGATTTGTTTATATATGCATGATCCCCGGGAGCCTCACTTAGCAGCTCTCAAGAGGATTCTTCGTTATGTTAAGGGTACTTTGGAGTTTGGTTTACAGTTATATGCATCCTCGGGATCTTCTCTTGTGGCTTACTCTGATGCTGATTGGGCTGGTTTCCCTGCTACTCGCAGATCTACATCCGGATATTGTGTATTTTTAGGCAACAATCTCTTATCATGGTCTTCTAAGCGAAAACACACTCTTTCCTGTTCTAGTGCTGAAGCTGAATATCGAGGCGTTGCTAACGCTGTTGCTGAGACGACATGGCTACGAAATCTTCTTCGAGAACTGCATACACCACTACTGGCGGCTACTCTTGTGTATTGTGATAATGTTAGTGCCATTTATTTATCAACTAATCCGGTGCAACATCAACGAACCAAACACATTGAGATTGATATTCACTTTGTTCGTGATACGGTTTCTATGGGTCACGTGCGTGTTCTTCATGTTCCATCTCGCTACCAGTATGCAGATATCTTCACCAAAGGTCTTCCTTCAACATTATTTGAAGAATTTCGCACCAGTTTGAGTGTTCGATTATCTCCCGCTCAAACTGGGGAGTGTTAATTGATATTTAGGCCCATTGTGATTTGGCTTTGGCCCGATTCTAGATGCTTCCTATGTAGTCTATTTATTGTAATATGTTGATTGAATAATGGAAGGGATTTCACCAGCTTTCAGTATCAAGGTGGCCATATGATACTGCTAAAAGTGATTCACTTAACTCGATTTTTAAGGGATCCAATGAACCACAATTTACAACAAGTATAACTAATAGTCCTTCCACCTTTAACAAACATGATAAGCATAGATCCACACCTATTCGTTGAAAGTTTATGGACTTAAAATTAATAGTCGTGAGATAGGATCGAACTCGAGATCACGGGATTGCACACATTACGTGAAGAGTTAATTTTATTTATTTATTAAATATGTTTATTATATTTATTAAATCAAACCGTAGCTAACGATCGTTAAGTAATTAAAAGTTAAGTATTAAACGACCGTTATAGAAGGTTAAAGAAGCTAAAAGAAGGAGTCGGAAAAGTTCCGAAAACCTCTTTTGGAACATGTATATATCCGGCCTAAATAGAGGAGACAAAGATAAGGAGAAAAGATTTTGTGGCTTTATCTTGTTTAACCTTGGAAGAGAAGTTTTCCAAGGTGTATATAAACAAACCTAAAGCCTCATAATTTTTCACCTCACATCTCTCTTTCTCTTGCTCTAACCGCCGGCCAAACAAACACCCTATTAGGGTTCTTCTTTGATTTTCAATAAGCTATTCTAGATCTAGTCCTAGCCCCTCTCTAGGGTTGTTGGGTAGATCTTCCATAGACTTGGAAGCTCGGTTTGTTCGTGCTAGACTCACGGTTAACTCGCCGTATCACGTGTGTACAAGAACGTGATATAGTCTTACTTTAGACTATATTCTTGGTGGTGTTCGTGATAAACCCTAGTTGCCGTTTGCTCCGTCGTCTTGTGGATCTTGCTAGGATAAAGGTATGTAACCCTAGCCTTGATTAATCATAATTGTGTTAAATTAATGATCTTGTTAATTGCTTCCGCTATGCGCTCTTTGATCCATATTAGGGTTTTAAATAATTGTTATGAACTCTATAAACCATCAGTGGCATCGAGAGCCGTTTTATCATGATTATAATTATCAAGATCTAAAGTTTTTTTTAACTAATATTGATTTGTGTTAAAAATTACATGTTGTTTTTTAGGTTTTATAAAAATTAGAGTTTTGTTTTTTATTATTTTTTAAAATCGGCTATGCCGAATTTTTTTATAAAAAAAAAAAAAAAGTTTTTTTATAAACCCTAAAATTACATGGTAATTAACTTTAGATGTATGCATGAATTAATTGTTATGTCATGCGTGGTTACGATCCGTAGTGATTTCATTAATTGTTAAGTGATTTGGGTGGAATTTTGATGAATTGCATGATTAATTGTTATGTTGTGTGAATTCATGTTTCGATCCGTAGAGATTTAATTGTTAAGATATGTGGGAGATCCGTGATGAACATGCATGTTTTTCATGGATCATATGTTTTGTGTGGTAATTGTTACGTTTTTTTTGCTACATGCTTTATTTGATTCAATAAATCTAAAATTAGGGAAGACTTTTATATGAATATAAAAACCTAGATTTGATATTATTTATTGAATAAATCATATGCATGTGGCTATTTGATTTATTTATTGCACATATAAATTGTTATTATGTGTTTATGATTTAGTTTTTTTTTGTACCTACTTGTTTTCATACGTTTTGTTTTAATTGTATGTTGTAAACAAGGGTAATTTTTCAAGAAAAAATTAATATGGACTAAATCATATTAAAATAAATGAATTATTTTGAGATCTAAATTACATATGATTTGCGTTGATTAGAATTGCAATAGCAACTTAACGGCCTACTCAATTTTGACAAACTATAAAGTGGGTATAACGCACCGCTGGTCATGTACCCGGTTAAGGAAGGAGGTGTTATGCTTCAGCGCTGACCAAATTCCCGGCTCGCCTGTGCGTCAAAATTGGAATTACCTACGGTTGTTATTGGTATAATTCTTTAAGGTTGATTTAACTACATTAATTCACATCTGAAACACAATGAATAAGGTTATTGCTTTGTGCTTTAGCTAAGTTCTAGAAAAAGTACGGTGTGAATTTAGTTGTGTGTAAAATCTTTAATTGGTTTAACCAATACCTCAACTTGCAAATATATGATGAACTTTTAGTCTCACCGAAAAGTTTACTAAACATTTTATTAAACTTATGTTATGGAGATGTATGCATGCTTCTCCATACATGATTTTGACACCAAAATCTATACCCTAAAATTTAAGTCATATGCCCTCTAATTGACGAACACTTGAAGTTACAATTGTCGTCATATAAGATATCGGACGATGTTGTAATGGAGAGAAAACTTCATGACTGAATAAGATTGCACATGAAGGTTTTACGTTCTTTAGATTAGTCGACTTAATTGAGTTACTCAGTGAGATCTGGAAACTTAAGGCATAAAGAAGGGATGAAACATGTTTACAATGCAAAATGACTTTTGGCAATGTAAATCCCTTAAATATCTAGAAATTGCAAATTTGTTTGTCAATCATTGTTCGACAAGTTACCATCTTGAATACTTTCATTGCTAGCAGATCAACTGATGTGATGAAATTATGTCAATTTGGATTCTAGTTTTCAAGGAAATACTATGGTTATTATTGCCGGGGTAATTTTATTTTCTTGAATGGTATTATCGAAAATACTAAAAATTGAATTTTGTAAATTCTTTTGCAAATGTATTAATGCGACGTTACACCGTAAACGTGGTTTATTCATTTATTCATCTACAAACCATATGGTTGAGGATAGAGTCAAATTACAAATGAAATATAAACCTAAAACTCTTTTTCATGAGTAAAGAAGGAGTAATAAGGATTTTAGAAATGTCAAATTCAAATCCGTAACTCATAGCAAACTTTAATAGTTAAGAAAGTGCATATTTTGAGTTATTTAAAGTTACCACAAATTGGTTATAAGGCAAACTAGCATATTTGTCTAGTAGTTGTGCTTTGACCATTTATAGGCACTACATACCATTGTAGGGTTGGTAGACCTATTAAGGAAGAAGTTGCATGTCAAGTCTTTCAAGTTAAAAAAAGCATTTGATGGATATCATTTACGAAATAGAGTACACTCTTAAACACTATAAGTAATTGTTACGAATGTGTTTTTCAAAAGTGTAAGAAAGTAAACACAACACTAACTATTTTCACCGATTATGAAACATTTTCAATGTTGTCAAGTTCAGTGGGAGAATTGTGTTGTATTACTGATTTTGAGTCTATTAAAACATTCTCTAAGTCAGTGGGAGTTACAAGCTTTGTTGTCTTGGTAATAACCCATGTTATCTTTAGTATGTCCTAAGATAATTACTTTCGAATTGTTGACACTAATATCTTCAAAGATAGTTATGTACTGATTCTTGTTGATTAAGTGGTTCTACATCTACTTGTAAAAGCTAATATATGTGGCACAATCATATTTTGTATAGACGAACGTTAGACGTGATGTTTATCTTATATATGAGGTTGTTCCATGCACAAGTGGGAGAAATGAACATTGTGTGCAAGAAACAACTCATAAAGATATGATTCTCTTGTCTTTAGGATAAGAGACTAACAATCTAATTAATATTTAGATCATGTGTCAATATGATTAAAAGACTACTTAAAAGTATATATATCATTCACATTAAGAAACACTTGTTGTTTTGATTTAGTCATGTAAGAGCTTGGACTAAATTGTACACACAAGGGTAAAATATCCACATGGCGTAAGATCGGGCGTGGAATGTTTTGAAGTTTCTTAAAATAGGACAAATTCCTTGAATGACATAAGATACATAGAGTAATCTTATACTACTAATGAAACCTAGTGGTGTTCATATAATAGTATAGGAGTAAATTAACTTGAAAAGATGAATGAAACCTAGTGGTGTTCATGATTTACTTTAGTTATACATGTTTATGATTTATTGTATAAAGTCACAAACATAAAGTCTTGGAAGACGTATAATATAAAGTAAGACGTTAATGTATTGTCTCTATTTCACTAAAGACATATACATGTAACGTGTAATGGACTTATAACTTTTATGAAGTGACTTTGTATTAAAAGTACTTGAGTTATAAAGCATGCAAATGGTTAGAAAATCTATAATACCATTAAGATGATTTAGTTGGTATATAGGTAAACCGAAAGATATATATTTATCTTAATATTGTTAAGATTGACTTACAATATTTCCCTAAATGAAATACATCATTGTTATGGTATGTTCATTAGGAGAATCAAAACTCTCAATTTGATGGAGATGATTGATTCAAGATAACTATATCTTCCTTTTCTTCCAAAAGATATCAAGGTTAGTATGACTTGAGCTAAGAAGATTAATAAGATACCATTATATATGGAATGTGATGAATCACATTATATCTTAAATGAAGTTCGGATTTTGCTAAACTACTTATGAAGTGGATTGTTTAGAAAATAAAGAGTATGGAACTGTCATTGTGTTTTGTAATGTCCCATATAGATAACGTTGGAGTGTTGATCTATTTGCTATGTATTTAAAGAGTAATTTTAAGTTACTAAAAGCAAGTGGGAGTTTTGATCTTAAAAGATAAAATTACAAGATACACGATCTTCTAAAATACACTAGTAATTATCATGAGAAAGGCTTGTAAAAGCTAACTCTCAAGATAAAGGAATTTATGTCATAGGTCCGTAAGGATATCTCGGATATGCGATTTATATGCTGAGAATTATGAGTTACAAATAATTGTTGTGATTTGTTACCAAATATTGTTTTGGGTAAACTACTCATACTATGATTGTTATAGATGTTGTCCAACAAGGTAATCAAATTTTAGATTTGGTTTATCTTAAATAGTTTGACTAGAAATTGAAGATGAGTTTCGTCGAAGGAAGAAAAACGCCAATTGTAGTGGTTTAATCTTTGTGTCGAAACTATATGGACAAAATTGTACACATATTTAATGTATGTATTGTGAATAGATTATTAGTCACATTTAAGTAATTAATTGTGATTGAGTATTCTTTCCTAAATACATTAAATATATAAAGATTTTGATGGTCATATTTTAATTGACAAATTTGGATATGTATGAACTATTTCTTGAATGACTACTTGAGAAAGCACTTAAGTAATCGAAATGAGTTTATTACTTCAAAATATAAATCTTTGGAAAAGTACAAAATGCAATTATCCATGAATAGATAAAAGCATGCATCTAGGAGATTATTCTTATGTTTATTTTGAAATCCAAGTTTGGTTTTAAATTTAAATAAGATGGTTTCTGAGTATTCCTAAAAGCTAGTGGGAGTATTATGGTTATTTTCTTAAATTATATGTGTCAAATAGACATGTAAGAAAGTGAGATTTCATTCAAATTAAATGTTGATTTGGTTTAGATTTGAGATGAAACTTTACTTTGGAGATTTAGAAAATAAGATATACATAACCTTGGGACAAATAAATTTATTTATTTATGCGGTGGAAATACAACGTAATATGCCATGTAGTATGTTTACGTGGATATTTAGGACATGAAGAAATCTAAATCTGGTTTGAGAAATTTTCATGTGTGTCGTGTTGTATTTATATCATGCTTAAAATACATGATGATTTGAATATATTAATCTATTTAAGAAGTTATTGAATAACTTGTGTAATGAATATTCTGAAGGAATATGTTTGGAAATAGAATAACATCCTAAATCTTGGATCGGCTTCCATATTCTATAGATGGATAATTTGTCAATCGTTGTGCAAATTATCATAGCCAACAAACTTGAAGGTTTTGGTTGGAATCAAACATTACATAATAGATATTAATGGTAACGTATTTTGTATCTTTTATGACAAGTTGTAAAACTTGAAAAGATATAATTGAGGTAACACTCAATATTAGTCATGGGATCTTTGGAGATGACATGTTGATTAAAGTTGCATTATACATTAAAGAATTAGAATACTTTGAACTTCAAATGTGTTTTGGAAGTTTAGGAAATTGGTGATCAAGGATGTTTCACAATTTTGATACTATGTGGCAATATCAAATCGTTTGGATGCACATGTACAAGAGTTTCAATGATTTGAATTCTTGAAGAAAGTATTCTCAAAATTTCAATAGGTCAAGATTGGTTATTTTATGCTTTGCCAAACAAGTATGAATGTCATTACTAGATGCATGATGCATGTACCAGTTTTATGCATTGATCTATTTTAGTATTTGGATAAAGGATGTAAGACATTATTAAATTGATGAAATAAAGATTGAATTTCGTTTATTTTTCTGTTATTTGATTTTGTATCCTATTTTACATGTTTTAAATCCATGAGCATTATGATGTTTCTAAATGTCCGTTGTCGATTAATAATATGGGAGTATTATTAAACTAAGACAATTCAAAATAGTGACAGAGTATACTTGAAAGTATATTGGTCAATTTTGGATGATATTTGATGGATTAAATATTGGACTTATCCCAACTATATGATTTTACTTTATGGATTTTTGTCATCAAGTGAATCATAAATAGTTATCCTTAGACCTGAGATACCAGGAAACTGTCGTGGATCTAGTGCATTTCTGTGGAATAATCTAACGCTAAACGTAACTGGTAGCTATAAGGATTATTTCCGGAAGTGTTGCAAAGTTCATAAGTTTTGCTTGTAGTCGAAATGGGATTCGTTTCCTTCAAAATTTATTTTGAGGTATAATACAGCTGGGCCCCTCGGGGGAGTAGTAAGATATCTGTGCGGCCGCACCCAAATTTGTTTTGGTGATCTTGCTATATCCGTAAACGAGAAACAGAATGGTTAATGAAAGGAATGACTAGGATCCATATCCTTATTAACGTTGTATTTGAAATGAAAGGATAATAATAATAATGATTTAATCATTAAAAGGTTTTGTCCAAGAAACCTTACTCGAGTTGTACTAGTGACATTGCTAGTGTAACTAGACGCTAGTCAATGTGATCACGATATTAGAATTTTGTCCAAGTGGGAGCTGAAAGTTTATGGACTTAAAATTAATAGTCGTGAGATAGGATCGAACTCGAGATCACGGGATTGCACACATTACGTGAAGAGTTAATTTTATTTATTTATTAAATATGTTTATTATATTTATTAAATCAAACCGTAGCTAACGATCGTTAAGTAATTAAAAGTTAAGTATTAAACGACCGTTATAGAAGGTTAAAGAAGCTAAAAGAAGGAGTCGGAAAAGTTCCGGAAACCTCTTTTGGAACATGTATATATCCGGCCTAAATAGAGGAGACAAAGATAAGGAGAAAAGATTTTGTGGCTTTATCTTGTTTAACCTTGGAAGAGAAGTTTTCCAAGGTGTATATAAACAAACCTAAAGCCTCATAATTTTTCACCTCACATCTCTCTTTCTCTTGCTCTAACCGCCGGCCAAACAAACACCCTATTAGGGTTCTTCTTTGATTTTCAATAAGTTATTCTAGATCTAGTCCTAGCCCCTCTCTAGGGTTGTTGGGTAGATCTTCCATAGACTTGGAAGCTCGGTTTGTTCGTGCTAGACTCACGGTTAACTCGCCGTATCACGTGTGTACAAGAACGTGATATAGTCTTACTTTAGACTATATTCTTGGTGGTGTTCGTGATAAACCCTAGTTGCCGTTTGCTCCGTCGTCTTGTGGATCTTGCTAGGATAAAGGTATGTAACCCTAGCCTTGATTAATCATAATTGTGTTAAATTAATGATCTTGTTAATTGCTTCCGCTATGCGCTCTTTGATCCATATTAGGGTTTTAAATAATTGTTATGAACTCTATAAACCATCATTCGTCACCAGCAAGTACAAACAAATCTGCCTGCTGAACTTGCGCAGCCCAAAACAACCAACAGAAACTCGGTGACACTTTTGACTATCAATTCCACATACAATAAGGATATGGTAAGGTTTTCATTCAAACTTTCAGATGGATTTATAAAGATGAAAGAGCAGATCGCTACAAGGTATCGACTCAAGCTAGGTAGCTTTAGCCTCAAATATAAAGACAAATATTACGAGATGATATTGATAGCATGTGACAGTTGCTTAAGTGTATCAGTTGATGATTTTACACTCCCAGACGGTCGAACTGTCATAAGACTCATTATTTGCCTGCGTGTTAATTAATCAGATCGTAAAGCAAGACCTTTTACACCAAATTTGGTGTAATATCAAATTAACTCCTATCGATGCTATTAATAAGGGTTTCTGCTGATATAGTTTAATGGAGGTGTCATGTAATCCATGGATAAAACTGTTAGTAAATAATGTCATGTTTGTATTTAAAGTTTTCTTTCGAATAAAACAGTGTGTATTTATACATGTATACGTATTTTTTCGGTTTTTATCTTCTAATTGGTTTCTTTGAGGATTTCCCTGGTGATTAAGAAACATTTCGTTGGAATTTTCATCAATTCTGTATCTTATGATCTTATGTCAATAAAGATCATTCGAAATCAGAAGGATTCTAAGTCATTCCATCTGCTTCTTCTTCCTCAAGTAGTATCTTCTTTGTCAGTAAATTTTTCTTTAGTTTGATTTTGTTTTTCTTAAATGTGTTTCATATTGCCCGTTTATGAAGATCGATCCACGTACATCTCAATTTTTATTTCCATAATCCGACAGGTATCTTCTTAGATAAGTAGATTGGGGTAGTGTTAATTTTTTTCGATTAATAGTATTGGTGTGATAATTCAGTTAATGCTAATTAGGATTGTGATTCTCAGATATGTAACTGCACTTGAAATTTAAATAAGCACACTACATCTTTTATGAAATGCAGCTCCTGCTGTTAATATCTTATCAATGTAACTAATGTCTTTTTTTTGTTGCAGGCTGATAATTATGATAATTATTCTCGCACATGAAGCCAAACAGCATCCTTGGACTTTCCCATCTGCAATCGGTCGGCCTTGATTTCCCAATATACTTAAGTGAGGTTGCTGTCAGAGAGGAGTCGTCATTAAGGAAAAGAGATTAATGGAGTCCGAATCATTGCAAGTTTTTCGATTTATCAGGTTTTTAGCTCCTACCACTGTGTTAATATTGTGACATGATTTCTGAAAATATAATGGCAGTTAATTTTAATTATGTGGGACATTGAATATATAATGGACAGTTAATTATGTCAGTTGCCCCTGTCCCACTCTTAATATTTGCTACTAACTAGAACAGGAGGACAAGGGTGTATATGTCATAGGTGCATCAATCTTCGACAGATGCAGAATCATCTTTGCTTGTAACAGCAATAAATGAAGGGAGAGATGTGATTATGGACGGAACGCTCTCATGGGTCCCATTTGCAATGCAAACAATAACAATGGCAAGAAATGTTCACAGAAAACGTTATCGTATGGGTCATGGATACAAAGAACGAAAACAAAAGTGTTACTGAAACCATTGGGAGCAACTTGATGAAGAAAGTGTACCATTAGAAGATGATCATACCAAAAGAAGACTATACAGGATAGAACTATGTGGAGTTGTTTGTGATCTTTGTCTAGCTGTTATAAGACGCATAAGGTGATTACTTAGCCGGGAAATACTTTTATGTAATTTAAATCAAATTTTATGAAGACATAAAGTAAAAAAGATAAAATGGGCAAGCTGGGTAACCGGTTAACCCAACCTGGCCATTTCAGCACTTCCTAAAAGTTATCCATTTTGACATGTTAGGAATCTGCCTGACCCGTCCATTTTGCTGCCTAACTAAAGCTATGTATAAGGGCGGTATGGGTGAAGGCCACAGTTAACATCACACAAGCAATTTGCCATGGCATTTATGACATATTACGGAGTACAACCTAGTAGACGGCGCGAGACTATATCTTACCAATGATCTCGAAGGACCACCAAAGGTATATCTATTCTATTTTTCTCTCAATTTTATTAATTGCCATCTCTTTTTTATTTATAATATGTGAACTTGATATGATGGAAAGAGAAATAGAAGACATTGTTGGTCAATCCAGATGAGAAATCGAGCTTAATGTTGATAGAAAATTTGAGAAAGCAGACTCGATATATGAATATTTTGCATGACATTGTCACGTCACCTGAGTGAATATTCAGAAAGACCTTATTATATTCAGAAAATCGAAAGCAAAATCAAGAAAGGATGATGTCACGGACCAAACTTTTAGATCTCTACAAACTTTTTGAATGACTTTTTGTATCAAAAAATTGTTTGCATGAGAGATTTTAAGCTGTAAAACTAAACTCGGATGAAGTGAATGTCTTATTTAGATCTTTTGTGGTAAAAAATATCTCAAAACAGTTATCACTATACAGAATTTGATACACTCAGAATTTTTAGCAGATTTTTTAACCTGAAGGAAGGAAGCCAATTACTGACCCTTCAAACAAGATTTCAAGCACAATTTTTTAATCCAAGCATTAAAAACTGATTCTCGATTCAAGTCACAATAGTCGAATAATCATGTTAAGTTACTACCTCTTTTGACATGGAAGGAACAAATGATTAGTAGTAAGCAAGGTATTAGTCCCCAATTGCCGAAAGATCTGTGTTTGGCACTCATAAGCTTCATGAATGCGATCATTTGTTGCCTCGATTCCATTAGGGAAACAATGGCATGTGATTTCTAATGTCAATGCAGAAGCTGTTAACCCAAACACCCCTTTAACTACAGAGGATGCTAACCCAAACACCACTTCTGGTACACGACAAGCTACGCCCAAGTCCAAATTCTATGCATACAGTTAGTTAGTCTTTCATTTGATCTTACAGGTTAATTCTTAACTTCTACGAGGAAACTAATTGTGAAAGAGAATCTACAAGATGTAAAATAGACAGTTAAAATGAAACATGTTTTCCGATCCTTTTAAGAATGAAAAAAAACATGCGTTAATGGTTGCCATATGAAAGAGTGTGATTCCTTTCAACACAGTTACAAGGATGTAGTGTTTACACACTCCTCGTAGATCATCTAGAACAAAAATAGGAAAACAAAATTGCAGCCAAACCTACGTAACTAGAAAAACAGCATGATTGTTGTTCAGAAAAAAAAGCGAGAATCACCATCATAAGAGAAATAATAGCGAAAGTATCAGTATCAGCAACTCTTCATCAATCTCCATACCTTGCTTGCCGATCCTCGTCTCTTACTCTTTGAAATGTTAAACAAAAGTAGTGTTTCTATGTAGGGAGTCACGTAGACTATAGATACGTCTCCACGAATCCAAAAATAATTAACTTGTTGTGAGTTGGATTCATAGACAAAAAGTTCGTCCTTTTGTGAATAATTTCTCTTTATAATTATAAGTTCGCCACTCGATCTGAATACAAATTTATCAAATCCTGATATATTTGGCGCGTCAAAGGTAAATAGCTTCGTAAACGATTTTGGACCACAATTCTGCAGAATCCAAACAGTTACATTGGACATTTGACCATTGTTCTCGACCACAACAAGGGACTCCCTTAGCTTAGATATAGACAGAAAACCTTTGCTACTTGCTAAACTCGCAGGAAAATATACTTCTGTAAACTCTTCACTTGTCATATTAAATGACATAACCAGATTATCACGACCCTGTAAAAAACTATGATAAGCACGCCAATAAATAAACTCATTTATAACTACCTGCTTATACTCGAACCGAATTGATTTACGAGGCAGATTGCTACGTGGACTTCTCCAATATCCTAAGCTCAATGTAAAAACCTCAACTAGACTAGGAATATCCATAGAATCAAATGTAATCTTGACAAGTGTAAGGTCACTGGTAAGAGAAGAAACCCCAAAGCCAACAACAGTGTTATGAAAATCCCTTCGCAACATATTAGGCAGATCAACAGCAACTGATTTTTTAATTGTTGGATTCCAAATAATAGCATTACACGTTCGAGAATCATTTATCTTTCGATTAAAATTAATGAAACAGAACAAGCCTCCAGAGCTACCAACAATTAATTTTGGACAATTGTCTCGTAGATTAACCGACGTGGGAATAGTCATGCAAGTCTCGTGACGTGGGAACGTATCAGCGTCCCCGATTGACATGTACTTATCGTCCATATTTTTAAACACGATAGTTTGATCGTAGTAACGTAAGAGAAAATGATGGTGTGAGTGCATGACGTGGTGATCATGAATAAACTTAGAGCTATGAATCAAAGACCTCCATGGTTTTGAAACAGATGTGAAACGAGTTAGGGATTTGACGGGAAGCCTTTTCATGATTTCGGCTTCGACATCAAAAGGTAAGTTGACGTCTGCCATCTTGAATCTGCGAAAATTGCCTAGTGAAAACAAAAGCTCGTTTATGATATTTTATACTATGAAAAAGTGCGAAGAAGAATATGAAAGCAATGAATACCTGTAATAACCAAGAGTAAGATAGTAGATATCAAAACAATGTTACATTCGTGTTATAATTAAGTTAGGGTTTACGTGGGTTTGTGTTTAAAATATGGTCTCGTGGGTTTGTGTTTATATTTAAAACAAAACCATAAATAAGAACCTATATATTTAAAAGAATATTCTCTTAATTTATTTATTTTTCTTTATATTCTTTAAAAAAAACTAAAGATATTCATATTTGGTAAATTTTTTGAAAAATATTGATGTAGAAAAAAAATTAAAAAAAATATAAGTGTTAAATTAAAAAAAAAATGTATATTTTAAAAAGAATATGTAATAAATAAAATTTTAGTGGTACCCTCTAAATTGTACTATAAAAAATATTTTATGTAAACACTAATATATAATATATAATCAAAATATTTACATAGAACAATATGCACAATTATTAATTGTACTATTATCACAATTACAAAATATTAATCACGACAAATTTTCATCTATTCATATATTAAATTAAAATATTAGAATAAAATAATTTTATGTGTAAAACTCGTACTGCACATAACTTACAACCATTAATGATGAATCGATATTCTTTTCCCCACATCCATATTCATTCGCATAAACCAATTATATTCACATCATAAAAGTTTATATTCTTTTTATACGAAAATTTTTTATAAAAAAATTTGATGAAAAAAAAAAACAAACAAATTTAAGTGTCAAATTTGTAAAAACCAAAAACTTTAATAAAGATTATATAATTACTAAAAATATATTAGTTAAGTTTTATATAAATTAGATGGTGTTAAGTGAAACTTATAGTTTTTCATATTTTTTTAATAACATTAGAAAATAAACAAATACTATTAACACTTTATACCCTCTATATTTTATACTATGCAAAATATATAAAAATTACTTAAACACTAATATATAGTAATACATAATGAAATTTTATATATAAAACCGCGTGCATAATTATTAATTGTGTTAATGCAATGGTACCTAAAAACGTTACTTGCATTTTTCGGTCTCGCTTTGTTTTGATTACGACAAAATATAAAAACAAGCATTTACGAAAACAACGAAAAATGAATTCTTGAGTTCAGATATTTTTCATTTCAACCATTATCACTTAAGGTATGAATAAACAAGTTTTCATCTTAATTAACTGATCAAGGATTTAAGTTTTCTTAAAACTCACTTTTTATTAAATGTGACAAAGTTTTTTATTAAACTTTATTTTTAAGAAAATGTTTTATTAAATTAATTATTTGAAAATTTGAAAATGGCATATTCTATTTGGTTTCAGAATATCCTTTAATGATAACTATACCACCAGATGTGACTACCCCACTAAAAGACAAAAGGGAGCGGAGTCTATGACCACGGTCCCTTAAAGGCCTATGCGGTTCCTTATCGATAAGGCACCGCAGGTACCAATAAGGAACCACGCTCAGATATGACCGTTGGACCTTTGTCCTATAAATAGTGGACCATTCTCAGATTTTCTCTTCACCTCTTTTGCACACAAATTTCCAAATTCAAACATACTTCTTAAATCATTCAAATCCTTGATTATTTGATTGATTACTACTTGTATAGAAATGAATTTTTCTCCTCCCATCTCTTCCTCTTCAAGTGCAAAGAGAAGAACACTTTCATCCTTGAAGTGTTGAGTCTACCTCAAGATCTATTGAAGATCAAGTTATATTCATTCATTATAGTTGTGTTGTGTTGATCCAAGTAGTTGTGTTATTTGGAAGTTGTGTTGTGAAGATCCAAGTAGTTGTGCTATTTGGTAGTTGTGTTGTGAAGATCCAAATAGGATTTTCTATTTGGAAGTTGTGTATGTAGTAGGGTTAATACTTTGTCCTCAAAGTATATTGGTGTAGATTGGTCCTAGCTAAGATTAGGGCTCGACTTTTAGCTTAGAGTCGGAAATTGATTAAGCGACGTTGTGTACGGTTTATCCACCTTAAGGAGCTTGTTGATTAGTGAACTCTCAGGTAAGGAGTACTCGAGGAGTGGAGTAGGGACGAGGAGTGAGCTTCGTTGTTGAACCACTATAAATCCTTGGTGTTTGGTTTGATCTTTCTTTTCCTTATCACTTTACATTCATTATTCTTTATTGAATATACTTGTGATTATTAGTTTAGTTGCACTATCCCTTGTTCATATTGTGTATAAGAAGATTTCACATAATTGCTTAAACCTAAGTTTTTGAAAAGGATTTTTTTTTGGAAACCTTCTTTTAACAAGTAAATTTTAAGAAACTATTTAACTCCCCCTTCTAGTTTCTACAATAGGTATCAGAGCGTGGTTGCTCAAGCGTTTTCAATATATTGTATTTTAAAACTTGAATCGATCTATGGATTCCAACAAGTATCTAGAAGAGCAATATATGCAAATACCACTTCTTTTTGAAACCGATAGTTTTATTTATTAGAAAAATAGATTTGAGACTTATGTGAAATCAAAAGATTTAGATCTTTGGCATGTTATTACCAATGGTGATTTTTTACCTTATCAATATAATGAAGTTTCTAAAAAGAAAGAGTTAGTAACTTTTGAAATTTCTAACGATGACACTAAAAGAAACTTGCTAAAAATAATGAGGCTAAAATGGTGATTTATAATGCTTTACCTAAGAAAGAGTATGAAAGGATTTTCATGTGTAAAACCGCTAAAGATATTTGGAATACCCTTTTAGTAACCCACCAAGGTAATATCAAAGTCAAAGAAAGTAAAATCGATCTTCTTATTCAACAATATGAACAATTTGTCATCTTAGAAGATGAAACTATTGATAATGCTTTTGCTAGATTTAATACCATTAAAACTTGTCTAAGATCTCTTGATGAAGGTTTTTCTAGCAAGAACGGCGTTAGGAAGTTTCTTAGAGCATTGCATCCAAAGGGGAGAGCTAAAGTCACGATAATTGAAGAATCAAAGGATCTCACTACGTTATCACTTGATGAACTTATTGGCAACTAAAAAGTTCATGAAATGATAATTTTGAAGGACACGGAAATGGTGAAAACCAAGAGTGAAAGAAAGTCTCTAGTACTCAAAGCCAAGAAAGTACAAAGTGATCATAATAGCTCCTCTTCGGAAGATGATGATGAGGAATATGCTATGGCGGTTAGAGACTTCAAGAAATTCTTCAAAAGGCGAGGTCAACATGTTAGACAACCAAACAATGACAAGAAGGAATTTTCCAAAAACCGATTTGTCAAGAATGACAATGGTGATAGGAAATGCTTTAGATGTGGTGACCCAAACCACTTCATCGAAGATTGTCCTAAGCCATTTCGTTGGCGGTTCATGGAGCGATAGCGGTGAAGAATGTGAAGATAATGCTAAAGACGAAAAGTGTCTCATGGCCCTTTCTTCTAAAGTGGTACATTCCGATACCGAATATTATAGCAATGATAGTTCCTTACTAGACAATCTAGAGCTAGAAGGTCAATATAACAACCTATGCAAACTAAGTTTAAAATTCATTCAAAAGAACAAAGTGCTAAAATCAACTAAGATCGAGCTTGAAAAAGAGATTAGTGAGCTAAGAGAGAAATTAGCTAAGCTTGAAAAAAATAAGGAAGTTGATTTAGGTTGTTTAAATTGTGAGCATCTTAGACAAGAGAATGAAGATCTCAAGAGTACCTCCATTAAATTGGAAAAGTTCATGAAAGGTACTAGTGCTCTTGATGACATGCACAACAAGCAAATTTATTCTAAAGAAAGACTAGGCTTAGGTTTTAACACAAGTGAAGCATCCACTAGTAAACCAAAACAAGTTAGTCTTTCATAAAAACGACCCTCTGTCCACGGATCCCCAAAGTATGGTGTGGTTCCTTATAATTATGGAACCGCATGCCCTGATAAGGAACCGCGGACAGAAGACAGAATTCCTACAAATTCTCAACTTTTTGAAAACTCTATTCTAGGTAAAGGGTCAAAACATCTTGTTGTTAATAATATAGAATTACCTATAATTGACAAAAAGGAACTTGAAAAATTCTACAAACCATTAAGTAAACCTTTAATGGGAATGAGAAATTTTTCAAGACAATCATCTACTCCTCCAAGAGTACGTATTGATTCAAGACCTAGAAATAGAACACCAACACCTCAAAGGAATGACCACTCTAATTCAAGACCTAGAAGTAAACTCCAACATCTAGAAACAATAATGACTCTAGGTCAAGATCAAACACTCCTAAGAAAAACAGTGAACATCAAAATAATCACATGAATTGTTACAATAATTGTAACAATTGCCAACAAGGTTTTTCTTCATGGGACATGTGTCCTCCATTCATGCATCCCAATCAAATGCAAGGGATGTGTGGAACTAACAACTTCGAACCAATGAGATATTAGGGACCAAATGTTTGATCTTGTGTGTTGTTACTTAGATATGCTTGGGAATAGACTTGGAGCCCGACGAGTGGATTAAGGATAGTGGTTGTTCTAAACACATGATGAGTAATCGAAGCTTGTTCTCTACCTACAAAGCATATAATGGAGGTAACATCACTTTCACTCGTAAGCTATGTGGTAACATAATTGGCAAAGGTACGGTTTCTTTTGGCTCTATGACCATTGAAAATGTGGAACACGTAGATAATCTAGGGTTTAATCTTCTAAGTATAGGTCAAATTTGTGACAATAAGTGTAAGGTCATCTTTTCGGAAAATGATAGTGAAATCGTAAAAGATGGAAAGATCATTGGAAAAGGTGTTAGAAAGGGCTTTAGGTCATGAAGGTTAATAGGAAGTCAAAGGAAAACTTATGTCTAGCGACTTTACATGATAGTTATACTCTGTGGCATAGGAGATTAGGTCACGCTAATATGCGTTTAATTCAATCTTTAGTCTCTAAGGAGTTGGTAAGACATCACCCCAAGATTAAGTATGATAGTCACTTTTGTGATGCTTGCAAAGTTGGGAAGCAAGTTCACTCAAGTCACAAGGACAAGAATTTGGTATCGACCTCTCGGTGCTTAGAACTCCTACATATGGATCTCTTTGGACCTTCCGCCATACAGAGTTATGGAGGTAACCTTTATACCCTAGTTATAGTTGATGACTATTCTAGATTCACTTGGACTAGATTTTTGGCTTCTAAGAATGAAGCTTTCGATCATTTTGAAACCTTTAGTCGAAGGATCTAAAATCAACTAGGATGTTCAATTGTCTCTATTAGGACGGATCATGGTAGGGAATTTGATAACGAAGTACAATTTGGTGCTTTTTGTGAAGCTTATGGTATTACCCATAACTTCTCGGCTCCTCGCACTCCGCAATCAAATGGGGTAGTTGAAAGCAAGAATAGGACATCCAAGAAATGAGTAGGAAAATGTCAAACGAGCTATCTTTGCCTTAAAATTTTTGGTGCAATGTCGTGGACACATCAACCTATATTCTTAACCGAATTCTTATTCGACTTTTACTAGGAATGACCCCTTAGGAGATTCTTAAAGGTAAGAATCCCTCATTAGAATACTTTAAGGTGTTTGGAAGAAAGTGCTTCATTCTCAACACCAAAGTTACCTTACTAAGTTCGACCCAAATTCGTACGAAGGTATCTTTCTAGGTTATTCTCAAACTAGTAAAGCCTACATAGTCCTCAATAGAACCTCGGGTGTAATTGAAGATTCACTCAACGTGACATTTGATGAAAACCCTCCTTCATCTAAGACACCACCTTTGGTAGATGATGACTTAGATGAATTAGACATAGTTAAAGCCAAAGAGGTTAGAAAATTAAGTGTTGAATACCTTAATGTTGAAAAGGGAGTAAACATTAGGGAGTCTAAGGATCATGCTCTCGATAATGTCATAGGCGAGTTAAATCAAAGGACCCTAAGATCTCAAGTCCAAAATCAAAGTAACTTCTTTTGTTTTGTCTCAATGATCGAACCAAAGAATGTTAAACAAGCTTTGACGGATGAGAGTTGGGTCATCGCTATGCAAGAAGAATTAAATCAATTCATTGCTAATGACGTTTGGGAACTTGTTCCTCCACCTATAAATACTACCATTATAGGAACCAAGTGGGTATATAGGAATAAGTTAGATGAGAACGGTGTTGTGTCTCGTAACAAGGCTAGACTTGTAGCTCAAGGCCATAATCAGCAAGAAGGGATTGATTATGACGAGACATATACACCGGTAGCAAGGTTAGAGTCCATTATGATCCTTTTAGCTTAAGCTTGTGCATTAGATTTTAAGCTTCAACAAATGGATGTAAAGAGTGTGTATCTTAATGGTTTGATCAATGAGGAGGTATATGTGGCTCAACCTCCCGGCTTCATTGATTTTGAGAAACCGGATTTGTTTACAAGCTTAAGAAAGCTCTTTATGGTCTTAAACAAGCACCCAAAGCTTGGTATGATAGACTTAAATCGTTTCTTGTAAAACATGAGTATACCATGGGGATGGTAGACAATACACATTTTACAAAGAAGAAAGGTTCTCATGTCATAATCGTACAAATATATGTTGATAACATTATATTTAGTTCAACTTGTCAAAGTTTGTGTGATGACTTTGCCAAAATCATGCATGACGAGTTTGAAATGAGCATGATGGGAGAACTCAACTTCTTGCTAGGACTCCAAATTAAACAAATGGACGATGGTATTTTTTTAATCAATCTAAGTACGTTAAAGAAATGCTAAAGAAATTTGGATTAGAGGACTCTAGACCAATGAAGACCCCTATAGCCTCGGATACTAAACTCACCATAGATGATGATTGTGAGTCGATAGACAACACCAAATATAGATGTATGATTGGTAGTTTGTTATACCTAACGGCAAGTTGACCGGATATCATGTTTAGTGTTTGCCTTTGTGCTCGCTTCCAAGAGGCTCCCAAAACCTCTCACCTTGAAGCAGTTAAACATATCTTCCGATATGTTAAAGGCACTATACATTTAGGATTATGGTATCCTAAAGGTACCGGCGTAGAAACCATAGTATAGGCGGACTCGGATCATGCGTGAGACTATGTAGACCAGAAAAGCACTAGTGGAGTTTGTACATTCATGGGTTGTTGTTTAACTTATTGGTTCTCCAAGAAATAAATCGCTCTTGCTATATCCACCATGGAAGCCGAGTATGTGAGTGCTAATAAATCTTGTCAACAATCTCTATGGATTAAGCAAGCGCTTGTTGATTACGTGATTTCACTTAATGATGTTCCCATCATGTGTGATAATAAGGGTGCAATAGACCTTAGCAAAAATCCCCTGCAACATTCGCGAACCAAGTACATGGAGATTCACCACCATTTCCTTAGGGATAATGTTCAAAAGGGGAACATTTCGATTGAGAAGGTTCCCTCGGTAGAAAACTTAGCCGACATCTTCACTAAGCCACTTAAGAGGGAACCTTTTAATTACTTACGTCTAGGTCTAGGTTTAATGGAACATATTCCTTAATTGCGCTTTACATTAATCGAGTCTTTCTCTTCTTTTAATCTTTTAATTTTTTTAGTCATTGAGTCTCTTAAACTCTTTTTGAAAAATTCCTCTTTTCTTTTTCAAAGCTCTCAAAGTTCTTTCAAAAATGGTCGAGAAATGTTTTTGCATTGTTAATTCAATCTAAAAACGTCTTTCATAGCTTCTTGCTATTGACATCGAGCATACATAGGGTATCTCAAATATATCAAGAACGATAATGAGATATGGAGGATCATTATGTCATGACCATGTGTCTAGAATAACACACCTCCAACATCGATTTTATTTCAAATTCATGATTTTTGGTGAAAATATTTTTTGGTGTGTTCTTATGTGTTTTCTATGTCTTTTGTTGCTTTTTAGCATGTCTCTATGATTAGTTAGACTAGAAAATTAGGATTTTCTGAATTGGAAAATTCTCCTTATCCCCCAAAACACACCCTCTTACACGGTTCTCCAAATAGCCCGTGGATCATATATATATGGCACCGCATGTGGAGATAAGGCACCGCGGCCAGAGCATTCAAATTAGTTTTCTGTAACTCCAAATTTTCTCTAACACTTTTTGGAATCTTTGGTTCAAACCTTTGACCATCCCAAAAGTGTCTTGTGCTTTCTCTGTTTAACCCTAAGCGTTTTGCAACCTTTCTCATATCAAAATGTATTATTCACCAAATGAAAGCCTTGATTCTCCTCCATTTTCCCCAATCTCTTTTAATCCAAATTCACCCAAGAACACTCAAAATCACATTTCTTCTCCTTCTAAGAATTTTGATTGTGGAACCTTTACCTTTCCACCACTTTCTTTTTGTGTTCTTCCTCCTTCACATGATAATGTCATGCATCATGGAGTATATTGTCAATGATGTGAATATGAACATCTTGCTATGGCTCATATCTATGAGGAGTTGATTTACATCAAGAGTCTCCTAGTCAAACCTCCTCTTTACTATGACTATGAGATCACTAGCAAGCAACCACCACCTACTTCCACCAGCACTTTGTCTTTCATGTAAGCATATTGATTGCTTATCTCTAAGACATCTACTTCATGCAAATCTTTAAGTTCTAGCGTAACTAGTTTTGTCTTTCACTAGGTTTTGGTTTAGTTTCAAGTTACTACGTGAAAGTGTAACGTTGTGTGACAATTATTAACTTATTGGGAGGTAAGGATGAATGATTTAATAATCATAAGGCAATTGTAATTCCAAGTTAAAATAAGGCTAGAGATGATAGTTATTTTTGGGCCCATTGCGGTGAGATGATTTGTGAGAGCATAGATATGCCATAATTATGTGGGACATAATGATAGACAAATCATCCATCGATGACAACAAATGACAAAAGTATTGCTAGATATTTTGGGTTCTCATTGAAATATCACAAAGTGTAAAGGGATATAGTTATATAATGAAACTCAACTCAGGTTGTTAGAGTTTTTTGTAAATCACTACTTGGGTATTGAATCAGATTTTGTGAACTAGGTACGTCAATGGTTTTCTAATAACCTATTGTATTATGAAAGCTATTCTGGAATTGTTGCTTTGCACAAGTAGGAGTCTGAAAGGGACTAGTGTACAAAGAACAATATCACAACACATACTCAAATATATGTTGATGGGTCACACTAGTGCACACTAAACAAAACAATGGTAATGAGAAAAAGGTGACGAAATGAAATGGAAAAGAAAAAGAAATTAGAAAAGTTCATTATTCTCATCTAGGGTAAAACAATAACTAGATATATTTATTTATTAGGAATAAATATATTTAAAGTACAAAAGATCAAACCACAAAACCACAAACACTAAAAGGTGACTGAGTAAGATGAATCCCTTAATGGATTAAGTTTAAAAAGTTGTCAAAGTTAGATATCTAATGATTAATCACAAGGAGTCATAGTTGTATTTGGAATACCCCATGATATCCTATAAATACCATGGCTTCATAAAAGGTTCACAATTAATCCTCTAAACCCTAAATAGTTCATCTTTTATCTCCTCTATTCGATTAGTGAAATAACACTCGAGTGAAATTCCAAGAATCAAACTTTATTGATCCCAGAGTGACTAACCTATAGTCATACTTACCGACTTTCCTACTCTCTTAACTTGCACAAACCCGTAACAATATTTGTACCTAGTACCATTAGATACATGACACATCTCAAAACGCAATTCTCCTAAAAACATTAAGAATTCGATTTAGAGATCAGTTGGTATGCATGAACTTTGCTTGTTTATTTTCTAATGTGCATGTTTCTCAGCATGGTCCTTGGTCATGTGATGTGTGTTTTTACAAACTATACAATAAGGCTTAACCTTCTTGTCCGTTTGGGCCTTTAGGTATTTGACTTTGATTCTGATGAGGAACATCCAGTGGAAGGCTTTATTTGTTCTTTTAGACCATCCACTTCTTTCATTAGAGTCAACATGCGTTCCTTAGTGGAGGAGTCAGATGTGGTGTGACAATCCGTCAATTTCAGGTCGTTATTTTAATTTCGACTAATAAGTATTATATGTTGACTTTAATGAGAATTTTAAATTTTCGATTAACCGAGAAGGTTATGGCTTGAAACTTAACGTAAGAATGTCGTTTCGATGAAAACCGACAAGAAATACATTAAGTATCGATATTATATTCTCAAATTATCATATGAATGATTTTATTGTATTTATTTTTATTTCTCGTGTTTTACGTTTTAACCAATGACGAGAACTACTAGTGATCGCGATACCGACAGATGCCCAAAAATTTATGTTTTATTATCGATTGTCTCGATATTTTATATTTTCGATGTTTTGGATTTAATTACGTTTTAAGTCGTGTCGAAGCTTTATTATAATTTTTATGAAGCGTTTTAACTTTTGAAAAGTATTTTTATGAAACCCGAGTCGCGTAAATATTTTCAAATTTTAATATTTTCATTTTCTACTCTTACAACTATTTAATTTCATTTTGGACCAAAACTATCACAAATTGGCAAAATCTACCCTAGTACCCCACTATATATTAATTCTCCACTAACTATTTTATAACATTAATTCAATTTTACAAAAAAAATCTCTCTTTCTCTTTGCTTTAAACCGTCCACCCCTCACCCACATTCATCAAATTTGTATAATTTTTACTTTGATTCATTCAAATCTAAAAGAAGACCCATCTTAAAAATTCAACAAGCTTCAATTTGGTATAAAATTTTCTAACATGTATCCACTAAATTTTTCTTTTCAATTTTTGATGAAGAACATGTTGTTTGATCCGTTTTTATGGTGAAACATGTTGTTAATATTATTATATTTGAGTGGGATGTTGTTGCATGTTATTTATTTTGAGTGGGTTAATTTTTGGATGATCATTCTAGGGTGTTAGGAGTTAAATAAATGTGTTATGATGATATTAGGGTGATATTAGAAGTATAAAATTTGTTGAAATGGGTCAAAATGTTGATTTGGTATGATTTTTAGATGGTTAATTTTAGGCAGTAACTTAAAGGCCATTTTTGAATTACTTACTGAAATAATCTTGTTAAACTAATAAGATAGGGTCGTAGAGAATTTTGTTAGCTTCGATTTGATGTAAAGTAGGACTTCCAACTCCAAACGAGTGCGAAGTTACAACAATTTTAGTATTTGTGTACCGGGAGACGGGTATCGGCACAATCCGAAAATTGTTATCGATATTTAGATCGAATCTCGGGGACTATAGAATGAGTTTTGAAAATGTTCAAGGACTGATGTTGGAGTCTAAACCTCAGGTCATGAGTGTATTTTCAAACCAGAGTGTCGGTTTTATAAATGGAGTTGTTTAGATATGTCAAAATGGTTTTACAAGTTGAAGACGTAAATCTGTCCGGTTTTTATAACACGAAGGTGTGTCGAGCAGAAGGTCTTAGAAGTAATATTTTTGAATGAAACTTGAACTGAGTCTTCTTCATATTATATGTGAGTTTGTGACCAAGTTTCGTCGAAATCGGACAAGTCTAGATAGGGTAGATTGGTGTGTACATTTAGAGTGTACATGCTGATTGGTATTTTGGACACGTAGTCTAATGCTCGTGTGGCGTGAGTTTGAATATTCACTATTGGATATGGTGACTTACCCAAGTGTTAAGTCATTATATAAATGACTTAGCTACTGGTCAGAGGGAAGTAAAATGATAAGTTGACTTGAGTTGACTTGGCGTCTTATGACGGGTCAATATCGAGAGTGCAATTGTTTGAAAGAATAATGTTGGATAAAAGGATATAGTAATATCACTTGTATTATTAAATTTTTCGGGATTGTCTTGGTTTTATAATTTTGATTTTATATTATTTAAATATGATTTATACTTAAGTCGATTATTAACGAACGCGCCTTATTTGGTAGGTTGCGGTTTTCGTTTTTAAACGGGCATCACTAATCGTCGGCGATCGTCTCATTACCACTATTGGCTAAGGTGAGTCTATAGCCTCGCTTTTAACATGTTTACTTGTTTTATAAAACCCGCGAGGGGGATAACATGCTTGTTTTTATTAAAATAAAGGGTATAATAAGAAGTTGTGGAAACCCTATTAATGAGTGCAACGAGAAGTTGTGAGAACCCTATTTACTTGAAAAGTAATTATTGAAATTGAAATATACAACTATAAGTTGTGGTAAACTCATGATTGTTTTAAAATTGAACACAAGGAACTTAATTGTATGTTTAGATGAAAGTTATTACATAAGTTTGTTTAGCCTTAAAAGACCCATGAATCGTGAATTGTTAATCGAAGTACCGCTAATGCTATGGATAGATCTATCGGGGTGACGCCCAGTCCGGTCGCGATTAGCTCTCGCGTGGTGTTGTGATGCACTAGTAATGAAACATCGGATGCATTGTATAAGATAAATATATACACTTGGCTAGGTGTGTTGAGCTGAAATAATATATGTTAACGTTCAATGTCACGAGACTTATGTAATGACACGATAATTATGTTCGTACAACATAATTGTCTTTGATAAATTATTAACCATGGAAGGTTATTTTGAATACTTGTGTTCTCTTTATTTAAATTAAACTCTATAGATTCACTCGGCAAATTTTGCTGACTTTTTAGCATGTTTTATCTCAGGTCCATTGGGAAGGCACTCGAGGAAGGCGGTTTCGTGAAGCTTGCTTATTTGAAATGTTAGGCCCGCTTTTATAAATTATATCCATTCAAATAATTTTTACCATTTACTAGGTTTTGTAAACTTGAAATTATCTGGGACCGTGGATGAAATTGTACTTTTATTGAATGAAAATGAATGGATGTTTATTAAAACGACTTGTTTTGAGCCGTTTTCTATGATTATGAGATTGAACCATGATAGTAACATCCAATGACCCTTCCGCTGCTATGACCAAAATTGGGGGTGTTACAGATTGGTATCATATCTCAAGTTATAGAGAACGAAAAGATTTTCCAAAAATGAATTTTTGAAATCTTTTAACTATAACTGTTGCAAGCGAAACTTCTGAGTTGCCAATGGACGAGAATGAAAGTATTTATATATATATGGGTTATATATATGTTGTAATCTTTATCGATTATTTGAACTTGTGAATTACTAGGTATGTTTTCATTTATTTAATTATAAATGATAATTTTATATTTATACGAGATATTTATACGACGTCGATTGTCGCGAAGCCACTCTAGTCATTTTAATGCTAGCGCTGAAGTTATTCCTGAAATGAATCCTGTTATTCTCGAGATTAACTAAGTTGTGAATATACATGATCCCAACGAAACGGTTAATATTCTGCTGATATTCTTTTGGTTACAAGGATTTTGATTTCCTTGGTTCTTATTCTTGATTTATCGATTCGTTCATTTCATTTAGCAAATTTAATTTACATTTTCATTAATCTTCGACATTATACTGTTTTGATAAAAACAAGTTTATCCGAGATGGTACTATTGATTGTTAGGAATTGAGGTTGATTGTTATGGTGTTCACATGCCAACCAGGATTCCATATCATATCACTAATCAATTTTTTATGTTAAATCAGTTTCTCATTTGTTTCGATCTTGATCTTTTGCGTTGAGCTGGCGATGCTTGAATAAAGTGATTTATAATTGTTGAAATAAACTGGCCATTTATTTAAACAAGGAAATTATAAATTGTTGAACTACAAATTTCTGAATCCTATTTGGAAAGACTTGATCAAACCATGGAAATGATGATTCATAAATGTGTGGGCTTAAGCATATAGCATCTGCGTGATTATACTCTTATTGACCTGTAATTTGTTTGTTCGATTCATTCTTTGATTTTGTTCCTCTTATTCCTTGATCGTGAAATGGTTGTATTGGGGTTTTTCCAAAAGCACCAATTGAGGAGGATATCAAGCGTCTCTGAAAAACACTGAAGAAATCTTCTTCTTGTGGGACCAAGGAGCCTTCTTAGCCATGTGAATTACCTAGTAAATCTTGTGGATTAGTTTATCAATTGTAGTATCTTTTCATAAATCCGTAACTAACTGTGACATCAGTTAGTAAGACTAGTCTTTTAAGTTGTATGGCATTAGACGATGATTATCTATAATGCTTAACACTATAACTTGTACTAGTTTGTGATCAATGGAATGACTATCTTTTGATTCCTAATTTTACATCGTTCTATTATTATCTTTCTTTGCGTTTCTCTTGTAAATTCCTATGGTATAACGCGATGATTGAATGAACTCATTATGATTTGATTTGCGTTACACAAGACTCATGCAGTCAATGAAAGCTATGACTGAAGCACGAATGTGCCAAGTTATTAGTAAATAAGTTGCTTTATCTTTAGTTGAATTCATGGCCAACATGAACGCTGGATCTGGAATTAGAGCTGGAGCTAAAAACTGGTGGAACTAGAACAATGGAGGTGAAGCTGGAGCCGATAATGTTCGTGGTACGGATGGAACAAATGTGCCCGAAATTAGAGGCTATAACTACACTTCATTCATTAAGTGTAATTGTAGACTCTTAAGGGGACTAAAGATGATGGAGGATTGTGTCAGTTGTTGGAAAGCTGGCGTCAGTCTTTCGAATCACTGACCCTAATTAGGAGGATAAGGTGCAGTTTGAAATCGCTACTCTCCAAGGTCGTACATTAATTTGGTGGGATGGCAGACTTGGTTCCATAGGTATCGTTACTTATGGGACACCATGGACTAAGGTGACGAAATGGTTAACTGAGGAGCTTATCCTCGAAGTATTTCCAAAGTATGGAGCAAGTATTGTACAATCTGAGATTGAAGGGAACTAACATTGGTAGATATATCAAGTGTTTCCACAAGTTGACTCCTTTATGTCCAAGAATTATGGGACCCGAACTATCAAGGTCAAGCAGTATATTCACGACTGACCAAGAATATATGCGGTGATGTGACTTCTTCTAAGCCAATTGCTTTTGTGAAGCTGTCTGCGTGGCTTATTAGCTCATGGGACACATAATTCAAGGCAAGGCTGACAAGGTCACTGAAGGGAAAAATAATTCCAAATTGAAAACTCTTTTCGTGCATTAGAGCTCGTAAGTATATCGAAAAAGGTTGTGGATTATTCATGGCTTAGGTATCGTAGAAGGAATCGTAAAGAAAGTGAGTAGAGATATTGTAGTCATTCGTGACTATCCCAAAGTGTTTCTGGAAGATTTGCCAAGGCTTCCGCCTCCAAGGCAAATAGAATTCCTAATTGATCTAATTCATGGTGCTGCAACTGTGGCACATGAGCCATATCGATTAGCATCATCCGAGCTGAAGGAATTATTTGTACAGTTTTAAGAACTATCTGATAGAGGTTTTATTCGACCGAGCTCGTCAGTTTGTAGAACTCCTATTCTATTCGCTATGAAGAATGATGATTCATTTCGTATGTGTATCGGTTACCGAGAGCTGCATAGGCTAACGATCAAGAATCGTTACCCGCTTCTTAGAATTGATGATCTATTTGATCAATTTTAAAACTCTCGTGTTTTCTCCAAGATTCTGGTGTTTTCTCCAAGATTGAACTTCGTACTAGTTACCATCAACTTCGCTTACGCGAGGGAGATATTCCTATTACGGCGTTTAGAACTTGTGATGATCATTATGATTTTATGGTTATGCCTTCTAGTTTGACCAATACGCCTATTGTATTCATTGACTTAATGAATCATAGGTGTAAGCCGTGTCTTGATAAATTCGTAATCGTTTTCTTTGATGATATTCTAATCTGCTCTAAGAGCGAGGAAGAACATGCCGAACACTTAGGGACTATCTCGAACATGTTAAAGAACAAAAATTGTACACGAAAATCTCAAAGTGTGATCTTTGGCTTAGTTCCGTATAATTTCTCTGACATGTGATTGACAAAGTGGCATACATGTTGATTCTGCGAAAATCAAAGCCATCAAAAATTTGAATGTTCCAACTATTCCAACTGAAGTACGACAAATTCTAGGTTTGGCTGGTTATTACTGAAGGTTAATTGAAGGATTCTTTTTGATATCAAAACCAGTAACTAAGCTAACTCAGAGAATGAACCGTATGTGTGTGGCAATTCTAGAAACTAGAAGGGGGGGTTGAATAGTTTCTCTTCGATTGGCAACCAAATTAAAATTACTTTCAATTTGGTTTGTATCAAAACTATCTTTTGCTTGAAGCTAAGTTGCATAATGATTAGGTTCAATTCAAATGCACTAGCAAAGATAATAGGTAAGTGTAATGATAATGAAATAAGTAAAGAGTAAGGAAGGATACAACCTAGTGGGAAGACACCAAGATTTATAGTGGTTCGACAACGAGGCTCTATCCTCGTTTCTACTCCACTCCTCGAGTACACCTACTCGAGATTTCCACTATATCCACAAGCTCCCTTCTTGGCGGAGAAAACCTTACATCGTCGCTTACATTATTTTCCGACACTAAGCTAAATGTCGAGACCTAATCTTTAGCTAGGACCAATCTACACAACGTTGCCTACTTCACAATTTAACGACACAAGGCTAGATGTCGAGTTCTAATCTTAAGGTAGAACCAATCTTCACGACGTTGCCTACTTCACCATTTTACGACACAAGGCTAGATGTCGAGTTCTAATCCAAAGCTAGAACCAATCTTCACGACTCTTCACTTTGAAGCTAAGTGAGAACTTCACACAACACAACTACTAATCACTTTCAAGTTTAGTGAGAACTCACAAGACACAACCACATCACTTTATAGTTTAATGAGAACTACTAATCAAATCTATTACAACTCAACTAGACTTATCCAAGTACACACATGTAGCTTGGATTTACACAACACAAATCCAAGCAAACACATATGTAATGGATGTACACAACATATCCAAGTATTCACAAATAACTTGGATGAACACAACTAGTCCAAGTATTCATAAATACAATGGATTGACACAAAACAAAAAGGGTATCATGATGAATATGACTAGCTCATAGATTCATCTTTATCACTCCACTAGTGAGTGAGTGATCTTCTCATTGGACAAGGTAAAGGAGGGGATCAAGAGGATAATCATATGTAAACATCCTTAACACTTTAAGTGATCATTTACTAATGATTATGCTATAGAAAATAGAAAGGGGGCTGAGAAAAACGTCCAAGAGGCTTGTTGGAAAATGAGATTTGACCCACTATTTAAAGGAGACAAAGTATAACGGATATATAATGGCTATCTGGGCGCGGTACCTTATCTATCCCGGCGGTTCCATATCGCTAGGGAACCGCCTAGCCACTTAAGGTACCGCCCCTAGAGTACGCTTCGTTTTTTGTCTTTTAGTGGGGTAGGAATATCTGAGGTATTTGAAGCCTTCAAAGGATATTCTAATAGCATATGGAATATGCTATTTTCAAATTTTCATTTTCTATTTTAATAAAACATTTTCTAAAAAAGAAAGTTTATTAAAAAGTCTTTTGTGATATTAACAAAAGTGAGTTTTAAGAATAATCATTTTGATGATCACTAAGTATGATTAAGAAAGGTTAGTGATATGATTATTACCTTGATGATAATGTTAGTTAAATAATTCGTTTTGTGTTTTACACTAAATGTGTTGTATAGTTTGTTGTGATCAAAACTAAGAAAGATTAGTTAACACTAATAATATTTTTAGGCATCACTTGCATTAACAATCTCCCCCTTTTTGATTACGACAAACGATAAACTCATTTACGTAGAAAACACAAGATATCGAATTATTAACGAGTTTATCACTATCATTTCTCCCCCTTTGTCGTAGCAAAAAGGTTAGCATAAGTCTTTTGAAGAAAATCGGACTTTGCTAGTAGCTCCCCCTTGGTGGTTGCCTCCCCTTGCTTGGGGCACCAAGTATGTGAGCTAAGGTGACATGCTACACAAAGGTTAGTAGAAAGAAAAGAAACACCAATGTATATATGATCACTACCTACTAAGTAACTTGAGAGGGAGAGAGAGAAGAAATCTCAAATTAGAAGCAAGTATTTTGCTAAGTATGTCCAAAGAGGTAATTGACAACATCAAGCTTCAATCCAATGAAGATGATAAACTTGTCAATGGGTTAAAGTTTAGAACTGATGGAATCACCCATAAGCAATTGTAAAAGTTAACCATGATCAACTCAAAATAGAACTAAGGAAATAACACACAAACAACAAAGGTTACATAAAAGAAAAGTCATAACAAGGTAGATAGTCATACACACAATATGAGTATCTAAAGCAAAAAAATATGGAAAATAAACCACTAAGCATAAGCTTATTCTAATAGTGATAATTTTCCAAGAATGCTTAAAAAAGACTCTAAAACAACTAAAGTAATAAAGACTCTAAGAGTAGTTAGTCCTTTAGTTGGAAAAATAATACGACGATGCATCATTCGAAGTTTTGTCCACCGGGACGAAAACTTGGATAGGAGGTCGAGTGAGGAGGAATTCAAGGAAATTTAACTTCTCATATACATGAGCAAGTTCAATTTGTTGAAATCGACAACAAGCACACGAGGATCCATGATGCAACACAAAATCGTTTGATGGGGGTAGGGCATCAAACTTAGGGTTTGGTGGTGGTGGGGTAATGGGGTAGGAAATGTTTTCACAATGCCTTGTGAGGTTTGGGAAGGTTGAAAGGTCATTGAGTTGAGGGGTGTTGAAGGATTGAGGTGGTGGGGGAACATTTTCTTTTGCTCCGGTGATGGGGTTAATGGTATAAGTCTCATTCCAATACTTGATTGGAGAGAAGGTAGGTTTTTTGGGTGGTTTGGAGGAAGATGGTTCATTCTTCTTAACCCAAATAGGTCAAACCGAGATTTTCGGTTTCTTTGAAAGCTTGGATGAGGAAGCTTTGGGTGAGTGGGGTTGTGACAAAGAAATGTTAAGGTTAGGAATGGAGGAGTTAGGCATTGTGAGGGTGTGAGAATGAAATCTAAAGGTTGGGAAGATGTGAGAATGAAATCTCAAGGTTGTGTGAGAATGAATTCTCAAGGTTGGGAAGGTGTGAGAATGAAATCTCAAGGTTGGGGTATAAGTAAAATGTAATCAAGGTAAGAATTTGAATACAAAATGTGAAGTGTCAAGGAATGTTTAACTAAATTGAGCAAACAAGGAATCTTGACAGGGTATAGGGTTTAAATAATTTTGACCAAAAATGTGTCAAAAGTCATTTACTGTCCGCGGTACCATATACGGACCGGCGGTTCCTTACCACTTAAGGAACCGCCGGAATTTAAGGATCCACGTGCAGTGGACTTAAAACCAAGTTTTTCCAGGGTTTTGAGAAAAACTAAGACTTTTTCAAAAAATTGCAAATCTTGGAATTTTACCTCTATTAGCAATAAATTATGCTAGGGTTGCATAAAAGCAACACATTCACAAAGAATGTCTTGACAAAGGGTGACAAAATAATTTAGATATCATTCTGAACCAATTTTAGTCAAGTTTTTAAAGGTTGTGATAATTTTAGGTTCAATTTTAATTTCAAATTAAAGTTGATTAATGTGCACATAAGAATATGAACACATAAAGCTAAATCCATAGAACAACTTCATGAAACACTCATGAAGGAAGAAAATACAATGACAAATGAAAAAAATAACTAATACAAAGCTAGCTTAACATTAAATCTAGATGGGTAGTCTTCATTGGCTTGGTTTTGTTGAAAACACTTAAGAAAACTCATCATTCATCTCCTAGGAGGAGGCATGGAGAACAAGGTAAGCAAGAACTCTTGCAACCTCCTATGTAGTCCAAACATCTCCATCCTAAGGTTATGGATGATGTAGTGGTTGTAGAAGCAACATGGACAATTAGGACCATGAGTCTCTTGAAACCCATAGTAAGGGTCACCCAAAAGGAAGGAAAGTGGGACACCCAAAATTGGAATGTTTGAGTTTGGTGGAGGTGGAGGAGGCATGTTCTCCAAGGGTGATGTGGATGAGAGTGGAGGCATGTTCCCCAAAGGAGAAATGGGTGAGTGTGGAGGTATGTTCTCCAAGGTTGGTGAAATGGGTGAGTTAGGAGGGGTAAATGGTGAAGTCACCAAGGTGTTATCAAAGTCATTCACAAAAGGAATGCTTTGGATTGGTTAGGGTTGTGTGGTCACATCCAAGGGTGCACTTGGAGTGAAGGGTGAAGAGGGCTCATTCATTCTTGAGTTAAATTAAGAGGAGGTAGAACCAATGGAGTGGTTAGTATCATGGGTGGATGTTGTCTTGCATGGTGCAAGGGGTGGTGAAGGTGATGAGGAAATGAGGATTGGAACCATCTCATTTTTGGGTGTGTGAAAGGGTGAGGAGTTAGGCTTGGGTACCTTAATCCTAATCTTAAGTGTTTTCCTTGGGGTGTTTGAGGTTTTTGTAGAAACCATGGTTGACAAGGATGGTTTAAGGGTTAGGGAAGGATGTTTTGATTTGTGAAGAACATGACTAACAAGGAGGGTTTAAATGGGTGAGGGGATGATCCAAACTAGTAATGGATTAAAATTATTTTAGGTGAATAATAAATTTAGGTAACCTAGTTTAGGAAATATGCGGGTTTTTGCAAAAATCATGCAAAGTTTACACAGATTTAAGAAAATAGTGTAAAGCAAAAGATGCTGTCGGACACAGTGGCGGCGGTTCCTTATCTAGGACTGGCGGTTCCTTATCGATAAGGAGCCGCGGGTTGATATGGAACCGCGACCAGAGGTCTTTCAAAAATTTCCCATCCCAAATTTTGGTTAACCCGGATTTTTACCAAAGGATTCACAAGCCAAAGTTAACTACTGATCAAAATCTAAGAAGCTAACTATCATAAGGCATGCACAAAGCTATGTAAATCACAAACATGATGGCATAAGCAACATTTAGGATTAAAATAAACAACAATCCAAACATGTAGCATAATTTAATACACATCCAAGATAATAAAAAAAAATTTCAACATTACATGTTTACCAACATGTATTCTTTGAAATACTTCAAAGCTTTCACCTTATCGTCTTGCCCAATCCATTGATCATATTCCCCAAATACTTGAATCCCTTTCTTGACTCAACCCGATGTTCATACAATTCACCTCTAGTCCTAAGATTTTCACGGTAGAGATGCTCCATGTTAAGATCTTCCGGTACTTCACTAGAGGAGTAATAAGGTGGGGAAGCTAAGTCTTCAAGTCCATCCACGAATGAGTTTGAGGATGGGTGGGAATTACTCGAAGAGTTGAAGTGAGAACTAGTACCTATGCCATCACCATCACTTGTTGGCATGTCCATGTCCTCATCATCCATCTCTTGATGATCGGATTTTCGTGAACCTCGATCACTTCTTGTCTTTCTTGCATATGCCTCTTGAATAGGCAACATAACCCGATGAACCGGGTAGAAGCGAGAAAGATCGACGTGGGGAAAATCATGAGCAACCCTTTTGAAAAGGCGAGTAAGAAGCATAGCATAAGGAAGGTTTGTTTTGGGCTTTGAAAGGGCATAATTTATTCGTCGAGCGATATAGAATGCCAAATTGTACTTGGTGGATGTAAAGATGCAACTCAACATATGCACCATACAAGCCGAGATATGATCTCGGTTTCCACCAAGACAAAAGACATTCTCCCTAAGGATATTTGCCCATTGGACCATAAAATCCTTAAGGTCGCTAGAGAGCACTTCATATCGATTCACATTTCGTACATTTGAATGAAGGCTTCTCACAACGTTTCCATCACGCTCTTTCGAAATGATGTCAAGGATGAACTATAGATCAATTTCGGTGAGGTCATTTGGAGGTTTATCGTAGGATTCCAAGAGAGCATCAAGTCTTCATTTATCCGTAAAACGACAAGTGCCTTCATATGGCACACCGAGAAATTCACCAAAGTTTTCGAGGGAGTATTGTAATAACCCGAACTTTGAAATCAACATTTACACTAAGATCTAATCTTATTCCTAGTAGTCGGATCAATATTTATTACTCGCCTTTTATTTGTCATGTTCATTCAACGAATAATATTAAATTCTCGGCTAACCGACAAGGTTAGGGAATTAACGTATCATATACGTGTCATTTATTATTTATCGATAAGTCTATGCCCGTCATCGACCGTAAATATTCTCGTCATGACATAGAAATATTTTCTATTGTCATCATTATAATTTCTCGTCTTACGAGCATTCTTTTTAATTTACGTTAAGCCTTTAGGCGTCGTTCATTTATATAACACGTTAACATATTTTAAATAATAAACCTTTCTTTATATATCAAAATATAAATGTCCTTCGAATGTCGACGTTTTTATTTTATACTGAGCGTTTATTTTTCATATTCTACGTGTATCTTTTAAATCGCGTAACTTTCAAAATATCGGGTTCTGATAATACCCGCTTTAACAAATTGTGAGACAAAATTTATACTAATCTTATCATATCTTATAACAAAAATAAAATAAAAAGAAAGATGGGGACACTGTTGAATCCATTGGATCGTTAGACTCAATGGTTTACACCATTTATCTAGGATGATGAACATTCATATGAATTAACATAGCGGAATTGAATGATAATCATGAACAAGATGTTTAAGAGACAAATAATTCCCAAAAGGATTTGTATTAATCATTAACACAAATCACTCTAGGTGTGTATACATTTAATCCCACACCTAGAGATCATAATAGCAGTAGGTTACATTTTGTGTGTTAGAACTGATGATTAAAACCTACGTCTGGTGGTTCCTTTTATAGATTAAGGAAACCAGGAATACATGGAAACTAAATAAGATAATAATGACTAAATCAAAACAGAAATATTCATTCCTATCCTATATTTGACCAAATCTTTCCTTCTTATCATATATGGCAAGGGGGAACTCTAGCAGGGGAATCTTCAAGCAGTGGGATCTTGTAGCAGGGGTAACTCTCTTGTATTTCCTCCACCAGCTTGAACTCTTTCCTAATGCCATATTTGGTCCTTCTAGTTTCCATGGTGATTTTACTCATCAACTTTTGACCCAACAATCTTCCCCTAGTTGATGATGTCAAAACACTTCCCCTTAAGCATACAACACCAAAGATCAACAGGCTGAACATTCTATGTAGACAACTTCCCCTTTTTGACATGATCAAATAGGGGTCTTGTAAGTGAACAACCTTGATTTTTAATTACTACTAATCAATACCATACTTCTAACACAAGTATTCCACTTTTCAAAATACCCTCCATGAAGAACATAGGCTGGTGATCCTAATAAAAAATGATTTTGAGCAATAGATACTCACACTAGTTATAGTAATACCAATAAGCAGCAGCAAAAACCTTCACCTCATTGTTGTATGTGAATGACTAGCACTTTTTAACAATATAGCTTCCCCTTAAATTGTGCTAATCATTTATGAATCTTCAATTCTGTAGGCTTTATGTAATGATTACATATGAAGAAAACTGATTATAACTTACTTGATGATGAAGAAGGATAACCCGAACTTGCGTTCTATATCTTGCACTAACCACGTGACAAAGAGCATGTATATACAAAATCCTCATTTACCTTTGAAACGAGACACTGAGCACGATAATGTAACTCCTTCAAGTGATAGAAAATATGTGCATAGAGTACCATAAGAAAAATCACACATTCCTAGATCTTGTATCACTTTGTCACTAGGTGTTTAAGTATAAAACACATACCCGCGAAAATCTTCTTCGTCTTCAAATAAATGATAAAAACTTTTCTTTGTAATCAATAAAATTAAATCAAGCCTTTATACCTTTAAGATCAGTTGCTGTGAATAACCAAACTCCAAAACTCTGCTGTCCCAAAATTCATATCTGACAGCAGGGGGAACTTTCAAAAACAGTGGGAATCTATTAATGAAAGCAGGGGGGAAAAATTAAAGGCAGGGAACGTAGCAGGGGGAACTTTTAATGAAAGCAGGGTAAACTTTTTCAAAAACAGGGGGAACTTTTAATGCCATTGTTTTTGTTATTAACTGTGCCAAACCCACACTTAATGGGAATGAATTTATAACAGAAGAATAAATAACAAAAACCGAGAGCAATAAAAATATTCCTACTGTGAAACACACCTTTTTTCTTTGTATCTGCTACTAAAGCCCAACGTATATAGCAATTAATTTCGCCCCTTTTACTTCTTCTGTCCTTTCAAGCCATAGGACCACATAAAATTTAGCAATAATCATAGCCTATTGTTATATTCCCTTGAATATAACTCGTGTGAACGCAAGACACAACTAGACGTGCTATCACCCATATGCCCACTGCTATAACTCATTTGATAATATTAAATTCACTCGTGTGAACACAAATGAATTATCACAAACAGTGGCCTCTTTTTACATAGTTGTTGGAAACCCCACGTCCTTTTGTTTATGTTTGATATACTTATCTCGTGAACCCACACCTGCTGGGACCCACGATGACTTTACACAACTTGTATTCACTTGTTATTATGTCCGCCGCTTAATAAATCATATATGTACTTTGCTCCGTGACTATCACGACAATAATTAAACAAGTATCTAGGTTAACTGATGCCAACAGTAGCCAAAGTAAAAGTACACAATCGCTTCTTTTATTTATCACAACATTATCCATTCACCAATAATTTTAGGGCTTTGAGGAATTAACCCTCTCAATAAACCCTAATACATCTTGACAGCAACAAGAACATGAAAAACATCTTTTATCTCCTAGATATCGAGCCACCCACTCTGATACCACTTGTTGAATCCATTGGATCGTTAGACTCAATGGTTTACACCATTTATCTAGGATGGTGAACATTCATATGAATTAACATAGCGGAATTGAATGATAATCATGAACAAGATGTTTAAGAGACGAATAATTCCCAAAAGGATTTGTATTAATCATTAACACAAATCACTCTAGGTGTGTATACATTGAATCCCACACCTAGAGATCATAATAGCAGTAGGTTACATTTTGTGTGTTAGAACTGATGATTAAAACCTACGTCTGGTGGTTCCTTTTATAGATTAAGGAAACTAGGAATACATGGAAACTAAATAAGATAATAATGACTAAATCAGAACAGAAATATTCATTCCTATCCTATATTTGACCAAATCTTTCCTTCTTATCATATATGGCAGGGGGAACTCCAGCAGGGGAATCTTCAAGCAGTGTGATCTTGTACTAGCAGGGGTAACTCTTTTGTATTTCCTCCACCAGCTTGAACTCTTTCCTAATGCCATATTTGGTCCTTCTAGTTTCCATGGTGATTTGACTCATCAACTTTTGACCCAACAGACACGTATCTGGTACGTGTCTTGTGAATTGCATTTAGCATGTATTACATCCATTTTAACCATTATCAACATTTCTACTTTCCTTTGTTGCTTTTTTCTTGCCGAATATCAACCAACAGAAGGTCATCGCCAATTTGCATATCATGAGCTGAATTGTAAAAGGTTTATACTACTCTTTTCATGTGTTAATGTTGGGCTATCATTGTTAAATTTGGAGTCTAAATAATCTATCAACTATCTTTCAAATTCCTATAATCTTTGTAAGGATCATTCGATTACTTTTTTTTGTAATCTTTGATTATATTATTATTTTCAAGATGTATAAATCATTTATCTACTGTTACTGAATATGTAATAGTTAGTTTAGGGGTCTTGGACATTGTATATGAGTTTGAGAAATCAAAATACAAGTTTAACAAGCCTCAATTACAAGTTAGGTTTGGTAAATTGTAGGTCAGTAGCAAAACGTGAGTGTTGGCCATATTCAGTAAATTTTGAGCCTTGGATAAATATATAGGGTTATAGGCCTTTGTTTTGTGGCGATTTTACCGGGTCACTCGTCTCGTGACAATACCCGATGAATTAGATATGACTGAAACGGTTAAAAGTGTCACATCTGAACATGATGTATAAACTGACTTAAAACTGCTATAAGAGCTCAGAACTAAGTAAAGAGTGAATACTATCAAATGTAGATAAATTTATGAAGAACTAGAATCAATTGGATAGTCCAGCAGTTCCTTATGGATTGGAAATGGCGGCCGAAACGATGAAAACGAGATTGACAGCTAAAAACAGCCAACTCTTCTAAATGAGAAAATGGGCAAATAGGCTATGATAAATATAAATTAGGGGAAATTGAACTTATAATAAGTAAACTAAATAAGTTAATAATGACTTGGGTAAAAATAACTCATCTATATTATTTACGGTTTAGGAAAAGCAACCTAATCTACGAGGGATGTCGGGAAATTGTAAGAATTGGCTTAATTGTCAAAATAAGAAAATATATGATAAATTGTTATCAAAAGTTTTAAAAAGTTTTATAAAACTTATACAATGTCCAAACTTACTAAAGTGAACTATTTACATATTTATATATGACTTATGTATAGTCTCAAGCCTAAGACGCATCTCGTTATATTAGGTCTCGTTCGGTTATATGTCGACCGTTGGGCATCTCGTTATCGATCAATGAGCTATTGATATCTCGTGAAGTCGTGCGACTATTGAATGTGTGATCCTCGATAAACGTGTGATAGCTACATCAGGTGAGTTCATAGCCTCGCTTTTCCTGCTTTATATGCTTTTATAAACCCGCGAGGGGGAATACATGCTCTTGGTAAATAAGCATATGTGTTATATATATCCTTTGGAAAGGATACATGTTTGTGAATAAACATTCGTTGTTTGAATATATGCTTTGAACGGTTACAAGTTATTGTATATAAATGCAAGATGTTTGAATAAATGCTTTTGATAAATGAACACAAGCGTTGATTGTATAGGTAATGAGCCACTATTAGTAAGGCTAAGTTGATTATTGCCAGGGAAAAGTCCCTATAAATCATGAACCGTTAACTACCTATGATGGGTAGGCGCTTGTACAAACGAATGGATCCATTGGGAATGATGACCCCCACCCGGGCAGGTCGCACCTGTGAGTTGGAGGCTCAGCCGGGTGTGTTGTACGTGAGGTATGGGGTATTTGGCAAGATACCTGACTAGGGCAAATTTATTGATTAAGGCATCGGTGTCATGAGCTTAGCATAATAGTGTAGAATATAGGTATTGTATGTGTTGCAATATCGCCAGTGGATGAGATTCTTGTGTTCAAAAGCTCTATGGTTTATTTCAAACCCCATTATTGTTTATTTAAAACCTATGAATTCACTCAACCATTGTGATGACTGTTTAGCATGTATTCTCAGGTATGTAGGTTTAAGAGCAGTTGGAGCATGGAGCCGCGCGGGATAATGTAAAGGCAAAACAATCAATTTCCATTCGATACATTTGACAAATATTTATTTTTATTCATTTTTGAAATAGCTATTGGGACCTCTTTTTATTGAACTCTGATTTTGTCGATTGGTTTATTTTTTAAAACGTCTCTTTTAAGGTCGTTTTCTATAACTGTGTGTGATGTGCTATGAAGTAACACCCAATGTTGATATTCCGCTGCCTTGTAAAATTGGGGGTGTTAAAGATTGGTATCAGAGCACTAGTTATAGCGAACTAGGTCATTTTTAAAACCTAGATTATAACTGCTCTTTCGTAAAATTGTTTGATTGCCTTACAAAGTATCCGCGCGCATGCCTCCTCGAAACCAATGATTGGTTGAGCATGTGTATGTAGAAATGATTGTATGTATATGTATGTACATACTATGGTAGTTAAAGGCATTGCGCGTGAAGCAATTGTCTTTGCCTAATTATCGTACATTTTATAATGAGATCTTTGTACACAGTTTGGCCGCGCTGCCAATCACCGATTTCGATAATTAATTTATTATTCGAATACGAGTGTGGAACTCGTTTGATATTTTAGGTACATATATATTGTTTCGTAATCGATCACATATCGACTAATTTGAACTTGATTGTTGTTATCGCGTCGTGATTTACTATTTTAGGACATCTCCTTTTGAAACGTAATTGATAAACATATTATTTTATTTTTGTACTTCTTATGATTTTGAAAAATCATTTTTCCAAGGAGACATCTTCTACTTAATGTAACATTTAATTTCTTGTGCATGATTACGTTTTATTGGCGAAAAGGAGGATGCCAATGTTGGACCTAAAATATATATATATACCCAAATCAACTATATATAGTTTGGGTACAACAAAGATATGCTCGTAGTAGTCATTCAGTTGAGTGACTTAATACCTTGTATCTAAATGGAATGGGACATTTAGATATAGAGATTTTAACTCGCCAAACTATGTGTTGTTTAAGGTTCTCTTATTGAAATGGATTGGGACATTTGAATAAGAAAGTTTTAAACCACTGGACCTTAGATTAATTATGATTTCTTTATTCAGATGGAATGGGACGTTTGAATACAGAAATCATGAAGTAAGTTTATTGACACCTTGTACTTGTCATGACATGTAATTTGATTATTATATCGTGTTTTGAGATGGTATTACCTGAGTAGGATGATTTATAATCGTCTTGTTGAAATAAATTGGGACGCCTTTTTATTTTAACAAGAAAGTTATAAGTTCTCTAACCATAAATTTATAATTCCTGTTTACATGGATTGGGATGCCTTTGGATGTAAACAAGAATTATAAACGAGTGGGCTCAAGTGTGCCTAACTTGGTTTTTGATTATTTTGTATACGAAAGTATTTCTTCGAGTCGTATTTCGTCGGTATGAATCGTTCATTACGATCGTCATTGCAGTTATTATTGATTATCGTCTATGTTCGAGTAACCCGTGAGTCTTCTCTCGAGTTATGATTTGTCTTTATGGACCATTTCTAAAGTATCCCGACTATTGCAAGCTTGATAAGCTAATCCTTAATAACCATTAACCGTTCCACTAATAGACAACTTTTCTAATAGACACCAAGATTTAAGTGTGTACTTGTGGGTCGACCGACAATTAAGTTATAACCGACATCTTATATTAAATGAAAAGATTTTGTAAATTTACTTCTTATGTATTTATGGGTATGTGATTTAGTCGATTGGTCGTACGTTGAGCGAGCTCGAGGCAGTATTGCTAAATGAGATCCGATCGTGGGTAACGCGTACTCGGTATTTGAGGTATGTATCCGTTTGTGAGCACCATGTAATATCTTTTGGGTATGGATACTTTTGTGAGCACCATGTAATATCATTTGGGTATGGATCCATGTGTGAGAACCCTATAATGACAAACATATTTTTGGATATACATCCATGGCTATCAGGCCCGTGAACGTCCTTTAACTTGCAAACTTTCCTTTGACTGGACTTATCTGAAACATCATATCAAATATTTTTATTCATCATGGATTGGCTATCTAGCCAGCATGAGTTAAATTGATTGAGCTTATTGATTTAGCATGGCTTGGCTATTTTGCAAGAATGTCGTAATGTGATTATATGTGCATAGTGATGGCTTTTGTATTTGATCTGGATCGTAGTTCCTTCGATCGAGTTACGTATACTCCGAAGATTTCTGTGTAGATAAATTTGGTTTTAAAGAAATAGGTTTGCATGTTTGAGATCATGCAATTCGGTGATTTTGTATGACTAACAGTAATTATCTCGTTCTGAATATTCTTGAAATGTTTGCGATGGAGTTAGGGGCGATCCATGTGATTTTCTTTTATATGGTAACTGTTTTTTTATGGAACCCGTGGGCAATATGTGTTTTAATTTGATCGACGTGATCACTGATTGTTTTGAATTGATTGTCTCATTGGATATTTTCCAAATGCACCCACTTCTTTCGACTCATCGCTTGTCATTTGGACTTTTTCGAACTTATATCGACTGCCACAAGTTTAATAAGCTAGTAGTAATGTATCTTGAAGCACTTCCAAAAATTGACGACATGTTAACTTCTCATTTCCAATGGCTTCTCCTTCGAGTTATGTATTCATCTCTCCTTATAAGGATTGAAGCATAATTCAAATCGTTCATTTGTTATCGTTAAGTATACTAGTTGCTTTGACTTTTGTTCATTCAACCTTCCTTAGAAATTTCATTGATGACTTATTTATTCTACACCTCTTTGCCATTAAACTGAAGACTGTTGAGACGAATTAAGCGCCGGGACATCGCTTCCTAAAGGGTTAGATGATGTAATAACCCGAACTTTGAAATCAACATTTACACTTGTTGGGAATCTAAACTTGTTAGATTCCCTGATCATAGATTTAAACATAATTAAGCTATTAGATAGTCCCTTGCCTGTGCCTAGGAGGCAGGCAAGTTTCGCAAGACTTACAGAGATCCAAGTCTCTGTGAGCAACCTCAGAGGAGTCCATGTCAGAGACATTGTCAAGGAAGTCAAAGATTACTTGAAGACATACTCCTTGGCTGTGATTGATAACAGCCAAGATGTATCAGGACTCTGAGAGGTTGAGGGTTAATAGGGGTGGCAATACCCTGTTAACACTCAGCAAAGTTTGGACATGCCATTTGTGTGTTCGAGACTATGAAGAAAAATGAAACTGTTTTGACAACTGTTTCCTTAAAGTATAATGGAAGACTACCAAGAATAGAAGAACATCATGTGACTGATGTGGGAACTTGTGAAAGCTTGTGTAGTCACCATCAAGTACTATTTAGGTCAATCTCGTAACACTATAAATAGGATGTGTATCCATGCATTAATGTTTAACACTTTGAGATATTCATAACATTATTGCATAGAACTTATAGAATCAAACAGTTGCGACTGTATTCATAAGTTAGGGTTTATAGTTTTTCAAAGTGTGCACAACACATTGTCATCAAACGGTGTTATCCATAACACTTGTAATTCGTTATTATACAATAATAAGATTACGTTTGAAAAGTAATACTTTGTGTTGATTAGTTAAGATTAGGGTTTCTAGCATTGATTAGGGACTTTCAATTGGCATCAGAGCTGTGTTTGATATTAAAACCTTCAAGAAACATCGTTCTCAGTTTTATAATCAAGATCCACCATGCCAGAAACTTCTAACCCACCACAATCACCTTCTACAACACCATCTTCACCAAGACTCAACCCTCCTGCCAATGACGATGATCTACCCCAACTTCTTGACTCAAGAGGTGGATCACATGTCACAAGTGTACCAGTTTTTGATGAAGAAGATTTTGCCAGTTGGAAGAGTCAATTTCTTGTGTATCTCGATGGACTTGAACCTTTTCTTCTAGAAATTTTAGAGAATGGTCCTTATATTCCCATGGCGCTTACCTCCACTGGAGAAAACCCTCTTCCCAAACCTCTCAAACAATGGACTCCAGCTGATAGAAAATTAGCAAACCAAGATAAACGTCTCAAAAGCATCATCATATCCTGTCTTCCCAAACACATCATGAAGTCTGTCATTCAGTGTCCCACAGCCAAACAAATGTGGACAGACCTCATCCTTGGCCATGAAGGACCCTCTAAAACAAGAGAGACAAAGATTCAGGCACTCAGACTTCAGTTCAATGCCTTCAAGTCACTTGAAGGTGAAAAGGTTCAGCAAACCTATACAAGGCTGAAGATTCTTCTCAATGACCTAGCAATGAATGATGTCACTATTGGTCAAGCTGAGATCAATGCCACATTTCTCAACAGCCTTCCAAGAAAGTGGCTGAGTATGAATCAGACTCAGAGAGCTAACAACTCAATCAAGAATGACACCTTTGCTTAGCTTTATGGAAAGTATAATTATGACGAAGGGCTGATCGATACTATTTACAAGTCAGAGACTGAAAGATTTGTAGTCCAATGAGCATCTTCCAAAGCCTTGATCTCTGCAACACATCCTAACGACAGCGACTCTGATGTTGAAGAAGACACCCGCAGCAGCCAAGAGTTCTTGACAGACCTTAATGCAGAGTTTCATGAAAGAGCCTTGCTAGCCAACCAAAGAAGATTCTTCAAAAGATCAGGGAGAATAGGATCAGCTAGTAAACCAACTGACAGGTCTAAAGAAACTTGCTTTGCCTGTGGAAAGCTTAGACACTTCCAAAAAGACTGTCCTTCCACCAAAACATCCTCACCCTCCTATCCATCATCGTCATCAAAACCTTACAAGTTCAAACAACACAATTCATCTCACCAATCCAATTCATTAGACACTGAAAAGAAGGATTACAAAAACAAGTACAAGGCACTAAAAGCTAAGTTAGAACAGATGAATTTGAAGCTTGAAGCTCTGTCTAAGAAGAAGGGTGGTGATAAAAATATAGAGAAAGGGTTGGTAGCTGAAGCTTATGATTGGAATGATGAACCGCTGACTTCAGATGAGGAAGATACTATAAGAGTCAGGGCTTTCATGGCTATAACTGAGGATGAACCAGCTGTTGAAAAAGGTGATGCAAGATCAGGACAATGGGTTGACATCACAATGAAAAAGGTACACAGGCTTTTATCTATGTCTGATAGTGATGAACGTAAGCATGTCCTTGATTACACCATTGTTGATTTACACTTTGTTGAGGAACAAAGAAAGAACCTACTTGATAAGTTTCACTCTGTTAAAACTGAATTGCTAAATGCTAAATCTGAATGTGAAACTCTCAGGCGGGTTAATTTAGAGAAAATATCCCTGCAAAATGAAGTCGCTAGGTTAACCTTGAAACACATTGCTTTAAATGATCAAGTCTCTGAATTAAACAAGGTTATTGAAAAATGGTTGTGTGCTAGGTTCACTATAGATCAATTGCTTAATGATGAAGTGCCTGCTGACATTAAAAGAGATATATCTGCTAAGAAAAGTAAGCTGAGAATTCTCACCAAACCCAAAGACATTGTCTTCAAATCTATAGAGACAATTCATATGTCAGATACCACTTTGACTAATGACCCTGTCTCTGAAGATGTGGCTGAGTTACCACCTTTGACCAAACTCTCTAGAGTTGAACCTAACAGTTCCTCTCGAGCTGCTAAGGGTGAACTTAGAACAGATATTGAGAAACCTCCAGCTAAAGTTTTTCATGTGCCTGCTAAACAAACTGGTAAACAAGTAGCTTTTAAGCCTGTTGCTACTAAAGCTGTGAATAAGGTTGACCCTACCACTGAAGATCGCCTGTTGTCTCTAATGAAAGAAGTAGAACTCTTGAAACAACACATTAAGCCTTCCGCTGAATGCTCTACTTCTCATGAACCTAAGTCAGTCCTAGGTGAACCCAAAGGGGAAAGGTTAATCAAACCTTATTGCAATTTATGTAAAAACTCTCACCACATGACTTTAGATCATGACAGACACATGGCAGCTAAAAGAGCTCAGACACCCTCTAGGGATAGACCACAGGGTTCCAAAAGACAACAGGGAAACTACAGACCTTATCCTCCCTGTAAATTCTGTGGATTCACAGACCATCACTCAGACGAGTGTGGTGACTTCCCTAGGTGTGATATTTGTGGAAGTTATACCCATGAAACAGTGAATTGTCCCTCCCAACGCCAAAAGTTCTTCAGGAACACAAGAGTTGCTAATAAGCAATTCCGGGATCCCACTGGAAAGTGGGTTCACCATAGGAACTAACATGTTTCTATGTATCTGTGCAGAAATATCTCAAGGAATCGGTATGGTATCTAGACAGTGGCTGTTCTAGACACATGACAGGGATTCAACAATACCTGCACAGATACTCAAAGGAGCCAGGTCCTAAAGTGGTGTTTGGAGATAACTCTTCAGGTGACACAGAAGGATATGGCTTAGTGAATTGCAATGGGATTACATTTACCAGGGTTGCATATGTGAATGGTCTTAAACACAATCTTATTAGCATCAGCCAATTGTGTGATGCTGACTATAAGGTTTTGTGTACTAAGACTCAGGGAACCATATTCAACAAAAACAATGATGTTGTGCTTATTACACCTAGAAGGAGAGATGTTTATGTCATCAACATGGTTGTGTGCTCTGAAGACAGCTCAAACTGTTTTCTTGCTAAAGCCTCTGAAAGTGTGAATTGGCTGTGGCACAAAATACTGTCTCATCTCAACTTCAAGAACATCAACAAGATAGCCACTCAGAACTTGGTTGCTGGTCTACCATCAGTGATGTTTTCTAAAGATAAGACTTGTTCTGCCTGTGTCAAAGGAAAGCATCACAGGTCTTCATTCAAGACTAGGCAATCATTCTCTATTGACAAGTGCTTACATCTCCTTCACATGGATTTGTTTGGGCCTGTCAAACCTCAGACCATTAATCACAACAAATACACCTTGGTCATAGTTGATGAATTTTCAAGATATACTAGGGTGTTCTTCCTCAGAGGGAAAAGTGATGCAGCTGATACCATCATGTCCTTCATCAGACAGGTTGAAAATATGAATGATGTTAGAGTCAAAGCTCTAAGAAGTGATAATGGTACTGAATTCAAGAATCATCAACTTGAATCTTTTTGTGATGAAAAAGGGATTTCACAGAACTTCTCTTCAGCTGGCACTCCTGAACAAAATGGTGTGGCTGAAAGAAGAAACAGGACTTTGATTGAAGCAGCCAGAACTATGTTGAATGGAGCAGCCTTACCAAAGCAATTTTGGGGAGAAGCTGTTCACACTGCCTGCTACACTCAAAACAGATCAATCATTGTCAAAAGACATGGTAAAACTTCCTATGAAGTTTTCAGAAAAAGATCTCCAGATGTCAGCTATTTTCATGTGTTTGGATGCCCTGTGTTCATTTACAACTACAGGGATAAACTTGGAAAGTTTGATGAAAAGGCTGATGATGGTTTCTTCTTGGGATACTCTCCAACAGCCAAAGCCTTCAGAGTATTCAACATCAGAAGACAAGAAGTAGAAGAAACCTTTCATGTCAGATTCAATAAAGATGATGAAGTCTTACAGAGAACAGGAACAGAGGGTGATGAAATTTATTTTAATGAAAATGTATCTTTCCCAAGTGATGAGTTCTCAGAAACAAGACCTACCAGTCATCTCCATCATCACTCCAACACTCTCACTCCTTATGTTCCTGCCTTTGACCCTCTGTCTACTCACAACATAGAAGTTCCTACCTCTCAGGAACTTAATGAAGAAGAACCACATACCTCTGGTAGTCCTTCTTCTAATGCTATTGATGACTCACTAATTCTTCAAATCCCTGAAGAATCTCCTGCTGATAATGAAGTTGTACCTCTTGATATAGCTGAAGAAGACTCTGACACTGAAGTAGTCTTTGAAGAAAGCCCTCCTAGTCAGCAGGATGAAACTCAAATTATACCATCTGTGCCCACAAGTGTTCCTGTCCTTGAGTCCCCAGCTCCTCAAAATAAGTGGTCAAGAGATCAACACATTCTTCTTGTCAAGATTATTGGGGAACCTAATGTAGGGGTCACAACTAGACAACAAATCCATGACTCAGAGTCTGCCTCAGCCAATGAATGTCTCTTTGCTGAATTTCTCTCACAAATTGAACCTAAAAGAGTAGCTGAGGCTCTGGTAGAAGAAGGATGGGTAGCTGCTATGCAAGAAGAAATCAATCAGTTCAAAAGGAACAAAGTATGGACACTTGTGCCAGCTCCACCTGGAAAGAATATCACAGGCACTAGATGGATCTATAGAAATAAGATGGATGAAATTGGGAACATCATCAGAAACAAGGCCAAGCTGGTGGCACAGGGGTTTTCTCAGACTGAAGGAATTGATTATGATGAAACATTTGCTCCTGTTGCAAGACTTGAAGCCATCAGAATCTTCCTTGCTTATGCTGCCTATATGAACTTTACTGTGTATCAGATGGATGTAAAGAGTGCATTCCTCAATGGTGATTTGGCTGATGAAGTGTATGTTGCACAACCTGAAGGATTTGAGAACAGCGAGTTTCCCAACCATGTGTACAGACTACACAAAGCCATGTATGGGCTGAAACAAGCTCCAAGAGCATGGTATGAAACTCTTTCTAATTTCTTAACTGAAAATAAATTTGTCAGGGGTTCTATTGATAAAACTCTCTTTACCTTCAAGGATAAGAGTGATTTCATCATTGTGCAGATTTATGTGGATGATATCATCTTTGGGTCAACAAATGTCAATCTTAGTAAACGTTTTGCTAAATTAATGACCAAGAAATATGAGATGAGTATGATGGGTGAATTAACTTACTTTTTGGGTTTCCAAATTAAACAATGTCCTAAGGGAATTTCAATCTGTCAAGAAAAGTATGTTAAGGATTTACTTAAAAAATATGACTTAGCTGATTGTGCATCAGTGAAATACCCCATGCTTCCACCCAACAACTTGGGCCCTGATGAGTCAGGGGTCTCTGTTAATGAGACTTTATATAGAGGCATGATTGGGTCACTCATGTATCTGACAGCTAGTCGTCCTGATATCCAATTCTCCACATGTCTCTGTGCAAGGTACCAAGCTAACCCAAAAGAATCCCATCTAGTTGCTATTAAGAAAATTTTCAGGTATCTCAAAGGAACACCATCCCTAGGTCTATGGTATCCAAAGGAATCAGGCTTTGATCTCAAGGCCTATTCAGATTCAGATTATGTTGGATGTTGTATTGACAGGAAAAGCACTTCAGGCAGCTGTCAAATCCTAAGAGGAAAATTGGTTGGATGGAAAGCTAAGAAGCAAAACTCTGTGGCTATGTCTTCAGCTGAAGCAGAATATGTCGCTGCAGCCAGCTGTTGTGCTCAGGTGCTCTGGATGAAAAGTCAATTGGATGACTATGAAATTTTATACGACAAAGTGCCAATCTTTTGTGACAACACCAGCGCCATTGCCATATCCAACAACCCTATTCTTCACTCTCGTACCAAACACATTGATATCAGGTATCACTTTATCAGAGATCATATAATGAAGGGAGATATTGAGCTGCATTTTGTTCCCACATAGCTGTAACTAGCTGATATCTTCACAAAGCCTTTGGTTGAACCTTCGTTCAACAGGCTAGTTGCTGAGCTAGGGATGCTCAATCTCTCAAAGCCTGTGGCTTGATATTAAATGTGTTCATTAAATGATTGATTCTATATTAAATGTTTTTCACATGAAACTAGGTAGTTACTTTCCAAGTAAATGCAAAAAACATTCTCAAATATTTAATCATTTATTTTTCGAATAACGAGGAGACAAATAAGTTTTGAAAGGTCAAGGGACCCACTTGAGCAGTCATTTTCTCACTTTGCATTTAATGCGGTTGAATAAGTGTTTACTTAGTTTGAATATATATATTGTCTCTCTTCTCTTCTCACCCACCACCATTCTCATTTCTCAAATCTATTTCTCTCTCTAAGTGCTTCTCTCTCTTAACCCATCCTCCATTTTCTTTCACCTTCGACCTTGAATCCATGGCGTTTTCCGTTCCCAAAGCAGCAAACGTTAACTTCGAGATCAACGAAAGCATCCTCGCCTCCAACAACGCCATTGGATGGATCAAGGCTCCTAATGACACATACTCAGATCTGGTAAACTTCATGCAAAATTGTGACCTAAGTGAAGCCTTCACCAAATCCCCAACCACCTTCTACCAAGAATACCTTAGGGAATTCTGGTACTCAGCTGAAGTGGTAGATGAGACAATAACCTTTAGCCTTTCATGCAATGAACACCCATTTGCTTTCTCCCTTAAAGATTTCTCGAGTGTGGCTGGATTGAAACATGGAGATGAATGCCTTAAGGTTGTTGATAAAAAGGCTGTTAAAGATGCCCTGGCCACACTCAAACCCTGCCATGATGTAAACCCTGCCCTTACACCCGCTGAGGTCCTCTCAAAATCTCCTTTGAAGATTAAGTACTTTACACCCATGTGGCGTGTCCTCTTCACCCACATTGTTAAATCCCTGGGAGGAATGCAGGGATCCCAAGATCAGATGTCCTTTAACCATCAAGCTATAGCATATGGGCTGATCTGGGGAGCTGATGTTGATGTTGGAAGCATTCTCTTCTCCAACCTTGTAGAACAGCTGAAGGGAAGAAATCAAGTAAGGGAAAAGAATATATGCTATGTTCGCTTCTTGTCGCTGATCTTTGAAAGTCTGTTGGAAGACAACTACCATAACTCTACGTTGACTGCTCTGAATCCCTACCGCATCACAGGTGCCATCTACAAAGAAATAGGAGCTAAAGATGTTCCTGTCACCTCTCATATGATGAACGTTGCCGACAAACAACCAACAGCTGAGAAGCCCTTGCTCCCTTCTTCTGAGAAGGTGAATACTTCTAGTGTGTCTCGCAAGTCTAAGTCTTTGACCTCTCGGCAGCACACTACGAAGTCCAAGGCTTCTTCTGGCCAACAACCTAAGAAGAAGAAAATCCCCTCTTCTTCCCAGACCAAAACTGTTACTAAGGCCAAGGGAAAGAAGACTGACACCTCCTCTGTTCCAGATACTCATGTGGAATCAGATACTTCTGCTGACCAACAACAGGGGTCTAGTGTCTCAAAGTCAGCTGAGACAACAGGAAACCAGCCTAATCCAGCTGATATCTCACAGGTAATTAGTGTACATTTTTAGAGGTTCACAAGCAGCCACTCTCAATTTTCTGTAGGAGAGAGTGGTGAAGTTAGGGTAATCCTCGACCCATAGAAGTCTGTCTATGCACTTAGAACTCTTTAAAACTTCTGTACACTCTGTCTTTGCACCAGGGAATGATTCATTTGTGTTTATAAAGCACCCCGATGACCCTGCACCCTCTAGACAGTATTCAGGCTAACAACAACCTGGATACACTTATGTCTCAACCTTGATCAGCTGTACTTCACACATCCTCTTGGTTCCCTCCTTAAAAGAATCCCAAAGGATTTATCCTTTTCAGGGGGAGCTGAATCATCACCCTCAGCTTTCCTAGGGGCAGCGTAACAGGCGACCTTAAACCACATATTTTCACTCTTAAAAGAGTCCCAAAGGTTTCTTAACCTTTTGGGGAGGCTTAATGATCACCCTCAGCTTTCCTAGGGGCAGCGAATGGCGATCCATAAACAACATATGTTTCACAATCAAAAGAGTCCCAAAGGTTTTAACCTTTTGGGGGGGGCTGAATAATCACACTCAGCTTTCCTAGGGGCAGCGAATGGCGATCATTAACCATATATTTTTCACACTTAAAAGAATCCCAAGGATTTATCCTTTGGAGTGGCTGAGTAATCACCCTCAGCATCTCTGAGACAGCGAAATGACGATCATTCCCCTTATCTTTTTCCCTGTTACTAATTATAACAATTTGCAGGCTGAAATTGTACAGCCAGTCACTGAATCCCAGGTACAACAAGAGAAGGAGGCTGATACAATTACTCAAGACCAACCTAATGACGATGAGCCTCTGCTAAATATTGATGAAGACATGCTGTCATTAGAGGATGATGTCTCTGACCTTGAGTCAATGCCTGAAGATGAAATCCCTGTAGGGATGTTTGAGGAGGAGGATAAAGAAGATGAGGATGATCAACAATCTGTCTCTCCTCCCAAGGAAATAGCTGTGTCCACTCCAGCTGAAAATAATACTCCTCCTCCCAAGGACGTTGTTGTTACTCCAACCTCTGCTACTTCCACAACAACAGTCTTCCAACGCCCAGCCTATGATCCAACAGCTGAGTTTCTGATGTTTGATCATCCTGCCCAAACCAACTTTGATCTTTTACCAAGGGGGGATGATTATGCTCAACAAAGCCTCAACATACATAATCTTCAGCCTGTTCATCATCAATCTGACATTGAACGCTTATCAAGGAAGCTGGATGTGATCAAGTCTGAAATGCACAACTTCATTGTCACATTTCCAGGGATCATACAAAAGGCTGTTGCTGAGGCGGTTACTGAACCCATCAAGGATGGTGCAAGGAAAGGTGTAGCACAAGGACTTAGTCACCTTTCCACAAGAATGAAGGATGTCATTGACTCAGAGGTCCCTGCCTTATTCCATGAACATGAGCTAACTATGCACAAACAATTTGATGTTGTTCGCAACAGGCAATACCGTCATGCAAACTTCATTGTCAGTCGAGTTCAGGCCAACACTAATGCAAACAGCAACCTTCTGCTGAAGATTGCCAGGGCTTCAAGGAAAAGGAAACATGCTATGGTTGCCTCTGTTGAACAGATTGCAAGGCATTTTCAAACACGTTCATCCAAACGTCTGTGTAGCCAGGATGAACGTGAGGGGGAGAAAGAAACAACACTTAACCTTGAATCTGCTAAACAAGGCTCATCATCAGCTGACAACACCATTACACCTGTTCCTCTCCAAGTCATCACACCCATCAACATACCTGATGATGAGGATAACACTCAGGGGGAGCAACAGAATCAAGATGGAGCTGACTCATCAAAGTCCCTGGCTTTGGTTAACACCAGCGAGTCTGGGGATGATGGTGAACCAGCTGCCAAGAAGCTAAAGTTCACTGTTAGCTCCCTTCCCAAAGTAATACAAACTCAGGTTCAGACAGCATTTATCAGAAGAACTGAAGTTTTGAACATGAGTGTGGATTCCTCTGTCTCGAAGAAAGGAAAGAAGATAGTTTTGGTTGACACAGACACCAAACTAAAGAAGATAGCTGCGATGCTAGAGACAGGAGGATCCACCACAGACCTTTCCCAATTTTCAACCTTTACACCTTCCAATGAGATTCCTTTAACTCCTGAAGAAATAGAGAAACAGGCTGAGGAATTCAAGAGATTAAATGAACTCAAGACAGCCAAAGAATTGAATGAAGCTACTCTAAGGAAGATGACTCCACCTGAAAGAGAAAAGCAAAAACAAAGGTTGAGGGAAATGGAAGCCAAACGCGTTGAGGCACTAAGGAAAGTCAAAGCTGATTATGATGCCTGCGTTAACAACAGATATGCACCTGGCAAGATAACCAAGTTCAAATACACCATTCATAATCCACAAACACCCCACAAATGATCTTATGGAGGGATAACCAACAGGGAAATATGAATGTCTTTGACAACTTCAGGCTAAAGACACTTGGGTTATCTGAATGGTTCGGACTTGAAGCCTTAGCTGCCAAAAGAACTGGACAGGCTAATTTTATTCTGCTTAAGACTATTAAGGCCAAGTTTACCTGGATCAAAGAAACAACTGCCAAAGTCAAGATTGATCCCCCACCACAGTTTTTTGAACAAGAACCCCCAAAGACTGGCAACAAAAGAAGAAGAGTTTCTCAACTTGTTAAAGAAACTTTTGTCACAGATGATGTTCAAGTGGATGGCATGCACAGGGATTTGATCCTACCCAATGGTATAGTTGGCCCTGTTGATGGTCAGACATACACAGAGCCTGAAAGAGGAATGGCATTCATGAACAGGGCTTGCCAGTATGCATTTCAAAGAGAAGATGAGTTGTGCTTAGCTTCAACAATTCAGCTGCTTTGTCACAAGAAGTCACTCAAGATCAACACAGAGTATTCCAAAAAGTTTGCAAAGACTTTGCAGGAAGAACTGGATAACAGATTGGACTTGGCTGAAGCTGAAGAAAGGATTAAGAATGATGACTATTGAAGATGTTCACAGCCCAAATTTTACCTTCACTTTTTATTTTACTTTTGTAATGTACTTGTAATTTCCTTTAAGTATTAATAAAATCATGAGGTATGTTTGTTTAGATCTGTTATGAGTAAGAAAAAGCTGTTAACTCACTTACCTTAGCTTAGTTAGATCTAGCAATATTTATGTTTAAATAGGGGGAGATTGTTGGGAATCTAAACTTGTTAGATTCCCTGATCATAGATTTAAACATAATTAAGTTGTTAGATAGTCCCTTGCCTGTGCCTTGGAGGCAGGCAAGTTTCGCAAGACTTACAGAGATCCAAGTCTCTGTGAGAAACCTCAAAGGAGTCCATGTTAGAGACATTGTCAAGTAAGTCAAAGATTACTTGAAGAGATACTCATTGGCTGTGATGGATAACAGCCAAGATGTATCAGGGACTCTGAGAGGTTGAGGGTTAACAGGGGTGCCAATACCCTGTTAACACTCAGCACACTTTGGACATGCCATTTGTGTGTTCGAGACTATGAAGAAAAAGGAAACTGTTTTGACAATTGTTTCCTTAAAGCATAATGGAAGACTACCAAGAATAGAAGAACATCATGTGACTGATGTGGGAACTTGTGAAAGCTTGTGTAGTCACCATCAAGTACTATTTAGGTCAATCTCGTAACACTATAAATAGGATGTGTATCCATGCATTAATGTTTAACACTTTGAGATATTCATAATATTATTGCATTGAACTTATAGAATCAAACAGCTGCGACTGTATTCATAAGTTAGGGTTTATAGTTGTTCAAAGTGTGCACAACACATTGTCATCAAACGGTGTTATCCATAACACTTGTAATTCTTTATTACACAATAATAAGATTACGTTTGAAAAGTAATACTTTGTGTTGATTAGTTAAGATTAGGGTTTCTAGCATTGATTAGGGACTTTCAACACTAAGATCTAATCTTATTCCTAGTAGTCGGATCAATATTTATTACTCGCCTTTTATTTGTCATGTGCGTTCAATGAATAATATTAAATTCTCGGCTAACCGACAAGGTTAGGGAATTAACGTATCATATACGTGTCATTTATTATTTATCGATAAGTCTATGCCCTTCATCGACCGTAAATATTCTCGTTATGACATAGAAATATTTTCTATTGTCATCGTTATAATTTCTCGTCTTACGAGCATTCTTTTTAATTTACGTTAAGCCTTTAGGCGTCGTTCATTTATATAACACGTTAACATATTTTAAATAATAAACCTTTCTTTATATATCAAAATATAAATTTCCTTCGAATGTCGAAGTTTTTATTTTATACTGAGCGTTTATTTTTCGTATTCTACGTGTATCTTTTAAATCGCGTAACTTTCAAAATATCGGGTTCCGATAATACCCGCTTTAACAAATTACGAGACAAAATTTATACTAATCTTATCATATCTTATAACAAAAATATAATAAAAAGAAAGATGGGGACACGTATCTGATACGTGTCTTGTGAATTGCATTTAGCATGTATTACATCCATTTTAACCATTATCAACATTTCTACTTTCCTTTGTTGCCTTTTTCTTGCCGAATATCAACCAACAGAAGGTCATCACCAATTTGCATATCATGAGATGAATTGTAAAAGGTTTATACTACTATTTTCATGTGTTAATGTTGGGCTATCATTCTTAAATTTGGAGTCTAAATAATCTATCAACTATCTTTCAAATTCCTATAATCTTTGTAAGGATCATCTGATTACTTTTTTTTGTAATCTTTGATTGTATATTATTATTTTCAAGATGTATAAATCATTTATCTACTGTTACTGAATATGTAATAGTTAGTTTAGGGGTCTTGGACATTGTATATGAGTTTGAGACATCAAAATACAAGTTTAACAAGCCTCAATTACAAGTTAGGTTGGGTAAATTGTAGGTCAGTAGCAAAACGTGAGTGTTGGCCATATTCAGTAAATTTTGATCCTTGGATAATTATATAGGGTTATAGGCCTTTGTTTTGTGGCGATTTTACCGGGTCACTCGTCTCGTGATAATACCCGATGAATTAGATATGACCGAAACGGTTAAAAGTGTCACATCTGAACATGCTGTATAAACTGACTTAAAACTGCTATAAGAGCTCAGAACTAAGTAAAGAGTGAATACTATCAAATGTAGATAAATTTATGAAGAACTAGAATCAATTGAATAGTCCACCAGTTCCTTATGGTTTGGAAATCGCGGCCAAAACGGTGAAAACGAGATTGACAGCTAAAAACAGCCAACTCTTCTAAATGAGAAATGGGCAAATAGGCTATGATAAATATAAATTAGGGGCAGTTGAACTTATAATAAGTAAACTAAATAAGTTAAGAATGACTTGGGTAAAAATAACTCATCTATATTATTTACGGTTTAGGAAAAGCAACCTAATCTACGAGGGATGTCGTGAAATTGTAAGAATTGACTTAATTGTCAAAATAAGAAAATATATGATAAATTGTTATCAAAAGTTTTATAAAAAGTTTTATAAAACTTATACAATGTCCAAACTTACTAAAGTGAACTATTCAATTATTTATATATGACTTATGTATAGTCTCGAGCCTAAGACGCGTCTCGTTATATTAGGTCTCGTTCGGTTATATGTCGACCGTTGGGCATCTCGTTCTCGATCAATGAGCGATTGATATCTCGTGAAGTCGTGCGACTATTGAATGTGTGATCCTCGATAAACGTGTGATAGCTACATCAGGTGAGTTCATAACCTCGCTTTTACTACTTTATATGCTTTTATAAACCCGCGAGGGGGAATACATGCTCTTGGTAAATAAGCATATGTGTTATATATATCCTTCGGAAAGGATACATGTTTGTGAATAAACATTCGTTGTTTGAATATAAGCTTTGAACGATTACAAGCTATTGTATATAAATGCAAGATGTTTGAATAAATGCTTTTGGTAAATGAACACAAGCGTTGATTGTATAGGTAACGAGCCACTATTAGTAAGGCTAAGTTGATTATTGCCAGGGAAAAGTCCCTATAAATCGTGAACCGTTAACTACCTATGATGGGTAGGCGCTCGTACAGACGAATGGATCCATTGGGAATGATGACCCCCACCCTGGCAGGTCGCACCTGTGAGTTGGAGGCTCATTCGGGTGTGTTGTACGTGAGGTATGGGGTATTTGGCAAGATACCTGACTAGGGAAAATTTATTGATTAAGGCATCGGTGTCATGAGCTTAGCATAACAGTGTGGAATATAGGTATTGTATGTGTTGCAATATTGCCAATGGATGAGATTCTTGTGTTCAAAAGATCTATGGTTTATTTCAAACCCCATTATTGTTTATTTAAAACCTATGAATTCACTCAACCGTTGTGTCGACTGTTTAGCATGTATTCTCATGTATGTAGGTTTAAGAGTAGTTGGAGCATGGAGCCGCGCGAGATAATGTAAAGGCAAAACAATCAATTTCCATTCGATACATTTGACAAATATTTATTTTTATTCATTTTTGAAATAGCTATTGGGGCCTCTTTTTATTGAACTCTGATTTTGTCGATTGGTTTATTTTTTAAAACGTCTCTTTTGAGGTCGTTTTCTATGACTGTGTGTGATGTGCTATGAAGTAACACCCAATGTTGATATTCCGCTGCCTTGTAAAATTAGGGGTGTTAAAAGTATTGAATCAATTGATCATTCAACACGAAATGAATGAAAATTTCTCCATTGTATTCAAGCATGGAGTAGGTGCTAAAGAATTCAAGAAGGAATAAGGGGTAAATATCTTCTTCTATGTTGAGCAAGCAATCAAACCCCGAAAGCTCAAACATAGATTGGATATAGTCACAACCCGTTATTTCCTTGTCAACGACTCTACCCTCATGGAAACAACGAGTAGAAAAGGATGGAAATGAGTTTTGAAGTTGGGGGGGAAGCATAGATTTGGGAAAGGTTTGGCATGTATTGTCTAGTGTATTGATGATCCTTTTGATATTGAGAAGGCATGATTAGTACCTAAATAAACATAAGACAATATTTTTCCAATCACTCATATGAAAAGTAAAATCAAAAATCAAAAATATGAGAATGTGTTATATCAATTTCTTGACAAACAAAGGATTGAATCCATGTCATTCTCATGCTCACAATGTAGCTATTCCATTATTTACGAAGAACATATGAACTACGTTGGATCAACAATGGACTAGAACATTGGTTTTTCAAAACAAGGTTTTTAGGTAAGCATTAACAGTGTCATTACCTATTTGTTCATGGGTTCATCTCAAATCCATCTTTTAACCAAAATCATTTATCCTAGATTCGGATTTGTTCTACAAGTGGGTTTTAGTGAAATCTTAATGAATATGAACCTAAGGAATCATAGTAAAATAACCATGTCAACCCACATTCCTATTAAGGTTTTAATTCAATTTCAATTTTAAAAATCCCCAATTATGAAAGGATGAACCCTAGAACAAAATAGATGAAATTGAAAGAAAATACTTACAATTAATTGATGTTAGATGAAGGATGAGTGAAACCCACAACTTGGAATCAATTAATTTGAGTGATTGAAGGTTTTGGAAGCTTCAACAATGGTGGAAAAAGGGTAAACCGTCGGCTGTGTGTTTTTGGGAGAGAGAGATAGTAGTTTGAAAAAGAATAAAATAATCAAATTGGCGCTCTGACAAACTTTACTGCCCGCGGTACCTTATCGATAAGGAACTGCGGGTTTGAGCCGCTGAGATAAAGAACCGCCTACAGAGGCAGGTTTTTATCACTGAAAAACGCCAAAGTTTAAAAACCAAGTTTTTCTAAGATACTTAAAAATATATCATGAACCTTTTATAATAACATTGGATCATCAAAAACACTAGGCAATATGTTTTAATGAAGGATTACGAGTTGAATCAAGATCGAAAAGAACCGAAACGGACAAACGACTACTCGTAGCAAAACGACAAAGTGGAGAGAAGTAAAGGGAAGTGAATCAAGACTAGGACCAATGCTCAAGGGATTAATGACAATTTTCAAATAGTGGTAACGAAGAGATTGTGTCATATATAGTGGTTTAAGACGTGACTTTCCGGCGAAACGTTAAACGGCTTTGGTAATGAATAAACACAAAGCAATTATTCATGTATAGACTAAGATCACTTTCAATAATAGTCTTAGTCTAGACCAAAATATGAGCAAGGTATTAATTCACTTTCTCTCCCACAAAGGGCCTACTAACCGTATGGGTGCAAACCATGGAAATCATGCTTGATACTTTAAGCTACTACTAACTCACTCTACATCACCATAGTGAGTCAAGTATCCAAGCAATGAAGGTTTGAGAGGATAAAAGAAAAGAATCACAAATCACAAACAAATGTCAAGGCAAGGATGCCAAGAACAAGCACATAGTTAAGTAATGATCAAAAGAATGATCAAAGAGCGTGTGGAAGAACGAAAGCGTACCTTGGCCATAAAGAGCAATCCATCAAGGAATCAATGCTATGCCCAACAATGACTATGATGAGTACTAAGTCTTCAAGGACTAGTATCATTCCCAATCATCTTGGTATCATCATTCAAAGATGTTAAAGATCAATGAAGATGAGTCTTCTACAAGTGCAAGTAACTCAATCCACAACCAATTAAGTGATTGATCTTCATGAGTACCTACACAAAGCAAGATGCAAACTAGTAGATACATTTCAAGAGTAGATCTAAAATGCATAAAGACTACTAATCTTAAGTGGGATGCAATATTATCAATTAAAAGACCTATTTTTCAAAAACAAAATAGTTTTGACCAAAGAGAAACTTTAGTACAACTTGACCTTCTAATTTGAGGAGACAATGGATCGATCCAAGTTTCAAAGTACAATATACTTCAAAGATCTTGAGTGACCATCGCTCTGATACCAATTGTAGAAACTAGAAGGGGGGGTTGAATAGTTTCTCTTCGATTGGCAACCAAATAAAATTACTTTCAATTTGGTTTGTATCAAAACTATCTTTTGCTTGAAGCTAAGTTACATAATGATTAGGTTCAATTCAAATGCACTAGCAAAGATAATAGGTAAGTGTAATGATAATAAAATAAGTAAAGAGTAAGGAAGGATACAACCTAGTGGGAAGACACCAAGATTTATAGTGGTTCGACAACGAGGCTCTATCCTCGTTTCTACTCCACTCCTCGAGTACACCTACTCGAGATTTCCACTATATCCACAAGCTCCCTTCTTGGCGGAGAAAACCTTACATCGTCGCTTACATTATTTTCCGACACTAAGCTAAATGTCGAGACCTAATCTTTAGCTAGGACCAATCTACACAACGTTGCCTACTTCAGAATTTAACGACACAAGGCTAGATGTCGAGTTCTAATCTTAAGGTAGAACCAATCTTCACGATGTTTCCCACTTCACCATTTTACGACACAAGGCTAGATGTCGAGTTCTAATCCAAAGCTAGAACCAATCTTCACGATTCTTCACTTTGAAGCTAAGTGAGAACTTCACACAACACAACTACTAATCACTTTCAAGTTTAGTGAGAACTCACAAGACACAACCACATCACTTTATAGTTTAGTGAGAACTACTAATCAAATCTATTACAACTCAACTAGACTTATCCAAGTACACACATGTAGCTTGGATTTACACAACACAAATCCAAGCAAACACATATGCAATGGATGTACACAACATATCCAATTATTCACAAATAACTTGGATGAACACAACTAGTCTAAGTATTCATAAACACAATGGATTGACACAAAACAAAAAGGGTATCATGATGAATATGACTAGCTCATAGATTCATCTTTATCACACCACTAGTGAGTGAGTGATCTTCTCATTGGACAAGGTAAAGGAGGGGATCAAGAGGATAATCATATGTAAACATCCTTAACACTTTAAGTGATCATTTACTAATGATTATGCTATAGAAAATAGAAAGGGGGCTGAGAAAAATGTCCAAGAGGCTTGTTGGAAAATGAGAATTGACCCACTATTTAAAGAAGACAAAGTATAACGGATATATAATGGCTATCTAGGCGCGGTACCTTATCTAGCCCGGCGGTTCCATATCGCTAAGGAACCGCCTAGCCACTTAAGGTACCGCCCCTAGAGTACACTCTGTTTTTTGTCTTTTAGTGGGGTAGGAATATCTGAGGTATTTGAAGCCTTCAAAGGATATTCTAATAGCATATGGAATATGCTATTTTCAAATTTTCATTTTCCATTTTAATAAAACATTTTCTAAAAAAGAAAGTTTATTAAAAAGTCTTTTGTCATATTAACAAAAGTGAGTTTTAAGAATAATCATTTTGATGATCACTAAGTATGATTAAGAAAGGTTAGTGATATGATTATTACCTTGATGATAATGTTAGTTAAATAATTCGTTTTGTGTTTTACACTAAATGTGTTGTATAGTTTGTTGTGATCAAAACTAAGAAAGATTAGTTAACACTAATAATGTTTTAGGCGTCACTTGCATTAACAGCATTGATGAAGAGAAAGCTTTTCAAACTCTGAAAAGGGAAACTCTGCAGCACGTCGATCTTATCGTTACCTGAAAGAAGTGAAGATTTTGTTGTTTATTTTGATGCACCTCTGAAGGATTTAGAGCTGTTTGATTTGTATATGCTTGTAGGAAACCTAGGAAGAATGAGGAAACTACACAACCCATGACTTGTAATTGGGTGCGGTGATTTTACTCTTCGTCTATTGAGACATTAATTGTATGGCACTAATGTACGGTATCCACCGATAGTAAGAGCCTACAATGTATTCTGGAATAAAAGAGGTAAATAAGCCTTTAAGTGATTACGATTGTGTTATTCGTTATCATTTGGGAAGTAGGAGCAAATTACAATGGATTCATTGTTAAGCTCTTGAAAACTCAGCCTGAATAGGATTTAATTTGTGTCAATGTTGATTGATTGACTCTGCTCATTTTATTCGGATAAATAAAATGATCGTGCGAACTAAGAATCGTTTGTTAACCACTCGTAGTAGACATAGAAGTTATGACGACGTGAAGCAAAAAAATTTGGAAATCGAGGTAGGTGGAATAGTTATGCCAAAGTTATCACCCTGAAAAGGTGTTGTGTATTTTGGAATACGTGGAAAGTTAAGTCCCCGTTAGTTTGGACCATTCGAGATGATATCGATGGTAGGTCCGACGGCATGAAATCTTAAATTACCTCGAGAGCTTCAAGGAATTCAGAATACTTTTCATATTTCGAACCTAAAGAAATTTCTTCCTGACGAAGATCTTATTATCTCTCTTGGTGAAGTATGAATCGACGGTAAGTTGCATTTCATCAAAGTACTTGTTAATATTTTCGATAAGGAAGTTAGGCAATAGAAACGAAGTCGAATTCCTATTGTCTTGTGTGATGGAACTCAAGACGAGGACCAAAATACGTTCAACCCTTTGATTTCAACGAGCGATCGAGGAAGAACGCAAGTTGATCTTCGGGACGAAGATCCCAATTTGGTGGGGATAATGTGACAATCCGTCAATTTCAGGTCGTTATTTTAATTTCGACTAATAAGTATTATATGTTGACTTTAATGAGAATTTTAAATTTTCGATTAACCGAGAAGGTTATGGCTTGAAACTTAACGTAAGAATGTCGTTTCGATGAAAACCGACAAGAAATACATTAAGTATCGATATTATATTCTCAAATTATCATATGAATGATTTTATTGTATTTATTTTTATTTCTCGTGTTTTACGTTTTAACGGATGACGAGAACTACTAGTGATCGCGATACCGACGGATGCCCAAAAATTTATGTTTTATTATCGATTGTCTCGATATTTTTGTTTTCGATGTTTTCGATTTAATTACGTTTTAAGTCGTGTCGAAGCTTTATTATTATTTTTATGAAGCGTTTCAACTTTTGAAAGTATTTTTATGAAACCTGAGTCCCGTAAATATTTTCAAAATTTAATATTTACATTTTCTACCCTTACAAATATTTAATTTCATTTTAGACCAAAACTATCATAAATTGGCAAAATCTACCCCACTACCCTACTATATATTAATTCTCCACTAACTATTTTATAACATTAATTCACTTTTACAAAAAAATTAAAAATCTCTCTTTCTCTTTGCTTTAAACCGTCCACCCCTCACCCACATTCATCAAATTTGTATAATTTTTACTGTGATTCATTCAAATCTAAAAGAAGACCCATCTTGGAAATTTAACAAGCTTCAGTTTGGTATAAATTTTTCTAACATGCATCCACTAAATTTTTCTTTTCAATTTTTGATGAAGAACATGTTATTGATCCATTTTTTATGGTGAAACATGTTGTTAATATTATTATATTTGAGTGGGATGTTGTTGCATGTTATTTATTTTGAGTAGATTAATTTTTGGATGATCATTCTAGGGTGTTAGGAGTTAAATAAATGTGTTGTGATGATATTAGGGTGATATTAGAAGTATAAAATTTGTTGAAATGGGTCAAAATGTTGATTTGGTATGATTTTTAGATGTTTAGGCAGTAACTTAAAGGCCATTTTTGAATTACTTACTGAAATAATCTTATTAAACGAATAAGATAGAGTCGTAGAGAATTTCGTTAGCTTCGATTTGATATAAAGTAGGACTTCCAACTCCAAACGAGTGCGAAGTTACAACAATTTTAGTATTTGTGTACCGGGAGACGGGTATCGGCACAATCCGAAAATTGTTATCGATATTTAGATCGAATCTCGGGGACTATAGAATGAGTTTTGAACATGTTCAAGGACTGATGTTGGAGTCTAAACCTCAGGTCATGAGTGTATTTTCAAACCCGAGTGTCAGTTTTATAAATGGAGTTGTTTAGATATGTCAAAATGGTTTTACAAGTTGAACACGTAAATCTGTCCGGTTTTTATAACACGAAGGTGTGTCGGGCAGAAGGTCTTAGAAGTAATATTTTTGAATGAAACTTGAACTGAGTCTTCTTCATATTATATGTGAGTTTGTGACCAAGTTTCGTCGAAATCAGACAAGTCTAGATAGGGTAGATTGGTGTGTACATTTGGAGTGTACATGCTGATTGGTATTTTGGACACGTAGTCCAATGCTCGTGTGGCGTGAGTTTGAGTATTCACTACTGGATATGGTGACTTACCCAAGTGTTAAGTCATTATATAAATGACTTAGCTACTGGTCCGAGGGAAGTAAAATGATAAGTTGACTTGAGTTGACTTGACGTCTTATGACGGGTCAATATCGAGAGTGCAATTGTTTGAAAGAATAATGTTGGATAAAAGGATATAGTAATATCACTTGTATTATTAAATTTTTCGGTATTGTCTTGGTTTTGTAATTGTGATTTTATATTATTTAAGTATGATTTATACTTAAGTCGATTATTAACGAACGCGCCTTATTTGGTAGGTTGCGGTTTTCGTGTTTCAACGGGCATCACTAATCGTCGGCGATCGTCTCATTACCACTATTGGCTAAGGTGAGTCTATAGCCTCGCTTTTAACATGTTTACTTGTTTTATAAAACCCGCGAGGGGGATAACATGCTTGTTTTATTAAAATAAAGGGTACAACGAGAAGTTGTGGAAACCCTATTAATGGGTGCAACGAGAAGTTGTGGGAACCCTATTTACTTGAAAAGTAATTATTGAAATTGAAATGTACAACTATAAGTTGTGGTAAACTCATGATTGTTTTAAAATTGAACACAAGGAACTAAATTGTATGTTTAGATGAAAGTTATTACATAAGTTTGTTTAGCCTTAAAAGACCCATGAATCGTGAATTGTTAATCGAAGTAACGCTAATGCTATGGATAGATCTATCGGGGTGACGCCCAGTCCGGTCGCGATTAGCTCTCGCGTGGTGTTGTGATGCACTAGTAATGAAACATCGGATGCATTGTATAAGAGAAATATACGCACTTGGCTAGGTGTGTTGGGCTGAAATAATATATGTTAACGTTCAATGTCACGAGACTTATGTAATGACACGATAATTATGTCCGTACAACATAATTGTCTTTGATAAATTATTAACCATGGAAGGTTATTTTGAATACTTGTGTTCTCTTTGTTTAAATTAAACTCTATAGATTCACTCGGCAAATTTTGATGACTTTTTAGCATGTTTTATGTCAGGTCCATTGGAAAGGCACTCGAGGAAGGCGGTTTCATGAAGCTTGCTTATTTGAAATGTCTTGGCCCGCTTTTATAAATTATATACATTCAAATAATTTTTACCATTTACTAGGTTTTGTAAACTTGAAATTATCTGGGACCGTGGATGAAATTGTACTTTTATTGAACGAAAATGAATGGATGTTTATTAAAACGACTTGTTTTGAGCCGTTTTCTATGATTATGAGATTGAACCATGATAGTAACACCCAATGACCCTTCCTCTGCTATGACCGAAATTGGGGGTGTTACATGTGGTCATAGGTTGTTATATCTCATATACAACACGCTTATAGACAGGTTTCTTGCTCTTTGATTTAGCAAGCACAGAGAAGGTCTTAGTGGACTCACTAACATGTTTAGCTCCTTTGGATTTACAAATAAAATAGGATCAACTCCATAGAGTTTATCAGAGGAGGCAAAGGTACCTGATTCTCTTCCATAGACTGAGACTCAAGTGAATATTCTAGAGTTAGGTCAGATATGAGTTGACACAAAGATAATATCTTTGGTAGCTATTGGGTTGGACTTTTTCCCTTTTCCTGCAAGGGCACGGGTGATGTCAGTTGAAATATACTCATCAAGTGTGAAATTACTACATGACCATTTTCAATGATATTTTATGATTCAACTAGTTTCAGTCAAAGTTTCGTTACACATAGTTAATTTGGTAACTTCATTCTGAAGAGCAATTTTCTTAGAGTTGAGAAGTTTAAGGTTTTCAAATTCAGACTTGTACATTAATAGTTCTTGCTTAACTTAGTGAAATTCGGTTAACAAATTCTTCCTATATTCTTCTACAAAGTGGATATCTACAACAGTGTAGTCAAGAACATGCTTTCTTTCATCATATTCAGACATAGCCAGAAGTATGTGTAAATTTTTCATTATGATGTCAACCCATTGTCCAGACCTTGCATCACTCTTACCCACAACTGGTTCATCCTCAACTATTTCTATAAATGCCCTAACCCTTATAGTACCCTCTTCATTAGAGGACAACGGTCCATCATTCCATTCATAATCTTCAACTATCAATCCCTTGTCAGATTTTTTTCTTAGCCAGAGCTTCAAGCTTCAAATTCCTTTTCTCCCGCTCAGCTTTCAGTGCCTTGTACTTATTCTTGTAATCATTTGTCTCATCAGAGGAGTTGAATTGTTGAAAAGCCTTATTCTATTGAACTTATAGGGTTTGGATGATGGTGGATAGGATGGCGAGGATGATTTTGTAGATGGAAAATCTTTTTGAAAATGCCTTGTTTTACCACAGGCAAAGCATGTTTCCTTAGACTTGTCAATAGATCTACAAGTTCCCTGATCTTTTGAAATACCTTCTTTGATTAGCCAACAGAGCTCGTTTATGATATCCAACGTTGAGATCATACATGAACACTAGACTCCTTCTGGTATCTTCTTCAACATCAGATTCGTTGTCTTGACAGCTTATATTTGAGATCAGGGCTTTTGAGCTAGACCCTTGAACAGTGAATCTTTCTGTTTTTATTTGTAAATTACATCAATTAGTCCTTCTTCATGGTTGTATTTACCATACAGTTGAGCCAGAGTGTCATATTTAATTCAATTGTTTGCCATCTATGTTTGATTCATACTCAACTACTTTCTAAGTAAGCTATTGACAACGTGGCATTTACTTCAACTTAAGGGATGGTGACTTCATTCATGGCAAGATCATTTAAAAGGATCTTCAGTCTTGTGTGAGTTTGTGATACCTTTTCACCTTCCAATGCTTTAAAAGCATTAAACTAAAGTCTGAGAGCCTGGATTTTTGTGTCTCTGGTCTCTGATGGTCCTTCATAACCTAGAACCAAATAAGGCCACATTTGTTTGGTTGTGAAACAATGAATGACAAAATTTATGATGTGATTTAGAAGAAATGATATTATGATACTTTTGAGTCTTTTATCTTGATTATCTAATCTTCTATCAGTAGGTGTACATTGCTTAAGAGGTTTCTTAAATGGATTTTCTTTAGTTGAAGTCACATCCATGGGAACATATGGTCCATTTTCTAGAATTTCTAGAAGAAATGGTTCAATTCCATCAACATAGAGAAGAAGTTGACTTATACAACTTGTGAAGTCTTCTTCGTCAAATATCAAAACCTTAGTCACGTGTGACCCTCCTATTGTATCAAGTAATTGAGGAAGATCGTCTTCATTTGGAGTACTGGTGACTCGAGGTGACGAGGGTGTTACTGGTGGATTATTATTGTTCCCGGTTGGTGGTGGTGGTGATGGGATGTTGTTGCTCGTTTTAGGCATGGTGGATCTTGATTTTAAAATGATGAACGATGTTTATAAAGTGGTTTTAATGATCAAACACCACTCTGGTACCAATTGAAAGTCCCCAATACACGACTAGAATGATTAATGTAAAGGTAATAACACCATAAATACTTTTCAAACGCAAGACTTTATTAATCTATAATCAGGTATTACAATGTGTTATGGATCTCACAGTTTGAATGACAATGTATGCTATACCCTTTGGACAAAAAAAACTTAACAAGAATGTTAAGTTTACAAGAAAACTCTAAAGATTAGGTGTTCAAGTGAAACAGATGACTCTGTGAGTTTGAAAGAGTTAATGCTACTAAATGATACAAAGTGAATGACATTATCTCTTTACAACATTCTTTATTTATAGTTACGAGGTAAAGTAAGTTGGTTGAGTTGATAGCGACTTATCAAGAATCTTGTGGGATCAGACATTTGCATCAATACTCTTCTATTTTTGGTAAACTGCTACAAAGCTTTTGGCCATAGTGCTGACAACTATTTGCCTTATCTTCATACCCTCGTACTTTAGGCAGCTTTAATTCAAAGCTACAAATTGTCCAACTCAAATAGTTCTCACATAAACACTAAGAGATGCTCAAAGGTACAAAGTGTTATCAGGGTATTGCCACCCCTGATAATACTCAGCCACCGAGAGAACCTAATACATTTCAGCTGTTATCCATCACACCTAATTAGTATGTCTTTAGATAATCTTCGAATTTCTTGGCAACGTCTCTGAATTGAAATTCTCTATTGTTGCTCACATAGATCAGAATCTCTGTGAGACTTTCAATACTTTTATGTAGGCACATGTAAGGATACAAGACGTAACGTATTTATGGAATAAATCTTTGTCTAAGGGAAAACGAAACAACGTGATTTTCCCAACATTGTTGACATAGGCAAAAAGGTTGCCATATAGACTAAGGTACAACCTTTGAAGTTAGTCAACGCTTCAAAGGAAGTTCGCGTTAATCTTGATACTCCAATACTTATTAGTTAAGAAATCAATGAGACCATGTAACAACTCACTGAACAACAAATTCAGGATCACATAGATAAAATGGAGAGAATCAAATTGAAGGAAGCTAAGCAGGCTGATGAAGCTGTTATCCTGGAAGTTTCTACTAGATTGGTTAAGGAAGCTGGTGGTGATCTCAAGAAGTTTTATAGCATGACATGTGGCAAATAGTTTGTCAAGAAGAGGAGCTGAAAGCTATTCAGGATGACATGCTCAAGAAGCAAAAGAAAACAGCGATCTAAAAATAAGTAGTATGATCAGTATGTTTGGATCACCATTGAAAGAAGAAAACTTGAGCCCATCACCAACATCATAATTATCTCCAACTTTAAGCATGTGGCTATGATAGTCTTTAGGGATAATTATGAGAGAAACTTTGTGGTACGAAGGCCGTTCAACTCCTACGGTATCAGTGAGTGGGTTGAATTAGGAAGGATCATTAAGAAAAAATTCAACAAGTGTGTCTCTGATCTGCTAAACCCCCTTAGTAACAAGTAAAACAGACTAGATCAAATCAAGAAACAAATTGGGATCACTGAAGATCTCCCACTGGCTGAGAATGACCCATCTTAGGCAAGAAGCAAGAAAAGAAAGGGGGTGAGCTAGAGGTGGGCATAAAAACCAGTTTTCAAACCAAAACCGGAAACAACCCGGTAACCGGGACCGGTCAAAACCGGTTTTGACCCAACAGGTCCCAGTTTTTTTTACAGACAGGGGGTTCTTGGACCAGTTCGTGTTTTCGAGGCTTCGGCCGTTTGTCGACCGGTTAACCGGTACCGGTTTTTTTACCGGTTAGGAGCGGGTAGTGGGATTTCAAATTTTGAATTTTGAATTTTTTGGTGGGACCGTTTGGTATTAATGGAGGAGCGTTTTTTTGAATTTTTGGGACCCATTTGGCTATTCTTTTTAGTGTAAATAACCCATTTGTGTGTATGTTTTAAACATAAAACACAAAAATCTTCTTTCAATCTGTCAACTTTGAAGCAAAAATTCAAAACCGAATTTCTTCACTTCACTAATGGCAAATAAAGCTAGTTCGTCTACTACCGCCGCCACCAGTGTTGGTTCAACAACCCAAGAACCCAAACCCACGGTTGTTGAAATTCTTAAACACAACCATACCACCACGGTTTGGCAAGAGTACAACAACGTTTGTTATCAAACGGTTTTTCTAAGGCTCAACGTAAGCATTGCTTTGGGTTTTTTGTGCCCGGTGCCAACTCGTTGTTGAGGTCTCATCTCACGCATTGTGTGACGCTCAAGAATACTCCGACAAAGGGTCAAGCTTATATGAGTCGAGACGGGAGTATATTTTCTTATAATTCGGATTTGCTTCGAGAACAATTTGTCGGAATGGTGATTTGTCGGAATGGTGATTCAAGAGGGGTTGTAGTTCAACCATTTTGACAACCCGCGTATCACTAGGGTGTTTCAAGACACTCTTCAACCAAAGTATAACCATGTAAGTCACACTACTCTTAAACGTGATGCTAAGAAATTATGGAAAGTGGTTAAACAAGTATTGGAAGATGGGTTTTTAAATTTGGATACTTGTGTTAATTTAACTCCGGATATTTGGTCTGTTCCTCATGGTTTGATTGGCTCATACATGTGTGTCACCGCACATTGGATTGAGCCTAAAACATGGAAAATGATGAAACGGGTCATTGCATTCGAAGACTTTCTGAGTCCTCACAAGGGATACATTTTAGCTAATATGTTAGTTAAAGTGTTAAGAAGGTTCATTTGGAAAATAAAGTTTTTTCAATCACGTCGGATAATGCAAGTAACAATACATACGCCATGGGTAAATTAAAGATGAAATACGAACCAATTAATGGCATATTCTTTCATAGTGGTTGTGTTGCACAATCATTAACTTGGTTGTGCGAGACGGACCAGACGTGCTCCCGATAAATCACATGAGAGAAGCTTTTAAACGAATGTTGAAAGATATTTTTAAAGCGGGGAATTAAAGATACGTTTCGTATATTAAGGTTTGTAAAGATGCACAAAAACCATTTTTAGCACCTAATTGGGATTTCCTACTAGATGGAATTCCACTTTTTAGATGTTCCAATGTGCTTTAAAACAAATGACAACTTTACAATACTTTCATGACGAATTGTACGAAAATGGTTTGACCCCTAATGGATTTGCGGTCGATAATTGGGATCATATTGAAAAAATAACCCGATTACTTGAAGTTTTTAACAATGCCACAAAACTAATTTTAGGAGTTTATTATCCAGCGGCTCATTTGGTAATGCAACAAATCGTTATAATCTACAAAAAAAACTCAGTGAGTCTGAATTAAATTGTGATATTTATTCAAATATGGTTGTTCCAATGAAAGGAAAGCTAAAAAAATATTGTGCATAATTCCCACCTATTCTTACTTGTGCGGCAGCTTTGAATCCATGTTTTAACATAAACGGGGTAGAGGTGTTTATCGATGCAATTACGGAAAACTTGGAGCTTTTTGATTCAAACGTGTGGTTTGCAAGAGATTCAAAACTTGCTTTCAATGAACAATTCAAAAGTTTGTGAAACTTTTATTCGGAAAAGTATGGTAACCAACCTCCTTCAAACTATGATGGTGCCTCATCTTCTTTTTATTCGCGTTCAAGGAACATAGTTACGAATTTGTGGCATACTTTACAAGATACCGCAAACAACAGGGCAAGAATGAACACTTGATGAATAACGAGTATCACATGTATACCTCGCGCAATTGGATCTCGAATATGGATCCAAGTCCGTTTAAAAGTTTTGATGTGTTGGGGTTTTGGAAAGAACAAGAACCTATGTTTCCCATTCTATCTCGAATGGACCGAGATATACTTTCGGTTCAAGCTAGTTCAATAGCTTCAGAATCCGCTTTTTCTACAAGTGGAAGGGTTCTCTCAAACCGAAGAACAAGACTAACGCCGATGTCCTTGGATATGTGCATGTTTTTGAAAGATCATTTGGATGCGGCCGAGCGTATACAACATAAAACAAGTCCTGAAATCCCCGTTGACGTTAAATAATAGGTTTACGAAGAAGAGGTTGAAACGGGTCAAATACCCACACTTTCTGATAAAGAACTCTCACAAGATGAAGTTGCTATGTCGAAAGCTATGTGTGCTGGATCGTAGGATGAAAACAATATTTCCGGTTAGCTTTTAGATGTACTGTATTTGATGTATTTCCTTTCGATGTATTTGTATTGTTGTTTTTCATTTCCTATGTATCGTAACAATGTATCGTGATGTTGTGATTAATAAAAGTGATGTATTTATTTTCAATATGGTCTACGGCTAGTAACAACTCGAAATTTCAAAAAATAAAAAATTAAAAAATAAGCCGGTACCGGTTAACCGGGCAAACCCGGTTAGGGACCGGTTACACCGAACTGGATTTTTGGGCCTTCAGCCGGTTCGGTTCTTAACTGGTTTTGACCACGTTGACCAAAGATCGACCCGGTTTCGGTTTCTCTAAAAATCGGACTGGTTAACTGGTATGTGCACCTCTAGGTTGAGCTAAAGCTTGAGGTCAAGGTCGCTGGGTTGGAGTGTAATAGATCACTTCTAGAGAATATCCCCTTTATGAATGAAATGGTGACTGAAGAACGTGGGATATCTTCTTCATAGATGTATTTAGTGATAAAGCATTTCAAAGGATGAGTCACATTCACAAGGTGATCAGTAGACTGATATGGCTACGTAAATAATGAATGAAAAAAAAGAGAATAGGAGGTTTTACAAGAAGCTCAGGAAACTGATAAGCGAGAGACGTGATAAAGAGAATAAGAGGTTTTACAAGAAGCTCAGGGACTGATAAGCGAGAGACATGATAAAGAGAAGATGGTTTTGACCAAAAGAGTGAAAATGGAATCTATAGGACTTTGATCCCTGAAAGTACTTTGTATTTTAGCTTTATTTTTTACTAGACTGATATGGCTATGTAAATAATGAATGAACAAAGTACTTATGTTTTGATGAGTTCCTCGTCACTTTATTGTTTTTCAGTATAGGAAGAAACCTTTCTGCTCACTTATAATGAAAATAACTTAGGCTTATTTTAAATCCAAACAGGAAAAGATTGTTAGGTCATTTCAGTGCCTAATGATCTCACTAACAGATTTAAATTACAATTAGCCTAAGTTCAAATAACCTTGAATACTAAAACGTCATGAGTGGATAGTCACTAAGTGAGTTGTCTTCGAGTTTCTCGGCCTGAGTCGACAAGAAAGACTCGAGCGTTCAGTGAGGCGTCACTCAGTGATTGATGTATCCGAGATGAAGAAGATGGTGATGGTTCAGTGAGTTGTGGCAATAAACTCACTGAGCCCCGTATGATCTCCTAAACAATTATGAAGTCTTGAAAATTAAAGATTGGACGAGATAAGTTTGAAGTAGATAAGATCAAAGGATAACACGTGAAATCAAACTTACCTTTCAAAGATAAGAGTATTGATCATTGTAAAGGCATTTGTTCCCATACTTAGAATAGGTATAGACAAAATATACATTAGTACCTTTAACAATGTAAGGAGAATTGCACATGACAATCCATTGTCTTACCTAAACCCATAGGTGTATAAATAGGACTCGGTGTAGAGGAGAAAAATAAGTTTGTGCATTAAATGTTTCAACATTTACAAATAATTTTTTTCCGCCAAATACGATAAACGCTTGAGTTTTAAACTCATTGTTGTCTTTATCGTCAAGTCAACTAATCATTAGGATTAATTGACTCGACGATAAAGATAGTTGTGCTCCTTCTATTTAAACAATTTTAAATTACATTACTTTTATAGAATAGTTATTTTGGATATCATACTTTTCCTTGGATATGATGGGACTCATCCCCACCATCCATCTTATTTTCATCTAATGGATAAGATTAAATATATTTTATTTTTCACTTATTTTTTTTAATTTAAATATCTTTTAAGTCGTTAAGTATTAACTAAAATAATTATACCATCGCGACGAGCGTTTAATTATCTTTCTACCAACATGCATTATGATATACTTTTGAAGAAAAAAATTTGTTTTTTTCTTGTTAAAATTTACGTGAAATATCATATATGATAATACTGTTTCACCGTATATGATAGCAGTGTTAAATCATATATGATATGGGTTTTTATCATATATGATAGGTTATATCATAAAAGATACTGGTCATGCATCATATATGATATTAATATCATATATGATAATTTTTGAAAACGTGAAAAAAATGGAAAAAAAATTGTCGAAAGTGTATCATATAGCGTATCTATAGAAAGATAATTAAATGCTCTTCGTAACTGTATGTTTTTTTTTTCACATAACGATTAACGGTTTAAGAGATATTAATGTTTGAAAAAAGATGGTGAAAATATATTTTGTGTTTAATCTTATTCATTGGATTAAAATAGGATGGATGGTGGGGATGAGTCCCCTCATATCAAAGGAAAATTATGGTATCCAAATGAATTTAAATCTTACTTTTATCATGATTAACTTATACTCAACTGACTCTTTGGTAAGACCACAGGGTACGGGGGGTAATCCCCTCGAGTTTTCCCACGGCGCCACCCGAAAACGCGAGCCACCACACCCCACATGGCGTTTTCGTGTCTCGCGCCTAGGGTACGGCGCGCGTTTTCGCGTGAAAACGCGACACGAAAACGCGAGAACCACACCCCTTTCTCGCGTTTTCGTGCATTTATAATTTTTTTATTTTTTTTTACCGTTGCATTTGATTTTAATACCGTTGGAGGAGCGGGGGAGGACCCTTTTTTAAAAAAAAAACCTATTTTTTCACCTATAAATCACTTATAAAACACCCATTTAACCTCAACAGTCATTTTCACACACTAGTATAGTTAAAATGGAAGACATTCCCGATACGTACGAGTATTACTCCACACTTGATATGAATAATTACGCTCAATACGTCGATTATTTAGATCGATTAGAAGAAGTTGAAGACGAAAAAGACCCGTATACAAGACGCTACATTCCACGTGAAAGAGAATGGGCGGAAGAAAAATTACAACGAGATTATTTTGGGGATGAAAATACGGCACCTATATACCCGAAAGAATATTTTCGACGAAGGTATCGTATGAGCTTCACTTTGTTTAATAAAATTTTTAGTGATATACAAAATTATAATGCCGGCCCTTTGCCCGAATACTTCCTTTTTTTTAAGCAACGTCAAGATGCAACGGGTCGTTTGGAGTTTTCTACTCATTTGAAATGTACATCCGCCATACGCCAATTGGCATATGGTACAAGCCCCGATGCATTTGACGAGTATTTTTAATGTGCGGCACGTTGTTCCCGTGAATGCTTATGGCATTTTACTAAATTCATATATATATTGTATGTTGAAGAATATTTGAGAAAACCTAATTTAGCGGATGCCAACATGTATATGATTTACATGAGAAGAAACACGGTCTTCCGGAAATGCTACGGAGCATAGATTGTATGCATTGGGAATGGGTTAAATGCCCCAAGGCGTTACATGGTCAATTTTAAAATAGATGTAAAAAATACTCGACTATAATGCTTGAGGTCGTAGCCGATCAACAATTATGATTTTGGCATGCATATTTTGGGGTACCGGGTGCAAATAACGACCTTAATGTGTTAAATGGTTCACCGTTATTTGATGACCTTCTAGCCGATAGAGCTCCCGAAACTCCGTTTGAAGTTTTTTTTTTTTTGGTAACCGTGATTTCTGACTCATTGGCCGACTAATCCACGGAGTTTGAGCCCACCGCCACACAGACTCAAACCAGGTAAAGCCCTCCCTTTTCAGGAGGTTGGCGTGACCACTTCAAGGTTGTTTGCACCTAGTGAGAATTGAACTTGAGACCTCACACACTTTGGAGTGATAGCCACAAATCTTTTTGCCACTATTCCCGTTTGAAGTTAACGGGAATACTTATAACAAAGGTTATTATTTAGCGGATGGCATTTATCCACAATGGTCAACTTTTGTCAAAGCTTTTAATGTCGCTAGGGATGCAAAAACATTGAAGTTTAAAAAGGTTCAAGAAAGTGCAAGAAAAGATATTGAAAGAGCCTTTGGTGTGCTACAAGGTCGTTGGGGAATTATACAACAACCGGCACGAGCGTATCAAATGAACATCATAAGGAGAATTATGTACACTTGCATTATATTGCACAACATGATATTGAAAGACCAAAAGTTCGATATAAGTGAATATATGCACATGTACGTTTCTCCCGAACCCAACATTACACGTACTTGGGCCGAACGATGCGAAAGACAACAAATGAAAACAAAAGAACTTCGAGATAGAGCAACGCACGAAGACCTTCGATACGACCTTGTTGAACACTTGTGGAATCAAGAAGAAGGTCAATAAAAAAAATCCGGTTAATTTTTATTATTATTTTTTTCCGGTTAATTTTTTTTATTCTGTAATTTTTTTTATTGTGAAATTTTTTGTTATTAATGAAATGTTATTTTAAGTTTATTTTTATGTGGGCCCAATGTATACTACATGGCTTAAGCCAACCAAGGAGCGTGAAATGTGGTGTTGTGGAGTTTGTGGTGTGGTGGGATCATTTAGCCACCACACACCATACCATGAGAAAATTCTCGTGTTTTCCCACGGCTCAACACGAAAACACCAAACTATACCTCGTGCTCTATGTAAAAGTCTAATTACAAATACTAAGAGGACACGGTATGGCTGGTTGGTGGCTGGCTGGCCACGACGGCGCGAGGCCACGGCGGCGTCAACCACACCGTGGCTCGCGTCTTCGGTTTTGGGCTGGTTACTACCAGCCGACGCCATGGTGACGACGCGAGGCCACGGCGGCGCCAACCACACCGTGGCTCACGTCGTCGGGTTTTTTTAATTTTTTTTTTATTATTTTTTTTTTAAAAAATTTAATACCGTTGGGCAACGGCTATTTTTTTTCCATGTTTTTGACCGTTTTTTGGTGTTAAATACCCCTTTTTCATATAAGGAACTTCGGGATAGGAATGTTCACGATTCTCTTCGACGTGATCTCGTTGAGCATTTATGGAACCTTAATCATTGATGTTTTTTTTTATTATTGTTATTTTTTAAATGTAATTTTTTTTTTCGTGTATTATTTTTTTAAAAATTTGTATTTGGATTTTTATTATGAATGAAATGTGTTTTTAGTTTAAAATTAATTGTTGAAAAAAAAAAAAGTTGAGTGACGACGACACGAGAATTCTCGTGTTAACCAGGGAGGGGGGTTGAGCCATCGTGGGGAGTTTTGGTGTCGTGGGAGTAAAAAGTGATATGGCATCACCTTTTGCCCACGATACGAGCACGACGGCTCAACCACACCGTGTGCTCTAAGAGCTTCGCCGTCGATTCCAATGCTTATAATAGTTATGCATTTTGTTTTTCCTTATAGTCTAGTTTGTCTCTTTTCTATGCCTTTTTGAAAATTCACAGCCTTTATTTCAAAATACTTTCCAAAAGAAGAAACAACCAAAATTACATCCGGCTATGTCTTCAAATGGTCAAATCACTAGAAAAGTTAAAAAGAAAAACACAATTTTTTTGTTAGATACGGTCATCCGAATCCTAGGTAAACAAAAAGTTTGGCCATGGGTGACATCAACTATATGGTACGGAGAAGGAAACAACGATGATTTACTAGTGAAGATGATATGAAAAGTTGCGCGCAACCGCAAACTTACCCTATATAAACAAATGTCCCCTTCAGGTTACATATACTCTCACATGTCTCCGACCCAAATCAATTCGAAAGCTAAGAGATCACTTGCGCTTAAAAAACATCCTCCTTACTTGGAGGTATAATTTCATTACGTACACCTTTTGTTATATTCGTTAAATGCTGTATATATTTTGCTGATGCTAATTAATTTGTCATTTTGAATGTGTTTAGATGGTTAGTGACGCGTTAGTGACGTTGAATGAATGTAACGGGTCGAGTCAGTATGCGATTGGGAAGTTTATTGAAGAGAAGCATAAGGACCTGCCTGTCAACTTTAAGAAAATGTTGTTGATTCAGTTGAAGAAGCTAGTTGCTAGTGGCAAGTTGGTTAAGGTTAAAGCTTCCTACAAGCTTCCTTCTACTGCTAAAATGGTTGCAACTCTCAAGCTGAAGAAAGCAGCCGTTCCGGCTAAGAAGAAACCAAATGCACCTGCAAAAATTAAGGTTATTCCAGCTAAAGCAAAGCCCGCTCCTGAAGCTAAGCCGGCTCCAATAGCTAAGACCGTTCCAATAGCTAAACTGGCTGCTAAAGCTAAGCCCGTTCCAAAAGCCAAACCAGAAGCTAAGGCAAAACCGTCTTCAAAGGCCAAGCAAGTAGCAAGGCCATCGACTAGATGGATTGTGACGAGGTGACTGAAACCGAAGAACACATCTTCGTCTCATGTGGTATTGCAAAGGAAATATGGAAGGGTATTGCAGACTGGTGGAACATCCATAGAATCACAGTGACGTGTCTTGCTGATGCAATCAATCTTGCTGACATTGTCCCCCTCCCGGCTCCCGGAAGAAAGTTTTTTGACACGGCTGTTCAAGCTACCCTTTGGACCTTATGGAGGTTTCGTAATGAGATGATTTTCGCATTAAAAAGACCCAACAAGCGCCTCATCCTTGACAATATCAAACTTTCGTCATTTAATTGGTGCTCTAGTAGACAAAAGAAAGTTACAATTAGGTGGATTGATTGGATCTGTAACCCTTCTAATTCTATTTTATCTTGTGTATAACTTTGCTAGCTTCTTGCTAGTTTAGTAGCTTTTTCTATATATAAATTCTAATGCCGTTCAAAAAAAAAAGACTAGATGGATGCCGGGGAAACAATCTCCAGGTAAAGTGGCTCCAAAGACACGTGGCAGGCTAATTGCTTTGGATGAAGTCATCAAACACTTTGGAGAGCCAATGGAGGAAGCTGCGGGCATCCTTCGTGGTGAGTATATATATTCAATATTCTCTTGCTGGTAATTCTAGAGATGGCATGCATTTTTATACCTTCTTACCTATGAATAAGTAGACATGGGTTAAATAGAAATATCAGAGTAACATAGCAAATTCATATTTAATCACTTGTTTTGAATGACAGAGCTCATTAGTGCATTCTCCTGGTTAGGTTTAAAGTTTAGAACATTTCTAAAGTCCCCATTTTCACTTTGTACATTGTATATATAGCTAGCAGAGCTACGTTGAAGCGCCTTTTCAGAAGTTTTGGTGTATCAAGGTGGCCATATGATACTGCTAAAAGTGATTCACTTAACTCGATTTTTAAGGGATCCAATGAACCACAATATACAACAAGTATAACTCATAGTCCTGGCACCTTTAACAAACATGATAAGCATAGTTCAACAGCTATTCGTTACCAGCAAGTACAGACAAATCTGCCTGATAAACTTGCGCAGCATGAAACAACGAACAGAAACTCATTGACACTTTTGACTATCAAAGCAACATACAAAAAGGATATGGTAAGGTTTTCATTCAAACTTTCAGATGGATTTATAAAGTTGGGAGAGCAGATTGCTACACGGTTTCAACTCAAGCTAGGTAGCTTTAGCCTGAAATATAAAGACAAAGATGACGATATGATATTGATAGCATATGACAGTTGCTTAAGTGTATCAGTTGATGATTTTAGACTCCCAGACGGTCGAACTGTCATAAGACTCATTGTTTGGCTGCGTGTTAATTAATCAGATAACGTAAAGCAAATTTGGTGTTATTTCAAATTAACTCCTATTGATGCTATTAATAAAGGGTATGATCTAAGTACGCAGTTTTGTTGAGGTGTCATGTAATCAATGGATAAAACTGTTAGTAAATGATGTCATGTTTGTATTTAAAGTTTTCTTTTGAATAAAACAGTGTGTATTTGTGGTTTTATTTTCTAATTAGTTTCTTTAAGGATTTCCCTGCTGATTAAGAAACATTCATTGGAATTTTGACCTTATGTCAATAAAGGTTTCAAAATCGTTTGAATTCTGAAAATTTTCTTAGATATGTTGGGACTAAGATTCCAGCATTTGATGTTTGTAATTATCTGTATTTTATTTTAGCATTATATGCAGGCTAGGACTCTTAGAATAAAGGCCTGCAAATATAGATTATTATGGGCCTAAGGCCTTAGACGAATTTCATAGGATATTTAGGTATTTGATAGTTAAAACCTGTCAATTACAGTTAGTTAGTTATATGACGGTTATCTTGAACAGGCATGAACCATCGTACCTTTTCATGGTGCCTGTTCATAACATATATATAGGGGAAACACTGTAAACATTCAATATCAATCCATTTTACAGTTTAGTATATTTTGTGTCATTTGTGATTGTTATTTTGCCATATCAATTACACACTTTGCATACCAAAGATCTCAAAACCAAACACTGTATCAAGCAACAACATGGATAGACTTAGGCGCAATTCTGGAAAGTGGCAAAGGCCATTAAACTGTACATATGGCCGATACAATAATTGGTATCAGAGCGCAAGTCTGGGGAGGCCACCAAGGAGAATTGTGCAGACAGAATTCCTACGAAGAAAGAATAAAGATTAAGAAAGGAAGAACATTTGAAGATCACGATAAATTATTGTTTGCAAAACACAACAATAATGGTCAAAGACATCGCTGTGATAATCAAGGAAGAGGAAGATACATTCCACCACATAACCGAAATCATGACGATAATAGACAACATGGAAAAGAAGAAAATTTCTCAAAAGATTACAACGAAGCAATGAAAAAGCCTAGAGATTTCAGCAACATAAAATGCTACAATTGCAATGAATATGGACATTATGCCTCACATTGCCGCAAAAAGGATCAAAGACATCAAAGACAAGAAGCATTGAACTTTGTGGAAGAAGATTTAGAACCGACTTTGCTAATGGCATCCACAAGCTTCAACAAGACTCAATGGAAATCTAGCAAGGATACACCAACAAACGAAAATATTTGCTTTGCAAAAGACTATGATCAACACTCGATGTTTGAAGAAACTATACTAGAGGAATTTGAAGAAGGACACGATCAAGAGCTTGAAGATCAACAAGTCGAAGGAAATAACAAAAGAAAGCCTAAAGTCAAGACACGCTTTTGGAGCAATATTATTTCAAAAGTTGTTCAAAAGATCAAACGAAAATGAAGACGATGGCATTTGTGATTAAGGGGGAGATGTTGGGCCGATTCTCTTAGCCCAATGGGTTAATCCCAAATCCCTCATCAGACACTTATTTAGACAGTTATTTTAGGAACGGTTATTGGCAGTTACTACTACCAACCGTTACAACGGTTCTCATGAAACATCACAACGTTTCATTCGTGCCGTTTAGCATAATATAAATAGAGTAGGAAGATTTGTAAAACTGCATATGATAGAATTGTAAACACAAGATTTATTCATATCAATACAATTTATATTTCGGTATATCCTGATTAAAGTTTGAACGATCCACACACACCCAGATTTATCACAACAATTGGTATCAGAGCAAAAGAGACAAGGAGGAGAGGTTTGGCAAGTGTGTGAAAAAAATAACAAGGGATTGCAGAGAAATGTTGAAGAAGAAACTGGGAGAAGTCGAGGCCTATAATGCATCAAAGACGGGAAATAAGATGGTGCACTACAACTGCTTCTATTGCAACATGGATGGACACATAACAAAAACGTGTCCAAGCAAGATCAAAGATGATGCACCGGGAATCACTCAAAAGAAATACCCTGTTGATAAAAGCATGATCCTATGCTTTAGATGCAGAAATCATGGCCACTTTGCCAACAAGTGCCCATCAAAGAATCAAATACAATCAACTGTAAGTTTGAAATATCCTTATTTCATTCACTTTGAAACTACGAGTATTGTTAAGGGTACAGATGAGGGTACATGGAATAACTATTGGTATGTTAGTGCAACAACAAGCAAGCACTTAACATCCAACCTTGATTTCTTCGTGAATATTAAAGAGCAGTTTCAAGTAGAAAAAATAGAGGGACAACAAAAATTTCTCTTTACTTATGGTATAGGAGAAGTCATCATAGACAATGGAAAGTCTGGATGCATGATCCCAGGGGTACACTATGCCCCTGAGAGCACACTCAACATCCTTTCAATTGACCTTTTAAGGCAACAAGGATTTGAACTCTTATTTGATGAAGGAAAATGTACTTTGGAGTACATGTTCAAAACCAAACTAGGAAGGAAACTGGATGTTGATAAGATGAAACAAATGCATAACAACTATCTAAATGACTACTTTGAGTCATTAGATAAAGACAGGAAAGAAAAGGAGGCAGAGAAGGAGAAACCTTTGGAGGTTATAGAAGAACCAGAAGTACACAACTTCCATGGTTTTGTGGATTTTCTGAATTTGATAAAAGCAGAAAACATAGACAATAGAGAATGGGACACATACAGAAGCAGGTTTGAGAAGGTATTGGAGTGGTTCTATAAGAACTATCTCAAAAGAGAATTACCAGGAAAGATACCACCAACAATAGATGGGATCACTATCCATCTATTTGATTTCTACAAACTAATGGAGAACATGGGTGGATATCTATCTGTGCACTTTGGATTGGAATTTGGAATGATTGCTGAGATCCTTGGCCTAACAAAATCAGATGGAGAAAAGATTAGAGAGTGCTATCAGACTTATTTGGAAGTCTTTGTTTCCTACTTTAAGACGGCTAGAGCACCACGGGATCCAATACAGAAGAATGATGGATCAGAAAGCTTGGAAGAATATGACTGGAAGCTTGAAGAGAAGGTTGCTACATAGGCTGCAAGAAAAGGGAAAGGAAAGATTGAGCACTTTGGGATTATGTTGGAAGGAGAGAACAAGCAATCAGAGACTGCACAACAAAGGATTGAAGACCTGACAAAATGCTACAAATGCCAAAACTATGGGCATTATGCATTTGAATGCCCATTGAAGGAAAAGAAGAAGATCCAAGAGATGTATGCATCATACAAGATCTCTGCACCAAAGATTGAGGAAGGAATGGATTCCACCAGCACTTCCAATGAAGACTTCAACATCATCACATGAAGACACAAAGCAAGGATTGACATCAAACCCTTTCATCTTAGGGGGGTGATGTTGGGACTAAGATTCCAGCATTTGATGTTTGTAATTATCTGTATTTTATTTTAGCATTATATGCAGGCTAGGACTCTTAGAATAAAGGCCTGCAAATATAGATTATTATGGGCCTAAGGCCTTAGACGAATTTCATAGGATATTTAGGTATTTGATAGTTAAAACCTGTCAATTACAGTTAGTTAGTTATATGACGGTTATCTTGAACAGGCATGAACCATCGTACCTTTTCATGGTGCCTGTTCATAACATATATATAGGGGAAACACTGTAAACATTCAATATCAATCCATTTTACAGTTTAGTATATTTTGTGTCATTTGTGATTGTTATTTTGCCATATCAATTACACACTTTGCATACCAAAGATCTCAAAACCAAACACTGTATCAAGCAACAACATGGATAGACTTAGGCGCAATTCTGGAAAGTGGCAAAGGCCATTAAACTATACATATGGCCGATACAATAAGATAAGTAATTAGGGTAGTGTTAATTCTTCTTGTTGCCCATTTATGAAAATCGATCCACCTACATCTCAATGTTTTTTCCATAATTCTACAGGTATCTTCTTAGATAAGTAATTAGGGTAGTGTTAATTTTTCTCGATTGACATTTCAACAGTATTGGCGTGATAATTTAGTTAATGCTAAATGGGATTGTGATTCTCAGATATGTAACTACACTTGAAATTTGAATAAGCACACTACATCTTTTATGAAATGTTGCTGTTAATATCTTATCAAGCTTAGGCTAGTCGATTCTGATGGATTTGGTCACTAAGGTTCTTTTTTTGTAAAAGAATTATTCTCATTAAGTAAGGTCTTCTTTTTGTTTCAGGCTCATAATTGTAAGAATTATTCTCACATATTAAGCCAAACAGCATTCTTGGACATTCCCATGAGCTCCTTTTTGGTCATCTGCAATCGGTTGGTCTTGATTTCCCAATATGGTTAAGTGAGGTTGCTGTCAGTGAGGAGGCGTCATATAAGGAAAAGAGATTAATGGAGTCGGAATCATTGCAAGTTATTCGATTGATCAGCTTTGTTAGTCCCTAACATTGTGTTAATATTGTGACAAATTTCTAATAATATAATGGACAGTTAATTATGTGAAACATTGAAGGAGATCGACTGATATTACACCTTATAAGGTCAGTTGCTCTTGTTCCACTCTTAACATTTGCCACTATACTAGAACAGGAGGATAATGATGTATGTCATATGTTTGGGGAAAGAAGTGACCCTTTTTGGATTGTCTTTACTCTCTATGAATATCGTAACTTTTGAAAGACCCATGCATAAGTAACTGGGTTGAATGGACGCAGACCATTTTGGGCAGGAGCATCAGCAACTGCAGTTTTAATTGAAGTGGATGCCTTCAAAGCATCTGATGTTATTTACCGAGCTCTTAGCTCCAGAGGCCATCATGACATGCTTCAACCAGCATTTTATGTAATTTAACACATACGATTTGATTCACAGGTGCATCAATCTTCGACAGATGCAGAGTCATCTCGGCTTGTAACATCACTAAAATGAAGGGAGAGATGTGATTATGGACGGAACGCTCTCATGGGTCCCATTTGCTGTGCAAACAATAACAATGGCAAGAAATGTTCACAGAAAGCGTTATCATATGGGACCTGGATGCAAAAGGAACGAAGACGGAAGATGCATAAGGTAATTACGTGGGAAATACTTTTAAGTAATTTAAACCAGTTTTTATGAACACATAAAGTAAAGACGATGAAATGGGCAACTTGATGAACAAAGTGAACCATTAGAAGATGGTCATACGAAAAGAAGACTATCCAGGATAGAACTATGTGGAGTTGTTTGTGATCCTTGTCTAGCTGTTATAAGATGCATAAGGTAATTACGTGGGAAATACTTTTATGTAATTTAGACCAATTTTTATGAACACATAAAGTAAAGACGATGAAATGGGCAAATTGGGTAATGGGTTAACCCAACTCGGTCATTTAAGCACTTCCTAAAAGTTATCCATTTGACATGTTAGGAATCTGCCTGACCTGTCCATTTTAAATTGATAGAGTTTGGTCAATTTTTAACAGGAGAGCAATCATGTGTAGAAGGGCAGTGAGAGTGAGGTCGCAGTTAACATCACACAAGCAATTTGCCATGGCGTTTATGACATATTGCAACCTAGTAGACGGCGCGAGACTATATCTTACCAATGATCTCGATGGACCACCAAAGGTATATCTATTTTATTATTCTCTCAATTTTATTATTTGCTATCTCTTTTTTAGTTATAATATGTGAGAACTGTGTGTAAAGTTGATAGGATGGAAAGAGAAATAGAAGACATTTGTTGGTTGATCCAGATGAGAAATCGAGCTTAATGTTGATAGAAAGTTTGAATGAGAAAGCAGACTCGATATATGAGCTTTTGGCATGACATCGTCCTGTCACCGGTCCTGTCACCGGAGTGAATAATAAGAATGATCTAAAACATTCTATTCAGAAAATCGAAAGCAAAATCAAGAAAGGATGATTTGTCGCTGACCAAACTTTTTGAATGTCTTTTGGTATCAAAAATTTGTTTGCATGAAAGATTATAAGCTGTATAACTAAACTCAGATGAAGTGAATGTCTTATTTAGATCTTTTGCGGTTGAAAATATCTCAAAAGGGTTATCACTATGCAGAATTTGATAGACTCAGAATTTTTAACAGATTTATTAAACTGACGGAAGGAAGCCAAGACTGACCCTTCAAACAAAATTTCAAGCACAATTGTTTATCCAAGCATTAAAAACTGATTCTCGATTCAAGTCACAATAGTCGAAATTTATGAGTCCCCAATTGCAGAAAGATCTGTGTTTAGCACTCATAAGCTTCATGAATACGATCATTTGTGATTTCTAATGTCAATACAGAAGCTGTTAATCCAAACACCCCTTTAACTACAGAGGATGCTAACCCAAACACCACTTCTGATACAGGACAAACTACGCTTAAGTACAAAGTCTATGCATACAGTTAGTCAATTTTTCATTACAGGTTAATTCTTAACTTCTACGAGGAAACTAATTGTGAAAGAGAATCTACAAGATAAGTATAAAATACAGTTTTCCGGTCCTTTCTAGAATTAAAAAATATATATATATATGCATTAAAGGTTGCCAAATGAATGAATGTGATTCCTTTCAACACGGTTACAAGGATGTAGTGTTTGCACACTCCTCGTAGATCATCTTGAACAAAAATAGGAAAACAAAATTGCAGCCAAACCTACGAACTAGAAAACAGCATGATTGTTGTTCAGAGAAAAAAGTGAGAATCACCATCATAAGAGAAATTAATAGCACAAGTATCAGTATAAGCAACTCTTCATCGATCTCCATATACCTTGCTTGCCAATCCTCGTATCTTATCTGCTCCACTCATCTTATCTGCTCCACTCTATAAAATGTTTCCGTTATCTTTATGATCAAGCAAAAGTAGTGTTTCTATATAGGGAGTCACGTAGACTATAGATACTTCTCCAGGAATCCAAACAGTTACATTGGACCAAGGATTGTTCTCGACCACAACAGGGGACTCCCTTAGCTTAGATATATTACAAAAGATTTTTGCTACTTGCTAAACTCTCGGGGAAATATACTTCTGTAAATTCTTCGCTTGTCATATTAAATGACATAACCAGATTATATTCACCATCCTCACAAAAATTATCATAAGCACGCCAATAAATAAACTCATTTATAACTACCTGTTTACCACAGAACCTAATTGATTTACGTGGCAGATTGCTATGTGGAGAACTCCACAATCCTAAGCTCAATGTAAAAACCTCAACTGGACTAGGAATAGTCGGATATTCCACCTGCTTCCTACTAGTATCAAATGTAATCTTGAGAAGCATAAGGTCACTAGTACGAGGAGAAACCCCAAAGCCAACGATAGTGTGATATGATCCTGTTTGCAACACATTAGGCACATCAATAGTAATTGATTTTCATATTGTTGGATTCAAAATAATAGCATAACTCGTTCGAGAATCATTTATGTTTCCATGAAAACTATAAAAACAGAACAAGCCTGCAGAGCTACCAATGACGAATCTTCTATTGCCGAGTAGATTAACTGACACAGGAATATTCATGCAAGTCTTGTGACGTGGGAACATATCATCGTCCACGATTGACATGTACTTATCATCCATATTATTATACTAGTTTTAATACCGTGCACGCACGGGATTTAAAATAAATGATTCATTAGGTAATACTTTCGTTATTCCAATTTTATGTATATTATATATGTTTTTTAAGAACATCTAATGTTTATATGTTCTATTATCTTATTTTTTTTTACTGTGTACCGTGTAAATTAATATAAACTTACTTTAATTTTTATTTTATAAATTTCATATTCTTTTGACTTTCGATATTTTACACTAAATAGTTATATCTTAATTGTTAATCAATAAATCATTTACATCAACATTATACTTCCCTGATTTATAAATTCATGATTTTGTTATGTTTAATATTATTCTATATAACAATATTAAACTTAAATAATTTAAATAGTATAATGCTCATTGATTCAGAAGTTTTTACATGATTTTTCATTATGTGATAATATTAATTGATATTTTGTATAAATATTTGTTGTATAAAGAATTTAATTTTGTTTAACTGAAATTTTAGCTATCATTTCTCGACATTGTGTGTTTAGTAACAAATAACAACCTTGAAAAATATATGTTGTTCTAATATGTTAAATATCGTCTATTTATTTTCATCTCACACCGACGTTTGAGGTCATGCATTTATTTTAATATTTATATTCATGTTAATAATAATTTACGTAGATTTTATTGCTTGACTTTGTTAAGTGCTAAAATAAAAATAGACAACAATTTGCGTTTTTATTTGAATATATATAATTATGAGATATGTTATTTTTTTAATATTACATATATGCTGTATTTTTAAATTTATAAAAATATATAGTTTATAAAGTATATAGTTTATAAAGTTTAAGGGGGTATTATGTTTATTTTCCAAAGTTACTAAAAAATATGGAAAAATATAAGTTTAAACCTAAGTCCATTAAATTTATTTAGAATTCAATCATTAAAGTTTTATTAATTTTCTCCTCTTTTTTTAAGTTTTTATTTTCACAAATTTGACACATATATTTTTATGTATTTTCATCAAATTCCTTCACCAAAATTTTTAATTTTGACTAAACTAATTCAATTTTGACTTTTTTGGACCAATCACATTGCTTGATTTTGATTATGTGTCAAAATCAAGCAATTTGATTAGTCTAATTATTTTTTCTACAACCTCCACTTTTCACTAAAAATCTCAAAAAATCTAATTCTTTTATTATATAAAAGATACATCAGCTCTAACGTTGTAACGTAAGAGAAGATGATGTTGCGACTGCGTGACTTGGTGATCACGAATAAGCTTAGAGCTATGAATAAAAGACCTCCATGGTTTTGAAACGGATGGGAAACAAATTAGTGATTTGACGGGAAGCTTTTTCATGATTTCGGCTTGGATTTCAAAAGGTATGTAGACGTCTGTCATCTTGAATTTGTGAATATTGCCTGGCGAATACAGAAGCTCGTTTATGATATTTTCTCGTATGAAAGCTTTGGATACCTGTAATATAGTATATATCTACCAAGAGTAAGAGATATACTAAGTTAGGGTTTACGTAAGATGTATTTGGTGATTTTTACGTAAGATGTATTTGGTGATTTTGGGTAAACTTACAAAAGCAATAAATGTTATTATTTTGTAATCATAAAAAAAATTTGTTAATACAAATAATGTCGTAAAAACGTTATTTACATCTTTTGACTTATTGATGTTTTGATAATTACAAAATGCAAAAAATGTTCTATACAAAATTAAACGTAAGCAAAGTATTAGTCGTTAATATATATTCTGACATAATATCAAGTAAGGTATGTACAAACAAATTATATACATGCAAAGTGATCAAAAGAAAATTAAGTCTCTTAACCACTAACATTTTATAAAATATATACATAAAGTGTATAAAATGTTACAAAGTATTTTCTAAAATAAATAAAATGTTTTAATCAATAAACAAATTTGAATTTCAAATTTTCCCCCTCCTGGCGGATTTAAACTTTCACCAGAAAATACCTTCACCGATAAGAGACAAAAAAGGGAGCGTCTAGTCTAGCCGGTACACTAGACTAGGTTGCTTGTTCACTTAGCTAAGTGCACCGACAGGGATAATTAGAGCACCAACGACGCTCCCAAGCTTGGTCTCTCAGTATAAAAAGCACACTGTTTTACTTGACCAAATACCTCTTTGCAAACCAAAAAACTCACTATTTAAATCTTCTTTCATCATTTTTTCTTCCTTTGATCATATAACATGTATTAATTTGTTTACATGTGATCTAATTCTTATATCTCTGCCTTGTGAAAGAGAAGAATGCTTGTGATTTCTTCAAAGATCAAGTATCATAGTATAGTGTTAATACTTGAGTGTTCATTTTGTACATCATACATTTATTGTATACTTGTGTATGATCTTGTGAGATCTAGTAGTGTAGATATTTGTGAGGTTTGTGAGTGTATTTCCAAGGTGTGGAAATGCTTGTGATCCGGTGTGATCTTGTGTATAAGAGTGTAGTAGAGAGATCGAGTGATCATAGTAGTATTTCCTATGAGAGAAAATACGAGTGTAGATTGGTTCTAGCTAAGATTAGAATTCGACATCGGTAATTGGTGTAAGCTACGTGTATACGGTTTCTCCGTGTTAAGGGAGCTTGTTGACATAGTGAAATATCGAGTAGGGTAATCGAGGAGTGGAGTGGGGCGAAGAGGAGTTTCGTAACTGAACCACTATAAATCTCGGTCTTGTGATTTGATTGTTCCTTCCCTTTTCTTATTACTTTTTCCTTAGTTGTCATTTATATTTGTAGTTAGTTATTATTACTTGTGTTTCATATGCCTTTCAAGTAAATTTGATATAAATTCGGATCTAACATTTTAAGAAGTAAATATTTTTGAAAACGTAATTGTAACCGATAAACTATTCAACCCCTTGTCTAGTTTCCACAAATCTGTTGAAAGACCATGTGTGAGGTGTTGCCTAATAATGTATGTATTTTGAGTCATGGACGCCATGTGTCCTAATTCAGTAGCATTATAAGTTTTGTGAAGCGACTGCAGTTGTAATTAACATTATGAGTTGTTCATGAATATTTGTTTTTGAAAGCATACATGCCATGTGTGGCGTAATATTATTATGTGTAAGAATTTTTATGAGAAAAACTTTATTCTGCATTTCTTGGTAGTATTGTATACATGGGGAATCAAAATGAATCATTACTCATTATGGAAGAGCTCGCAGCAGCTGTAAAGTCAAGCTGCCCGATCGATCAGTTGTTTACATTTTTGAAATGGGAGGTGGCCAAAGATAGTGGTACAATAGCTAAGCTGGAAAGACCGTATAAAATGTTTGTAGGTATATCGTGAAATTTAAAAAGATGATTGGGGGATTTTGAAATAAGTATGGGTGTTTATTTGTTGGAACGTACACAGACCGACGACTTGGAAACTGTCGAATCTTTGTTGTCGGTGTTTTTCAAAGCTCGTACAAAAATGAATGATAAGGTTGATATCATTTCTAGTCCATAGGATTATAGTAACAATCGTAAATTTTAAACTATTTAATCAACGTTAAACGCGACGTTTACAGGTTAGACATATGCGTTTATATAAATTCTCGATCGTTTTCGCGTAAATCATGTACGAATCCAATTTTATAAGTATCTTTCATAGAATTATTTCTCTTAGTAAACTTTAGTTGATCTCATAGTATAAATAAGTTATTTGTAGTCATGACACGTGAACCGTCATACGTTAGACTACCACCCGACAACCTAAACAATGCGACACATTTATTTTATTCTTTTACGTCATGTGAATATTTCTCTAAGAAACTACCTTTATTTAAAATGCCCATAAGTTTCTTTAAAAACACTTAATTCTTTCCTACTACACATAAATGTATACATATATTTTTTTTTTTTGAACAAAATATACATATATATCACACTTACACATATTTCAAAATAAAATTTGCCTACCAAACCTTTCAAAGCAAACTGCCCCCCCCCCCCCCCCCCCTTTGTGAATCCATATCCCACACTTTTACTTACATTTTCCTCATTGTTTTGAATCCAAAGAAAGTGTACATCCACCTAGCAATCAATGTGGTAAAATAATTGGAAAACTCACTTCTCCCCCTATTTCCCTTTACTACCAACGAACACCCTCCCTTCATCCTTTATTCATGCCTTGTACATCATTTACTCATAAATATGATCAACCTAGAAATCCCAAATCCCTCTTCCCTTTGCCTGCTACCCGTCGCACCTCACCCTTCCCACTTCCCTAATACTTCACTACTACATATAGTACCTTACTTAGTTACTAACCTTTACATACTAACTAAACTAGAAACAAGCCCTAACTAAGTATACTTACTCTCTTAACTAAGCCACTCTCCCTATATATAGGAACCACTTCACCCCCTAATACACTTACAAAACACACAATACAAAATTTATCTAGCTTTCTCCCTGTGGTGGTTTGGACGCTGCCAAGAAAGAAGAAAAGCCAAAGGTTGGGTTCATTTGGGAGTTGATATTGATTAAGGGTTTGATTCAGGCTTCAAACTAAGTTTCATACGTCGGGTTGATACACGTTTACTTCACCAAATAGAAGCTTGGACCTTCCGTAAGACACTCCTATTATCCTTGTTTTGAATCTTCGCTTTGGTTGATATATATACACACTTGCAATAAGAACCTTGAAAACTTAACAAGTAACCTAAACGAACATGAATGGGTACCGAGTTACAGCACTATGGGTTTTGCCAAGTAAACACTCCATGACCTAAATAACTAGACCAAGCTAAGAACAAACAACTAGGAATGTATATATATATATATATATATATATATATATATATATATATATATATATATATATATATATATATATATATATATATATATATATATATATATATATATATATATATATATATATATATATATATATATATATATATATATATATATATATATATATATATATAGATATATATATATATATATACATATATATATATACATATATATATATATATATATATATATATATATATATATATATATATATATATATATATATATATATATATATATATATATATATATATATATATATATATATATATATATATATATATATATATATATATATATATATATATATATATATATATATATATATATATATATATATATTACCATCTTTGCATAAAATCTGTATATATATTACCATCATTGTACACGTCACCTCATGATATCTGTATATATATTACCATCTTTGCATGAAATCTTTTGAGCAATCATATGCATCATACATGAGCATACATTATTTTAATCATCAGAACATGGAAACATTTAATCACATAGCATACATTATGATTTTGAACATTTAATCATAAGGACACAGCCACATTTGGATGACTACATCATATGAGCATGCGGGACAGTAAACAATCACTTCTTTTGGGACATTTAAGTCACCTGAACTTATAATCATAAGCATTCATCATACTGGTTCATAAAAATCCAAACTCATGATCACAATTAATAATAATTACTTAAGAATTTTTTTAAAGCTTTAAATATGTAGATATATATATTTTTCTCACATCATGAATGACATTATGTTACGACATAAACTATTTTTATTATTAAACATTACCTTTAACCATTCTAACTTATTTAAACTAAGTTGTCATACATTTTATGTAACACCCCCAAATTTCGGTCATAACAGCGGAAGGGTCATTGGGTGTTACTATCATGGTTCAATCTCATAATCATAGAAAACGGCTCAAAACAAGTCGTTTTAATAAACATCCATTCATTTTCATTTAACAATAAAACTTTTCACATGGTCCCAAATACTTTCATGTTTACAAACACAGTAAATAATAAAAGATTCTTTGAATGGATATAATTTATGAAAGCGGGCCAAAACATTTCAAATAAGCAAGCTTCACGAAACCGCCTTCCTCGAGTGCCTTCCCTATGGACCTGAGATAAAACATGCTAAAAAGTCAGCAAAATTTGTCGAGTGAGTCTATGAAGTTTAATTTAAATAAAGAGAACACAAGTATTCAAAATAACCTTTCATGGTTAATAATTTATCAAAGACAATTATGTTGTACGGACATAATTATCGTGTCATTACATAAGTCTCGTGACATTGAACGTTAACATATATTATTTCAGCCCAATACACCTAGCCAAGTGCATATATTTCTCTTATACAATGCATCCGATGTTTCATTACTAGTGCATCACAACACCACGCGAGAGCTAGTCGCGACCGGACTGGGCGTCACCCCGATAGATCTATCCATAGCATTAGCGTTATCTCGATTAACAATTCACGATTCATGGGTCTTTTAAGGCTAAACAAACTTATGTAATAACTTTCATTTAAACATACAATTAAGTTCTTTATGTTCAATTTTAAAACAATCATGAGTTTACCAAAACTTATAGTTGTACATTTCAATTTCAATAATTACTTTTCAAGTAAATAGGGTTCCCACAACTTCTTGTTGCACCCATACTTTTCCAATAAGTAGGGTTTCCACAACTTCTCGTTGTACCCTTTTATTTTAAAAAAACAAGCATGTTATCCCCCTCGCGGGTTTTATAAAACAAGAAAACATGTTATAAGCGAGGCTATAGACTCACCTTAGCCAATAGTGGTAATGAGACGATCGTCGACGATTAGTGATGCCCGTTTAAACACGAAAACCGCAACCTACCAAATAAGGCGCGTTTGTTAAAATCGACTTAAGTATAAATCATACTTAAATAATATAAAAATCAAAATTACAAAACCAAGACAATCCCGAAAAATTTAATAATACAAGTGTTATTACTATACCCTTTTATTCAACACTATACTTTTAAACACTTGCACTCTCGATATTGACCCGTCTTAAGACGCCAAGTCAACGCAAGTCAATTTATCATTTTATTTCCCTCGGACCAGTAGCTAAGTCATTTATATAATGACTTAACACTTGAGTAAATCACCATGTCCAATGGCGAATACTCAACTCACGCCATATAATTATTGAACTACATGTCCAAAATACTAATCAGCATGTACACTCGAAATGTACACACCAATCTGCCTTATCTAGACTTGTCCGATTTCGACGAAACTTGGTCACAAACTCACACATAATATGAAGAAGACTCAGTTCAAGTTTCATTCAAAAATATAACTCCTAAGACCTTCTGCCCGACACATCTTCGTGTTGTAAAAACCGGACAATTTACGCCTTTGACTCGTAAAACCATTTTGACGTATCTAAACAACTCCATTTATAAAACCTACACTCGCGTTTGAAAATAGACTCATGACCTGAGGTTTAGACTTTAACATCAGTCCTAGAACATTTTTAAAAATCATTCTATAGTCCCCGAGATTCGATCCAAATATCGACAACAATTTTTGGATTGTGCCGATACTCGTCTCCCGGTACACAAATACTAAAACTAGCATAACTTTTCGCTCGTAATGAGTTAGAAGCTCATTCAAGCGGAAAATCGAAGCTAAAAGAATTCTCTACAAGCCTATCCTGTTAGTTTAATAATTTTCAAACAGTAAGATTTCCAAAATTTACGTTTTACCCAGTGGTCTAAAACACCTTCTAAAATTCCCACCAAATCATATTTTTGATCAATTCCAACCATTTTTCTCATCATCCTACACCCCTAATATCATCCTAAACAAATCATCTAGCCCATAACACCCTTGAATAATTATTTAAAATTTACCCACTAAAAAATCCAACATGCAATACTTAAAATAATAATATAACAACACTAGTAACAACTATATAACAAGAAAATAGATCAAATCACCTTGGATCATCTTCAAAAATTGAAAGTTGTTGCATGTTGCAAATTTTTACATCAAAATGATCACCATCAAATTTCCTAGATGGGATATATTTTAGTTTTTCATGATTCAAAGTAAAAATCAATGATCATGGTGATTTTGGTTGAGGGAGTGGACGGCAAGAACAAGAACAAGGGGTGGGGTGAGAGAAATTTTTATTTTATTATGTTGTATGTGTGATTTTGTTAGTGGAAAAAGTTTATATAGTGGGGTGGAGGGGTAGTTTTTGCCAATTTATGATAGTTTTGGTCCAAAATGAAATTAAATAGTTGTAAGGGTAGAAAATGTAAATATTAAATTTTGAAAATAATTACGGGACTCGGGTTTCGTAAAAATACTTTTTAAAAGTTAAAACGCTTCTTAAAAATAATAATATCACTTCGACACGACTTAAAACGTAATTAAATCGGAAACGTCGAAAATATAAAATATCGAGACAGTCGATAATAAAACATAAATTTTTGGGCATCCGTCGGTATCGCGATCATTAGTAGTTCTCGTCATTCGTTAAAACGTAAAACACGAGAAATAAAAATAAATACAATAAAATCATTCATATGATAAATTGAGAATATAATATCGATACCTAACGTATTCCTTGCCAGTTTTCATCGAAACGACATTCTTACGCTAGTTTCAAGTCATAACCTTCTCGGTTAATCGATAATTTAAAATTCTTATTAAAATAAACATATGATACTTATTAGTCGAGATTAAAATAACGACTTGAAATTGACGGATTGTCACATTATCCCCACCAAATTAGGATCTTCGTCCCGAAGATCAACTTGCGTTCTTCCTCGATCGCTCGTTGAAATCAAAGAGTTAAATGAATTTTGGTCCTCGTCAGAGTTCCATCACACATGACAATAGGAATTCGACTTTGCTTCGGTTGCCTAACTTCTTTATCGATAATATCAACAAGTACTTTGATGAAATGAAACTTACCGTCGATTCATACTTCATCAAGAGAGATAATAAGATCTTCGTCAGGAAGAAATTTCTTTAGGTTCGACATATGAAAAGTATTGTGAATTTCTTTATAGCACTCGAGGTAATTTAAGTTTTCATGCCGTCGGACCTACCATCGATATCAGCTCGAATGGTCCAAACTAATGGGGAATTAACTTCCCACGTTTTGAAAAATATATATAACACCTTTTTCATGGTGATAACTTTGGCATAACTTTTCCACCTACCTCGAATTTCAAAGGTTTTCATTTCACATCATCATATCTTTCACGTCTACTACTAGCAGTTAACAAACGATTCTTAACTAGCACGATCGATTTATTCATCAAAATAAAATGAGCAGAGTCAATCAATCAACATTGACAGAAATCGAGTCATATTCAGACTGAGTTTTCGAGAGCTTAACAATGAATCCATTGTAATTTGCTCCAACTTCACGAATGATAACGAATAACACAATCGTAATCACTTAAAAGGATTATTTACCTCTTTTATTCCAGAATACATTGTAGGCTCTTACTATCGGTGGATACCGTACCTTAGTGCCATACAGTTAATGTCTCAATAGACGAAGAGTAAAATCACCGCACCCAATTACAAGTCATGGGTTGTGTAGTTTCCTCATTCTTCCTAGGTTTCCTACAAGCATATACAAATCAAACAACTCTAAATCCTTCAGAGATGCATCACAATAAACAACAAAAATCTTCACTTCCTTCGAGTAATGATAAGATCGGCGTGCTGCAGAGTTTTCTTTTCATGGTCTGGAAAGCTTTCTCTTCATCAATGCCGCACACATACGGTTCATTCTATTTAGTTAGCTTAGTTAATGGTTTTAATATCAAAGAGAATCCTTTAATAAACCTTCGATAATAACCAGCCAAACCTAGAATTTGTCGTACTTCAGTTGGAATAGTTGGAATATTCAAATTTTTGATGGCTTTGTTTTTCGCAGAATCAACATGTATGCCACGTTTGTCAATCACATGACAGAGAAGTTGTACAGAACTAAGCCAAAAATCACACTTTAAGAATTTTGGTACATCTTTTCGTTCTTTAACAAATTTCAAGATAATCCCTAAGTGTTCGGCATGTTCTTCCTCGCTCTTAGAGCATATTAGAATATCATCAATGAAAACGATTACGAATTTATCAAGACACGGCTTACACATACAATTCATTAAGTCAATGAATACAACATGTGTACTAGTCAAACCAGAAGGCATAACCCTAAACTCATAATGATCATCACAAGTTCTAAACGCCGTAATAGGAATATCTCCCTCACGTATGCGAAGTTGATGCTGAGCAAAACAAAGATCAATCTTGGTGAAAACACCAGAATTTTGGAGAAAACACGAGAGTTTTGATGTTGATCAAATAGATCATCAATTCATAGAAGCGGGTAACGATTCTTGATCGTTAACTTATCCAGCTATCGGTAATCGATACACGTACGAAACGAACCATCTTTCTTCTTAGCGAATAGAATAGGAGTTCTACAAACTGACAAGCTCGATCGACTAAAACCTCTATCAGATAGTTCTTAATACTGCACAAATAATTACTTTAGCTCGAATGGTGCTAATCGATATGGCGCACGTGCCACAGTTGCAGCACCAGAGATTAGATCAATTAGGAATTCTATTTTCTTTGGAGGTGGAAGCCTTGGCAAATCTTCCAGAAACACTTCAGAATAGTCACAAATGACTATAGTAATTCTACTTACTTCTCTTACGATTCCTTCTACGATACCTAAGCCATGAATAATCCACAACCTTTTTCGATATACTTACGAGCTCTAATGCGCGAAAAGAATTTTCAATTTGGAATTATTTTTCCCTTCAGTAACCTCATCAGCCTTGCCTTGAATTGTGTGTCCCATGAGCTAATAAACCATGCCGACATCTTCACAAATAGCAATTGGCTTAGAAGAAGTCACATCACCGCATTTATTCTTGGTTAGCCATGAATATACTACTTGACCTTGACGGTTCGGGTTCCATAATTCTTAGACATAAAAGAGTCAACTTTTGGAAACACTTGATATATCTACCAATGTTAGTTCCCTTCAGTTTCAGATTGTACAACACTTACTCCATACTTTGGAAATACTTCGAGGACAAGCTCCTCAGTTAACCGTTTCCTCACCTTAGTCCATGGTGTCCCATAAGTAACGATACCTAGGGAAGCAAGTCTACCATTCCACTAAATTAATGCACGACCTTGGAGAGTAGCGATTTCAAACTACACCTTATCCTCCTGATTAGGGCCACAGATCGAAAGACTGACGCCAGCTTTTCAACAACTGACACAATCCTCCATCATCTTTAGTCCCCTTAAGAGTCTACGGTTTGCACTTAATGAATGAAGTGTAGTTGTAACACCCGTGAAAGTGCCGTAAGATGCTAAGTTATTGTCTCAAGAGCTGTTCAGTATGAGCATCTCTCGTAAGTTGAGGCTCACTTGTGGATGTGATATCCCGAGCCCAACGTCATTTATTTAATCCTATTTTACGTATATTTTTGAAATTTTTAAGAAATTTCATTTGTTATATATTTGACGGTTTAAGTTGAAACCAACGTTTACGGTCGTAATTTAACGTTTGACGATTTAAGAAGAACCGATGACGACTACGATACCGACGGATGCCCAAAACTTACATTTTAATATCGATTGATCGATATTTGAGTTTTTCGAGATTTTATTTTCAATACGTGTTAAGTCGAGTCGGAACCATGTGTGTATTCGTTTGGTGTGCGTTTAAACCATTTAAAAGTATTTTGAGGTAGCCGGGACGAAACCCGACTCTCGTAAATTTATAAAAACTTACTAGGTACCATTTTTGCCATCTTTATAAGTTAATTTGCAACAAAGGCCAAAATATAGCCTTATTTACACTTTCTACCCCACTCCACTATATATAAGCTTCAAACAAACACACACACTTCATTTCTTGCAACAAAAATTTTGTCTCTCCTCCCCTTTTCTCTCTCTAGCTCACGGCACACCCACCACCACCATGATCCACCACCACAATTTGATTTTTGATAAATCTAAGCAATACCCCATGTTTATAATCATCTTGTAAGTGTTTAACACCAAAAAAATCCAACATGCAACACATTTTATTTTCAAGATCTATTTTATAAAATGTTGATTTGATCCATTTTGTTGGTTGCATGTGTGTTATTTTGTGTTAGGATCAAGAAATTTGTGTTATACAAGCTTGGAAAAGACTTCATCTTGGTGTTCTTTGACCCAAAACCCACGAAATTTATGGGGTTCTTGAGTGTTCTTGATCATTTGATCTTAATTAATCATTGTAAGGTTCCACTCATATGTTATTATTATTATATTAATTCTTTCTTTTTGAGTGCATACATTTGTTTTTAATTTTGAATTGATGCATATGACCATGCAAGTGAATTTAAGAATTAGGAGTTGTTGTAGATGATGGGTATAACATATTTAAGGTGTAGATGATGATAAAAATGGGTCAAATTGGTTGTTGGTATGATTTTTAAAGAGTCATTTTAGATCAGTAGGTTTAGGCCCTATTTTCGTACAGTAGATGTTGGATAAGTGTTGGTATTATTGGATATTGTTGTAGTAGTCGCCTAGACGCTCGTTTCGGTATAAGGTAGAGCTTCTAACTCATAACGAGTCAAAAGTTATGAGGTTTTAAAGATCGAGTACCGGGAGACGAGAACTTTCATAATCCGAATTTATGTATAGTTTTAGTCAAATCCCGAGGACCACAAGTATGAATTGGTAAATGGTCAAGGGTCAAATTTTGGTCACAAACCTGTGTAATTGAGTCTATAATTGGACTTAGGAGTCAAAGAAGTCAAAGGTGCATTTCATATAGGTCAAAGAGGTCCAAGTTGGTCGAAGTACAATTTCAGTCCGAAAAACGTAGTTTTTGGAAAACGTGTTGAGTAATGAGTCGTAGAAGTCAAAACTTTTAATGAGATTAAAAATGGGTTTTCTACAGGTCTTAAGGTATTTTTGAGAATTTTCTTAATTTTTATAACAATGGTTAAGTATAGTAAAACAGCCCATACTTTTGGTAAGTATCGGCGAAACCGTAAAATGGATAGTAACTTTAATAACATTGATACATGGTATAAGTCTAGTAACAACTACTTGTTTAACTTTGGCGTAAGTTTTCATAAGTATTGAGTGTGTTTGCATTTGCGTGTGTTTAGTACAATTATGTACGCGGAGTATTGATTTGGTTTACATACCTTGATTTTTAGGTCAAGTGTTTGATTTTCCCGGGCACCCACGTCGTCGGTGACATTTCTCGTTACGTCTTCGCTAGAACCACTACTACTACGCAAGGTGAGTCTATAGCCTCGCTCTTTACTTTATTCAAATGTTTTTAAACCGCGAGGGGGATACATGCTAATTTAAAAGAAAATGAACATAAGTCATGAATGGTTGTTGGACCCGAATGTTGCCTTAGAAATTGTGTTGAGTACCTAGTTGCAAAAGTCCCTAAATTCATGAACTATTAACTATTGTCCTGCCCTCGAGTAGGGGGAAATAGCCGCTTATACAATTTGTAGTACTACGGGGCTAACGACCCAATGCTAGCCGAGAAGCTGTACGTTGAGTAAGTTCTGCGGTAGATTATCTTGTATGAGAGATAAGGTATAATTGCAACTGATGCCTTTAGAAGGGGCACTGGTTTCATCTGAATCACGCCGGTAATTATTACGCGGGTGATTGAGTTAACGGATTAGTGTCATGAGCTTAAACACAATTGTCATATCCTTGAGTAATAGATTGTGAGTACGACAATGCTATTGAATGATCATGATTGGTTTTAATACTTATGTTCAACTTATGATTTGATAAACCTATAGATTCGCTCAACCTTTGTGTTGACGATTTTAAGCATGTGTTTCAGGTAACCAAGATTGATAGCAGCGGAGCATGCGAGGATGGAAGTTGTGGTGGCTTGGCGGTCTACTTTGTTTTCCTCCCTTTTTGCACTTAAAAATTTTATACTATGTCATGTGAATGAAAATGTATTTTTGGGTTGAGATTCAGTGGGGACCTAAACGCAAACTCTGTATTGTATTCTTTTGGGGTTTGGAAAACAGTAGACATGTACATTTTAACTATGTTTAAATTATGTCAAGACTTTTACGTCTTTTGAGTCGTTTGATGTATCTTGTGTGCGATGATAACTGTGTAGCACCCAAATGTTGTAGTTCCGCTGCGCATAGCATTTGTGGGGGTGTTACAGATTGGTAATCAGAGCCATGAGTTATAGAGAACTAGGTCATTTTGAAAAATCCTAAACTATTACTTTTGGTGTCGTAAGAAATTGTCCAAGCACACAAGTATCCTGCATGGCTCCGGTAAGAATTCTTTAGCATTGCTTTATATTTTAGATGTATCCCTCGAAATTGATATGAATTCCCTAAGTATTTAGTAAGTAAATACTTTGAGATATATATTGAGATATATTGTTTTGTACATTGAGTACTTATCATCGTAATTTGCAAATTCTTGTAAGATTATCTTATATGTTGCATGTAATTGGCATAACGGGCTACATTGCATTACATGGCAACACCGCGTTGTAATCCTACGTGTATGTAGGAATGGTTGTATGTATAAGTATGTATATACTATGGTATTTAAAGGCATTGCACGTGAAGCAATGGTCCTTGAGTAATTATCGTACATTAAAATGCGGTTTTGTTGAGAATTCGGCCTTACCGCTAATTATCAATCTTGATAATTAATTTATTGTTCGAATAACCGAATATGAACCTCGTTTGATATCCTAGATACGTAAATGATGCTTCGTAACATATTTTATATCGACTAGGTCGATCTCGATTGTCGTTATCGCACCGTGATGTGTCATTTTGGACATTTTCTTTTGAAACGTAATTTACTTACGTATTACTTTATTTTCTTTATTCCTTATGGGTTTGATATGATAGTTGGCGTAACTATAATATAGACGAAGTATAATCAACGATGCGTACATCGTAGCAACGAATCACATGTGTATGTTATAAAACGTGGTCGAGGCGTTTCGCCATTTAATCGTTGTTTACCATTTTACTCGAATTCAAAGATGTGTTTTAAAATAGACTGGCGTTGTGATCAAGCGCGATAACTTGGAATTTGGTTGGTTTTTGTGTTAATTTTGTGGAGTACGATTTCGAGACTCATCCGAGGCCGATAACAACAATTAGTTGACATACATATTCTCGTTCCATTTATTTCATTTTGTTTGGTTGTTTCATTATTTTGAAGTTAATATTTTACATGAAGAGGTCCGGCATTTGTGTGAGTTAAATAAGCATAAGACTTTGTTGATCGAATGATTTAAACATAAAGTGTTTTATATATTTAATATTTGGTGAATGAAACTTTTGGATAAAAATGACGTATGATGTGTCTTATAACAAGTAAAATTCGTGTAGAGAATAAATGGACATTGTGAAATTATTTTTCTTTTAACCTTGGCTGGTATATCATAATAAGTAATTATTATTACTCGTAAAATCCTTGTTTTCATATATTAAAATTTGATACTAAAAGATTGTGATGGACTTGTTAAGAATTTATTTAATATAATTTGAAAAGGAGTTTATAATAAAATTTGTGATATGACTATTGAGTATATGTAGCTTCGAATTTGGTATGAATTAATTCTTGGGTCAATATAGTAAACTTTTGACGTATCTTGTAATATAAAACATGAGTAGAAGATGTGGACATGTGTTTTGGAGCTAGAGATTTTGTAAAACTGGTTTTATTTTAAACATAAGGTTATGTTTACGTATGCATTGGTGAAAACTAGAACACGTTACTTGTTGTAGTGAATAAACTGGGTTAAAATCAAAATGTACACTTTAAGTGAGAAATTATAATGCTTGAAATAAATTATTAAAAGTTGATGGAACGTCATTTGAAATCATTTGTTTGTCTAATTGTCGTTATGGTGAATCAATATGTGTAATTTGATGATGCTTGGTTAAAAAAAAAAAAAAAAAAAATCGTTTGAAAAATCTTTGTTTTATTCCACTATGAGATGTGTTAATTTTAAAATTGTTTGATAACGAGCTAAAGACTAAGAGTTGAATTTTATATATCTTTGAATTATTGAAGTAAGCATCTTAATTATTTATTATTTTATTATTATCATCGAGATTCAAGTGTCGACTAAAATCAGTAAATTATCTGAGATAAAACTACGTGAAACCTCTTTATCATTTGAGTCGAAGTGCGCGAATATGATTTAACAAAACAGTTTTGGGGAAAACATGTGTGTAATAAAAGTCAAAAGTTGATTTTAAGAATTAATTGGACTAGGTGGAGTCGTGTTGGATACGTGTATGTATGTGATAAGGTAAGTTGTATAAATAATAACATAAAACTTGGAAAAATTTTACTGTATACGTTTTGGTACTTAAGATATGAACATTTAAGAGATTTTGACACAAGTATGGAGATTTTCAAACCTAATGATTTTATCAAATATGATAACCGAGTCACCGCCTTTACTAATGTTGATAATTTTCTTGAGATTATAACTTCCGGAAATAAAAACTTTGCAAAGATTGAAAGATGAAAGGTATAAATTCTTTAATAGTGTAACACAAATTAAAAATGTGTAAATGTTCGGTTTTACAATATACAAGGTAACATTGATTAGAAATGAAAATGGATTACCCAACAAACGAATATTTATATTATTTTCTTAAGATGTATATGTAATGTTTTGAGTCACGATGGTTCGATCGTACAACATCAGTTCTTTGACTTTGCGAGTCTATATCTGAACTTGGGTAGTAATGAGATTGTTCATTTTAACATTTTTTTTCATGATATGAAACCATTATTATTATAACTATTTTAAAACTACTATTTCGCTAGTACTTGATGATGAGGGTATGTCACTCGGTATATTTTGTCATGTTCATGGACGTTGTGACTTTTCTTCTTACGGTTAATGGAACCTAAAATTCTGTATTTACTTGTATGTTGCTATAAATCTTCATTAAATTGGTTATTTATTTATATTGAACAAAAGCGAGGAGGCGAAGCCGCTTTACCAAATTGTAGAGGTGAAAGAACTCGATCTTTCTGGTGAAATTGTTTCTATTTAACCAAGTGGTTATTCTTCTCTCCCCGTATACCCTTGGTGGAATGTGTGTGCAACTCGAGACGATGGGAATTATGATTGTTGTTTTATTTTTGGCGCTTGTGCTGATATTCAAAATTTTTTTTTTACTCCATGTATTCGTAGATCGCTGTTGTTATCCCGAGACTTTTGTCAAATATTTGAAGTATTTTCGTTTCTGGTGTAGTTAATTTTAGCTGGAAATTATATTGCTCGTTTACCTCGTTCGATCCCATTGATTTTTGATTTTTATTACTTGTTGTGCTTGCAATGATCTTTAATCCTGAACCACCTTACCATTGATTGGTGAATAATCTATTGTGAAAATAGGTATGAGTGTGTCAAATGTTTTGGTGAACTAAATGCAAATGGTGTCGATTTCTTTATTTAATTATTTATTTATTTTCCTCACAAAAAGGCAAAGTAAAAGTATGTTTCCAAAGTGGACGAAAAATGTTTGATGTGTTTTTTAAAACGATGGTAGCAATATTTTCCCATTTCAAATTTCATTTCAAATGATTTAATTATTTTGAAGGCTAGGTTGAAAACTTCCATGGTCGTGTTTGGTATGTAAAAAAAATAATGTTTGTGTTGTCACTCGATCCTCAAATATGCACAGCTTAGCTAACTATGCATAATTCGGGAAGAGTCCTGTTTTGTTGGTTGTTGTTGCTTGATCCTCAAGTATGCATGATCTAGCTAATTATGCATAGTTTAGGAAGGGCACTATCGTGTCAAACAAATTGGTCATCTTGAAACTTGTAGTGTTTTGATAAACGTTTGGATGAGAACGTTTCTCTCTAAAATGGTGGATCATTTTTGCAAGTGGTCGTAATTTCTTTGATTCTTAAAGACAATTTTTGAATTTTCTTGTGTTCTTTGAAATCTTTTCTTTTGTTTGGCGTTGACTTAGTAAGTCACTGTGACCGAGTAATTTTGGAAAAATGTTTTTATGACTTGTGTATAACGTGCAAATTTCATCGGAATCACGAGGGTGTTGATGAAATACCAAAGGGGCTCGTATCATCACCGGGAGAAGAGTTTTTAATAAAGATGGAAAAATGCCGAAGTAGAGGAAATCAGAGTTCGAATAACTCTAAGGGAAATAACGAAGACTTCTTCTACAGCGAATGTATCGTACTTTATTTATTATTCTTTTCTTGTTCTTTTGATATGACAACGACACATGATAAATTGTTGAAGTTTACCAACTGTGCATCGGTAATTGGAAGACCATTCCAACTGTCGTCTTCGTTTATTTAAGTGAGGAATCCTCTTTGCTTGACTCAACCATCCTTGATTATCGATGGTTAAACGACAGATATCCCTAGTTGATGTTTTTGTGGTAAACCCTTGCCTTTTATGTATTTGTGTGGTAAGTAATCTGGTCGAGTGATCGTAAGTTGTGAGAACTTGAGACGACATTGTCCAATGAAGTCCGATCATGGAGAACACGTGCCATGTAATGTATTTTTTTTTTTACTGTGAACGATGATATTTATTAAGATTTTTGACCACGTTTGGGACGGAAGTAAGATGGTGTTCTTGTAGTATCTTTTGGGTATGGATCCGTGTGTGAGCACCCTACGATGACATATGTATGTATTTTTAAATTCTTATGGATATGCATAATAGCTAGCAAGCTCGTGAACCTTCTTTAACTTGCAATTTTCTTTTGACTTGACTCATCCGAGAAATGTGTCAACATTTCTTATTTTATCATGGCTTGGCCGATTATCAAGCGTGGGTTAACTTGATTGAGCGGATTGACTTGGCATGGTTTGGCTATGTTGCAAACATGTCGTAATGTGGTTGTATGTGTTTCATAATGGCTTTTGTGTTTGTTTGGATTGTGATGCCTTCGAGAGAGTTAGGTATACGTCGGATGATTTCCGTATCGATGAATTCGTTTTTGACGAAGTAGGTTTGTATGTACGTAATATCGTAATAAGGTGATTTGGTACGACTAGTATTGACTACTTCGTCTTTTATATTTTGAACGTTTTTCTATGAGGTGATGTGTGACCCGTGTGATTTTTCTTTGTGAGCAATTATTTTTATGAGATGATGAACCAAGTGAAAGGACGACTCGAACGTTGGGAAACTTACTCCGAACATGTGTGATTGATTTTGATAGTTGTTGAGAACGACACATGCCATTGGTAGTATCTTTGTACCACGACTTTTACCTTGATTTGCTTTGAAGCTGCGACATTTGAAGAATTGTTGATGAAAATATAGATCGCGAGTTGGATGAAATGAAGTAGGAAAAAGTCAGCTGAATGGACCTGAAATGATTTGAGAGACTCCGGAAGAGATGGTGTAGATTGAGAATCACTTGTTGACCGCGAGAAGCTGTGAGAAGAGAAGTGTTGATAACCGTAGGAAGAAATTGGGAAATTGAAGTGGAGATCAAGGATCGAGATGTTAAGAGATTGAAGCAAGGTATAATCCCCATGGTGAAGGTGTGATAGAACCCGAGACGTGAACCGAAGTCCACGTCAGAATGTGGAGACCTCTTTAGGAAGTGGTACCATCATCTTGCTAATAGTACAAATGCGAGTATAAGAACCGGAGAGCGCCGGGACGTCGCTCCTTTAAGGAGGGGAGGATGTAACACCCGTGAAAGTGCCGTAAGATGCTAAGTTATTGTCTCAAGAGCTGTTCAGTATGAGCATCTCTCGTAAGTTGAGGCTCACTTGTGGATGTGATATCCCGAGCCCAACGTCATTTATTTAATCCTATTTTACGTATATTTTTGAAATTTTTAAGAAATTTCATTTGTTATATATTTGACGGTTTAAGTTGAAACCAACGTTTACGGTCGTAATTTAACGTTTGACGATTTAAGAAGAACCGATGACGACTACGATACCGACGGATGCCCAAAACTTACATTTTAATATCGATTGATCGATATTTGAGTTTTTCGAGATTTTATTTTCAATACGTGTTAAGTCGAGTCGGAACCATGTGTGTATTCGTTTGGTGTGCGTTTAAACCATTTAAAAGTATTTTGAGGTAGCCGGGACGAAACCCGACTCTCGTAAATTTATAAAAACTTACTAGGTACCATTTTTGCCATCTTTATAAGTTAATTTGCAACAAAGGCCAAAATATAGCCTTATTTACACTTTCTACCCCACTCCACTATATATAAGCTTCAAACAAACACACACACTTCATTTCTTGCAACAAAAATTTTGTCTCTCCTCCCCTTTTCTCTCTCTAGCTCACGGCACACCCACCACCACCATGATCCACCACCACAATTTGATTTTTGATAAATCTAAGCAATACCCCATGTTTATAATCATCTTGTAAGTGTTTAACACCAAAAAAATCCAACATGCAACACATTTTATTTTCAAGATCTATTTTATAAAATGTTGATTTGATCCATTTTGTTGGTTGCATGTGTGTTATTTTGTGTTAGGATCAAGAAATTTGTGTTATACAAGCTTGGAAAAGACTTCATCTTGGTGTTCTTTGACCCAAAACCCACGAAATTTATGGGGTTCTTGAGTGTTCTTGATCATTTGATCTTAATTAATCATTGTAAGGTTCCACTCATATGTTATTATTATTATATTAATTCTTTCTTTTTGAGTGCATGCATTTGTTTTTAATTTTGAATTGATGCATATGACCATGCAAGTGAATTTAAGAATTAGGAGTTGTTGTAGATGATGGGTATAACATATTTAAGGTGTAGATGATGATAAAAATGGGTCAAATTGGTTGTTGGTATGATTTTTAAAGAGTCATTTTAGATCAGTAGGTTTAGGCCCTATTTTCGTACAGTAGATGTTTGATAAGTGTTGGTATTAATGGATATTGTTGTAGTAGTCGCCGAGACGCTCGTTTCGGTATAAGGTAGAGCTTCTAACTCATAACGAGTCAAAAGTTATGAGGTTTTAAAGATCGAGTACCGGGAGACGAGAACTTTCATAATCCGAATTTATGTATAGTTTTAGTCAAATCCCGAGGACCACAAGTATGAATTGGTAAATGGTCAAGGGTCAAATTTTGGTCACAAACCTGTATAATTGAGTCTATAATTGGACTTAGGAGTCAAAGAAGTCAAAGGTGCATTTCATATAGGTCAAAGAGGTCCAAGTTGGTCGAAGTACAATTTCAGTCCGAAAAACGTAGTTTTTGGAAAACGTGTTGAGTAATGAGTCGTAGAAGTCAAAACTTTTAATGAGATTAAAAATGGGTTTTCTACAGGTCTTAAGGTATTTTTGAGAATTTTCTTAATTTTTATAACAATGGTTAAGTATAGTAAAACAGCCCATACTTTTGGTAAGTATCGGCGAAACCGTAAAATGGATAGTAACTTTAATAACATTGATACATGGTATAAGTCTAGTAACAACTACTTGTTTGACTTTGGCGTGAGTTTTCATAAGTATTGAGTGTGTTTGCATTTGCGTGTGTTTAGTACAATTATGTACGCGGAGTATTGATTTGGTTTACATACCTTGATTTTTAGGTCAAGTGTTTGATTTTCCCGGGCACCCACGTCGTCGGTGACATTTCTCGTTACGTCTTCGCTAGAACCACTACTACTACGCAAGGTGAGTCTATAGCCTCGCTCTTTACTTTATTCAAATGTTTTTAAACCGCGAGGGGGATACATGCTAATTTAAAAGAAAATGAACATAAGTCATGAATGGTTGTTGGACCCGAATGTTGCCTTAGAAATTGTGTTGAGTACCTAGTTGCAAAAGTCCCTAAATTCATGAACTATTAACTATTGTCCTGCCCTCGAGTAGGGGGAAATAGCCGCTTATACAATTTGTAGTACTACGGGGCTAACGACCCAATGCTAGCCGAGAAGCTGTACGTTGAGTAAGTTCTGTGGTAGATTATCTTGTATGAGAGATAAGGTATAATTGCAACTGATGCCTTTAGAAGGGGCACTGGTTTCATCTGAATCACGCCGGTAATTATTACGCGGGTGATTGAGTTAACGGATTAGTGTCATGAGCTTAAACACAATTGTCATATCCTTGAGTAATAGATTGTGAGTACGACAATGCTATTGAATGATCATGATTGGTTTTAATACTTATGTTCAACTTATGATTTGATAAACCTATAGATTCGCTCAACCTTTGTGTTGACGATTTTAAGCATGTGTTTCAGGTAACCAAGATTGATAGCAGCGGAGCATGCGAGGATGGAAGTTGTGGTGGTTTGGCGGTCTACTTTGTTTTCCTCCCTTTTTGCACTTAAAAATTTTATACTATGTCATGTGAATGAAAATGTATTTTTGGGTTGAGATTCAGTGGGGACCTAAACGCAAACTCTGTATTGTATTCTTTTGGGGTTTGGAAAACAGTAGACATGTACATTTTAACTATGTTTAAATTATGTCAAGACTTTTACGTCTTTTGAGTCGTTTGATGTATCTTGTGTGCGATGATAACTGTGTAGCACCCAAATGTTGTAGTTCCGCTGCGCATAGCATTTGTGGGGGTGTTACAGTAGTTATAGCCTCTAACTTCGGGAACATTTGTTTCATTCGTACCACGAACATTATCGGCTCCAGCTTCAGCTCCACCCGTTCCAGTTCCACCAGTTTTAGCTTCAGCTCCAGTTCCAGATCCATCATTCACGTTGGTCATGAATTCAACTAAAGATACAGCAACTTATTTACTAATAACTTGGCGCATTCGTGCTTCAGTCATAGCTTTCATCGACTGCATGAGTCTTGTGTAACGCAAATCAAATCATAATGAGTATTCATCCAATGATTGTGTTATACCACAGGAATTTAAATAGAAAATCAAAGAAAGATAATAATAGAACGATGTAGAATTAGGGATCAAAAGATAGTCATTCCATTGATCATAAACTAGTACAAGTGTATTGTCAAACATTATAGATAATCATCGTCTAATGCCATACAACTTAAAATACTAGTCCTACTAACTGTTGTCACAGTTTAGTTAGGGATTAATGAGAAGATACTACAATTGATAAACTAATCTACTAAGAGTTACTGGGTAATTCACGTGACTAAGAAGGCTCCCCGGTCTCACAAGAAGAAGATTTCTTCAGTGTTTTTCAGAGACGCTTGATATCCTCCTCAATTGGCGGTTTTGGAAAAGCCCCAATACAACCAATTCATGATCAAAGAATTAGAAGAACAAAATCAAAGAATGAATCGAGCAAACGAATTACAATTCAATAAGAGTTTAATTATGCAGATGCTATATGCTTAAGCCTACACATTTATGAATCATTATTTTCCATGGATTGATCAAGTCCTTCCAAATAAGATTCAGAAATTTGTAGTTCAACAATTTATAATTTCCTTGTTCAAATAAATGGCCAATTTATCTCAACAATTATAAATCACTTTATTCAAACATCGCCAGCTCAACGCAAAAGATCAAGATCGAAACAAACGAGAAACTGATTTAACAGAATATAATCAGGGATATGATATGGAATCCTAGTTGGCATGTGAATACCATACAAATCAATCTCAATTCCTAACAATCAATAGTACCATCTTAGACAAACTTGTTTTTATCAAAACAGTATAATGTCAAAGATTAATGAAAAGGTAAATTAAATTTGCTAAACGAAATGAACGAATCGATAAATCAAGAATAAGAATCAAGGAAATCAAAATCCTTGTAACCAAAAGAATATCAGCAAGAATATTAACCGTTTCGTTGGGATCATGTATATCCACAACTTAGTTAATCTTGAGAATAACAGGATTCATTTCAGGAATAGCTTCAGCGCTACAATTAAAATGACTAAGGTGGCTTCGTGACAATCTACGTCGTATAAATATCTCGTATAAATATAAAGTTATCATTTATAATTAAATAAATGAAAACATACCTTGTAATTCACAAGTTCAAATAATCGATAAAGATTACAACATATATATATAATCCCATATATATATATATATATATATATATATATATATATATATATATATATATATATATATATATATATATATATATATATATATATATATATATATATAAATACTTTCATTCTCGTCCATTGGCAAATCGGAGGTTTCGCTTGCAACAGTTATAGTTAAAAGATTTCAAAAAATCATTTTTGGAAAATCATTTCGTTCTCTATAACTTGAGCTCTGATTCCAATCTGTAACACCCCCAAATTTCCGTTATAACAGCGGAAGAGTCATTGGGTGTTACTATCATGGTTCAATCTCATAATCATAGAAAACGGCTCAAAACAAGTCGTTTTAATAAACATCTATTCATTTTCATTTAACAATAAAACTTTTCACATGGTCCCAAATACTTTCATGTTTACAAATACAGTAAATAATAAAAGATTCTTTGAATGGATATAATTTATGAAAGCGGGCCAAAACATTTCAAATAATCAAGTTTCACGAAACCGCCTTCCTCGAGTGCCTTCCCTATGGACCTGAGATAAAACATGCTATAAAGTCAGCAAAATTTGCCGAGTGAGTCTATAGAGTTTAATTTAAATAAAGAGAACACAAGTATTCAAAATAACCTTTCATGGTTAAAAATTTATCAAAGACAATTATGTTGTACGGACATAATTATCGTGTCATTACATAAGTCTCGTGACATTGAACGTTAACATATATTATTTCAGCCCAACACACCTAGCCAAGTGCGTATATTTCTCTTATACAATGCATCCAATGTTTCATTACTAGTGCATCACAACACCACGCGAGAGCTATTCGCGACCGGACTGGGCGTCACCCCGATAGATCTATCCATAGCATTAGTGTTATCTCGATTAACAATTCACGATTCATGGGTCTTTTAAGGCTAAACAAACTTATGTAATAACTTTCATTTAAACATACAATTAAGTTCTTTGTGTTCAATTTTAAAACAATCATGAGTTTACCACAACTTATAGTTGTACATTTCATTTTCAATAATTACTTTTCAAGTAAATAGGGTTCCCACAACTTCTCGTTGCACCCATACTTTTCCAATAAGTAGGGTTTCCACAACTTCTCGTTGTACCCTTTTATTTTAATAAAACAAGCATGTTATCCCCCTCGCGGGTTTTATAAAACAATAAAACATGTTATAGCGAGGCTATAGACTCACCTTAGCCAATAGTGGTAATGAGACGATCGCCGACGATTAGTGATGCCCGTTTAAACACAAAAACCGCAACCTACCAAATAAGGCGCATTTGTTAAAGTCGAATTAAGTATAAATCATACTTAAATAATATAAAAATCAAAATTACAAAACCAAGACAATCCCAAAAAATTTAATAATAAAAGTGTTATTACTATACCCTTTTATTCAACACTATACTTTTAAACACTTGCACTCTCGATATTGACCCGTCTTAAGACGCCAAGTCAACGCAAGTCAACTTATCATTTTACTTCCCTCGGACCAGTAGCTAAGTCATTTATATAATGACTTAACACTTGAGTAAATCACCATGTTCAATGGCGAATACTCAACTCACGCCATATAATTATTGAACTACATGTCCAAAATACCAATCAGCATGTACACTCCAAATGTACACACCAATCTACCTTATCTAGACTTGTCCGATTTCGACGAAACTTGGTCACAAACTCACACATAATATGAATAAGACTCAGTTCAAGTTTCATTCAAAAATATAACTCCTAAGACCTTCTGCCCGACACATCTTCGTGTTGTAAAAACCGGACAGATTTACGCCTTTGACTCGTAAAACCATTTTGACGTATCTAAACAACTCCATTTATAAAACCTACACTCGGGTTTGAAAATAGACTCATGACTTGAGGTTTAAACTTTAACATCAGTCCTAGAACATTTTTAAGACTTATTCTATAGTCCCCGAGATTCGGATTGTGCCGATACTCGTCTCCCGGTACACAAATACTAAAACTAGCATAACTTTTCGCTCGTAATGAGTTAGAAGCTCATTCAAGCGGCAAATCGAAGCTAAAAGAATTCTCTACAAGCCTATTCCATTAGTTTAATCATTTTCAAACAGTAAGATTTCCAAAATTTACGTTTTACCCACTGGTCTAAAACACCTTCTAAAATCTCCCACCAAATCATATTTTTGATCAATTCCAACTATTTTCCTCATCATCCTACACCCCTAATATCATCCTAAACAAATCATCTAGCCCATAACACCCTTGAATAATTATTTAAAATTTTATCCACTCAAAAATCCAACATGCAATACTTAAAATAATAATATAACAACACTAGTAACAACTATATAACAAGAAAATAGATCAAACCACCTTGGCCATCTTCAAAAATTGAAAGTTGTTGCATGTTGCAAATTTTTACATAAAAATGATCACTATCAAATTTCCTAGATGGGATATGTTTTAGTTTTTCATGATTCAAAGTAAAAATCAATGATCATGGTGATTTTGGTTGAGGGAGTGGACGGCAAGAACAAGAACAAGGGGTGGGGTGAGAGAAATTTTTATTTTATTATGTTGTATGTGTGATTTTGTTAGTGGAAAAAGTTTATATAGTGGGGTGGAGGGGTAGTTTTTGCCAATTTGTGATAGTTTTGGTCCAAAATGAAATTAAATAGTTGTAAGGGTAGAAAATGTAAATATTAAATTTTGAAAATATTTACGGGACTCGGGTTTCGTAAAAATACTTTTTAAAAGTTAAAACGCTTCTTAAAAATAATAATATCACTTCGACACGACTTAAAACGTAATTAAATCGGAAACGTCGAAAATATAAAATATCGAGACAGTCGATAATAAAACATAAATTTTTGGGCATCCGTCGGTATCGCGATCATTAGTAGTTCTCGTCATTCGTTAAAACGTAAAACACGAGAAATAAAAATAAATACAATAAAATCATTCATATGATAAATTGAGAATATAATATCGATACATGACGTATTCCTTGCCAGTTTTCATCGAAACGACATTCTTACGCTAGTTTCAAGTCATAACCTTCTCGGTTAATCGATAATTTAAAATTCTCATTAAAATAAACATATGATACTTATTAGTCGAGATTAAAATAACGACTTGAAATTGACGGATTGTCACATTTTGATAAAGTAAATTATTTTCTCATCTAAATATGACCATACTTTCACCAAGGATCCCAAACTTAACCAAAATCAACCTAGACTTAAACCTACTCACACAATACTATACCTATACTCCTAGTAACTATACTTAGACATAAGATTTAAACATAAAAATACCTTAGACTCACTATTTAGCCGAATGTATACATATACATAACATTACATACCAAAAACCTTTACCAATTACACTTTTGACTTTCTAGACTTTGTACAACACATCTCATTAAACCATACACTATAGAAACACATCCTTTTTTCCCTTGACTAAGCCAATACCGCCGGTTTATGTTCAAAACCAAGGCACCATGTACAATTTTGGGCATTTAAAGAATGTACTAACTTAGCTATACTTGTATAATGTAAATAAGACACCTAGCACTCCCACTTTAACACTAGACGTGTGCTAGAACACACCACACATCCATTTTACTTGTACAACCTTTCCATTTATCATTAACACTATGCAAGTCATACTTTGTCCCCTTGGATGCTAAACATGCGACGGCATAAGGAACTTTGGGGTCAAGTGTACATCTTGGCTCATTAAAACCTTGTACTTACATGGTACACACCAAAATTTACCATATCTAGCTACACACTCTCTCTTAGACGTGTATATGCCCCAAACCACACCCCTCAATCTCACATTGAGATATTTATCAAACATTTGAACTTCACACATCACTTACACTCCTCACATTCGGATACCCTCTCAACAAAACACCTAGACGAGCTCAAACATTTACTCCTACCTATTCTTGGTCTTCACCAAGCATTTAGTGCATGTTATCCAAGATCTTTAGCATTCAAGTCAAGTCCAAGATCATCCTAGGTCACTTATAAGAAGAACCCGACGTCTAGAACTCCTAAACCATATTCATCACCAAGTTTTCTTGAAACAAGTAAGTATGAAACATTTCTAAACTTTTCCCTTACTCATTACACTTGTGATGCATGCATATGTTATAAAAATGGAGTTAGGAGTACATGCATACGTTTAAAACTCTTAAACAAACCTTTACAACATATAAGCCCACGGCTTATATGGTGTCCACGGATAATCTTGCTTCAAAACCATAAGACTTGTAAGAATATGCATAAATAACTTAGTGTAAGCCCTAAGTAGATTACTAAGTCATAAAAGTATATAAAATATAATATAATCTGAAACATATAAGCATATATAAGCCCATAAGTCATATAAGCCTAGACCTATATAAGCTAGTCATATAAGCCTATAAAACTTATATAAGCCGAGACCTAAAACCATATATAAGCCATGACATGGAAACCCTAAAACCTAATATAAGCCGAAACCTAAAACCTATATAAGCTAAGTCATTGAAACCCTAAAAACTTATATAAGCCGAAACCTAAAACCTTATATAAGCTAAGCCATGTAAACCCTAAAAATCTATATAAGCCGAGACTTAGAAATATATAAACTAGCTCATTTAAGCCCTAAGAATAGTAAATAAGCTGAGTCATATAAGCTCACTTATAAGCCATAAATAAGCCGAATGTGAACAAGCCCATAACTTAATTATAAGCCTAGTAATATTTAGTTATAAGCCCAATAAGTAAGTTATGTTTACTAGTCCAATTAGTAAACTTATTAGTTAATAAAACAAGCCCTTTAGGCCCATTAAACCAAGCCGAGACCCTATTGGGCCAACCAAGCCCAAATCTTATTTGTGGAAACTTTTCGTGCCATTATTGCCAATTGGTGAAAGTTAGGGTCGATTTTATAAATTAATAAAACATGTGTAAATGATTTCGTGACTTTATATAAGTTCACGGGTCGAATGTGTCATTTCCAAAAGTATAGGGTGCGTTTGTCTTAAACCCAGAGCTAAACGAAACCATAAGGACTAATTGTGCAAGTATTAAAACTTGTTACAAACCATATTCTAATATTTAAACATTCCGAGACCGTAAGGACCAAAAGTGTCACTCTGGGAAACTTGTTACAAGCCCTAACCATTATTTTGGATAATTCGAGACTTCAAGGACCATTAGTATCATTTTGAAAACTTGAAACAAACCCTAACCCTTATATAATTATTTCCGAGACATAGGGGGGTGTTTGGTCATTTCCCCAAAGTTTTATGAGCCCTAGGGGCGTTTTTGTAAACAAATAAAACGGACAAGGACTAACGACGCAATGTACTTAACGAACGAAACCTTAAAGGATATTTTGGTAAATTTTTATACTAACAAGGACTCAAGTGTAAATTAAGTTAATTAAAAATATTAATAAATTATTTTATTGATAAATTAACTTAGCCGTTTGGATGATTAAACAAATTACTAAGTTTATTCGCGAAACCTTATAAACTGATAAATCCCGTTAACCATATTTTTGAAGCCTTAAGAAAAGTAAATTGTATTTTATTTTCTTACAATAAATTAAAAAATATAAAATCTATTTATTTAATTTATTACCTATTTTACTAAACAATTTATATATTTTTTTTAGAAACTAAAAATGTATATATTTACAATTCACTATAAGTGTAAACACTTAAACGGTCGTAATAGCTTATTAATTAGTGATCACGCATTTTCATCCGTACATTCATCATGCATTGTTATTTTGCATTTACTAAGGCACTTAAAATTACTTAGGTAATTTCTCTAGTTCGTGATCGTACTATGCCAGTTTATTAAGTGACATCATTCTCACATCACTACCACTAAGGTGAGTTCATGGCCCCATCTTTACTATTTTATAACTGGGGGAGAAAACATACAAAAACTATATATATTTAAATATGCAAAGCACGCACTGATGACAACAACAATTTATTGCCTATTGTTTGCCCCATACCCGTGGACTGTAATAGTTAATAGTGTAGTGTGAAATGTATGAATATATCTATTCGGGTATTGACAACACCCGACCTGCGTGACTTGCTATCACGAAACGCTTAGGCCAAGCAACAGGTTTATTTCATTGTCGGACTGAGGGAACAACATCAGGATAGACCCGAATGGGCGTACTGAGCATCTATTGTCTAGCTTCTATTACAGGGCAGTAGGAACTACTATAGTATTGGGCTATGATTGTCCTGCTATGATCGTGGTGTTTGGTATATTAGTAATTTATTTATTTAACTAAACCTATGAATTCACCAACTTCGTGTTGACCCCCACATTTTACTCTATATGTTTTCTCAGGAAAATAAAGCAGGTTCATGCATTGGATTCCAGCATTTTAGGGAGCATCATGTCTACCATTGGGCTGGGATATTTACTTCAGTTTTATAATAAATGTGGTTTTACAAACAAGATATTAAGTGTGTACAATTAATTCATGTAATATGTTTCAAATGACTATTATGATCATTGCTCTATATACTGTGTGTTATCGATCCACCCAAGTAACACCTCATGTACTATTCCGTTGCGTTTGACCATCAGGGGGTGTTATAGAAATGGTATCAGAGAGCATAGTTATAGAGAACCAGATCGATAATAAAAATTTAAAATATAATAAAATTTTTAAACTGGACTATAACTGAACTTTTAAAATCAATGAAATAAAACGAAAGTTGATTTTTGGGGAACCTTTATAAGTTAGGCATATAGCATATAGAGCATACATATTATGTGAACTAACCTCACACTGATTTATAACCTTCGAGTTAATAAATCACCTAAGTATCTACTCATACTTTTAACGAGCGTAGTTAAAAGACATAAACCTCATCGCATATGCATGTTAAAACTTATTGAATTGTGTAAGCTAAAAACTTACGCAACTTTGAAATGCTATTTTCAGATATCATGACGCCACCTGTAACACTCTCATTTTTCATATCGGTGCAACGGAAGGGTCTTTTAGAGTGTTACGGGATAGCACAATAACTCCAATCATAGACAACGCATAAAAATGGTTGTACAAGGTTTAACAAACATTCATTCGATAAAAAGTTTCAAAAGTGTACAACAGGTCCCAAATTATACAGGTCATTAAGTTTACAAAACATAGATCGAATGAACATTTTTAATATTAAGTGTGGGCCATCAGAGTCGATCTCCATCCGGATTACCTTCAAGCACCTGAGATAGAAAACATGCAAAAATCATATCAGCGAATGCCGAGTGAATTCATAGAGTTTAATGAAAACCGTTATATAAAATTATTATTTACAATCATTTAAAATCAGAACACAAGTATAATATCGGAAGTAAGTCCACATATTGCTAGTCAGGCAATATATAAATCAAGCATACATCTGAAACCGTCCATGAGACCGCAGTCTCTATATTACCATGATAGGTAATATATTCATCGTAAAAGCGTCGTTATCGTTTATTTAGATTATACATGTCGTATAGATTATAGGATTATTATTAGCCGCGTGACATTGTTACCTTACTGTGAAAACAGCGGGCCGCGAACCCGACAAACAATTTGCCCATCTAAGTTAGCGTGTCGTCACAAAAATCACGCTATGGAATCTTCTCATACATAAATTCGCTTACCAATCAATGTGGTACGACGGGGATCAACCGTCAAGGCGCGAACTGGGTGATCGTCCCCAAATAGTACTATCAAATGCATAAGCGTCTACCAAATCCCGGTAGTTCACAATTCATGCTAATGGGACTTTAAGTGACATAACCTAACTACTAATAATCCTTTTAGTCTCGAATATAGGGTCATAGCATCATTCGGGTCCATCTCATTAAGCATACAATCGGGACTACTTGTGTTCTATTTTTATAAAAATCTAGCATGTTATCTCCCTCGCGGGTTTACAAATCATTTTATAAAACATTTAAAAAGAGTGCGAGGCTATGAACTCACGTTGTTAATGAAAGGCGGATTATCGGCTACGGGCGTGCTTCGGTCACGGAAACCTATATAAATAATAATCGGTCTTAGACTCGGTCCAATGACTTTTATCAAAATAACAATATACATATATATGATTATTGTACATATGATGATGATCAAGTGGGTTTATAAATCCTCATTTACTCATTTTAGCGTTTACGTTTTAGTATCGTCTTACTAGTTCACTAGTTTTACCGATTTTACCTATTTTAAGTTCATTAAGTCTTTTATAAGTTCTTTTACTTGTTTTTACCCATTTTATACCTATATGATCAGTATATATATTTTTCATGTTGGGCCCTATTGGGTTAAGCCCAAATAATTCTTTTTACAAGTTTTTATCTTATAAGTCCAATTATTAGTCTAATAGGTTTAGTTAGCTCGTAATTGTCCGTAATTCTTATAGTTCGGGTTTTATCGGTTTTTACTTGTCTTAGTTACTTATACATCAGTATATATCTTTTATAAACTTTACATTAGACGGGTTTGGTCGTCTAAGTTTTATTTGATGAAAAACGTTAATTTCACGGCGATAGCCGAAAAAGTCGTAAAAATCAAGTTTATAGTTTTTATTACTTATAAATATTACTTTTACCACCATTTATACATTTTACCCATTTAATTAACCTTTTATACATTTACATAAATAAGTTTTATAAGTTAGTGGGTTTATACTTTACATTTTATAAATTATAAAGTGCGTGCTTATATAATAATAATAAACATTATTTCCAAAATCTGATTTTTAACTTCACATTCACCATTTTTATCATATCTAGAGTTCTACAATGACTTAGAAGCTCATTTTTAGATGACAACTTCTTCATAATATGTGCTAAATATAACTTAGTTATAGCTACTGCCCATTTTGAGTTTAAGTTGCCTTAACAGTCCCTACAAAACTGCTTATTCAGATTGTACCACCTAACTTGTTTTGATCATATCTCACTCATTATTTTGATTCCATTGCATGGCCAACTCTCACATGTGTATAACATCATCTACTTTACTGTAAATAGATCAAACCATGCATTTTTATCAGTTCTTCATTTAGTTATCTACTGTTTTTATACAGCCAACTAATTAAACATGATTTTAGCTTCATTTCTTATGGTTATCATCATTTTTAAGCATGTTTATCAACACTTGATCCCCACACAACATTTTTATCATCATATATACATCATATACATATACAAAATGAAAGAAAATACATTTGTTCTTTACAAAATAATAAGAGAAAAATGTAGAGGATGATCTTCTTTACCAATCCAAGTGGATTTCTTGTTTTAGGAAGGCAAGAACTTGATGAACACAACAAGTATCTCCAAGACCATCAAATAGCAAGATCATATGTTGGAAAATCAGCCCTAGGACACAAGCAAATCACCTCCAAAGTTGGTTATATGGCCACCAAATGATCAAGATTTCAAGGAAACACCTTAATAGGACTAGTAAACATGTGGTTTGTAGTTGGAAGAGATCAAAAATGGTGTTTGTGGCTTGATATGGGACGGCACATAGATGAAAGTTGAGAGAGTTTTGAGAGTAAATTGCATGTAAGAAATGGTTAAGTGAAAACCATTTGATGGTTTTGTTAAGTGGTGGAAGGCTTAGCCTAAAGTGTAAGCTAAAGCTTACACTTGTTATAAACAAGTTAAGTTTGTGCCACCTAAGGGTGGTGAGGTGTTTTTGGCCGTCCCTTATAAGCTAGTGGGATGGGGCAAAGTGTTTTGTCCCATCTCACTAGTTTACGGGTATTTCTCGATTCTAGTTTTCTCGATTTGCGTGCCCTCGGGTCGTTTTACGAAAAACGTTTTTATAAATTATGAATCACCGTCACAAAACGAATCCAATAAAAATTGTCTCATCAAAAACGGAGTTCAAAAACGTAAATACGTAATCCTAAGGTTTCCGGTTTAGTCGTAAAAGACGCCAAATTATGCACGTAAGCCCAAATTTAAATCCGTAAATTGTGAGTTCGTCAACCAACATAAAAATAAGTTTCAAAATATTATACGAGAAAATATTTAACTACCTGAAAATGTTAGATTTGTCACAGCTTTTCCTCCTAAAAGGGATCAACGTCCTCGTGATCCATTTCATTTGGATGTCCGTTTCTTATTGAAATCGAAGAGGTGCGGATATTTCTTCCACATTTCATCCTCTCGTTCCCAAGTATACTCCAGTCCATGCTTTGAATTCCATCGGATCTTAACAATAGGTATCCGACTTTGTTTCAGTTGCTTTACCTCACGGTCCATAACTTCTACGGGCTCTTCGATAAAATGCAACTTCCCATCTATTCGAACCTTACCTAACGGAATTTTCTCATCACTCACTGCTAGACATTTCTTCAGATTAGATACATGGAATGTGTTGTGAACACCATGAAGTTCTGGGGGTAACTCTAGTTTGTAAGCCACCGGACCTACTCTAGATAGAATCTTAAAGGGTCCAATATAACGGGGATTCAATTTTCCTCGTTTTCCAAATCTGATAACGCCTTTCCATGGCGATACTTTCAACATTACTCGGTCACCCACTTCAAACTCCATTGGCTTCCGCCGCACATCCGCGTAACTTTTCTGTCTACTACGGGCAGTCAACAACCTCTTCTTAATCTGAACTATCATCTCCGTAGTCTCCCGGATCAATTCCGGTCCCGTGAGCTAGGTATCCCCAACTTCACTCCAACATACAGGAGATCTACACTTCCTACCATACAAAGCTTCAAACGGTGCAGCCTTAATACTAGAATGGTAACTATTGTTATACGAAAACTCTGCTAACGACAAATATTTATCCCAATTCTTACCAAAGTCTAACACACAAGCTCTTAACATATCTTCCAGTGTTTGTATCGTCCTTTCACTCTGCCCATCAGTCTGGGGGTGATAAGCAGTGCTCATGTCGAGATTCGTTCCCAAAGATCTTTGGAGAGATTTCCAAAAATTCGATGCGAATCTAGGATCTCGATCTGAAATGATCGATACAGGCACTCCATGCTTGCATACAACATTATCCAGGTATATTCGAGTCAGCTTCTCCAGTGAGAATTGCTCCTTAACCGGAATGAAGTGTGCTGATTTGGTCAGTCTATCGACAATAACCCAAATCGAATTGTTTCCAGATGATGTTCTAGGAAGCTTGGTGATAAAGTCCATCGTAATTCGTTCCCACTTCCATTCAGGAATCTTTGGTTGTTGAAGTAGTCCTGATGGCTTTTGATGTTCAGCTTTGACTCTAGCACAAGTCAAGCATTAAAGAACATACATAGCTATGTCAGCTTTCATATTCGGCCACCAATACAACTTCTTCAAATCATGGTAAATCTTATCAGATCCTGGATGAATGGAATACTTAGATTTATGGGATTCTAACATAATCAAATCTCTTAAGCCTCCAAACTTAGGTATCCACATACGACCTCTTAAACATTTCACTCCATCAGCTCTAACCTCTAAAGGATCTCCTTCTCCTCGGAACCCTTCATTAACAAAATTCTCCTTCTTACAAGCTTCTATTTGTGCATTTCTAATTTGCTCAGGCAAATTATTGTGCACGGTCAAGACTAGAGAACGCACCCTGATAGGCTCTCTATCTTTCCTACTCAACGCATCAGCAACAACATTGGCTTTTCCTGGGTGATATTTTATATCACAATCATAATCACTTAACAACTCTATCCATCTTCGTTGCCTCATGTTCAATTCCTTCTGGTCGAGAATATACTGTAGGCTTTTGTGATCGGTGAATACCGTACACTTGGTGCCATACAGATAATGTCTCCACAACCTAAGAGCAAAGACTACAGCTCCTAACTCAAGATCATGAGTAGCATAATTCTCCTCATTCTTCCTTAATTTCCTAGAAGCATAAGCTATCACTTTCTCTCTCTGCATCAAAACAGCTCCATAACCTCTAAGAGATGCATCACAATACACTACAAAATCTTCACTCCCTTCGGGTAATGATAAGATTGGCGCACTACATAATTTTTGCTTCAATGTCTGAAATGCTCCATCTTCATCACTTCCCCAAGCGAAAGGTTTATTCTTCTGAGTAAGCTTAGTCAAGGGTTTAGCTATCAAAGAAAATTCTTTAATGAATCGTCTATAATAGCCAGCCAATCCTAAGAACTGTCGCACTTCCGTTGGCGTTGTCGGTGCAGACCAATTCTTAATAGCTTCAACCTTTGCAGGATCAACATGAATTCCATCTCTGTTAATCACATGACCAAGAAATTGCACAGAATCCAACCAGAAATAACATTTCGAAAACTTAGCATACAACCTTTCATCCTTCAACAACTTCAAAACAATCCTCAAATGTTCTCTATGCTCATCTTCATTCTTAGAATAGATTAGAATATCGTCAATAAACACAATCACAAATTTATCCAAGTAGGACTTGCACACTCGATTCATTAAATCCATGAAAACCGCAGGTGCGTTAGTTAACCCAAATGGCATTACTTGAAATTCATAGTGTCCATAACGAGTTCTAAATGCAGTTATAGGAATATCTTCTTCACGGACGCGAAGTTGGTGATATCCTGACCGCAAATCTATCTTAGAATACACACTAGATCCTTGCAGTTGATCAAACAAATCATCAATCCTAGGTAAAGGATATCGATTCTTAATTGTCAACTTATTCAGTTCCCTATAATCAATGCACATACGAAAAGATCCATCCTTCTTCTTAACGAACAAGACTGGAGCTCCTCAAGGCGACGAGCTCGGTCGAATAAAACCTTTATCAGACAACTCCTTAAGTTGCTCAGATAACTCCTTTAATTCAGAAGGGGCTAATCGGTAAGGCGCACGTGCCACCGGTGCAGCACCAGGAATTAAATCGATTCGAAACTCTACTTGCCTTATCGGTGGAAGTCCTGGTAAATCTTTAGGAAATACCTCAGGAAATTCACAAATAATAGGTACATCTTCCAATCGTTTCTCCCTAGACTCATTCCCGGTCACTTGAGCTAAGAATAACTCACAACCGTTCCTGATGTACTTTTGGACTTTAATACATGAAACGATTTTCAAACGGGATTCACCTCGACTACCATCAATTACTAACGTCCTATTCCTAAGAGGAATCTTAACCTTCTTCTCTCCACATAAAATAGTAGCATTATTCAACGACAACCAATCCATACCAATAATAACATCGAAACTACCTAATTCTATCAACATCAAATCAATCGGAAAGGAATGGTTCAAGAGATTTAGAGAGCATCCTTCTAATAGCTTATTAGTTTTCACTAATTTACCATCAGCCAATTCCACCTCGTAACTGGTACTTATCTCAACAGGTTCAATATCAATAAGGGCACTAAATTTAGTGGATACAAAGCTCCTATCGGCACCCGAATCGAATAAAGCAACAGCATAATGATTGTTGAGTAAAACGTACCGGTAACGACATTCGGATCCTCTTTCTTCACCTCAATTGTTCCAAGTTGGTAGATACCACCCTGGGGGTTTCTTCCAGGTACAATCGCTTTCAACTTGGGGCATTCCGATTTCCTATGACCTTCTTCATTACAGTTGAAGCAAATCGTTCCCTTCTTACACCTTTCAACCTTGTGTCCAAGCTTTCCGCAATTTCGGCACTTCCAGCAGTCGCCAGGATGCCTCTTGTTGCCACACTTAGGACATCTATCATCGTTGCGCGGTGCATTGTTGGTAATAGCATTTGCATTCCCCTTTCTCTGGTTCTGACGGCGATTGAAATTCTTCCTATAATCACCTCTATCTACACGCTCACCGTCTCCCTTTCTTTTCTCACCTACACGGGCTTCATCTTCCTTATCCTGAATTATCTGTCCAATGAGTTGGTAAGCCATTCGAACAGCATCATCAATGGTCAGTGGTTTCGATGATGTCACGTCCCCCTGGATATTCCTGGTCAACCCTTTCACATATTGCTCAATTCGGATCTCTTCGGGTTCAACCAATCGAGGACATAGCAAGGCCAACTCATGGAATCGGTTCGTGTAACTATCAATGTCCACACCTTTCATTCTCAGATGAATCAACTCTTGTTCTAACCTAATAATCACACTACGAGGACAAAACTCCAAAGTCATCCACTTCTTGATTTCAGCCCAAGGAGTAGCATTAGCAGCATCAAGACCCATGAAAGCAATTCTCCCGTTCCACCAAGTCAACGCACGACCTTTAAGAGTAGCCATAGCAAAAGTCACCTTATCTTCCTCCTTACACTTACTAATCCTAAACACCGATTCAATCTTCTCGATCCACTGGCTTAGTCCTACAGCACCTTCAGTTCCATTAAAAGGTAGAGGTTCACACTTCATGAACGTCACATAAGTACAACCACCAATTTCAGGTGCATTCGTTCCAAGTCCTCCTACATTTCCTCCAGCATTAGCATTCACATTATCAGCATTCACATTCACATTAGTACCGCCAATTCCACTACCGCCAGCTCCACTACCGCCAGCTCCACTACCGCCAGCTTCATTTCTAGCATTTGTCATAAATTCAGTCATAGATGCGGTAACTTGCTCCGTAATAATCCTACGTACATCATCCTCAGTCACAGCCTTCTTGGGCGGCATAGTTCTATAATTCCACAATTTCAAAGCATTAAGCATCCATCCAACAAAGGATTCATATAATATGGATCGAATTCATAATCAAGATACAAATAAGGCACAATATGGAATTCAAGACAAGATACATATTTCATTCGATCTGAAACAAAAGTATTGTCTTAGTACATCCATATCAAAGTTCTAACACTATATACACTCAAAATTCGTGCCAAGTCTACTACTAACAAGTCGGTTCAGCCAAAGCTACAAACACAAAAGATCTAAAGGTCACTACTAAACACAGACTGGTCTACTGAGAACCGCCAGATGGTCCATCATCCATCGTCTTCTGAATCTTCGCCGGACGATCACTAGACACATCTTCAGCTGGGCGCTTACGGATTACTCCTCTTTCAACCATGTCGGCATAAAATCTACTGTTCCAACCCACGGATACATTCAACTCCTTTTCGGCTTTCTCACGCATCGCACGAGCCACACTCAACTGAATCTCCATAGTATTCACCTTTCTCTTCATATCCACATACTCACGGCTTTCCAATACCGATAACCTCCTAAAAGCCTCATTCAAACCACGTTCTACATCACTCAAATCCAAACTAAGCAACTCCCGCTCTTTCTCGCCAATCTTTGCCTTCGACTCCAAATAAGCAACCTGAGTCTGAACAACACCTAATCCAACCTCTGTCACACAATTCTTAACACGGGAAGCATCTAGATCACGTCTCAAGGCCCATGGTGTAAGACCATCAATATGTGTAGCCTCTCGAGCACTAGACGACTCTCCTATCTCACGTCTACGAGCAGCAATACCATCGGTACCGTCAGGTGCATCGTCATCCTCATCCTCCTCTGATTCAGAATCAGATTCAGACGATTCAGACATTTCATCCCTAGGTAACTCATCCTCGGAATCAGACAAACAAACTGGTGGGGGCAAAGGCTCGCCCTCTGGAACATCATACGGATATATAAGCTCAGCTTCCTCATCGTCATCAACCTCAACATCTATACCTACATCCTCCTCGACATCCTCGTCGTCAATCTCATCCTCTAACTCATCTAACCCAATCTCATTCTCATTCTCAATATCAGCATTCTCAATCTCTACGTCCTCATTACCCACATTCTCAATCTCATTCTCTACTAAGTCAACCTGAGGGGCAATCTGATCTCCTAGTCCTAACTCGGGCTCGGGATCCTCAAATGGTTCCTCCTCGTCATCAATATCAAAATCTACTAAGTCTAAATAAGGATCATCTTCTATATTAGGTTCGGGAATAGCATGGTTTTCTACAGGAATATTAGGGTCAGCCATGACAATCTGCATTTATATATATTTATCTCGTATTAGGATAACATACTAGTTAAACAATTACATAATGAAATCACGATATATACATATATATAAATTAAATTATATATATCAAAATATATATCTTCTCAATAAGGCTTGTTGGTAACGTCGGAGATCTCTGGCACCGTTATAGTCAAAAGATTTTTCAAATATTTTCTCAAATGTTCATTGTCAAAAGATTTTGAAAAGTTTTGTTCAAAACCTTGGTTTTTAAAATCTTTGGTTCTCTATAACGAGAGCTCTGGTACCAAACTGTAACACTCTCATTTTTCGTATCGGTACAGCGGAAGGGTCTTTCAGAGTGTTACGGGATAGCACAATAACTCCAATCATAGACAACGCATAAAAATGGTTGTACAAGGTTTAACAAACATTCATTCGATAAAAAGTTTCAAAAGTGTACAACAGGTCCCAAATTATACAGGTCATTAAGTTTACAAAACACAGATCGAATGAACATTTTTAATATTAAGTGTGGGCCATCAGAGTCGATCTCCATCCGGATTACCTTCAAGCACCTGAGATAGAAAACATGCAAAAATCATATCAGCGAATGCCGAGTGAATTCATAGAGTTTAATGAAAACCGTTATATAAAATAATCATTTACAATCATTTAAAATCAGAACACAAGTATAATATCGGAAGTAAGTCCACATATTGCTAGTCAGGCAATATATAAATCAAGCATACATCTGAAACCGTCCATGAGACCGTAGTCTCTATATTACCATGATAGGTAATATATTCATCGTAAAAGCGTCGTTATCGTTTATTTAGATTATACATGTCGTATAGATTATAGGATTATTATTAGCCGCATGACATTGTTACCTTACTGTGAAAACAGCGGGCCGCGAACCCGACAAACAATTTGCCCATCTAAGTTAGCGTGTCGTCACAAAAATCATGCTATGGAATCTTCTCATACATAAATTCGCTTACCAATCAATGTGGTACGACGGGGATCAACCGTCAAGGCGCGAACTGGGGTGATCGTCCCCAAATAGTACTATCAAATGCATAAGCGTCTACCAAATCCCGGTAGTTCACAATTCATGCTAATGGGACTTTAAGTGACATAACCTAACTACTAATAATCCTTTTAGTCTCGAATATAGGGTCATAGCATCATTCGGGTCCATCTCATTAAGCATACAATCGGGACTACTTGTGTTCTATTTTTATAAAAATCTAGCATGTTATCTCCCTCGCGGGTTTACAAATCATTTTATAAAACATTTAAAAAGAGTGCGAGGCTATGAACTCACGTTGTTAATGAAAGGCGGATTATCGGCTACGGGCGTGCTTCGGTCACGGAAACCTATATAAATAATAATCGGTCTTAGACTCGGTCCAATGACTTTTATCAAAATAACAATATACATATATATGATTATTGTACATATGATGATGATCAAGTGGGTTTATAAATCCTCATTTACTCATTTTAGCGTTTACGTTTTAGTATCGTCTTACTAGTTCACTAGTTTTACCGATTTTACCTATTTTAAGTTCATTAAGTCTTTTATAAGTTCTTTTACTTGTTTTTACCCATTTTATACCTATATGATCAGTATATATATTTTTCATGTTGGGCCCTATTGGGTTAAGCCCAAATAATTCTTTTTACAAGTTTTTATCTTATAAGTCCAATTATTAGTCTAATAGGTTTAGTTAGCTCGTAATTGTCCGTAATTCTTATAGTTCGGGTTTTATCGGTTTTTACTTGTCTTAGTTACTTATACATCAGTATATATCTTTTATAAACTTTACATTAGACGGGTTTGGTCGTCTAAGTTTTATTTGATGAAAAACGTTAATTTCACGGCGATAGCCGAAAAAGTCGTAAAAATCAAGTTTATAGTTTTTATTACTTATAAATATTACTTTTACCACCATTTATACATTTTACCCATTTAATTAACCTTTTATACATTTACATAAATAAGTTTTATAAGTTAGTGGGTTTATACTTTACATTTTATAAATTATAAAGTGAGTGCTTATATAATAATAATAAACATTATTTCCAAAATCTGATTTGTAACTTCACATTCACCATTTTTATCATATCTAGAGTTCTACAATGACTTAGAAGCTCATTTTTAGATGACAACTTCTTCATAATATGTGCTAAATATAACTTAGTTATAGCTACTGCCCATTTTGAGTTTAAGTTGCCTTAATAGTCCCTACGAAACTGCTTATTCAGATTGTACCACCTAACTTGTTTTGATCATATCTCACTCATTATTTTGATTCCATTGCATGGCCAACTCTCACATGTGTATAACATCATCTACTTTACTGTAAATAGATCAAACCATGCATTTTTATCAGTTCTTCATTTAGTTATCTACTGTTTTTATACAGCCAACTAATTAAACATGATTTTAGCTTCATTTCTTATGGTTATCATCATTTTTAAGCATGTTTATCAACACTTGATCCCCACACAACATTTTTATCATCATATATACATCATATACATATACAAAATGAAAGAAAATACATTTGTTCTTTACAAAATAATAAGAGAAAAATGTAGAGGATGATCTTCTTTACCAATCCAAGTGGATTTCTTGTTTTAGGAAGGCAAGAACTTGATGAACACAACAAGTATCTCCAAGACCATCAAATAGCAAGATCATATGTTGGAAAATCAGCCCTAGGACACAAGCAAATCACCTCCAAAGTTGGTTATATGGCCACCAAATGATCAAGGTTTCAAGGAAACACCTTAATAGGACTAGTAAACATGTGGTTTGTAGTTGGAAGAGATCAAAAATGGTGTTTGTGGCTTGATATGGGACGGCACATAGATGAAAGTTGAGAGAGTTTTGAGAGTAAATTGCATGTAAGAAATGGTTAAGTGAAAACCATTTGATGGTTTTGTTAAGTGGTGGAAGGCTTAGCCTAAAGTGTAAGCTAAAGCTTACACTTGTTATAAACAAGTTAAGTTTGTGCCACCTAAGGGTGGTGAGGTGTTTTTGGCCGTCCCTTATAAGCTAGTGGGATGGGGCAAAGTGTTTTGTCCCATCTCACTAGTTTACGGGTATTTCTCGATTCTAGTTTTCTCGATTTGCGTGCCCTCGGGTCGTTTTACGAAAAACGTTTTTATAAATTATGAATCACCGTCACAAAACGAATCCAATAAAAATTGTCTCATCAAAAACGGAGTTCAAAAACGTAAATACGTAATCCTAAGGTTTCCGGTTTAGTCGTAAAAGACGCCAAATTATGCACGTAAGCCCAAATTTAAATCCGTAAATTGTGAGTTCATCAACCAACATAAAAATAAGTTTCAAAATATTATACGAGAAAATATTTAACTACCTGAAAATGTTAGATTTGTCACACCACCTACTGTTGTGACTACCTTCGAGGAGCTCATGGCTCCTACCACCACACCATTATCGCCAACATCAGTATTTTATGGACCGGAATCTGACACCGATTCCAGAGGTGACCAGCCAGACGGAGTCATTATACTTTCAGATTCACCTACCCCATCACCACCTACTGTATCCCCTACTTCACCACTGCTAGTAGTACCTACATCTCCTCCTAGAGAGATGCACCAGGTTGTGCCTTCCTTACCACTTTTTCCACCGCCTTCTACACATCACCTTTACCCCACCAGTGCCCTGCCACCTCACAAGAGGAGACGTGATTCTATTCCTGACTCAACCTTCGAGATAGGAGAGGGATTAGGAGCTGGACAGCCCAGTCTTGGCACCTTACAGGAACAGGTCGACGCACTTGTAGCCCGACAGGCGCAGGATACCGCACTTATTCATGCCCTACTACAGGCGGACCATCGAGGTCGCGCCTTACTTCAGGAGAGATATAGTTCTCTCTACTGGGTCGTGGCTAGTGAGTCACACACCACTCAGAGTTCTCTGGGTATGACCCAGGGGACCATACATTGGTTGTTGGATGAGGTTGCTTACCTTCGTTACCGGCTATCTTCACTAGAGGGTCACTCGTACGAGACCCAGGCTGCTATCCTCACGCAGGAGGAGACTTTTCAGACTTTCATAGACCTGGCAGATCTTCGCCACCAGGGAGTCATTGCAGAGACGGATCATCTACGGAGTGCCGATACTGCACGTCAGCACCAGTTGCTCGAGACCATGAGATTCTCCTGAGAGACCAGGAGAGCGATGATTCGCATGCAGGATGATCGTGCACCCACACCACCAGCTGGACCACCCGCACCTGCAGACAACCATACTAGTGTAGGCTAGATTCCTTTGTACATCATGACAAGCATTGAGTTGCATCTCAGCTCGCATGATTTAGGTCTTTTGTACTTGTATTTTCATTTCAGTTGTATCCGTATCGTAGCACCTAACCTTAGTAGGTAGGTTATCTTTTGTTGTACTACAAACATATGTACAACTATCTCAGACAGGATTGTTGTATGTCTGTCTTGGATTGGTTGTATTTGTATCATATTGATGTTCACTAGTACTGACATATTATCACTTACTTATTTGTTTGAATTTATATTATTATGAACTCTTGACAGGTTATCCAATTTGTTATGAATTCTATGCATATCCATTTTCATGCAGCTTAATATAATATTCCTACTGACAAACTAATAAATCTCATCTTTGCGTATGATAGAACAATGGCACAAAGAGTCACTCGACAGAATCCCGACACTGCTCCCTCAGCGACTATTTCAGAAGCACAACTTAGAGTGCTTATCGGTCAAGGCATTGCTGATGCCCTAGCCGTCAAGGAAACACACCCCAGCGGAAACCAGGGCGACAGTCAAAACTCGAATTCCAGAGATCGAACTGCTAGAGGATGTACCTATCCCGACTTCCTGAAATGCAAGCCCAGTTACTTCAAGGGAAAGGAAGGGGTATTAGGACTCATGCAATGGTTCGAAAGGACCGAGACAGTATTCCACATTAGTGATTGCACCAGGGAAAACAAGGTGAAATTTTCCACCTGTACCCTCTTTGAACATGCTCTCACCTGGTGGAACTCCCTAGTTGCTACCCTCGGGCATGATGAATCCTATGGGATGACCTGGAATGCATTAAAGGAAAGACTTACCACGAAGTACTGTCCTCGTGGTGAAATCAAGAAACTAGAGATTGACTTGTGGAACCTCAAATGCTCAAATCATGAAATCACAGCTTACAATCAGAGATTTCAAGAGCTATCTTTGATGTGTACTCGGATGTTCCCTGACGTGAAGGACAAAATAGAAAAGTACGTCAGTGGACTTCCTGATTCTATTCATGACAGTGTACTCGCATCCCGACCCATTACGGTCGAGGGTGCCATAGAATTTTCCACGGAGCTGATGAACAAACGGGGACGTGATCATGTGCTTAGGCAGTCTGAGTACAAGAGAAAAGTTAAGGAGAACTACCGCAGTTATCATCAGGCCCAGCCACCAAAGAAACAAAACTTGGGCCAGACCTGTAGTGTTGTTTCCTCAACACCACCACCATCTGCAGGCAACAAGCCAAAGTGCTCCAAGTGCAATTTCCATCATTTCTCTACTGCTGAATGCCGAAGACCCGGACAGGGCAACATCCATGTTCCAGCCATCAGGAACAACTCCAGCACCAACTACAATCCCCAAAATGGAAACAGTCAGAACTTCCACGGAAATGGACAGCAGGGAAACCGCCCGCACCCTGGCAGCGGTAACATGGCTCGTAGGGAAGTTCGTTGCTATGGTTGCGGAGAAATCGGGCACGTCAAGCCTGATTGCCCAAAGCGAGCAGTTAGGAACGAGAACAGAGGAGGAGCACCGTCTAGAGTCTATGTGATAGGAGACGCCAAGACCAACCCAGACTCCAATGTGGTTACCGGTACGTTCCTTCTAAACAATGGCTATGCAAATATTTTATTTGATACGGGAGCCGATAGGAGTTTCATATCCACATAATTTAGTAGCTTACTAGACATCACGCCTACACCGTTAGATGACTGTTACAGAGTCGAGTTAGTAGACGGTAAAATCATTGAAACTAACACTATTTTAAGAGGTTGTACCTTAAATCTTCTAAATTATCTATTCGACATTCAATTGATACTTGTAATTTTGGGTAGTTTTGACGTCATCATTGGTATGGACTGGTTAGCTAAATATCAGGCAACCATCGTGTGCGACAAAAAGCTAGTCCGTATACCATGGGGAAAAGAAAATCTCATTATTCGAGGAGAAGGAAATTTAGATAGAACTGACACCATACTGAGTGTTATCTCATGCACTAAAGTCCAGAAGTATATACTAAAAGGATGCCCTACCTTTCTAGCACATATTTCAAAAACCGACAAAGAAGAGGAACCAGAGAAGAAACAAATCAAGGACGTACCAATTGTCCGCGATTATCTTGAAGTTTTCCCAGACGACTTACTTGGTTTGCCTCTGACTCGTCAAGTGGAATTTCAAATCGACTTGATACCAGGAGCTGCACCTGTAGCTAAAGCATCATACCGATTAGCACCAACCGAGATGAAAGAACTCGCTGAAGAACTTCAAGAACTGTCAGACAAAGGTTTTATTAGACCCAGTTCCTCACCTTGGGGAGCTCCAGTACTTTTTGTCAAAAAGAAAGATGGATCTTTCCGAATGTGTATCGATTACAGAGAACTGAATAAGTTAACTGTGAAAAATCGTTACCCACTACCATGAATTGACGACCTATTTGATCAGTTACAAGGATCAAGTGTATACTCCAAGATCGACCTACGATCGGGGTATCACCAGTTGAGGGTCAGAGAAGAGGACATACCGAAAAAAGCTTTCAAAACTCGTTACGGTCATTATGAATTTCAAGTCATGCCATTTGGCCTGACCAACGCTCTAGCCATATTCATGGACCTCATGAATCGAGTGTGCAGACCCTATTTGGATAAGTTCGTGATTGTGTTTATCGATGACATACTCATCTATTCTAAGAATGAGCAAGAGCACGGAGAACATCTTGCTCAAGTGCTAAAATTACTTAAGGAAGAGAAGCTATACGCAAAATTCTCAAAGTGTGATTTTTGGATTCCTAAAGTGCATTTCCTCGGTGATGTGATCGATGACAAGGGAATTTAAGTGGATCCCGCGAAAGTCGAATTCGTAAAGGATTGGGCATCACCCACTTCACCAAAGGAGATTCGCCAATTCTTAGGTCTTGCCGGTTACTACCGTAGTTTCATAAAAGGATTTTCTAAGATAGCTAAATATATGATGAAGCTTACTCAGAAAGGCATAAAATTCGATTGGGGAGAAAAAGAAGAGGCTGCATTCCAAACCATTAAGCAGAAATTGTGTAGTGCACGCATTTTAGCCCTACCAGAAGGCAACGAAGACTTCGTTGTCTACTGTGACACCTCACACAAAGGCTTAGGAGCAGTATTGATGCAGAGACAGAAAGTGATTGCCTATGCTTCAAGACAGTTGAAGAAACACGAGTAGAATTACTCTACTCATGATCTAGAGCTTAGATCTGTAGTTTTTGCTTTGAAAATTTGGAGACACTACCTGTATGGAACAAAGTGCACAGTGCATACTGATCACAAGAGTTTGCAACATATCCTAGACAAGAAGGAGCTAAACATGAGGCAACGTCGTTGGATAGAGTTGCTCAGTGACTACGACTGTGACATCAAATACCACCCAGGTAAAGCCAACGTAGTTGCAGATGCACTAAGTCGAAAAGGAACTGATCCTCCCATGAGAGTTCGAGCCCTGGTTATGACCATTAGCTTGGATCTACCCAAGCAGATATTAGAGGCTCAACTCCAAGCACAGTAGCCTAAAAACATCGGAAAGGAAGACATAGGAGGAATGCTTTGGACTGACCTAAGCAAGGAGAATTTGGAAGCTAGAACAGACGGAACATTATGTTTACACGGAAGAAGTTGGTTACCATGTTACGGAGACTTGAGAAACGTGATCATGCACGAATCTCATAAATCCAAGTACTCCATACATCCCGGATCTGAAAAGATGTATCAGGACGTGAAGAAATTATATTGGTGGCCGAACATGAAGCAGACATTGCCACATACGTAAAGAAGTGTCTTACTTATGCCAGAGTAAAGACAGAACATCAGATGCCATCCGGTTTGTTAGTCCAACCTGAAATACTAAAATGTAAATGGGACAACATCACCATGGACTTCATTACCAAACTTCCTACTTCATCTCACGGTTACGATACAATTTGGGTAATCGTTGATCGACTCACAAAATCAACTCATTTCCTGCTAATTAGAGAAAATGACTCTCTAAACAGGTTAGCCAAGTTGCACCTGAAGGAAATTGTGACTAGACATGGTATACCGGTCTCAATAATTTATGATCGAGATGGTAAATTTACGTCAAACTTTTGGAAAACCTTCCAACGAAGTTTAGGAACAAACTTGGACATGAGTACCGCATATCATCCGCAGACTGACGGTCAGAGTGAACGAACAATCCAAACCACAGAAGACATGCTAAGAGCATGCTTGATCGACTTTGGGAAAGGATGGGTCGAACATATACCATTAGTTGAATTCTCCTACAACAACAGCTATCATGCCAGTATCAAAGCAGCACCATTTGAGGCCCTCTATTGCCGCAAGTGTAGATCACCCGTATGCTGGGCAGAGGTGGGGGACTTTCAACTGACTGGACCCGAACTAATCCAAGAGATGACTGAGAAGATCACTCTCATCAAACAGCGATGAGACTCGTGCATAATCAAATCTCGTAAATTACCATGGGCAGGTAACCAACTATGATTTTTAATACAACGAACTCCATCTTGACGAACTTCAAATTCTTTATCCATTCCTCTTAATTTCTCAGCTCCTACATTTTCTACCTTAAGTGCTTTTTCTTGTGCTTCGAGAATTTGGGTAGGTAACTTTGGTAAAAGAGTTATCATTAATGATCTAACTCGTAACGGCTTAATACGCTCTTTTCGACTTAATGGCGTCAGCTACTACATTGGCTTTACTTGGGTGATAACGAATTTCACAATCGTAATCAGCAAGTAATTCTAACCAACGTCGTTGTCTCATATTCAATTCTTTCTGATGAAGAATATATTGAAGACTTTTAAATACTACACATTTCGTACCATAGAGGTAATGTCTCCAGATTTTAAGAGCAAATATCACCGCTCCTAATTCTAGATCATGAGTAGTATAATTCTTCTCATTAGGTTTAAGTTGCCTTGATGCATAAGCAATAACTATTTTCCTTTGCATAAACACTACTCCCATTCCTTGAATAGATGCATCACAATAAACAATAAAGTCATTGTTACCTTTTGGTAATGCTAGGATAGGTGCTTCACACAAATTTTGCTTCAGTAATTAAAAAGCTGTCTCTTGACTATCTCCCCAATCAAACGGTTTCTTTTGTTGAGTCGGTTGAGTCAAAGCTTTAGCAATTTTCAAAAAACCTTCGATAAATCTTCGGTAATACCCATCAAGTCTAAAAATTGTCTTATTTCTGTAGGCGTACTAGGCTTACTCCAATTCTTTGCCACTTCAATCTTAGCAGGATCCACACGAATACCTTGGCTATCAGTGACATGTCCTAGGAATAGAACAACATCGAACCAAAATTCACATTTCGAGAACTTAGCATACAACTTCTCTTTCTTAAGTAATTTGAGAATTATACCAAGATGCTTGGCATGTTCTTCTCTATTACGAGAGTAGATAATAATATCATCGATAAACACGATTACGAATTTATCCAAGTAAGGCTTACACATTCTGTTCATGAGATCCATGAAAATAGCTGGTGCATTGGTTAAACCAAAAGGTATCACTTGAAATTCATAATGTCCATACCGCGTTCTGAAATCAGTTTTACGAATATCCTCTTCCTTAACTCTCAGTTGATGATAACCTGGCCATAAATCAATTTTCGAATATACGCTTGATCCTTGGAGTTGATCAAATAAATCTTCGATTCTAGGTAATGGGTAACGATTCTTTATAGTAAGTTTGTTTAACTCACGATAATCGATACACATCCTAAAAGATCCATCTTTCTTTTTCACAAATAAGACTGGAGCTCCCCATGGCCATATACTTGGTCAAATAGATCCTAGATCAGTTAGTTCTTGGATTTGACTTAACAGTTCTTGCATTTCCGAAGGTGCTAATCGATAAGGCGCTTTAGCAACTGGTGTTACTCCTGGTATCAAATCGATTTGGAATTCAACTTGACGCTCAGGCGGCAAACCTGGTAATTCTTCGGGAAATTCTATAACTATCGGAATATCTCCTAATCGCTTCTCTTCTTTCTCCTTGTCCGTTACTTGAACTAAGAAAACTTGACCACCTCGGGATACGTACTTATTTATCATAAGGCACGATATAAGATTTAGTCAAGTCTTACTTCGCTCACCATGGATAATCAAAACTTCACCGTTAATAGGAATATGAACGGCTTTCTTGTCACATAGAATTTTGGCATGGTATTTAGATAACCAGTCCATTCCAATGACTACGTCAACACTACCGAGCTTAATGGGGATAAGATCGATTTCAAAGGATTGACGTAATAAAGTAATGATACATCCTTGGATAACGGTATTAGTGCTAACTATTTTTCCGTCGACCATTTCTATATCATACTTAGTATTCAAAGAAATAATCAGAATATCTAACTTAGCAACAATTTTAACAAATATGAAACTTCTATCAGCTCCTGAGTCAAATATTACTTTAACCAGACGTTGATTTAGATGAAACATACCCTTAACCGTATTCTGATCTTGTTGAGTATCGTTTAGCAAGTAAGCTTTTCCTCGGCTATTGCTCTCTTTACGGCACTCATTCATTAGATGCCCTTTTTCTCAACAGTTTTGACAAACTTTAGTTACAGGAATTTGATTACTTCCAGTAGCTAATCCTTTACTTCTGTAGAATCTTGTCTAATGTCCTATTTTTCCGTAGTTCTGACACTTGATAGTGCAAAATCCTGTGTGATGTAGAGAACACCTCTGACAAAGGGGTTGTCTTCCACTATAACCATTGCTCGAATTTACAGCATAAACTTTATAAACATCGTTTCTTTTGTTCTGTAGTTGACGATTATTGCCTTGATTATAGTTACGAAAACGATTCTTCCGAAAATTACGATTAACAGGAAAATTCCTCCTATCATCAAACTTCCTCTTATTATAAACTGCCACTTGTACAGGAGTATACCTTATAACTTGGTCCATTAATCTTTGAGTAATGGTGATAACGTCCTCTAAATTTGGGGTTTAGAGGCGGTAACATTCCCTTCTATACTTCTAGACAATCCTCCTATCATCAAACTTCCTCTTATTATAAACGGCCACTTCTACATGAGTATACCTTATAACTTGATCCATTAATATTTGAGTAATGGTGATAACTTCCTCTAAATTTTGGGGTTTAGAGGTGGTAACATTCCCTTCTATACTTCTAGACAATCCTCCAATAAAAGCTTCCATCAATTTTTTAGTATTAGGCACCATATTAGGACATAATAACGCCAATTCCTGAAATCTTCGGATGTAAACTTTGAGATTATTTTCCTTTAGTACTAGATTATAGAATTCTTCCTCCAATTTTCTAATCTCACTGCGAGGACAATACTTCTTAACTAACATATTCTTAAATTCATTACAGGGAGTCTGATAAGCTTGTTCTATCCCAATAGGTTGTGCATAAGCATTCCACCAAGACAAAGCTTCTTCTATCAGCGTACCCGTAGCAAATTTTACTTTCCAATCTTCAGAACAGTCACTAGGAACAAATACTGATTCAATTCTCTCGAACCAGCGAATAAGTCCAACAGCTCCTTTAGATCCTTTATAGTTAAAAGGCTGACAGTTCATGAAATCCTTGTAAGTACATCTTTTCTCTATCAAAAATTCTCTCCTAGTAGCATTTCCATTACTTGTACTAGCTACATTAGCGGCTTGTGCTTGCAAAGCTGCAGTCACACTCTCAGCAACCAATTGCCTTATTTCTTCAGGTGTCATATTTACTGTCGTAGATGTTGATGCTCTCGTATGATACATCCTACCAACATAATAATACTCGATAAGAATGATTTTTATTTTAAATTTTCATACGTGGAGTATGGAACTTATTTATTCACCATAGAGTATTCTTAATTCTTTCGATCATTTCATATGTGAGGATTCATAATATGAATGACGATAAAATTTTCTAATTCATTTATGAGGATTCATAATATGAATGACGATAAAGACTTAAATAAGATAACACAAATTTTTTAGAACAAATGCACACTTCTTTTATTTATGAACAACTTCGTTTATATGTAAACGATAAGCATCTCTGTTACGTAAAGAAAAACTGTACATATCTTATAAACTAAAACTAGATTTCTAAGCTTAATTTCCTATTTTGATCTCCCCAATTCTGTCCAAAATATATCCGGATTCAGATTGTTGAGTTGTTTTAAGATCGTCGATAAGTAATTCTAAATTAAGCCCAGTCCTTGTAAGTCCTTTTTTCAATCAGTATTCTCCTTCTCTAGTCTTGTCATATTCATTTCATGAGCATGCATCCTTCTGCTTAGTCTAATATTAGGCGTCGAGTAACGTCCACTTTATATTCTAACTAACTAATATGCTCTTCAATCTCCTTTCTTCCTCTTATCAGACTCCTAATATTCTTCTCCACTAATCTAAAAGCTTCAAGGGATATTTCATCAAGATGACTAGCAATTACAGACAATTGCTTGTCGTGCTTTTCCATAATCCGTGCTATAGAGTCTTCCTTAGTTTCATAAGGCTCTTCACGACTTCAATTGGGAGACGAATAAAGATCTTCTGGTAATAGAAAACGAGATGTGGATGAAGGTACACTATTTATCACTTCTGTTTCATGTGAGAAATATTCTTGTACTTCAGGAGTATCATAAAAAGACAAACTCGGAACACGCACATCTGTGGGAGATGGAGTGAACATCGGAATTTCTCTTTCATCATCGTCGGAAATGAGAATATAGGTGGAAGTAGACATCCTTGTAGTTTATATAATATAATAACATAAGATATCTTATTTAAAAAAAATAAAAATCTTACACCGGCGCTGATGATGGTTGATAGTCTTGAATTTAAAATTATAGTTATAGTTTAAGAAAAACTTATTCTCTATAACCATGAGCTCTGTGTTTTTACTTTACATTGTCTGGTGTTTTTAACATTACTTTACCATGAGTTAGGTCTATACTTAGTATTCTTAAGTATAACACTAAAACAACAAGTGGTATCAGAGCGGTAGGATTATAAACCTTTTGTGTTATTTACTTTACATTGTCTTGTGTTTTTAACATTACTTTACCATGAGTTAGGTCTATACTTAGTATTCTTAAGTATAGCACTAAAACAAGAAGTGGTATCAGAGCGGTAGGATTATAAAACTTTTAACTACCGTCTCAATGTTTTTAAAACCTTGATCCATTATGGCTGAAAGTAATGTACCTCAACTTGTCAACAAAAAGGGAGCAAGTTACTCTGTTAACGCTCCTAAGTTGGAAGTTGAAAGATTTAATAAATAGAAGAAAAGAATGTTACGTTATTTGATGAGAATGGAACCTAATTAGATCATGTGTATTAAGAATGGTCCATTCAAACCAAAACAGTAGCAGGTGATGACAAACCTGAAAACCAATGGTCTGACGATGAAAGGAGAGTGGTTAATCAAGACCAACGTCTCAAAAGCATCATAATATCTTGTCTTTTTGACGATATTATGTTAGTTGTCATCGAGTGTGAGACGTCCAAAGAGACTTGGACAGATCTTGTTCATAGTTTTGAAGGACCATTCGACACTAAGGAAAATCGGATTATGGACATGAAGTTAGAATATAACACTTTTAGGGCCAAACCATCTGAAACTATTCCTCGGACTTACATCAGATATAAGATCTTGCTCGATGAGCTATCAAATGACGGGGTGAAACTGTCTAAGCATGAAATCAATGTTGGTTTTGTGAACAGTCTCCCTAAAAATGGCTTGGTTTTTCTCAAGGACTAAGAAATGCTAATCACATTCAGACTCAGGATCTTGCAGACATTTACGAAAGATTTATCTATGAAGATAATATAATAAATAGAAGATATCCTGATTCTAAGAAGGCCTTAATAACTGACACCTCCGCCAAACCAACCCCTGTTAATCATGGACCAATATCAACTGCTTTTTACTCAAATGCAATTGTTCAAGATTTTCAGGAGACCTTAGATGATGAGGTTGATGAAAGATCTAGTACTGAATACAAATGATCTAAATAGGGAATTTCATGAAAGAGCCCTTTTGGCAAATACCAAACATTACATCAAAAGAACTAGATTTGCTAGAAATCAATCCACTAAGGGAGTGGATTACTTTAGATGTGGTAAAACTGGGCATTTTGCAAAATATTGTCTTTCAAAAACTCCATTTGCCTCATATAAAAGTCAAAACTCATCATCAGAAAATGACAATTTTCAACCTAAGTTTACACCAAAACTGATTTAGGCTTCTCCAACTAACCAATGTTTTCAGAATAGTAAGAAAATTGAGAAGAATTATAGGTCTGAATACAAGAAGGTCAAAGCAAAGCTTTCACTCTTAGAAGTTGGACCTTCGAACACTTAGACTCAAAAATCTCCTCAGAACAAAGCCAAAGGGTTGGTAGTTGAAACCTTTGATTGGGATGATGAAGATCTACCCTCAGAAGATGAAGTAGTCAGATATCAAGTGTTGATGGTTCTAGCTGATGATGAACTATCTGTTGAAAAATGTCATGCTCGAAATGGAGAATGGGTTGACATCACCATGAGAAAGGTAAACATGCTTCTTTCTATGAATGAAGAGTCTGACTGTAAAAGGTTCCTTAAGTACATAAATATTGATTTATCGTTTGTTGAATAGCAAAGATTAAACCTTCTTTCAAAATATAATAAACTTGTTTTTGAATTAAACAAATGTAGAGATGGTCCTGTTAGTTTTGAAACAAGCCAAACTTGAAGCAGTAAGTTGTCAACTTTAGAATACTGAACTTACTAAAGTTAATCATGCTCTTCAAGAACAACACAAGGAAGAAAAACGCATCAATGAGAAATGGACAAATAGCTCTATCTTAGCCTCTCTGTGTATAAACAGTCAAATTCCTGCCCAGAAGAAGAAAATTATTGGGTCTCTCTAACTCACTGAGAAACCACTTACTAAGGAAATGAGTGAAAAATCATTTATCCCATCCTAAGTAGGGTTTGATCATAAAATGATACCAAAGTCAAAAGATTGGGTGGAAAGATCAAACCCTGAGAGTGTGTTACCTAATTTTGATACTAGAAAAATATTAATACTTGAATCTCAGGTTGTTAATGAATTACTTGGTCTTAAGAGAAGACTGGTGTCCCTAATAAATCCAGTAACACTGAACCATCAAGTGTTGCTGAGGACATTCAGACTCCTCTGCCACCTTTTAAAAATCTTCAAGGGGAAAGTCCATGTTCTGAACTAAGTCCATCATCTTATCAAGAAAACTCACCCAGAGGAAGAGTTGGATTAGGTTGTCTTGAACAAAGAAAGCCTGACTCAAAAGAGACATCAAGTCACATTGAGTCAGGAACTGTCATTGAGAAAACAACCAAACCTATCTCTCCCTCAGGGACTCCTACAAACTCAGACAACTCCATTCTTGTTGTAAATCAAGAGGAGTTAAGTAGATTGTTCCAACTACATGGAAGAGAAGCTGAACTCAGCCTCTAAATCTCAGGGTGAATCATTTGTGTCCTCACAGCCTGAATCATCAAAAAGCAACAAAACTGAACTTGAGTCTTCCAAGAAAGTTAAAACAAAGAAACCCTCATGTGAATTATGTCACTACACAAATCATGCCACTGATAATTGCTTTAGAGTCCTCTTTTGCATGAAGTGTAAAAGTAAAGATCACAAAATAGCAGATCATGAAGTACATATGGCTTCTATTAGAAATGCTAATAGATATAAAGCTCAGCCTTATAACTATGGGCCCGCCTCTAAACAAATCAAGAAATCCAAGGCTAAGCCTTTCCCACCATGTACACATTGTGGCATCTCTGATCATAGGCCTAATGATTGTGTATACTACCTTGAGTGTGAAATTTGTGGAAGCAATGATGATACTACCTCAGGACACAATAGGATAATTATGGTCAGGAGAGGCATGTTAGCTGAGTTCTCTCAAAATACTGAGTCCTTAGTAGGACTAAGCTGCAACACATGTGGAAGCAATGATCATTCCACCTCAGACCATGATGAGTTTGAATACTTCAAACAAGGTGAAAGACGTCAGGCTCCTAGAGCCAAAGAGCCTAGTAGAAAGTTGGCTCACAAGAGAAACTAATCCACCTTGTTATTTGTGCAGAAACACTTCAAGGAGCATGTCTGGTACTTAGACAGTGGGTGTTCAAGAAGTATGACAGGGGTCAAAAGTTATCTACAGAAATACGTGGAGCAACCAGGTCCTAAGGTAGTATTTGGTGATAACTCATCTTGTGTTACTGAGGGATATCGTTCAATAAAATGTGGTGGTATAGTTTTCTGAAAAGTGGCGTTCGTAAATGGTCTGAAATATAATCTCATAAATATCAGCCAACTGTGTGATGCTAAGTACATCGTTCAGTTTGATGATAAGCAAGGACCAATCTTCAATACTAACAAAGAAATTGTACTGACTGCTCCAAGAAGAAATGATGTATATGTCTTGGACATGTCATCTATAACTCTCTCAGGAGCATGTTTCTTCGCTAAAGCCTCAGACTCTGTCAATTGGCTTTAGCACAAGAGACTGTCACATCTCAATTTCAAAGACATAAACAAACTTGCAAAACAAAACAAAATTCTTGGCCTACCATCTCTTGTGTACTCAAAAGACAAACCTTGTTCAGCTTGTGAAAAAGGTAAACACAAGAGAGCTTCTTTCAAGCCAAAACAAAACTTCTCTATCAGGAAGTGTCTCCATCTTCTTCATATGGACTTATTTGGGCCTATCAGCCCCATGTCTATAAATCATGAGAAATATACCCTTGTGATTGTTGATGAATACTCTAGATATACATGGGTATACTTCCGTAAAAAGAAAAGTAAGGCTCCTGAATTCATCTTGTCTTTTATCAGGCAAGTAGAAAATCAAAATGACACCAAAGTCAACAAATAAGGACTGATAATGGGACAGAATTCAGAAACCAAGAGCTTGAGAGTTTTGTGATGAGAAGGAATTTCTCAGAACTTCTCTTCTCCCTACACACCTGAACAAAATGGTGTGGCTGAAAGGAAGAATAGAACTCTCATTGAAGCTGCAAGAACCATGCTTAATGTATCCAATCTTTTAAAACACTTCTGGACTGAGGCTGTAAAAATAGCTTGCTATACTCAGAACATAATTATCATTTTCAAAAGATATGATAAGACTCCTTATGAAATATTCAGGGAAAGGATTCCAGATATCAGCTATTTTCATGTGTTTGGATGTCTTGTATTCATTCACAATCAAAAGGACCATCTTGGTAAATTTGATGCAAAAGTTGATGATGGATACTTTCTTGGATACTCTTTTGTCTCCAAATCCTTCAGGGTCTTTAACACAAGGAGACAACAAGTTGAGGAATCATTTCATATCATATTTGATGGAAGTATGGATGCCATTAACTTTACAAATCAATCAATGGAAGAGATTAGGATTAATGACTCATCAAGATATCCTTTTGATGAGTATGAACATACTCCCTCAAAACAGTATCAAACTCATGTTGATATATCTTTCCATATATCACCTCACAATAGGTTAATCAATAACTTGATCACAAATCAACATGTCCCTAAGGTTATATCTACTCAGGCTGAAGAATCAACTGATTCTCTCATCCATGCAAACACTAAGGGAACAATTGATGAGAATGATGACCTACCAGTCACTAAAAATCCTTCTATGAGAAGTGATGATCCAGTACTATGTACTGAACCACCAGTCCCTAATAATCATCAATTAGCCACAAGCTCTAATCCAAGTCCTCAGGACAGATGGTCTAGACAACAACACATAGAGCTTGTAACTATAATTGGTGATGTGTCTAAGGGAATGCTCACACGTAGTCATGCTGCTAAACTCTCTGCTGCCTCAGCCCATGAACGCCTTTTTGCATAATTTCTCTCTAAAATTGAACCCAAAAAGGTTTCAGATGCCCTGACACGTCCAGGGTGGGTTGAGGCTATGCAAGAAGAACTCAATCAATTCCTCAGGAACAAGGTTTGGAAACTTGTTCCTCTCCCTAAAGGGAAATCAGCTCTTGGCACAAAATGGGTGTTCAAAAACAAGGCCGATGAAGACAGAATTGTTATCAAAAACAAAGCTAGGCTTGTTGTTCAGGGGTGTGGCAGCTTGAAGGCATTGACTATGAAGAGACCTTTGCCCCTGTTGTAAGAATGGAAGCCATCAAGATCTTCTTTTCCTATGCTACATACATGAACTTCAAAGTTTTCCAAATGGATGTGAAAAGTGCCTTCCTGAATGGCAAGATCACTGAGGAAGTTTATGTGGCTCAGCCTCCTGGTTTTGAGAGTTCTGAGTTCCCTAACCATGTATGTAAACTTGACAAAGCCCTATATGGACTTAAACAAGCACCAAGGGCATGGTATGAAACTCTCTCTACCATCTGGATAATGAATAAATTTGTTAGGGGGAAGATAGACAATACTTTGTTTATCTTCAGAACCAAGGAGGATGTTTTGCTAGTTCAAATATATGTTAATGACATCATATTTAGATCCACTAACTATGACCTTTGTAGAAAGTTTGAAAAACTTATGACAAAGAAATTCGAAATGAGTATGATGGGTGAATTAACATATTTTCTTGGACTACAAATTAAACAGGGGGATAAAGGGATCTCAGTCTGTCAAGAAAAATACACTAGAGAAATATTTAGAAAATATGACATCTCTGAGTGTGCTTCAGTGAAGACTCCCATGGTTCCCCCTAACAACTTAGGTCCTAATCTCAGTGGTAAACCAGTCAATCAAACCCTATTCAGGGGAATGATTGGATTATTAATGTACCTAACAGCTACTAGGCCTGATATTCAGTTCTCAACAATTCTATGTGCAAGATATCAGGCTGACCCCAAAGAATCACATCATACTGTTGTTAAACGAATCTCCAGGTACCTGAAGGGTACCCCATCACTAGGTCTATGGTATCCTCGTTGCTCAGGCTTCGATCTTAAAAGATACTCAGACTCAGACTACGCTGGCTGTAATATGGATAGAAAAAGTACCTTAGGTGCATGTCAATTCCTAGGTGGCAAGCTAGTATGTTGCAGTACAAAGAAACAGTAGTCATTTGCAATGTCCTCTGAGGCTGAATATGTGGCAGCGGCTGGTTGTTGTGCAAACACCCTTTCGATGAAAAGCCAACTCAGGGACTATAATGTGGAATACAAAGTAGTTCCCATATTTTGTGACAACACCAGCGCAATTGCCATATCCAACAATCCAGTCCTACATTCAAGGACTAAACACATAGACATAAGATATCACTTTCTCAGGGACCATATATTGAAAGGAGATATCAAATTACACTTCATTCCCACTGAATATCAACTAGCTGATATTTTCACTAAACCCTTGGATAAACCAACGTTCACTAGACTGAAAGCTGAACTTGGTATGTTGAACATTGATTAATCAGGATCCCTAATGATTTGATGTTCAGTATAGTGTACATTCAGAATCTTTTCACTGAGTAAATATATCTTATTGTCTTCACCCTTGACACTGAGGTACATTAAATGATGTAACTAAATGCTCTAAGGATTTAGTTACTTAATGTCCTAGGTTGGTGACACACAATTAAATAAGGGAAAAATATTCCTTTGAATAAATGTCATTAACTAGTCAAGGGTTCACCAAATGTCAAGGATCCCACTAAGCATTAAATGCTTGACCTTTTCAAGCAAAATCCGTTGCAAAAACGTCCTTTCAACTGCACATGACCCCATGTCATCTCTGCATAAAGTGTTATCATTGTAAACCGGAACAGTTGCCAAAAAAGGGGGGACCACTTGTACATTTCATTAAATCAGGATTTGAAAAGAAATTCAAAGTTAAAAGTTATAACAAATAAATTCCCTTTCACATCCGATCCTATAAATACCCAACCATTAACACAAACACACACACAAATATTTTAGCGAACTTACTCTGTCAAAATCTTCTCTCAAAGAAAAGTGTGTGTGTTCAACCATCGTTTCCAGAAAAGTGTATTTGATAAAAGGTAATCACATTGATCACTTGTTTCGCTGTTATATAGTATACATACAAGCTATTAAAGTTACTTGGTGTTCGATCTTTTGATTTTTATCAAGATCAAAAGTTTGCATTAAGTCACTTGGCGATCTATTGTTGCATTATAACAAGAAACAAGTCTTGGTTTGATTCCACAAAGTTCCATAGTCCTTTTGCAAGTTTCAAAAAATTCATAACTTAAAATGGCATTATCCAAGAGTATTTCTTATGCCCCTCAGGCTGAGCATCTAATCAATGAGGGTGTCCACTTTTCAGGGAAACAACTATAGGGGAAATTTCAGTTACCCTCGTAGTGCATCAGCCTACAAACCAATTTGCAAATTTCTTAAAAGCTGTTATTGGGCTGATGCTTTTACTAACACCCCCTCAGTATACTACCATAAATATCTTAAATAATTCTGGTATAATGCTGTGGTTGTAACCCCAACTACCCAAGGGCCTAAAGGTTCTCAAGGGTCTAAGACCAAGTCACATAAGGGTTGTGTCATTGAGTTCACTATGAACAATGGAAAAACACCATTGATTTTGGACTTCAAAACTTTTTGTCAAGGCAGTGGACTCGATTATAACAAAGGTAATTATGTTGCACATCCTGACACTGAGTCAGTTAAAAAGGCTTAACAGAAATCGGGGTCTTTGAGTTACTCGTTACTAAAACCCCTTTAATCAAAACTGCTTTCCCCATGGCTTGGAGGATCCTGGTCACTTTTGTGATTCAGGTGATCGGTGGGAACTACTCATCAACTGAGCAAGTTAATTCTACTCAGCAGATGCTAATCTACAGTCTTGTTAATGGACTGAAGATTGACATAGGAGAGATTAATTATAATGATCTCGTAACCAGACTCTTGAAGGAGTCAAGGCAAAAGTATGTATCTTACCCAAGGTTCATATCTTGCGCCTTAGAAAGGTTACTGGGTTCTCTTTACACTCAAGAGAAATTTACTGTTTTCTCTACACCAATCCCGAGTTCCACAAATTTTTCTAAGAACCCATCTGAAGTCACCCCCATTGAATTGACGGCTCACATGACTGAGGTGATCAGTCGTGAATCATCCGTGTCTCCCATTCCCTTCTTACCAAATAAGAGGAATAAGAAGCCTCAGACTATGCCAAAAACCAAACCAATGGCATAGGGCCCTGAGGCTTCCGAGGCACGTCCTAAAAAGGCCAAGGCTAAAAAGACCACCCTTGTTCAGACCAAGCTACAAATACCTCAAGGGAAAGAGTTTATGGGAGGCCCTGATACATCACAGTCAGGGTCGACGGGCCAACCTACTGGTCCTCTTGATGGAGAGGTAAATATACAACCCTCTTCTACGGGACTTCCTTCCACTCAGTCTCATGAGGGCACTCGTAAATCACAACCTTTTCCTGAGGACAAAACCAAGGCCAAAGACTCAGGGAGACGCCCATGGGTAACACACCTCGTTGATAGGCCTATCACCTCCACCAAATCCAATGAAGGAACACTAACTTACAAGTCTTTTCATGAGGACCCAAAACTTGATTTCTTAGACTCAGAGGGACGCCCACGGGTAAAACAACCCGCTGATAGGAATCTCACCTCCACAACTCCCGATGAAGGCACACTAAATCAAAAGTCTTTGCCTGAGGGAACCATTACTGATCCCAAAGACTCAGGGAGACGCCTACGGGTAACACACCTCACTGATAGGGATCTTACTTCCACCTGTGATCAATCACAAACTGCCCCTGAGCATCAGTTGGCCAAAACCCAAGCCTCGGGATTTGGGGCAGGGAGTGACCAAAACAAAGGCAAACCTTCTTTTGGAGGGAGTTGGATAAACCAAAGGGATCAGTGAATTATGGATATTTTCTAAATTTACTTGATGGATCCTGAGGAGCTACTCCATGGATTCAGTGACGAAGATGATATGATTGAGGTTGGGGATGAACCTGACACTCAGGACCCTCCTCAATCAGACCAGAAGCTACAGTCCCCGCCCTTGTTCGAGGACGTACCGCCCTTCCCTGAGGCTCAACCAAAGCCCTCCCCTGAGGCAACCGAACAAAAGGATCCCTCCCTTGAGGTAACTAAAAATCCCTCCCATGAGGCACAACTTGACACCTCGTCATTGGGGACTCAGACTGTGGTTCTGGATTCCACTTTTAACGAACCCAAGTCTGTCACTGAGAAGGTTCTATATGAAACTCTCAAGGGTGTCCTCAACCATGTCTACACTACTTTGAAGGCTAAGGTCTCTCAGAGCCAAGAAGACCTTTCTTCCAAGGCTCATGAACTCCTTGATGAATTCCAACGTATAGGGACCGTTTTAATACTGCTGAAGAAAAGATGCGAGTTCAGGTTGACAACCAAATGGAGTTCATCAGTGTAGTCAACAGTAGCCATGAGAGTCAGGAGAAGAAGCTCATTAATTTTTTAAATCATGCTATCCTAACTGTTGAAGCAAATATTGTTGGGAATAAAATATAGCCAGTCCACTTGAGCGCTGACAAGAGTAAAACAAGCGTTGATAGGAAGAAAACAAACGCTGACAGATCAAGCATTGACAAGAAGAAGTCAAGCGTTGATACATTGAAGACAAGCACTGATGGAAAGATTTAGTCTACGCGTATATTGTTTCTAGTTTGTTTCTAGTAAAGATAAGTTCAACATTGTATTTTCTATAATTATCTTTACCTAGAATAGTTGATACGTAGACTCGTGTACAAGGCTTCTTATGTCTATAAAAGAAGACCTTTAGGTTATTGTTCAATATAAGTTTTCATACGTTAAACACTTTCATTGTAAGCAAGTTTGTTATCATTAATCAAGTGAAAGTTTGTTTACATCTTTGTGTGTTCTTGTTTAAGTGTTAATTCCGCATAACACTTAGATTACTATATACATATACAAAAGTTTCTCTACGTGTATAACTTGATCTAATCTCGTATACATAAAGCTAAATCGATCTAAGTTTGGGATCAACAAGTGGTATCAGAGCTTGTTGAGAAACTTTTGATCTTAAAGAACACAAGAACCCTAAAATCACCAAAACCCTAATTTTCACAAAAACATCATGTCAAATCCAGAAGTAACCTCCTCCTCCTCACCTTTACCAAACATCAAGATTCCCATGCTTGATGCAACCAACTTCGAGTTGTGGAAAGTCAACTTTGAGCAATATTTGGGGATCTATGACTACACTCTCTGGGAGATAATTGAATATGGAAACACATTCAATAAAGCTGAAAAGGTTGTTGCTGCCATTGCTACAAGAACTTCTATTGCTGGATGTCCAAAAGCAGATAAGAAAGAAAAACCTGGTGATGGTAGAGCTGTGTCTGCTGAAGACATAGCAAAGAGAAGGGTTGATATGAAAACCCTAAACATTCTGAAACTCTCTTTGGGACAAGAGAACCAGCATAAATACAGAGGTTATGATTCTGCAAAAGACCTTTGGGCAGCTCTTGAAGTTGCATATGGTGGCAATGATGATACTAAGGAAGAGAAGAAGAAGCAACTCATGCATGAGTATGTTGTTTTCAAGGCTCAACCTAATGAGAAGCTTAGCAGTGTTAGAAACAGACTGCTTGACATTACAAGCAAGCTGTCCTTCATGGGGACACAAGTTGGTGATGTTGACACTATTTCCACCTTTCTTAAAAGCCTTGGCGATGCGTGAAAGATTGAGGCAAGATCTATTCTTGCCAATAACACTCACAAAAGTTCTACTTTTGATGATATCTACAACAAACTAAGGCTGTTGGAGAATGAAACTCTTTTGGAGCATGGAAGTAAGTCTACCAATAGTAACATAGCCTTCTTCTCACGTAGTGAAGGTCAATTTGATCAGAAGGACTCTTACATGCACCCAGTTACTGGATCAACATGTGTCAACGCTGGAACATATCCTGTCAACGCCTCACATTCAGACGCTGACACATATAAAAGTGATTCTCCAAGAGTTAAGCCTGTTGGTTTGGATCTGGATATTGTGTGTGCATACATTGCTTCTTTGCCCAACGGTTCAGTGATTACATATGAGGACCTTGAGCAAATAAGTGATGAGCACTTGGAGGAGATGGATATTAAGTGGAACATGGCTCTTGCTAGTATAAGAGCAAACAGGTGGAATAGAAGGTTTAAGAAGAAGATGACCTTTAATGCAAAGGACACTGCTGGATTTGATAAATCCAAGGTTGAGTGCTACAATTGTCATCGTATGGGGCACTTCATGAGGGAATGTAGATCTCCAAGAAGATCTGATGCTGGCAAACCCTCAAGCCAAATTGTTAAGGCTCAGGATCCTAAGGCCATGGTTGTAGTGCAAGAAATTGATGGTATGGGATAGGACTGGAGCTATTTGGCTAAGGATGAGGAAGAGGATAAAGCTTTGGTTGCTGAGATAGAAGAAGAAGAGCATGTTCAATATGCTCTCATGGCACACTCCTCCTCTTCATCAGATAATGAGGTATACGATGATGCTTTTTGTAGTAAGGGTTGTAGGTTAAATACTGAGAAACTTAACAAAGAGGTGTTAAGATTGTTAGATGATGTGAGTACTGAGAGATGCAAACTGTCTAACTATCAAATTGCTCTCACTCAAACTGAGAAGACAGTTTCTGAGTACAAGAAAATGGAATTTGACTTAAAAGATAAAATAAATATCTTAAAGCATGAGTTAAATGCTAGCAATGATGTTAGGAACATCGTGGAAAGGGTTAATGGTGAGTTATAGGCTAAGTTAGATGAGGCCATTAAGAATAAGGATAATGTTGGCCTTAAAATTCAGAGATTTGATAAGGCCACACAAACCCTAGGAGAATGTGTTAATAAACAAAGGGATCCTAAGGACATGACTGGGATTGGGATGAAAGACTATACTGTGGTTCCACCACCAGCTGGGGACTTCTATGGTGTCCAAAGAAAGGACCTATCTTGGACTGGTCTACCAGAACTCCAAAAGGAGGAATTTATTCCTCCACCAAGATTCATTACCCTAGTTGAAGAGTATCAACAAAAGTTGACTGACTTGAATGAATGGAAGAAAGCCAACCCTACCTTGTTTGTTAAGGGTGGCCTGTTATGTGAAAGTCCAAATGAGTCAACCCCTATTAAGGTAACAAACCCAATCACTGGTAAGACTGTTGACCTTGGCCCAAACACTGTTAGAAAACCTAGCATCAAGTATGCAGAAATGTATAGGAATACTAGGTCACCTAAAAGCCAAGTTAGTAATGATAGAACGGGCTTCTTCTCTTCTAGACCTAGGGTTATGTCTAGAAAAGCCTGTTACACTTGTGGTAGCTTTTCACATTTATCATATAAGTGTGTCAACGCTTCCAAGGTCAACATTGTTAAAAAGTCAAACGTTGTCAGACCCAAAACTTGTGTGGAGCAAAGTCCACAAGTTGTTAGACTAGCCCCTTTCTTCACTAGAGGGTCTAACACTCATGGAAAAAGACCATTTCAAAAGACCAATACTTGGTCTAATAGGCAATGGGTTTCTGTAGCAAACCCTAGGTTCAACGCTGACAAGAGTAATTTCAGCGTTGACAAGACCAAATCCAACACTGACAGAAACGTGACCAGACCTAAATATTTGCAACCACAGGGTAAGGGGTCTAAAGCTTCTTCAAGCTTGACATGGAGACCTAAGCAAGATCAAAACCCTAATGATAATGGGATTTCTATGACCTGCAATAGATTTAATTATATTTTAAAGGTCATTACAAAACCTATTGGGTTAACTGGGTATTTCATCCAAAGAGGGATGACCAAGGGGTTGTTATTAGAACTAAGTTTGTTCTTGTTGAACAACCTGATGAATCCATGTTAGCCCTATATTTTATATAGTCGAACAAGAATGTAATAGGTCATCTTAGTCGTTATTGGTCATGTATTGTAATAGGTTAGTCGGGAAAACCGGGCTTGGACTTTAAGCTAATATTGTATAAGTTAAGGGCGTAAGCCCAAAACAAAGCCAAGCCCGGCCCAAGGAAACAAAGCCCGGCCCAAGATGAAGCCCACAAAGGCCTTAGAGCCGTGGGGTATATAACCCTCTTTCACATGTGAAAGAGGGTGTTGGTTCATTTCATTAAACACATAGTTTTAGTGTAAACCTTCCACTTCTCTCTCTACTTTCTCTTTCTACTTTTCTTCTCTTTCTCTCTCTAAGAATCTTGTGTTATGGATTAATAGGGAACAACATTTGGTATCAAGAGCCTATAGTGGATAGGTGATTAAAGATTCGTATGTGGTGTTCTTGATTTTTCGTGGCTTTTTTTGATCCATTTCTCACGTCCCATTTCTCTTTTTGTGTTTTTATGGTCTTTTCTTGATACGAATCATCTACATACTAGTAGTAGTGATTTGGGTATCTTGGTTTTGGCTAAAACACAAATTTTTTGGATCAAAAGTTGCGAAATTTCTTGCTTTTCTTCATTCCGAAATTCAAGCAACTGTTACCATCGGAAAGTACAAGTGAAAAGTGGGCTTCCATCGCAATAACCATCACCATCGGAAAGGGTTTTGGTTCTACATTGCGATACGTGGATTTCATTACTTATTCCGATCTGGACATTCCGATCGTACTTTGCGATCTGGGATTCCGACAGGTATAAGGAAGTTTTTTAAGTCGTTACTCTGTCCAAATTGTCTCAGCCACATTCCGATCTGACATTGCGACAGTGCATTGCGATAGGACATTCCGATCTGAACATTGCGACAGTGCATTGCGACAGAACATTCCGATCTGAACATTCCGATGGACATTCCGATGGATATTTTGTTTGATTAATTTTTAGACTTAGCCACTATCTAGACTAGTTTCGGAACATAGTTTACACGAAGATTAAAAAAAAAAAAAAAAAAAAAAAAAAAGAGTTTTTTGGCGGGAAAACTCAAGAAAAATTTATTTTTTCCTAGACCATTTTTAGGCCATTTAAGCTTCAATTTCAAATTTTGGCGAAGCGAAAAATTTTTCGACCAAAAATTCGAATTTTCGGACCAAAATTCAAATTTTTAGGCCAATTTTAGGTTTTATTTTTGTCAAA